>CM067351.1:70070594-70356566 GCA_034190875.2 Urechis unicinctus
GCAGCTCTTCTCCAAGACGGAAAACCCATCGAGTATGCTTCTCGAACGATGACAAGCACCGAAGGCCGCTACGCCCAAATAGAAAAGGAGTGCCTTGCTGTGGTATTTGGACATGAGCGCTTCGACCAATACACCTACGGACGCGAAAGTCTTAGTCCAGAACGACCACAAACCTCTTGCAGCTATATTGCAAAAGCCTCTCAGTCGCCCAAACGGCTACAGTCCATGATCCTCAGGATCAGGCGATACGACATCAAGTTTCAGTACCTGGAAGGTAAGAAACTGGTTCTTGCAGACACCCTTAGTCGCGCTGCTCTGACAACTACATCAACTGCGACCCAAGTTCATTCTCTGGGTGTGCTAAAACACGTGCCTATCTCCGATAAACGCCTCCAAAAACTACAAAGTGCTACCGAAAAAGACGACGTGATGCAGACTCTGACTGCAACCATCCAAAACGGTTGGCCGGAAAAGGTTGAGGACGTAGATAGTAAGATCAGGGTGTACTTTGACGTGCGTGACACACTGACAACATGTGACGGACTTATCCTGAAAGGAGACAGGTTAGTGATACCTCAGTCTATGCGACGTCTAGTGAAGGAAAGATTACATTCTGCTCACCTAGGTTATGACAGCATGATGCGCAGAGGTCGTGATCTAGTATTTTGGCCAGGAATGACCAAAGAGATAAGACAGCTGGCAGACAGTTGTGACATCTGCCAGGAGGCTAAACCAAGGAACCAAAAGGAAATGCTGATCCAACACGCACCTAGCACCGAACCATGGGAGAAGCTGGGCATGGATCTGTTCACGATTGACAACAAGAACTAACTGGTGACCGTGGACTATTATAGTAATTTTTGGGAGGTGGACCTCTTGACAACTACCACGAGCAGAGTCGTCATCAAGAAGCTTAAAGGACATTTAAGCAGGTACGGAGTCCCAAAGGAAATTGTGTCGGACAACGGGCCCCAATTCTCCTCAAGTGAGTTCAAGGACTTTGTGGACGAGTACGGTATCAACCACAAAACATCATCTCCAGGACACCCCAAATCTAACGGGAAAGCTGAGTCCTCGGTGAAGGCTGCTAAAACCTTGATGAAAAAGGCAGTCAAAGACAATAGCGATCCACACATTGCTCTACTGGAGCTAAGGAACACTCCTCTACAGAGCACAGGAAAAAGCCCTGCACAGCTACTGTTCAACCGGCGTACGCGCACACTTCTCCCTTCTACACGAGCTGTACTAAAGCCGACGCGCCCGCACAACATAGCCAAGAGAAAGGCTAAGAGGAACAAGACTGTGGAGAAACACTACAACAAAACTGCTAAAACCATGAAACCACTGAGTAAGGGAGACGAGGTGTGGATGTATCCTATGGGGACGGCGGACGTTCATGGAGAAAGGGAACTGTCTCTAATCGTGTCGACGATCGTTCCTATGAGGTACAGGAGCAGAATGGCAACCTGTACAGACGCAACCGCGTTCACTTGAGACCAGCTGTTGACCACGAGGGTGCTCAGGAGGACCCAGCACTACCGGACACTGTACCGGAGCCAACACTGCAGGCACCACTGCCCGCCCAGGAACGACGCAGTGGTCGAGAGACACAACCACCTGCCTGGATGAAGGACTTTGTTGCAAAATGACTTTTCATGTGTCACTAAACATTGTTTCCTTTTCAGCAAAACCAAAGACTCAAAAGACTGATATCTCATAACATATAGTCTATATCTAACTTAACTGTAACAAACTCAGTATTATGGTTAATACCTAACTGAAGGTTATCTCAGTAGTCTTATATATACTCAAGACATATATATCTTTACCCTCTATTCTAAAAAAAAGGGGGATGTTTTGGCGGCAACTGCTGCAGCCCCCTCTGGTGTGTTATGTTATCATATCTAACCACTGCTCCATCTAGTGGGGACTCTCTGCAATTTTCGTACTAGCCATGTCTTAGCTAATAGAATACTTTACATCTAAATCTCCTTGTTTATCTCTTCATTGACTCTCTGAACCTAACATATTAACTGGGTAGAACCCCCGATCTGGTTAACTCAAGACAGTCGGTATGTATATGGAAGTTAAACATATCGGGGGACATGTAAGTGAAAAGCAACCACAGATTACTCCACTCTTTGTACACTTAATTTGTTTTTCAAACTCTTATTGTTTTAGATTACAGACTTATGTGATACTAGCCCTACAAGACGTCTGCGTAGACGTCTTACCGTTTCTCGAAACAACGCAACTCAATTATTTTTAGATCGATTCAGTCAACTACCAAACACCAAACATACACAAGTGATGGAGTTATAGAATGCAATGATGTTTTACGGACAATTTCATCCCTTTTCGGCTGGTGATTTCATCCGTGGTAATTATTTATAGTTCGATCAATTTGGGAAGCGGTAAAAAGTCAGAAACACAGCAACATGTTTGTTTACAAGTTCAAGACCACATGCATTGCGCGGGGGGGGGGGGGGGGGCACTTAAGTGTAAAGATATAGCATACATGTGCCGCACGAAGGGGGTGGTTTTTTTTCAACATCTCGACTTTTACGACGGGTTAGACATTCGCATAATACCTTGTACGATGGAGTATACTTTTTCTCATTCTCAACGAGTACAACGGGTACAGGTTTTCGAGGTCCCGCGGCACACCCCTATCCGAGTTAGGGTAAGTGCCCCCCACTTGGGATGCTAAGGCAATGCGGGAAATCGCGAGAATTAATTGTTTCCAAAATGGCAGACATCGTATCGCGATTTGTTAGGAAACGAACTATCGATGCCATTTATTGAAGAATAGCGTCGAGTGGTGGTAAGTTTTTTTGGCGCGCAAAGTCTATTTTTTGTAAAGGCTCTTGATATATGTTATTTTCTAGGTACGCAGAGTAGTCCTTCAACCCAAACGAGAACTTGCCGACTGTGTTTGACGAACTCTTCGTAACGGTATTAATTCATGTTACCGTTACACCGGAGCTAATGTGATACGTATATATGTCATTTTGTCGCGCAAGATGCCAAAAATCACGACTACGAGTATTCAGCTTTCAGTGGCCGACTTACCCAGTGAGGGTATATGGCGACACGGCGCCCGAATACCATTACAAACGTTCTTGTTATATATAAATCCTTCGTAGCTAAACGTACTTAATAGATTCATGCCAACTAATTAATGGTACTCCTGTCTTGTCCCTTTCATGTTCCAGTCTTGCATCATAGCTAATGAATCCTGGCGATATTGAGTAGTAATAGCTAACGATATATACCTTTATTCAAAACACTAAAATCTTTTTCTCCAGAATGCAGCGGATACCTGCCCTAATTTTGTTGGGTCAAGGCCTTTTTATGTTTACAACTGCCCAAGACACGTCATTTAAAGGGACTGATTACCGAATCCATGAAGAAATAAGACAGTTAGCAGCAGAATTGAAGAACTTGAGGGGCAGATAAATGAACCAACGTACTCTTCAAATGACAATCAAGGATCAAACCAGCAAGGTCAGTAATATTTCTATGCAAAATCGATACTTTCCGATTGCGATTCGAAATAGTCAATATTTTAAAAGTCTTGAGGGTTGATGTGGTACAGTTGGAGATATTTACGAGCTTTCGTTTCTGCAGGTGGAGATGCTTATACACGCTGGGGGAGAACAGAATGCCCTGCCAGTGCTTCCCTTGTGTATCTTGGTATGTCACTTGATTGAATAGGAGTTTATTGCCCTCTTGGATTCTACTTGACCTTTTCCACAATTACAACAATTGGATGTTTTTTCAATCATTTCAAACTACGGATCGTTGCAGCAGAATAATTTGGACCAATAATTGCTGTTCCGGACCAGCCATTCTTCAAAAGGTTGGGCCCTTGAATATCAAGGATATCTTAACGAGTCAACGCTTTAGTTGGTCATCTCAAATCAAGGCTGTATGTGTGGATGAAGCACCGGAAGTGTTGGAGGCAAGTAGCTCGGACCTAAACGGAGCCTTGTTGTACCACATAGAAGTCCAATGTGGATCACTACCCTGTCCCCCCTACGTCTCTGGCCGTGAACTCACTTGCTCCGTCTGCAGCCGCTAAACCAACCAGCTAACGTGAAAATTGTTAAAAAAATGATTTGTATTGGCAGCTGGATGTAAATATTAAGATTAAACTATGATTTTTGAGTGCTGCCCGTAACCTCAAAGTAGTGGATCTGGGAGTATTGTTTATTTGATCTGGTAAAACTAAGGTATTCTAACAATGGGTGATGTGTTCACATTCATAAATAGCGGTATACAAATGTATTGTCTGTGAAGTCGTGAATGAGGAAGCGTAGAGGCCATAACAAGGCTCGACCAAATGTCACGAAACTGATTCAATCACGCGAATAACGGAATTTGTAGGATGGGGGGACAGATATGTTACAGCTCAGTGTAGTTCATGAATTGTTTTTCAGCATGATACATCTATACTTTAAGCACATTAACATAGCCGACAATTTACCACAGTATATCAAACATAAAATCGTATTTTCCAGCATTTAACAAAATTATGTTTATTCTAGATCAATAAGAAATGATTGTTTTGCTAGTCTGTATTCTTTCTACTGAGTCTGACTTGTTGTCTATCTTGTTGATCCATTATGCATTGGTTTATTCGTCTTAATGGTGGTGTTAATGTTTTGTTTGGTATTCAATTTGTATGTTCATGTTGGCTTCATGCTATTATGTCAAAAAACCAATAGCTAATAGGTTTTTTTATCTTTCTTTGCCTCTCTCGGAACATATTCATATGCTCCACTGGGCCACCAGGCTAGCGCTTGCTGCACCGCAGCTTCTTGGGTAGATTCGTTTCGGCGAGATCTGACACTGGTCAAAAGTAAAGCCCTTCAGCGCTAATTGTCATATCAAATGTTACTGATAGAGCTTCTCACAAAATTTCAAGGAGTTCATCTTCAACACTATTCTATGCGCCTCTTACTGCCTTGCTGCTTTAACCGAAACTTTTCAATGTTAAAAAACACTTCTTTTGTGTTCAAAAGAAGGCTCAAGTTGTGCTCGTCATGATCCAACTTGAAATCCACCAAATGGTACTATGTAATCAAAGTAATTGTGGATCGATTTTTGATCTTTCTAATTTGCAAACATCGAATACGTCAAATTACTTAAAGAATTCAATGAATGAAGTTGGCAAGATAACTTCCCCGAAACACTTATGGCTGCTTCCGACAAGACACTACCAATGTTTTGTTCTGCTAATGACAGCCGACCAGTCATTTTATTTGTCGGTAAGATATCTAAAAAAGTATGTATGGTATTAAAGGTTCTTTTATCATAAGAGAAAGTAGACTGCTCGATTAGGTTTCTACTATCACATGCCAAGCGTTGGTTTGTGCAATATATAAGGAACGCTTGGCAAGTGTTACACTTCGAAATAATTACATCAGCTATTACCATCCCCCGTCCCCATGAAATTACCCCACGCACGTCATCAAAAGTCTGCGACAGGAAACTAACAACACAACAAGTCAATTGTGAAGATGGATAATTTCACATGATCATTTAATCAGAAAACGAAATAACTTAGGTAGACTTTTTTTGGTGACCATTGTTTATTTTATGAGCCTAGTGGTCATTGACATATGGTGTGGTATTTACAAAGGAAATTGTTGTGCCGGTGAGCAGATGAAGTTTTTAACAGGATAACTACTGTCGTCCGTGCATTACGATTTTGTTACAAATTATAGCTGAACCTAGTCCTAAATATTATCATCAATATATTAAGTATTGTGTTAAAGAAACCAAAGTCATATAATTCAGGGAAGTTATTCATTAGTAATGACGGTTTCATTAATGGAGGGCTTTGGTGAAAAATTCTATATCCAAAAGGAGTGAAAAAACTTTTTAGAATGGGCTGTTGATTTCGGGGTTTTTTCCTGAAAAAAATATATATAGCTGGATTACCTGGGTCCTAAGATTAACTGTAATGCTCTGCCCGGTCACCGGTGCTCTGATTTCAGATTTAAATTAACAATATCAACAAATAAATGAGAGCACCTCCATTTGTATAGATGTTGTCATGCATCAAAATATAATGGAATTACCACAGATATTTTATTTAAATGGACTTCGTCAGAGTCGCTTCTGTCTGTATAATTTGTATCATTTCTGCTAACATTGTCCAGTTCGTTGGGCATGTACTCAGGCCCAAAAGAATAAACCTGGATCTGCCTGGACATTTTAATCTCTTACTTGTGGAAATGATAAAACGCTCATCCGATCTGGCCGGCGTTTAATCATACAAGTGACACTGGGCCACACTCAGACTATTAAGCGCGTGCTACGTGGCGTGCTGTGATTGGTTGGCGGATATCACGACAAAGGACACGCCAATATGGCCAATATGAGAAGTATTATCGAAGAGAAAGTGTTTCATATGTCGGTCTGCTTCATTGAATTTAGCCGGAAATAGTCAATATGTTCATCGATCTTTAGTCAGGAGCCGTATTTCAACATATTGACCAAAGACCTCCTTTAATATGCGCAATAACGGTTGTTTTATTATAATAACGTATATGCAAGTAGGTGTTATCTCAAATAAGGTCTGGCATATATCTGTATGGACATATTTAAAAGTCAGGCATTTATTTGTAAGAACAGATATAAGGTCTGGCTTATATCTGTATGGACATATTTAATGGCCAGGCATTTATCTGTACGGACAGATCGAAGGTCTGGTATAGATCTGGCATTAATCAGTATGGACAGATTTAAGGTCTGACAAATATCTGTATTGGCAGATTTTAGGTGCAGCATCAGACTTTGCAATACGGCTATTGCTTACCTAATGTCTTACGCTGGTGTTGCATACACACAGCAAGATTGGTTGAGTATCATTTCAACGATGTTTGCCCTGGGTACATTTTGGAAGAGAATAAATGTGCCTCACCAGCACCGTCATGGGATCAGTGACGCAGGTATCATTATTTATGGTGCCTCCCCCGGTTAAAACACATTAGTTGTCTTGCCACTAAGCGCTTAAACATGTCGCTCAAACAGGAACATATCACCCTGTTTTAAAGAGGTACCTGGCAGGGGAGAAGCTCACGTCTCGCCCAAGCCGCTATCTAATCGTCAACATTAATTAATGCAATTTCCGTAATGCCAAATGAAGCCACGTTTGTAGGCAGAATTGATGAAAGTTACTTGCTTTTACGCCGCCTGTGCGAGACTATTATCCGTTAACAACAGTCAAGGAGTCCTCCTCTCCTTGCAAGCGTAACCAGCACATGGAAGAATTGCAGTTAAGTCGATGGCAAAAATAAATCACAGGACAATTTACAACATTGAGTTTCGTAACGCAAACTTAGAATATCACACATGATATCTTAAGTGAAAAAGAAACGACTGTAATCAGTAGTCGGAGGATGTATCGGGGTGATGGCTGCAATGAAAAGCTTCCTCGATTTACCTTACCTCACTAAGCCGGTTTAAAGACCAGAATCTTTTTCATTGTGGCGATGTTCTTGTTGATTGAATGTTTGATCATTAGTTCTTTCGTTGAATAATTATCATCAAACTTATATGCATTATTGCATGCACATAGAAAGAGCTGTTATGGATAGATAATATGTAGCATGTTCTTATCACGTGTATTCAGGGTGACAATAAGCAGACGACCTGATATTATCGCCCACCACGTGACACGACGATTGCTTCTAGTGGACATACAATAAACAACGATAACAACGACTATACCACAGCCCCAACCCCACATCCTCCCCCCTCTCTGTCATTTCATCAATGGAATTGCAGACATTATCCCATTATATTTTATCATAAACACATTCCATACCACAATAGTACGTCACACAGAAGGCTAATTGACAATAAACTTATGAACACTTAACGCCCCGCGACTATATGCTTGTTGCTCGTACAGAAATAATTGGTCTTTAAATAAATACCATAATTTTTTCCCATAGGAAAAAAGTACCATTGATAATTAATCTCGTTTTTCTATTTACAATAGTTGCTATCCAAACAATACGACGCTTCCCGCGTTACAACTTTCCAAGCTTCCCTGGCCTGTGTTGCCAGATGTATAAATATATGGAGCCGGCTAACCTGAGCGCGCATCAGCATCAGTAAGCAGGCAGCATCCATAGGGTACCATCACATCGTTACTGGCGGTCAACAACGCGACAACCTCGTGGCTTACTCGATCGGGGACTCGGTCTGACTCGGTCTAACAGACTATTGAGGTAGGTAATGGTATGCGCGTTTATATGGTGAACTGCATGTCAATGTTTGATTAATTGCAGTGTTACTTAAACGTTTGCGATATTATCACATACGCTTGCTTGATGTTTCGAAAATTAACAGTTTTCTGCATTGCCAAAGTGATTAAACTGAAAATTTAGTTAATAACATGAATGAACAACATGCCAGCACATCCAAAATGAGTGAAATCTTCCATTCAGTTGACCTATAAATGACTTGCATTAACTGTTTTTGATTGGTTTTCTTGGGATTAAGAGATATGTTCACGTGTCAACAATAACGCATATTTAACTCGAACAGATTTATATGACATCAAAGCGATTCTACTGCGTGCCATTATTTACTAAAACGATTATTGCTCATTAAGTTAAGCTACAAACAGATAGACTGATCTCCTGACGCTTCGGCTTTTACACAGGCTAGGATTCGCTTCTGCCCCAATTAAATCTCTTTGGGGCAAATTCGGACCATCACGCACCAAGTGTGTACTTATTATATTGTGGTAAATAATGGGTTTTATTGAGATACTTGTAGAAGCATGGCTTGAGTTTCCTCTGTTAGTAGCGATCTCGGCTCGTGTGGGTCATTTCTGTAGGATCAGGTCCTCACGTGACTTGCATTATCGCTGCCGTCAATCGGTACCCGCCTTTATCGCTGCCGTCAATCGGTACCCGCCTTTGTCGCTGCCGTCAATCGGTACCCGCCTTCATCATCCGTAAGCGAATAACGCAAACTTTAAAGCAAACGTCAAAGAGAGTAAAATAAGGATGGCCAACAATCAACGAGGAACGACTACAGCGATTGGAAGTAGTTTCAGTAGTTAGACAACACATGTCAATTTAGTGTTTAAATCTCACCAATTGAAAAGTAAAGTAGGTTGAACTTAAAGAGACTGTTCAGCCCCATATAAGGCAATCAGGGATCATCTCGTTATTACATTACTACGATTAACGCAGACGTAAGTAATAACATCTTCTAATTTATGCCGCAAAGTTTTCATTGGGGAAATTGTGTTGAAAAGTTTTTAACATTATTATTTGACTGGAAATATTCATGATCTACTGTGGAAATCTGTTGTATTCAGTTATGTCGTTCCATCGAAAACGGCGCCTCCCTAAAACCATGAACCACACGAATGTTAGCTGTAAATCATAACGCGCTCTGAATTTACCTCGCTATCGATGTGTATTCTTCCGCTTTAGTTACATAATGTAGATTTCATAAAATCTTCACTCATTCAAGATGTGGGCATCATTGTGCACACATTAGACTGACAAGCAGGAAGGGTAATGTCCGACAACATAAATGGCGACAGCCGAAGTAAGGATCTTTTTTCTGAGACCACAGCGCCGCGTAGCGACTGAAAGTCTGAAAATGTAACATTTTTGGTTTCCAAGGTGCGGTTGCCAAGCGGCTTGCTAGGCAACCTCGTTCCAAATATGGGGCTGAACAGTCACTTTAAGTTATAAGTGTTTTGAACAGGGGTTAAAACATGTATGGTATGTACAGTATTCTCTGGAATTTGTCACAAATGATAATCAAATATGATTATTTTTTATCGATATTTACTACAAAGGTACAAGTACCACGTGGCTTGCATTTCAGTGTTAACCTCACAGTCTCGTTTGCTCAAGTGAAGACCAATTTTGTTTGAAGGCGAATTACAAACAGATAGTGGGGACTTCAGCTGCCTTTATAAGGGCATTGTCGTACAACCTATATAATTGTATATAGCCGCTTATCTAAGACTCCGTTCAAAATAAACCATAAGTGGGCTTATTTAACTGTCGCAATGTTCTATGTTAGTGGTTTTATTCCGATACTAATAGAAGCCGGGTTTTGGTTGCCTCTGTTAGCAGTAAACCTCGTTCGTATGGGTCATTACCGCGCAATCAGGTCTACACGTGACTTCATAACTTGCATAATCACGGTTGTCGACCTACGAGCAAAGATCTTGTTATAATAAGATACCCGACTCGGACGGTTCCGTTGTGAAGCTCGCGACCAGCGCGCCACCTGGTTTCGTGGAAGCTAAAATGTAAACAAAAGCGCGTGGCTCAATGCTAAAAGATCGATCGGCGATGGTATGTACGACAAAATACCGCTGTATTTCTAAATCATACAGACTTTTTGATAGAGCCAATACTAAAAAACAAAAGCCATTTACTATTGACACCTTTTTATCAATTTGAGTGGCGATTTATTCACTACAATATTTTTTTATGAACGAAGTCGCATATATCGCATGTGTCTACCCCAGGCCTAGCCCCGATAGGACGGTGGTATACATATATACTCAGACGTCCTGTATGACTGTCTATCCCTGTTTAAGCCCCGGTCGGACGTCTAGTCTAACCCTATTTGATTTTAAAAGATTAATCTGAATTATATCGCCTTTGTTTTAGTGTGGTCATCTTTGAGATGGAATATAAGAAGTTGATTTGAAGACATGCTCATGTTTTCCCGATTAAATGATATTTATTGGTCACCCAGACGTACCTCCACCGAATCAACAAACTGCATTGTCGGTTGATGGGATGCCCTGTGCAGACGTATCATTTTATTATGTAGTACTGTTAAATGTATATGATACATTTCAGTCTTGATAGCTTACTCAGTCCAACCACAAATGATATGAGATCATCAGCATACATTACAAGATTTACAACAATCACACTAAAACTACAGTTCAATGCGTCCATATAAACATTGTACAAATCAGCCAGACATAGTTCTGGCCCTTCGTACACACACATCTGATTTGAGTACCATGCAACCAAAATTCTAACAGGGACACCTTTGTTCAATAAGCTTCCCCCACCTTCCCTACTTGGGACAACGAGCCCTTCCTTTGCACTTTGGTATTTCTTCTGATGAACAAAATTATATTCACTCTTTGGTACTTGTCTCTTAATTCTGGTGTAAACATTCATTTGCTGGTTGGAAAGGTCTTTGTCAATTATATTCAGCGCAGAAATGCCCATATGTTTATTGACATACTCGCAAGTCATAACAAGATCTGCTTGAGTAGCTTCCACAAAAGTAGCCCGGTGTCACGAGATTTGTCGGGGTGCCGAGTCGGCTAATTAATCTTTGGCACTAGCCCTAGGGTGCGGCTAATTAACCCATATGCGTAACGCTATTTGTTTGATCCCATAACCAACAAGAGGAGACTCGTATTTTAATAGCTTGGTCTCGCTTATGTGTGTTAACAAAGTACATTTCATAGGGTAATAAACTTAAAGTTTGGGTTTATTCTAACCAACAATGGAACACGTGGGTATATTACATCATGATCATGCAAACACTGAGAGTTTTGCGATACGGCATGAAACACAGAAGGTTATGCATCATGAATATCGCGCGCCACTTGGTAATCACATAATAAAAACATTTGGCAATTACATAATATAAACATTTACATTCAAAGAGGGAATAAATACATTTAGTAAGAACAAGGTGCCAAACTTTACTAGTAAAGGAGTAGACTAATTTACCCATATGCGTTGCAATATTTATTTCGACGTTAAATGAAAGAAACGATGGGCCCCAAACCAGCATCAGAATAATCATGTTATAATGGTGATGAATAAGGCGAAGAGGATATTTATGTACAACTTTCCTGTCTTTTCATTGATTAGTTTGTGTTAAAAGACTTTTTTATGAATATGCATTAACTGCTAACTGTTTACAGGTGACACGGGCTTGACGATGACGTCATTTATACACACATTGCTGGTCTTTCTTCTCCTTTCCATCGCTACACACCTCACCAACGGCCAGGCCGATCTTTGGACAAGCCCTGAAGTTGTGGTGAATGCAATCCCAGCAACTTATCAACAGGGACGTAATAACATTGGGAGAGCTAGTGATGTAATAGGGGGTGGAACTACCGGGGACATTTACAGAGACGCTGAGGTGACCTTGGATGCGTGGCTGGATGGAAAGCTGCGCAAAAGATCTTCCTTCATGGCTTCATCGCTGCATCCTGGTCTATGGTCTAAAAAGAAACCCTCCCCTTTTGAAGAGCCGATGTTGGCAGCCAAGAAAGATACAATGCCTTTGCTGTCTAACGACCAGAGACTAAGGATATTGAAAGAGTTGGAAAACAGGAGACCGCAATCCACGGATGGCGGTGCCGACTTCGAGGATCTGTCTGAAAGCCTGTTACGATCTCGGGATCTGTCGTTTGGCGTTGACATGGACACTTTGGCGGCCATGTTGAACCAGCGTAGAATGTCCAAGAATGGCCGATTCCAAAACATCAGAAATCGGTTAGCACAGATAGGAAGGCGATAACATTATAGTTTGTCAACATTTTTGATATAATAAAAAGAACGCGGCAACCCAAATAAATATTTATGCTTATATTTCCTGTAGTTATCTTTCTTGAAGCAAATGTTATAATCAATTGTGCTAGGATCCAATCAACAGCGGAAATTATATTATGCTCTGTGACTACAAATCATGAGTGAGACTCCTGAACTCCCTTTAACCACATATAAACAAACATAGACAGCGATAATAAGAGTCCTTTGTTTGGTGGCATAGTTCGGTTCTCAACCCCCCCCCCCCCCCCCCCCCCCACACACACACACACACACCTCATATTAATTAAAAGCCGACGGAAGTCAAGTGTCCTTCCGGTACCCTGGTCAGAGATCTTATTATAACCAGATCTTTGCCCTGGTCCCCGGGCTGATCTCCAGACATTTACGGGTAACTCTGAACTGCTGAACAGTAAAACTCACTCCAAGGAGGCTTTAGGCTATAATCAGCAAGGTGCATTCATCTTTGAATGGCGGATTAATTACAATTATTGTCTGAAAAATTCCAAATCTCAGATGGGTTGAGATTAAAATCAAGAACATTAAAAAAGACGTGGAAACCCTTCGCAATTTTCCTTGATGTGCCTTACAGAACATGACATCAATTCACATTTCTATGATTGTTAACTTGATACATTATACGTGAACCTAGATAAATATAGAGGCGAAACGTGAGCATCTTTCCAATGCAACCATGTACCTAATGCCACAAGAAGTCAACTAGGGAAGCGAAGACAATTCGTCGTTAAGTTAAATGACACTAATATTATTCTGTCCACAACACCCCCCTCCCCCCCCCCCTCCTTTTCATGAAAACACACACTCGCTTACATCCATGGCACCTGCTCCTGCCATATCTCTCTCCCACCCCACAGATCCAATTGGGCTTCACATATGTTCGGCCACTAAGAATATGACATTTAAACTAAAATGAAACTCTTTTCAGACGTGCAAAATTTGATTGTCCAATATATAAATAAGCCCTTTATCACTAGTAGAGTCTTTCTAGGCCGACGTTTAGGTTAGGTTTGTTTCTCATTAAGTCCTGTTGTAGCAAGCATCTGCATGCAGCCGAATAACCCCAAGCCCCCAGCAGCCAATCACAAATCACCACCTGCAATCACCCTTATGTTTTCACTATATATCCTGATGTACAAGTCACACTCGATGCATACTTACAGACAAGCCACTGCAACTTACTGACTTAACTAGAATCCCCAAAAGAGCTTGCCAGTCACTGACCCCGGGTCACTGACCCTACTATGTTTGAAGACAATGCTATGCAAAAAAGCCATACACGATGAATGCACAAAATGTACATGTGAATGTTCATCAATAATAAGGGCCTTCACATTCTCGGGTTTCCGTCGCGGCCGCCAGGCGGCGATACTGTTTTTCCATCGGAAATAGGGGCATGTTTTTCCATAACACAAATGTTTAGGAATATCGTTCTTTAGACTATATAGACTGCGCAGAAGCAACCATGCACAGGTTTACTTGCGCCGTCGTGGACTACAAGAGCGATGTTAGCAAGAAAACGGAAAAAAAACCAGTGGATGACAGTAAAGTTTCCGTCAGTTATATTACTGACGTGACAACTATATAGACTGTGTAATTGACAAACATCAAAATAATCAAGGCGACAAGTCGTGCGACATGTCTCTTCATCAGGCGGTAATGCTGGATTTGACTTTGCATTGGTATTGAAGTCAGCCACGACAAACATCATTGCCACAACATGTTTGCAACCACCATCATCTCTGCAAAGAAAGATGAGAAAATAAATAACAAACTGTTTATCTCTCTTCCACCAAACGACAACACCACATAAAACAAAACACAAAGTTAATATTGTACCAGCAAGTCATCATAGGTATTTATACATATTAATGAGATGTGTGACATATCTGTATCAAACTTTCTTAAGTTAAATATTCTAATTATATAAATTAAGAATTACCCTGTGCACTCACATCCATACTACTTCTACGAGCTCAGTTTTTTTATAACTCGAGCAAGAGATTCCCCTATCTCTGAGGAAAGTTTTCAGCTGGGGTACTTTCCACTAAGACGGGGACAGTGATGACATTGTGTACCAACAGTCACGCACGCTAACTTTGAAATTATATCGGGTGAATACTGATCTCCTTGCCGAATACTCTGCAGACGACTGTAGTTGGCAACATTTTGGATCACTATTTTATAATAATCTCTGTGTTTTAGAAAACTGTTTCAAATGTGCTCATTGCGACGTGACAGCGTTCAGATGAACTTAAGAGAAGTTCAGAATACGCTTGACACCTTCGGTGACGTCTTTGATGTCCTTTACAGCAATAGAAACACGCAACAAGAATGCGCGCACCAACACAGGAACTTAAAACAGCAACTGGTAAAGCGCGAACAAAGTGTTAACAGCTTGAGAGGCAGAGAAGCATGCCCCCAGTTCCGGTAAGAAGCCCCGGGACGTGATTACAGAACATTGAACAAAAAAAATCCCATTGCGTTGGATTGCATCTTTGCAGAACTATATCACCTGGATTATTGTCAGTCCAATAAAAAATCAGTAATTTGCATGGCTCAATTAAAAAAACGGAATATGAGGGCTTTAGGCACTCAATGTGACACATTGTAGCAAACATCTCAGCGGTAGGGTCAGCGGTAGGGACAGCGGTAGGGTCAGCGGTAGGGACAGCGGTAGGGTCAAATGTTTGATTTCTCAAATGCCAGACAACTGGCCTGCCAAGGTAAATAAATAATGATTATTTTCAGTAGGTCACCTGTTAATCACGATGTTACCTATTTATAACGAAAAATAATACAAAACACCTTAATTTAAATAAAGATTTACCTGAGAAGGGTTCTATTTGTCAAATAGTGCCACATGAACTCCGTGGCCGAATGCTTCACTAGACCAAAAATCTAAGCAGATCAATTTGCATATGAATGCAAAGCTTAGAACATTACAGACCTTAAAAGATCAACTGGGAAGTAGTTTGGACAATCTGACATGGGTCAGCAGTTAGAGGTTTCAAGTGGAGGCTAAGGGTTCCTGGTGTTAGGTTCTCAGGACAACACCAGCTTGATCCACATGTTATCATGTATTAAGATGAAGCCATTCAGCGCTTAGAACCCAAACATTGGCAACCAAGCAGTGGCACAAATTGTCCCCATTCAAACCCGATTCCAATATAAAAAACATCTGAGATAGCAATCCAACAATATCCAACCAGGTTTGAGAGAGAATAACAACAGAGAATATTTATTAGAGAGACATCAACACAGCTGCAACATAATCTGTATCCACGTAACTGACCATTCAAATTACCACATCACTCAATCCATTCAATAACATCATATCATCTTAAATAAACAACGTGGGGGGTCATAATGAGAATAAAGTCAAATGAAACATTACAGTTTTAGATCACTTTAAAAAACATGTGAAACATGACGCTGATGGCTACAGCAGCTTGTTGCGGCACTAGCCACTTCACTCCTGCTCGTATTACAGCTTGTTTTGGCACTAGCCACTTCTCTCCAGCTTGTATTACAGCTTGTTGCGGCACTAGCCACTTCACTCCTGCTTGTATTACAGCTTGTTGTGGCACTAGCCACTTCACTCCTGCTCGTATTACAACCTCCCTGGGCCGGGACTCTAAAGCCACATCTGTGAGCTGCCAGGTCATAGCATGATGAACAGAGGTTATGAATACAATTCAAGGTTGGATGTTATGTACTGAGAAGACGGCTGTGATCAGGAGTCATAACTAGAGAGTCATAACTAAAGAGTCATTACTAAAGGTCATTACTGGAGGTCATTACTGGAGGTCATGAGAATTACTGGAGGTCATTACTGGAGGTCATTGCTGGAGGTCATTACTGGAGGTCATGAGAAGTCGAGCATGTGAATTCCCCGGTCCAGAGCAGCGTATAAACGATGACTTGTGAAGGCCACAGAATAAACTGGACTCCTTGCTTGTTTCCCCACATAAAACAACTGCAACAAATAAGCAAACATGCTAACATGGCAGGAATAGAATGTACATAACAGACACATGGTTTTGGATGTTATATGTTGCAACCCCACTTTCTTGAATTTGGGTACAAAAACATGTGACCTATACACTTCTTATTACAGCAGATGTAATATGTGGTTGGTGAAGGAAATAGCATGTATATTGTCAGTAAATGAGAGGGTAAATGGGATATTTTGTATAAATCCCATATATTTCAGATCCAAGGAATACAAAACCATTTTTCTGAAACTTAAAAGACAAGAATACATTCCATATATTGTTTGTGGTCAGAAAAGCAGTATGAATTCTCCAAGACAAAGTAAATGTCGTTAAGTTTCTCTAAACCGGACAGACAGAACCCCACTGCTGACAGTGTATCAGACCAGCGCCCATAAAGTCTTACACTACAGGTGTGGTGAGTGCAGCGTACCTGTACAGGCCTCGTGACTCGTTTATCCCACAGCCTCAGCATGCCATGTAAGGCCGTCCCTGCCACAAAACTCTGATGACCATCTGACTTGACGCAGTAGATGGTCGAATCAAACGGCTCCTCCCATTGACACACCCTGTCACACACACACACTAACAGATGAGCTGCGGCAAAAGGAAAATCTTGAATACGATAACAAATATAACAACACCGAATACCATTTATTTCATTATTTGAAATGCAAAAGTAAATAAGATGTTATCATATCTCAAGCTGACAAGAGATACTACATAAACAATGCTAAATACAGATGTATGCACTAACCAACGCTGATAAGAGGCCCGTAGGTCCCAGAACCTGATGTATGTGTCATAGCCACAGGAGAGGAAGGTGGAGGGAGTGTCAAACTGTATGTCGAGCACCCCTGCTCCCCGCTTGTACCCGCTGCCTAGGGTACCCAAGTGTACCCCCCTGGTACACACAAACATACATCAACAACACGGTGGATTGAGATGCATAGTACAAAGCTGACAAACAAACGTACTCGAAATGCAATTTAGAGAAAAATTTGAAGACTGACGTGGTTTTTAAGCAGATTCATGATGATGACGATGATAATGGCTGTGATGCTGATGATGATGGTTGTGATGATGATGATGGTTGTTGTTGTGATGATGATGGTTGTGATGATAATTATGATGATGATTATTATGAGGATGGTTGTGCTGATGACAGTGGTTGTGATGATGATGGTTATGATGGTTATGATGATAATGATTGTGATGATGATGGCTGTGACGATTATGATGGTTGTGATGATGATGGTTGTGATGATAACGGTGGTTGTGATGGTGATGATGATGGTTGTTGTGATGATGGTGATTATGATGATGATGATGATGATGGTGGTGGTAATGATGATCCATATGAAGTCCACCAGAGCCCTTGATCAATGAGGACCTAACACGTACCATTCACACAGCTAACAGTACAACTGAAAGGCACACCACACAACTCACATTTCTGTATTCCACAGCTGTAAGGGACTGGAGCCATGTAGACCAGCTGTTCCCAGAACAAATGACCTGAAAACAACACAACAGCAATAGCATCATACAAAGCATCTTTTAACCACTGCCAATATTCTGTAAAGCAAGTAATCAAGAAAACACCAGGAGAAATAGAGCTTTTATGGAAATGACACCAGGTGAAATAGAGCTTTAATGGAAATAAAACCAGGTGAAATAGAGCTTTTATGGAAATAACATAGAGCAGGTGACAAATAGAGCTTTTATGGAATAACACCAGGAGAAATAGAGCTTTTATGGAAATGACACCAGGTGAAATAGAGCTTTAATGGAAATAACACCAGGAGAAATAGAGCTTTTATGGAAACGACACCAGGTGAAATAGAGCTTTAATGGAAATAAAACCAGGTGAAATAGAGCTTTTATTGAAATGACACCAGGTGAAATAGAGCTTTAATGGAAATAACACCAGGAGAAATAGAGCTTTTATGGAAATGACACCAGGTGAAATAGAGCTTTTATGGAAATGACACCAGGTGAAATAGAGCTTTAATGGAAATGACACCAGGTGAAATAGAGCTTTTATGGAAATGACACCAGGTGAAATAGAGCTTTAATGGAAATAACACCAGGAGAAATAGAGCTTTTATGGAAACGACACCAGGTGAAATAGAGCTTTAATGGAAATAAAACCAGGTGAAATAGAGCTTTAATTGAAATGACACCAGGTGAAATAGAGCTTTAATGGAAATAACACCAGGAGAAATAGAGCTTTTATGGAAATGACACCAGGTGAAAAAGAGCTTTTATGGAAATGACACCAGGTGAAATAGAGCTTTAATGGAAATGACACCAGGTGAAATAGAGCTTTAATAGAAATATCACCAGGTGAAATAGAGCTTTAATGATATACCCAGGAGGCTGGAGCTTGATCAATACAGGGTCAGGTCAGCTGTATTCCATACGAAGGCTGGGTGAGTCTAATTCCACTTACCTAGAGGCTAGGTGAAATACAGACCAAAATTACAGATATGGCCCTCGCAAGGACCTCTCAACTCAACCACCGGGCCAATTCCCAACCGACATAAGTCGCAACCCACGGCCAACAGGATCCCCACTATGAGTCGCCTTTTACAACATGTAGGAGGATACAGTGGGCCTACACTACCCCCAGACCCACAGGGGAAAGTCTCTGTATGAAGAGTAGCTATGATGAGATGACAACTGATTAAGACTCACTCAGCCTCTGTATCAAGAGCAGAAAAGATGAGATGAGAGTGGAATAAGACTCACCCAGCCTCTGTATCAAATGCTGCGGACCAGACCCGGTCTTGTGTAGGGATGGTTAGTACTGGATCACTGTCATGGCTACCTATGCGCCACAGCTGTCAAACACACACACATAAGTCATAACTTCATAGGCAACTACAGCAATAACAAAGGCAACTACAGTAGAAATAGGCGAGCATGGTATATACAAAACTGAAAACGAAACATATGATCTGATATATGATGATTGAACATACAATTTCTTTCTATCCACAATATTGGGTGAGGGTTTATTGTAATAATAAGACTTGGTTTTATAAGTTATGTGATACACCTCAGAGTAACCCTTGGTTTCAAAGGAAGAGGATGGATATTGTTACCTTAGCAGTCATGTCTCTGGACCCAGAGAGAAGGATGCTTGAATACAGAGACAGGTCGACACAATGTATGTCACTGTCATGGCAACTGACTCGCTGCCAGACTGTGTTATTGTTGTCTGTGTTGACAACACAAAGCTCGCCGCCTCTGGAAACATAGCAAAATAGCAGCTTTGTCAACACAAAGCTCGCCGCCTCTGGAAACATAGTAAAATAGCAGTTTTGTCAACACAAAGCTCGCCGCCTCTGGAAACATAGTAAAATAGCAGCTTTGTCAACACAAATCTCGCCGCCTCTGGAAACATAGTAAAATAGCAGCTTTGTCAACACAAAACTCGCCGCCTCTGGAAACATAGTAAAATAGCAGCTTTGTCAACACAAAACTTGCCGCCTCTGGAAACATAGTAAAATAGCAGCTTTGTCAACACAAAACTTGCCGCCTCTGGAAACATAGTAAAATAGCAGCTTAGCTTTGTCAACCCACTATTGATATACAAATAATAACTCAAGAGAAGAGGGATTATATAGGTGGAATAACTATTGCCCCAGTAAAATTAACAATTCATTCATTTATCCAGAAATGATTTTGTATTGTGTATGATTCAAAGGATGAGAAATGTTCTCTCAATGTGTGACTGCTTCTAGTAGTTCTTAAGGATGAAAATAAACAAAGATTCATTTGGAAAGAACAATTATTATGGAAACTACAGTATATTTAGGTCAGGCAATAACGGACTAAATCCAATTGGCAGCTAAGTGAAGTATTGCTAATGCAAGGAGGTTAATGAACTGAGGGAAGCAGTAAGGATAGTACCTGGTGGCGGCCGCCAAGTAGCCGGCCTGGCAGACAAACCGTGTAATATCAGTGGGACCCGCAAGCTGGATAGATTTACACGTTGCAGGATTTTTAGAGATACACTTGGCTTCCTCCAGCAAACGGCAATCTATTCTATTGTCTTGTGAGGCCCACAACTCATCTCCATAGAGCTGCATCCATGGCAACTGCCTGACAAGCATAATCAAATATGGACATGCAATTTCTGTACATTGTACATTATACATTGTACTACCACATATTTCGAACTCACAGATCTAAACAAGATAGTGAATGAAGATAATGAAATGGTTTGGGGCTTCATATAAGCAATCAAATGTCTCACATAGAATTGAAAGTATGTCAACTTTACAGATGCTATGATATGCTCACTTGAGCTTGTGGTGGACAAGCTTGGTTTCTGAATATTTTTTAGTGGACCATCTATGAGCCAATCGACATTCTTCTTTAACTGTTGTAGACAATTGATCAAAATTGCTGAAAGGCAAATATGACAATCTGCAGATAATTGTAGAAAATATGCCACAACCAGTTTTCACTAAGTAACTCTGACAAAGCCTTTGATCTATCAGTTTGGATATTTGATTACTCAGCCACAGGCTCTGGGTTCCATATACCAAGCTTCTGAGGACTAGATATATATATATATATATATAATTTGTTATAACTAGTTATAATATAACTTATATGCAGGGTCTTAGCAAGAGACCCGTCCACCCGTCCATTAGACGGGTGATCATCGATTTAGACTGGAATTTTACCCTAAAGTCCGTCCACCCGTCCGGGCCTCCCAGGTCAGATACAAAATAAGCCCAGTCAGTATAAACGTCCCAGAATATTATAAACAGCTCATTTAATGACAAACAGCAACACAGCGCGCTGGCCAGCCATCTACAATCAAGATAAATACTGCTCTGTTTGATTACACTTTTTATGACGGTTTAATCAGCGTCATAATACTTTAATGATAGTGAAAAGGTTGATGACCAGCTTTGTCTCCATGCAAAATAAGGTCCTAGTCCATGTCGATTTTATACTTTCTCTAGGTTTGTAAAAATAATGACAACTAGAAGGCTAGCATAATTTGTGCACGGTTGAATGGAGCATCATTCTAAAATGTCTGCCTCACGGTATCACTTTTGCCATGATCTGATAAACTTTTGGTCTGCTCTGTTGGCTCGCGCATGAAGCTCACAAATTGCAATTTGGTCAAATATCATATCGATGCAGAATCTTTGACTTGAGTTTTATTCCGCAGAACGTGCCAAAAGATATTGCAGCGATCTTGCGCAGGCTTGTGCCAACGAAAGTTAACGTCACGCAAACTGTCACAATCGCGATAAGGGTGTTGTGAAAGGAAAGCGTTGCCGTGTAAACTGTCGTCACGGGGATGGGGTCGCTCGGATGGAGATGAGAGAGGGGTGGCAGGGTCAATGGCTGTGTGGAGGTGGCGTGTTGACTGTACTGAAGTGGTGGTCGGGGGTGGGTGGGGGGGGGGGCTACGACACTGGCCTGGGGAGGGGTATGGACGGGGTGGGGTGGGGGGTATACGGGCAGGTTGGAAATCCTGGCTAATACCCTGGTTATATATAGTAACATAACTAGTTACATATAAATCTAGAGGCTCAGTGTTCTGAAGCTTGGCATCCTAGAGAACCAAGTGCCTATGATAACTAACTATATCAAAAACCATCTGGGGCAAAGTGCCATGCATAATATATATTGAGCAATGAACAGAATGTTGATGTTAAAAAACACCAAACATTTAATAAATAGACTGAAATATATAACATGCAGCTGGTTTGGCTACGATTACCAGACAACATATCGGTTTTCTTTACGTACTAACTGTACTTGTTGTAGTGTGTTGAGAGGCCATTAGATTGACTTCGTACGGTTGTCAAGCTGTTTCGTATCTTCGTCCAAACGCAATCATGTCCCACAATCGCGGCGAAACGCCGACAAACAGTGGCGAACCGACCCAAACTTTTCACATCACAGAATGATAAAATCATAAATAGGACATCGTCTGGCAATCCGTGGAGCCTGCGTCCCCTGTAGCGTTTCCGTCTTCGCTCGTGGGGCATCGTCTACAGCAATGTATGTATTCTAAGTTTAATGAAATAAGAGAAATCTTGTTAATCTTCAAATGTACGAATGAAATCATATTTATAAGGCTGGTGGAAAGTTGTTGTGCAATGTGTTTAGGACTGTTGTCAACCGATTTCGAAAGCTGCTAAGACCATTGCTTAAGCAATCATCATGAGCGGAAGTGTTGTTATGATGAGGTGTTATAAACAGGTAAGTATGGGTAAAACGTCTACATTGCCCACAACTGCTATGGGGGTAATCAGTATGTCAATAATTCGACCAGTGACGACAGCATTTTGCGAGGTACAAAGTAACACCCCTCAATACGTTTTCATACGAACACACACACACACACACACACACACACACACACACACACACACACACACACACACACACACACACACACACACACACACACACACACACACACACACACGCACACGCACATACAGAAACAGACACATACAACAATTACGAAATTTTAATGCAGAAATCACCATGGTCGATTTTGAAGATGAAAAAGTGTATATTTCTTTGCTAGCAACAATTTATACAATACACACATGCAATTACAAGAAATAAACTAATATCCGGGTTCAACTAATTTGTGTTAATTGCTCCATTCCAGTAACCAATTATGTTTTTGCCCCCACCTTTTCTATATGAACATGATAGCAACGGGCCGCTTGACTCCAAAAGCCATCTCCAATCAAACCTTAAAATTAACACGAATATTTTCGGTTGTTTCTGTTTATGCCCTCAAGCGTTTGTAGACCGTTAATGGACTTAATTGACCATTTTATAGTAATTGCTACACAATAAAAACTTCAAGATGTGTCATTTCCAATAATCATGCAGTTCTGTTAATCACGCAAAATACGATGACGGTGTTTGCATGTGTTTTAAAGTCACTTGGTAAGGAGAAATTGCAGATGCGGAACGGAAAGAGGTTTATAAACAGATAAAGGCAGTCTTGATGCGATGAATGAATGGAATCCTTAACAAGAGCAATTCACCCGATTCACGATGCGTATATATTATACATTTATTCCATCAGCCATAGTTTTTTCGTAAGTGTACGTGATACCATGATGAAGCGCTGGTCACTTCACGTATTCACGTAGACATACGAGGTTTAGTGATGGAGGAGACAAAATCTGCCCCAATCAGTCGTTAATTAACAGGTACATTGTACTGTTCCTCTCATCTCTCTTCTCTCACAGTTCTTACCTTTCCTAAATCGAATTCTGCCCCGTCATTAACAACCCCTTCCAACTTGGATGCCTATAATCGCTTCCCCCACAATCACGACCAAACCCAAGCCAATCTTCTCAGACAAATTATCCAACTAAATACCTACCCTCAACTTACGCAGAATATCAGTTCCCCCCCCCCCCCCCCCCACCCACTATCACCCCTATCCCCAGTCCGCATTCCCCGCTGACTTCTCCCCCAGCACAATCCTGTTTCATTTCCTCACACCCTCCCCCCCCCCCCGCACCTACCTCCAATGGTCGATCCATACAATCCTGTATCATGTCCCCTCCCCCACCCACCACCCACCCCCAATGGTCGGATCATACAATCCTGTATCATGTATATAGTGTGTCGCACTCCAATCACACCGGTTGTCAATCAAATGACTCGATATCTTATTGATCTGTTGAATTTTCACAATACGTTTTCTTTGGATAGTGAATATGGAATTGGGCAGTCAGAATTGGCATTCGGAAATTTAATTCGCCTTTAAGTAAGTCTGTGTGATTTAGGTTTTATTAGCGTGAAGCTTGAATGGTGACCATAACCACGGATCACAGATCTGACGAGATCAGTAAGTATCATGGCAAATAATTCAGGTAGCAGGTAGCCCGCAGGATCTTGTCCCAGACATGAGGATGAACGGCCTACTGATTGGTACAATGAGTTTAGATCCAATTCCGTCTCAGATCACAGCTTGTGCTGTCTGTAAATCTTGTGTAGCCAATCAGAGACACCCTCCCCGTATAACAGGCGTGCGCCAGGAGGCGACGTGGTGATGTAGCATCTGCCTTGTACAACATGCGCCACGCCCACTTCTCTCTAAGACCAGCAGTTAATCCTCAGGAACGCGCTAGGTCAGTGATTTCAGTTGATGTTCCAGAGGGCCGACAGTTCACGCCACGAGGTTGTCATACTAGATAGACAAATAAGGGCCCCCCCGGGGTGGGGGTGGGGGGCACTTAAGTGTATAGAGGTAGTATATATGTGCCGCGCGACGGGGTATGTTTTTTGGGCCTCTCGACTTGTACGACGGGTTTTTGGGCCTCGTACTTGTACGACGGGGTATGTTTTTCAGGTTCAACTTGTACGACGGGTTATACATTCGCGTAATACCTTGTACGACGGGGTATACTTTTGGCCATTTTGACCTTGTACGACGGGTACGGGTTTTTGAGGTCCCGCGGCACACCCCAATCCAGAATAAGGCCAAGTAAGTAAGTACTCTCTACTCGACTTGGATTCACAAAGGTTAGGAGTGACGCAAGATGACCCTTGTCCATCATCATAACGTGCTACTCTAAGTTATGCCCACGAGTGACCTCACACTCCAGCGCAGCGGCTCAATCAGGCCTTATAGCATAGCGTATCCCATAAAGGCACTGCGGGGGCGTGTGGAGTGACCTACGCGTCACCTGCCAGCCCCACCCCTCTCCTCATACATACCCCATATATTAAACCCACGCCCATCCTCTGACCAGGCTACTGCATGTCCCATGAAAATTGGGATAGCGTGCTTGAGTCGTTAAGGGAATCACTTTAACCTTTGAAAATCAGTTCTGTCCTGGCCTCCGAGCTGGCCTTCTCTCTCCATCTTTTAGGCAAGGCTCCATCTTAAATTCTAAAGTCATAGTAATCAATAAAGTTTAAGTTTCTTCTAAACCCTACGCCTGAAGTTCGTGTTCTTTCATCAACATCCCCACACCACAGATTGCAATACGACATTTCATATCTTGTGATAGCACCAAAGAGCTTATATCACAGGCGCTCGGTTCCCGATGCCAAGCTACCGAGCGCCGAGCCGCTATTTATATATAACAAGGAGGTATGAAACCAATGAATCCTATTCTCCCACCATTCCGTCATTCACACGCGAAATCTCTTTCACTCCGTATACCATACATTACGACTGTGTTTCTGAGGCTTAATAGAATAGAATAGCGAGCATTCATCCTTCGATGATCGTCTTTCAAAC
This sequence comes from Urechis unicinctus, assembly GCA_034190875.2. Classification (NCBI taxonomy): domain Eukaryota; kingdom Metazoa; phylum Annelida; class Polychaeta; order Xenopneusta; family Urechidae; genus Urechis; species Urechis unicinctus. Next base: position 70,096,472 of record CM067351.1, read on the forward strand.
GATCAGTAATTCGCGTTTAATCACGTATCGTGCACATTTTTTTATTGTTATGACTTTGCAATGTTGTTATTTTTATGTCACACTTTTGACAAATCAATTTTCATAGTTCCGGGCATAAACCACTCCTTGCTAATCTAAGTTTGTAAGCAAAACGCCAAATAATGACAGGTCGCTTTACATTAATTGCCTCATCCTAATTGGAGCCAGTATGCGATTAAATTTGCTCAAAATTGCCTACTTGGATAAACTATTCCATTCAGTGCCACATATATAAGATATACTTCCAAACGAATCTTCATATGCTAGGTAAGTTTGTTAACTTGACAGCATGTCCACAACCGTACTGTCTTTCACCAGCGTGAATTCTCCTATGTTAAGTAAAATTGCTGACTTGTCTAAATCACTTACCACAAATGTTACATCTTTGAGGTTAAAACGGCAATAGTTCCTTCCACAAGTGTCATATTTCCATACCTTTACTCCACAATTACACAATGTTATTCTTGTGGGCATCATTATGTGCAAAATTGTAAGGTGACAAAAATACTAAAACCGTCACTTTTACTGTAGCATCGTCTCTTTCCGCAAACTGTTACTTTTATTAGTTCCTTCTGCAGAGTTGGCATGTTTTGGTTCAGATTGGGATCTTCGCAGAAAACTATTTTTTATGTATACAAAGAAGTTAGCGGCCGGCCGACAAATACAAACCCCTGTGGTTTTACAGACCCGAGTCGGCGTAAAGATTAACTTGCCGATTTCAATTTAGAGTGCGGGGAGTGAACCCTCTTGACTGTTTTTAGGAAATGTGAAATCAATCTTATTATCCTGGGATCGAACCCTAAACGTGTTGATCGACATACGGTGCAGTGAGTCATAACGTCACCGTGGCCGGCTTGATCTTGGCCGGCTTGATCTGCGTCATAACGCCACCGTGGCCGGCTTGATCTGCGTCATAACGCCACCGTGGCCGGCTTGATCTGCATCATAACGCCACCGTGGCCGGCTTGATCTGCGTCAGACGCGGATCAACAAGGATCTAGGCATTGGGCGCCAATTAACCCTAAGGTATTTATCCCATAGCTGTACAAGCCAGAACGAAATACAAGTCGCAAGTTATCACCACTGTTCATTATAAATAGCTAATTTGGGGTGTAGGTGGGAGTAGGGGGGGGGGGGGTTGGTAAACGAGGAAACATACATCTTGGTGAGGGTTGAAAATCATAAGATGTGTATCTTTTTACCAGGGTATCTTTACAAATGAGATGGCCTGAATGATTAATAACTCATTCATTTCACGATAGCGAATACAACGGCATTTCCCAAGTGAGTATCTGCCACAAATACAGACAGACAACAAATGTAATATCCCTGCATCCAGGGCGACAGATTGCGATGAGCTGCGAGAGAGCGCGGAAGCGATTCAAGGTGGCAACCGACCACCAGCCTTCTCATGTCGGCACTTTTGGCAACGACACATCACACAACTGGAGTATGAAGGAAGTTTGGTACGCGCCAAAAGCCGCTCGGGAGACGCGAATCCGTCCAGGTTTGCTGCTCTGTGTCGTTCAAGAGGCGGTGGGGCAACTCGTGCAATGGGCCCAGGAATTTAATAAATGTGAAATGTGTGTTGACAGCTCAAGTCACAACTTAGTTGAAACCATAACCAGGTTACTCGCCTCCGACTTCAGGCGACGAAATTCGTTGTTGGAAAATATATCACTTTCCATCCCCGTTTTCCCAACAAACTGCAGACATACAACCTCCCCTCTCCCCCCCCCCGAACCTCACATATCGCCAGATTATTCTTCCACGATAGCTCATGTATCTTATACTTCCTAAATGTCACGGCGTTTTGCACGAATTCACTCCCGCCAGCGAAGTTACTTCAGACGCCGCTCCCTACAACTCCGCATACACTTCAACCCCGACCCCCAGCAGCGACCACTGGCCCAGAAACTCTGGCTTACTTGTAAACGTTTACTTGCTTATCTGTTCTCGGCACCCACTTCAGCCAATGCTACAGCCCAACTGCCGGAAAGCGTTTCCCACAAGAGAATTCCATCGTCCTACCCTAAGAGAGAGAATTGCGTTCACTGACGCCTTTTGTAAGCAAACGGACTACTTCGATCCCTCGAAGGAGTGAATGACCTAACGCTCGGACAATCTGGAGATACTTTTTATGACCTTGTCGGAGTTTAGTTGTTGAAGACAGTAGTAGTAGGTCGAGATGCTATAGCTAACGCTGCCTGGAGAGACGCTCACTTCATAGAATACTCTGACCCGCCTCGTTTTGCGCCGCCTGCTGATTACCTTGGCGCCACCTGGTGCCAATATCGGTGCGTAAGTAAGCAGAAAGATAATAGTTGATTAATGTATATATATTAGATAACCTTTCCGCATAACTGAACGGTTAACCAAGCAATTTATAAACGCTGGTGAATATGTTTGGTTTTGAGCTCGCACATCCTCCTTTCCGTGAACCAGCTGGATGCATTGACACAAGCGGGGCATTTGTTCAGCCAATGCATGAAAAACTGTTCGTAATGTAAACGTACCATTGACTTTCTTGAAAGCCTATGTTAGGCGTATATGTTTTTGTTTGTACGATAAATGCATGTAATGTACATTATGTGTACCATATGTGAATTGATATGTAGCAACATTCGAGCAATATATGACTATTTAACTGCAAACTTGCCTCCAGGAATTTGAATGACACCGGTGTAAGGGAGCGTACGAGAGAGAGAGAGAGAGAGAGAGAGAGAGAGAGAGAGAGAGAGAGAGAGAGAGAGAGAGAGAGAGAGAGAGAGAGAGAGAGAGAGAGAGAGAGAGAGAGAGAGAGAGAGAGAGAGAGTAAGAGAGAGAGAGTAAGAGAGAGAGAGAGTAGTAGAGAGAGAGAGAGAGAGAGTAATAGAGAGAGAGTAAGAGAGAGAGAGTGAGAGAGAGAGCTACAGAGAGAGAGATAGTGAGAGAGAGATAGTGAGAGAGAGTGAGAGAGATAGTGTGAGAGAGATAGTGAGAGAGATAGTGTGTGAGAGAGATAGTGTGTGAGAGAGATAGTGAGAGAGAGAGTGTGAGAGATAGTGTGTGTGTGTGAGAGAGAGAGAGACAGAGAGAGACAGAGAGAGACAGAGAGCTCCCATTTCGTTGACAATATTCACTGGGGTCAATTAGGTGTACGTTCATGCAGGTAACAGATGTTTGAAGAGAGACCAGTGAAATCCCATTTTATATGTAACCCACCCACCCATCCCCCACCCACCCACGCACCCACTCACCCACGCACCCAATCAACCAGCCTCAACGAACACACGTATACATTATACGTGACAACATTATTATTCTACCACAGTAATAGTGAATTTCTTTGAAAGTTTTTCTCGTGATTTTGTTTGGCTGCCAGCTTTCCCACTAACTCCGTCCCATTTCACAACATTCCCTTTGCAAGCCTATGGTGTTAGAGGCCTCCAAATGAGGGTACATCGTATTGCGTGAGGTCCGCTTCAAACCGAAAGATCCGCCTCGAACTACTCCCTGAAACACTAATACTAGTAAATGATACGGTATCAAACGCATTTCAAAATTATGGCGACTGAAATGGAAAGTGTTGTGTCCATATCATCATATATCGGGGTTTTTTGTTGCAAAATTAAACAAACCTATTTCCTTAGCTCGCATTTGCTGTCGTAATAAAAAAGAATGGGAGCAAGAAAGATCAAACTCCAACCTGAAAAGTGTCAGTTTCCGAGTGAGCTGTGGTTGACAAATGGGAGGGCGAGTTAATGGGAAGCTTGCTTCTCTCTCTCTTCATCCTCCTTCTAGTCAATGAAGCCGGCAGCTGCTAAAGAAGCTGGAGTAACCATGGTAAGTGAAGATGCTGGCGTAGCCATGGTAAGTGAAGATGCTGGAGTAACCATGGTCAGTGAAGATGCTGGTGTAACCATGGTAAGTGAAGATGCTGGAGTAACCATGGTAAGTGAAGATGCTGGAGTAACCATGGTAAGTGAAGATGCTGGCGTAACCATGGTAAGCGAAGATGCTGGAGTAACCATGGTAAGTGAAGATACTGGTGTAACCATGGTAAGTGAAGATGCTGGAGTAACCATGGTAAGTGAAGATGCTGGAGTAACCATGGTAAATGGTGGTGGCGCGGGGGTGGGGCGCGATCAGTAGGTGATGGTACCATCGATAGAGAGCGGGAGGGAGGGAGGGAGGGGGCGGGAGGGTCAATATGGGATGTACTTGTTGAATATTAGGCTGTTTCCTGCCCGATGCCTGGCTAATGTTAAACTGTAAATAGATAACTGCTTGTAACTGTGTAATGGTTGGACAACATCCGCCTGCTGCCAATTATGACCCAACCTAAATCATGAGAGATTATTGTCTTCTGGACACAGCACTGATAGCTAGCGCGTTGGAGCGGTCACGGTCCAGTGTTAACCGCTGCTCTCTTACTGCAAGTGTATGGAGGATTATTTTGGATGGAAACACCAGTCTATTAGCCATAAACAGGACTTCATGATGGACGAACGGACAGACACACTGTGTGCCAGACAGACGCATGGACAACCAAACGGTGTGCCAGACAGATACAATAACAGACAACTTTTTACCAGACATACAAACGGACACACAGACTGCGTGACCGGCTGACGGACGGACGACCAGCTCAAGAACCTGATGCACAAACGGACGTACAACAGCAAAAAATGGAATTGCTTTTAAGAAATACTTCCTACTTATCGGACGTTGACTTCCTACTTATCGGACGGTGACTTCCTACTTATAGGACGGTAACTTCCTACTTATCGGACGGTAACTTCCTACTTATCGGACGGTAACTCGAGCACGTGCCAGGCTTAATGCTTCTTTTTTCTTTGGTTTGGGGAGAAGTTTGGACAGACGAATGTATAACCGCGCACTCATAGCATGGCCACGTCTTGTATGAGAGGACGACTGTCCGTTTGGGCAGACGGTAGATGGCTTCAACTTACTTGTAGTGAGTTTGGTGCATCGAAAATTTGTGCAGCGGACTCTATCTACCAGCCTATTGTAATCCTAGTCCAAAAGTGTGTGGGAATGCGTATGACTGGCTTGTGCTATTTGAGTCGCATTTAGAACACTTCTTTTCTTCGGATGCTGTTTTGTTTTAACAGTGCAAATTTCCGATTCAACTTGATTTCATTTTTGGTACAGACAGAGCTTCAAATTGTGACTTCGATTGGGGATGGCAGGTCAACGTGAAGGTCACGTGACCTTTGATCACGAAGAAGATGATGACCGCGCCGGGAGATGCGGATGCTGTCGTCGGGATGATGATGGTAACAGCAGCAGCAGGTGTAGGTGCCACCCTACATCCACCTGTATACACACCCTCCTTCTTTTCCTCGCCCTCATCACCGGAATAGGCACCGGCATAGGGCTACGATACGCGCCTCCATTCCGTGACAGCCTCACCATCCCTCAGAGATACCTCATGTACCTCTACCTACCAGCCGAGCTCGTCATCCGAGTCGTCCACTTCCTGTCCATCCCTCTCCTAGTGACCAGTATCATGTCCGGTATCGCTGGCTTGACCACGGCTATCTCAGCTAAAGTCTTCCTCCGAGGTTTCCTCTTTTTTCTGGGGACCTCAGTGCTGGCTGCTGCTGAGGGACTCGGCCTGGTTTTTGCTGTCCAACCCAATCGGTATGTGAAGAGCGTGAGGGCCGCACCAGCTCATGACCTCCAGCTGTCCTCTACCACTGTGATTGACAGCTTCCTGGACATGGTCAGGTAAGTCAGATTTATCATTTACCTGGGCGATGTCATGGAATATTTAAAATATGAATTATATGAACGACCTCATGATTACTAAATCCATTTCATTGGTGGAGAGGTAACCAAAATTATCACGCTGGTAACAAAGCAAATTCGTAATTAATTATGTTAATGATCAGGCATATAGGCATAAATTATGCAAATAAACAAACTTATGTTGCGTTTATCATGTTAATTAACAGGAGAAACTAAACTTGGTTAATAAAGATAATATTCACCGCCTAACACTCATTTTGATGAGCTAGGTGAAATAGATATATCTAAATGTAGAAATGCTGAGTTGAATATGTGATAACGCAACGTGAACTAGGAAATTCACATAGAGCAAATAGAGCAACAATAGTCAGATATTTTTTAGCAAAATATAGTTAGCTTTTTGGAAAATCCCATGGATTAAAAATCGTTTGCACTTACACATCATGAGGACATAAAATGAATCCACCATGTACCTAATCTAGCAAACGCAATCATAATTGATATAACGCGCAGAAATAATCACGTCAACTCGTACTGTGAAGAGGCAAGTACGTACTGCGGCAAGCATTCCAGCAGTACTCCATGTTGCGAATGACACAAACTATACTACTTACCACTTTGAACTTTCCCTTTTGCTGACTTTTTATGGATGTTTTATTTGTTTATGAACAAGCTTCTGTTGTTGATTACCATCAGAATTGTCATATTGTCACTGCCAAATGAATACTCGTGGGAGTTGATAGTATATGATGCTAAGCACGAGAGGTTTAGCGTGGCTGGAAGCAGGATTGGGGTTTGTTGTGCTGCAATCGTCCGTCACAACATCTTGTTAGGTTTACCATTCTTTTGTTTATCATGTCGTTAATATACATATGGAAGTGAACCGTTGACCTTTGAACCTTCTCAGTCACTCTCCTTTCTATTATTACACCAAGGAAGTGTGTTTTTAACCATGAGGCTTTGAGCTGTTACCGTTTTTTTGTTGTGTTTTTCGCAGAAATCTCTTTCCCAACAACTTTCTGACCGCCGGCTTGGAGTTGGTAAGTGGACGGATAGTACTCTCTGCTAAACGTGCTGTTGCTGTACCTTTGGTCAGACCAAAGAGATATTTTATGACCACTCTGACACACGAAACTAGTTGTGGCATATCTTGTTATCGATATCACGCTGGAAATAATCACCCAACTAGGATTCGAACCCGAGCCGCTTGCTTTTATTTCTCCAGTATCGAAACCAGTTCTTTTTGCAACAAGATACACAAAGCTTAACGAGTATGTTGGAGTGGGTTATAAGGTCACGGATATTAAGATAGCAAGTTATTTCCAAGTGGCGATTGTCATTGGGTAAATGCTGGGTAGGCCTGATGGTTTAGGATGAGGAGTTGGTGTTGGGGTCGGGGGGTGCCTGTGTTAGCTGGTCCCATGCTGATCCAGTCAGCCAACCTTGACCTGTGTGACCCCATAACATATCAGTCAGCCAACCTTGACCTGTGTGACCTGATAACAAATCAGTCAGCCAACTTTGACCTGTGTGACCCGATGACACAAACCAGAACAAGACAGATAACAGATATAAGTAACGTTGGTACTGCTTAGTATATAACGGTTGTATTGCTTATATACGGTTGTACTTGCTTACCGCGTATAGCGGTTGTACTGCTTAGCGTATAGTGGTTGTAATATTTATGAATAACGGTTGTACTGCTTGTACTGTACCCTTAGCGTATAACGGTTGTACTGCTTAGCGTATAGTGGTTGTAATGTTTAGTATATAGCGGTTGTGCCTCTAAGCGTATAACGGTTGTACTGCTTAGCGTATAGTGGTTGTGCCTCTAAGCGTATAACGGTTGTACTGCTTAGCGTATAACGGTTGTGCCTCTAAGCGTATAACGGTTGTACTGCTTAGCGTATAGTGGTTGTAATGTTTAGTGTAAAACGGTTGTACTGAGGCGAGTAAAAATCCGTAGAGTTGACTATGCACACTCATCTTTTTCAGAAGAATAACTGAAGTGAAACTTATCGCGAGATGTATGCCATCTGGCAGACATCGCCTTGTCCGCACCCAGACGTTTCTGACTCCTGCTCAACCATTGTTATGCTATAAAATAACACAAAGTGCAAATTACGAACATCTCGACCTAACAAATGCATGCATTGTGATTTAACGTCACGTTATCTGGCAAATTGCTACTCTAGGTGACATATTTCTGCCTGTGTCATTTCAGACCTCCACCAGAACGGAAGCGGATACACTAGATTTTGGTAACAACGACTCATTCACGCACGGTGAATATTCGTTCTCTACCCTCACACCTCGCTGGAACAAATACCAGGCCCGTAGGCGGGGTGGGGGGGCTTTGCTCATCTAAGACGCGCGTAAACGTACCCAATTGAGGGGACCTTTCTCCCCCCCCCCCCCCACTAAAAATCCTGGCTACGGGCTTGAATACACCGTATGTTCTTGCTAAGAGCTAATGTTCATAGTTACTATGATTTGAGAAATTGTTTTCAGAAACGCGCTGGTTAGTGTCGAACCCGGGCAGCAATATTCTGGGAATTCTCTTCTTTGCTGTGGTATTCGGGTTCGGGACGACGGCGCTGACCCACCGGAGGCGCCCCCTGGTGCTGGTGGCCGATCTGTTCTTCGAGGTTGTTCATAGCACATACAAGGGCTTAGTATGGTGAGTTGATTATAACGAGGAGTCAATCCAGGTGGACATTACCAAGTTGCTATCAGACATCAGTGTTATTGACGAGATTTGCAGTGCCTCTTTCCTGTGAATATCTCATAATGTCAAAGGCGTCAGACCGTTATGATCAATTATTGTGTGTATTCTGCTTAAGTCAATTATTGTGTCTACTCACTTTATGTCATCGACGTGTTTAATTTAAATATTGTATCTGCCATAATGCCTACCATTGCCGGTTACAATCCACCATAATGCCTACCATTGCAGGTTACAATCCACCATAATGCCTACCATTGCCGGTTACAATCCACCTTATTGCTTACCATTGCCGGTTACAATCCACCATAATATCTACCATTGCCGGTTACAATCCACCATAATACCTACCATTGCCGATTACAATCCACCATACTACCTACCATTTCCGGTTACAATCCACCATAATACCTACCATTGCCGGTTACAATCTAACATAATGCCTACCATTGCCGGTTACAATCCACCATAATACCTACCATTGCCGGTTACAATCTAACATAATGCCTACCATTGCAGGTTACAATCCACCATAATACCTACCATTGCCGGTTACAATCCACCATAATGCCTACCATTGCCGGTTACAATCCACCATAATGCCAACTATTGCCGGTTTGATATGATCACCTTTGTCTGTGCCTCGTTTCCAGGTTGTACCCTGTCATGGTGTTCTTCATGATGGTCAAGGAGGTCCTCAGCCTCCATAACCCGGTCAGTCAGCTACAGTCCACCTTCGTCATCCTCCTCACCATCCTCCTGGGCCTCTTCATCCACTTCCTCTTCATTCTGCCCCTCATCTACCTCCTCTCTGCAAGACGCAACCCCTACAAGATCATGTGGGGCAGTATGCGGGCCTTGTTCACCGCTCTCCTTACTAACGACAGGTAAGATGATTGATCGACTACCACAATCAAGGTGTTTCTTACCTGACAACATGTAGACGGTCCTCCTTCGAGGCATACTCAAGGCTAATTTTCAAGTGAACAAGGTCTTTGTGGAATACCAAAACATATCGATCGATTGATTACACACACACACACACACACACACACATATACACATATACATATATATATATATATATATATATATATATATATATATATATATATATATATATATATATATATATATATATATATATATATATTGTTTGTGTCTGCTTTGATGTGTGCTGTATACAGCCTCACCACCCTTCCCGTCACCATTGACTGCATGGAGAAACTACACATCCACCCTCGCGTCGTCCGCTTCATCGCGCCCACTGGAGCCCTCATCAATTTGGACGGCTTCGTCATTTACCAGAACATCGTCATCGTCTTCCTTGCCATCCGAGCCGGAGTTCACCCTACTCCAGAGCATCTTGTCGCCCTCGGGTATATTAACAAATATCAAAATGGAATTTGGATTTCTACCCATTCACGACTCTGTTCAGCCGCCGGAATTACTACCAAACATTCATTAATGAAATCAGGTTTTCGGTATTTTCATGTCGTAACAATGATATGATAGATTCTTGTTATGTCCATAAATGCAATACCGTTTTTATCTGTGGTAGTATGTTGCCAGTATCCAGGGGGGAGTACCATTAGTGAGACTTGTGCCATTGATTGCCAAATGTATTTGGATTTTTGTATGATGAGCACTGTCCGTAAGTCAATGTGTTTATGTCTTTACCAAGGCTCGATAAATCCTCGGCCATTTCCCCTTATTCCATGGCTATTTCCTCTTATACAACGGTCCTAAACTTCCACGGCCATTTCCCTTGGATTTCATGTCAGTCCCCTTCAGCTACTCCACTATCTGTAGCTGCTATACGGCCTATGTTTCCTGGCAGGTTTTTCACAGTGGCTGTATCCATGTTGGCTCCGGCAGTCAGTAAGGACATCGCTATCTTAATGGCCACCTGCCAGCTTCTGGGGCTAGCCTCGCTCGACACGGCTCTCCTCGCGCCATTCCACTGGCTCGTGTAAGTAGACAGACCCAACACGTCAGAGAACTCCCAGATTCCTACTCGTATCTGATCTATCACTTTCTTGGTCACAACAGTTAGATCAGTCACGTGATATATCGCAGCTTGTCACATGATCGTGATTAGTCTCATACTATGTGGTAAAGATGATGCAACTGAAACAACTTAGAACATCACGTAATCCTTGTAAGTCACGTGATCTTTCTGAGTGTTCTCTTTGCGTCACATCCGTACGTGACCTAGTGTTGCTATGGTGTTCCAGTTCACGATTCTGTACGATGACGAATGTGTGGGGAGATTGCATGGCAGCAGGTATCCTACAAATCACGTCACAGCGAGATCTCCTCGAGGTCAGTAACCCGAACAGCGTCATATATGGCGAGCTATGTGGGGATGGTGATGAGACGCTTGTTGATAAGAATGGTTGCCCAGTGACCAACCGCTACCGACCTCACCAAGGTCCCAGAGACTGGACGGTGAGACTGGTGAACGAGGAAGGAGACCGTCTGGTCGTCTCTAAGGTGTGAAGTCACGTGACCAGGAGCGCACATGACAAGTCAATCATCTGACCCGCCCATCACGTGACCTGTCTCCATGTGACCAGCCATTTGTATTGACGCCTACGCAGAGACTTGGGACCCTAAGGTTTATTGCTTTAAAGAATATTATAAGAAGAGGAGGAACTGTGATCGTCCTCATGTTTATAGAGCCATATGTGCCTCACACATTACACGGTACCTAACACACCGACAAGTCGCGGCTCAAGTTCACCCATCAGCCATTAATCTGGAAAATTCCACCCGACATTGACATTCAAATCACGTTCAAATTACAAATCAGCACATCGCACTGTCCATCGCAATACAAACTAGTCACTATATTTCATGCAGCATCTCTTTAGAATTTAAGGATGTAATTAAGTATGCTAATAATATCATGTGGTGATATTACGGCGCTGGATATAAATAGCTTTAGACTTACCAATGCGTTCTTTCTTGGGGTAACTGTCACCTTCTTTTTGTTGGATGGCACATACATTGCGAACGTTTAAGTAAGCTGTATTAACCATAACAATACATTTATTTAACTGATACAAAATGAATTTATCTTTTCTGTGTGGAATTATCATGACAATTTCATTCTGCGGGTTTATTAGCTGTTATGCGGACCAAACGTTATGACAACAAAGTTTGTGTTAATCATATTAACGTCAAGGACTATCATCATGAATGTTTCCACAACAGCGTATAGGATCCACGTTTCATTATTCTTAACATTTGTCATTACGTTGGGAAAAAAACTGCACACCCTAGTGCTCCAACAATCAGTATTTGCTGTACATACACAACCGCTATTTTCATCTTATCGCTCTGAGTATTGAGCGTTTCTTATCAAAGTATACATTTTAGCTATGATTTTTGTTTATACATTTATATTGGATTATGATGTGATTTGATTAAAAATCTATTAGTACCACAGTTCGTTATTATTTTAGGGGTGATGATCAGACAATGAAGATGTCATTTAGCTAGGCGAGAAGTAGTGATCAGACAATGAAGATGTCATTTAGCTAGGCGAGGAGTGGTGATCAGACAATGGAGATGTCATTTAGCTAGGTGAGGAGTGGTGATCAGACAATGAAGATGTCATTTAGCTTGGCGAGGAGTGATGATCAGACTATGAAGATGTCATTTAGCTTGGCGAGGAGTGATGATCAGACTATGAAGATGTCATTTAGCTTGGCGAGGAGTGATGATCAGATTATGAAGATATCATTTAGCTTGGCGAGGAGTGATGATCAGACAATGAAGATGTCATTGGGCTAAGCGAGAAGTGGTGATCAGACAATAAAGATGTCATTAACCTAGGAAAATATCATTTAGCTAGGCGAGGAGTTGTGATCAGACAATGAAGATGTCATTTAGCTAGGAGAGAAGTGGTGATCAGACAATGAAGATGTCATTTAGCTAGGCGAGGTGTGGTGATCAGACAATGAAGATGTCATTGGACTAAGCGAGGAGTGGTGACAAGCCATTGTAATTATTACAAATATATTTCCTATGTTTAGTAAATCTGTTTAATCTTCCTACACAGGTTGGTCTACTTCTTTGTGTGTCAAGAACCCTGATGGAGAGATAGAAGTTAGTCCTTAGTTACAGGACAATTTGTGAGATAACTAGACAAATTTAAGGGAAGTAATTTGACTGATTCGAGAAATCTACAATTGTGCCACGTGATCAAGATGCATTCCGCTTTGTGCGCCATTGGGCGAGGGATAAGCACAAGATTGCTTCTCTTTATTTACATCAATGTTCAATTAGATTGACATAAGTGCCAACGGCATGTCTTCCAGTGGAACGTTCGACGACCAACGATACGGTGTCAACAAGATGCGACAAAACGTGAATGTGCTTGTGATAAAAATACTTGAAATAAGGTACATGTCATCTGAGGATCATGCTTGTGTAGTATTTTGGTCAAGATAACATAGTCAACTATCGTACAAAGTTTCGTCCAGCTAGCCGCTTTAGTTATGGAACTGTGTGGTAAAAGTAACGCATTTCAAAATGCCCTCCAATCGATGCGCATCAAACCTTGAACTGTACATGGCCAAAGCTGTGGCACAATTTCGTATGTAATCCCTTTCGTCCTACCTGTAGTGGTTTTGGAGGGGATACAGTCATAGCTTCTGAACATAAAGAAAAATGCAATTTAAGAAAGATGAATAAAAAAAGTACTGACTATAGCAATATGTCTATCGTTGAAAGACGCTATAATATTGTTTTACGAATCTCATACGCCTCTTCAAGATAGTCCCGAGAAGCGTGGAAACAATTAATGGAACCGATAGGTCACAGAGCAAAGCTCATCTCCCTGTATGTCAGCAGTCGCAGTGCAAAACCCATCTCTCTGTAAGTCAGCGGTCGCAGTGCAAAACCCATCTCCCTGTAAGCCAGCGGTGGCAGTGCAAAGCCCATCTCCCTGTAAGCCAGCGGTGGCAGTGCAAAGCCCATCTCCCTGTAAGCCAGCGGTGGCAGTGCAAAGCCCATCTCCCTGTAAGCCAGCGGTGGCAGTGCAAAGCCCATCGCCTTGAGATCGTCATAAGGAGCATTGTCAGCAAATCATGCCCATTATAACGGTCACAACGTGAGGAACCAGCAGTCTTTGCTGACATCAGACGTCCACTATCTATCTCCATTATAACGGTCATAACATGAGGAACCAGCCATGCGACGCGTGGAGATACAACACGTTACACTGTCAATAAAACACGTTATCTACCAGGAAAAGCGCGAATCCTGACATGGAAAGGAGCGAATCCATACCAGGAAAAGCGCGAATCCTGACCTGGAAAGGCGCGAATCATGACCTGGAAAGGTGCGAATCCTTGCCAGTGCTAAACCTATCTCTCTGTAAGTCATTTAGCTAGGCGAGGAGTGGTGATCAGACTTTGGTGATGTTTTTTAGCCAGGCGAGGAGTGGTGACCAGACAATGAAGATGTCATTAAGCTTGGCGAGGAGTGGTGATCAGACAATGAAGATGTCATTTTGATTGGCGAGCAGTGGTGATCAGACAATGAAGATGTCATTTAGCAAGGCGAGAAGTGGTGATCAGACAATGAAGATGTCATTTAGCTAGGCGAGAAGTTGTGATCAGACAATGAAGATGTCATTTAGCTAGGAGAGAAGTGGTGATCAGACAATGAAGATGTCATTTAGCTAGGCGAGGAGTGGTGATCAGACAATGAAGATGTCATTGGACTAAGCGAGGAGTGGTGACAAGCCATTGTAATTATTACAAATATATTTCCTATGTTTAGTTAATCTGTTTAATCTTCCTACACAGGTTGGTCTACTTCTTTGTGTGTCAAGAACCCTGATGGAGAGATAGAAGTTAGTCCTTAGTTACAGGACAATTTGTGAGATAACTAGACAAAATTAAGGGAAGTAATTTGACTGATTCGAGAAATCTACAATTGTGCCACGTGATCAAGATGCATTCCGCTTTGTGCGCCATTGGGCGAGTGATAAGCACAAGATTGCTTCTCTTTATTTACATCAATGTTCAATTAGATTGACATAAGTGCCAACGGCATGTCTTCCAGTGGAACGTTCGACGACCAACGATACGGTGTCAACAAGATGCGACAAAACGTGAATGTGCTTGTGATAAAAATACTTGAAATAAGGTACAGGTTATCTGAGGATCATGCTTGTGTAGTATTTTGGTCAAGATAACATAGTCAACTCTCGTACAAAGTTTCGTCCAGCTAGCCGCTTTAGTTATGGAACTGTGTGGTAAAAGTAACACATTTCAAAATGCCCTCCAATCGATGCGCATCAACCTTGAACTGTACATGGCCAAAGCTGTGGCACAATTTCGTATGTAATCCCTTTCGTCCTACCTGTAGTGGTTTTGGAGGGGATACAGTCATAGCTTCTGAACATAAAGAAAAATGCAATTTAAGAAAGATGAATAAAAAAAGTACTGACTATAGCAATATGTCTATCGTTGAAAGACGCTATAATATTGTTTTACGAATCTCATACGCCTCTTCAAGATAGTCCCGAGAAGCGTGGAAACAATTAATGGAACCGATAGGTCACAGAGCAAAGCTCATCTCCCTGTATGTCAGCAGTCGCAGTGCAAAACCCATCTCCCTGTATGTCAGCAGTCACAGTGCAAAACCCATCTCCCTGTAAGCCAGCGGTGGCAGTGCAAAGCCCATCTCCCTGTAAGCCAGCGGTGGCAGTGCAAAGCCCATCTCCCTGTAAGCCAGCGGTGGCAGTGCAAAGCCCATCTCCCTGTAAGCCAGCGGTGGCAGTGCAAAGCCCATCTCCCTGTAAATCAGCAGTCGCAGTGCAAAAACCATCTCCCTGTAAGCCAGCGGTGGCAGTGCAAAACCCATCTCTCTGTAAGTCAGCAGTCGCAGTCGCAGTGCAAAACCCATCTCCCTGTATGTCAGCAGTCACAGTGCAAAACCCATCTCCCTGTAAGCCAGCGGTGGCAGAGCAAAGCCCATCTCCCTGTAAGCCAGCGGTGGCAGTGCAAAGCCCATCTCCCTGTAAGCCAGCGGTGGCAGTGCAAAGCCCATCTCCCTGTAAGCCAGCGGTGGTAGTGCAAAGCCCATCTCCCTGTAAATCAGCAGTTCCAGTGAAAAACCCATATGTCTGTAAGTCAGCAGTCGCAGTGCAAAAACCATCTCCCTGTAAGCCAGCGGTGGCAGTGCAAAACCCATCTCTCTGTAAGTCAGCAGTCGCAGTGCAAAACCCATCTCTCGGTAAGTCAGCGGTCGCAGTGCAAAGCCCATCGCCTTGAGATCGTCATAAGGAGCATTGTCAGCAAATCATGCCCTTTATAACGGTCACAACGTGAGGAACCAGCAGTCTTTGCTGACATCAGACGTCCTGACAGCCATGCAACGCGTGGAGATACAACACGTTACACTGTCAATAATACACGTTATCTATAAGGTCAATGCCGGTATACGGCAAGTGTAATAGGCACATATCCTGATCAGGAAAGGCACATATCCTGGCCGGGAGAGGCGCGAATCCTTACCAGGAAAGGAGCGAATCCTTACCAGGAAAAGCGCGAATCCTGACCTGGAAAGGCGCGAATCCTTACCAGGAAAAGCGCGAATACTGACCTGGAAAGGCGCGAATCCTGACCAGGAAAGGTGCGAATCCTTACCAGGAAAGGTGCGAATCCTTACTAGGAAAGGCGCGAATCCTGACCTGGAAAGGCGCAAATCCTGACCTGGAAAGGCGCTAAATCCTTGCCAGTTCAGCAATATGATTGCAGGCTGGAGTAGAGATGGGCGTTGTCGTCTCAGGTACTTGGCGGTGATGGTGAGTTCAGGTGCGATGTCAGCTGGCGAGTAATGAGTTGGCGAGAGGAGCTGGCTATTTATGTACGGTTCTAGGGTCGTGGCGAGCTTGCATATATAGCCAAGCGTGGACGGTGGCAGATGTGGACGGTTGACTTACCGCGGTTACCAGGGTTACGCGGAGCCCGTCACGTGGACATTGGTAACAGTTGTCTTCTGCCTCCGCGATGATAACCTGGCTAATTAGCGGGTGGTCAGTCCAATGATGTCACCTCTGAAAAGAGCATCCATTCACACACATTGGCTGGTGTAGCCAGGACTACTCTCCCCTCGGTCACCTGCAAACCGTCCTGGCATCCACCGGCCGTCACGCGCAGCGCGCGGTCTGTTACGGGTCTGTTACGCGTCCGTTACGCATCAGGTAACAGCTGACCATACGCGGCCGCTGGTCAGAGGGCGAGCTGTCCAAATGGTTGTCATTAGTTACCCAATGCCATGATGCTCAAAGTCGCAATTCATCTGATGAGTATTTGCGTCGAGCTATGAGAGTTTGCAACCTCTATCCCAGTGCCCTGCCGAACTGTTGTCCCAAAACCATACTTATTTCATTTAAACTGCAATCACAGTTAGGTATTCGACATGAAAGTTCGGGATTTGGTGTTTAGTACTCAATGAATTATTCTTTTACAGGGCTACAAAGTTCCTTAACACCTTTTCACTGTGGCATTCTAGTCATGTCTGGGAGGCAATTACTCGGCGACAACTTACAGGATAAATATCAAACTTACATGGTTATTTGGGGCTATAATAAGTTGATGATTCAGCAGCTAGAATAATTTTAAAAAACAAAGGGCAAGGCGTCAAATATTATCTTGCTCAGCAATGTTTAAAAAAAACCCTGCGGTTTGAGTCATTCTGGTTGTTTTCGCTCCTTGCTCCGGGAGCGGATGGGATTATGACGTCATCATTGTAATATGGAGCCTTAATTGAAGAGGATTATAACGTCATCATTGTAATATGGAGCCTTAATTGAAGAGGATTATGACGTCATCATTGTAATATGGAGCCTTAATTGAAGAGGATTATGACGTCATCATTGTAATATGGAGCCTTAATTGAAGAGGATTATGACGTCACGGATATGTAACGGACGGACGAGGACCAAGCGGTGTACTTATGGCGATCGCGGAACAGTAGTGTATGTCAGACTATCATGGAATCACGGTGTATGTCAGACTATCATGGAATCACGGTGTATGTCAGACTATCATGGAATCACGGTGTATGTCAGACTATCATGGAATTAAGGTGTATGTCAGACTATCATGGAATCACGGTGTATGTCAGACTATCATGGAATCACGGTGTATGTCAGACTATCATGGAATTAAGGTGTATGTCAGACTATCATGGTATTGAAGTGTATGTCAGACTATCATGAAATTAAGGTGTATGTCAGACTATCATGGTATTGAAGTGTATGTCAGACTATCATGAAATTAAGGTGTATGTCAGTCTATCATGGAATCACGGTGTATGTCAGACTATCATTGAATTAATGTGTATGTCAGGCTATCATGGTATCAAGGTGTTTGTCAGACTATCATGGAATAACGGTGTATGTCAGACTATCATGGTATTAAGGTGTATATCACACTTGCAGCATGAAATAAGGGTGCATGACGGGCTACAATGGGAGCATGAAGTAAGGATGCATGACAGGCTACAATGGGAGCATGAAGTCAGCCAGGCTATCATGGAATCATGGTGTATCTCTGACTATCATGGAATCATGGTGTATCTCTGACTATCATGGAATCATGGTGTATCTCTGACTATCATGGAATCATGGTGTATCTCTGACTATCATGGAATCATGGTGTATCACTGACTATCATGGAATCATGGTGTATCTCTGACTATCATGGAATCATGGTGTATCTCTGACTATAATGGAATCATGGTGTATCTCTGACTATCATGGAATCATGGTGTATCTCTGACTATAATGGAATCATGGTGTATCTCTGACGATCAATGAGTCACCATTCATTTTTCTTTATCAAGGGGGCACTTTAGAAATTAGCACCCCCGCCCCCTCCCCCACCATCCTGTGGGTCCGGGGGTAGAACAGTTCACTGTATCCTTCTTCATGTCGTTAGAGGAGACTAATAGGGGGGTACCTATTGGCCGTGGGTTGCAACTCTTGTCGGTGGAAGATGGGTTTCTGGTCTTTTAGTAGGGTAGTTCCCACGAGGACCATATCTGCAACATATACCGCTCAGGCCCAGATTTCGCCAAGATGAGAGGCTGGAATGGTCTGGTCCAGTTAATTGGCTGACGGTGACTTGCCCTGGTCCAGTCTATCGGCTGACGGTGACATGGCCTGGTCCAGTCTATCGGCTGACGGTGACTTGACCTGGTTCAATCTATCGGCTGACGGTGACATAGCCTGGTCCAGTCTATCGGCTGACGGTGACATAGCCTGGTCCAGTCTATCGGCTGACGGTGACATAGCCTGGTCCAGTCTATCGGCTGACGGTGACTTGCATTGCATCTTCATCTTTTTCTCGTGGTGTTATACTTCATCAACAATGGTTTTTCCCATTTATCCTAGAAGGCTGCTGCTTAATCAGGTTAAACTTTTCTATTCACCTTTGTAGGCACCATATAATACATAAGTGATGGTGTGCCGTTAAACCCTTCACTTACTTACTTCAGAACTTAGGTTCGTTACCATGGTATCAACATTATCCTACACGTCGTCATTTCACCTCATTGTAGATGGCGACTTCGAGCCTCATTGTCACATTTCAATAACTCTCTTCGCATTCTGTTTGTCTCTGGCGTTAGTATTGGACCAGGATAGTGACACTATTTCATGGATTCGGCCATTTATTTAAGGACCGTCAATGGGAGAGTGATACAAACAACTACATGTAAGTCAGAGTGGCTTTCTATTTTGATGCCCTCTCGACAGTTAACTGACCTTTGACTCTCGTGTAAATATTCAAATCACCTGTTGGACGAGTGTGGCCAGGTGCCGAAACAATCAAGAAAACATTGATGTAATGGAGGTTATGATCTGTATATAGACAGGCTCCAGTGGTCGCAGATAACAGACTTTTGTACGTTATGATTACCATACCGGCGGGCTGCGTGCTCGCAGATATTTTCCCAAGCTCAATGATATGAATGTCATACCATATTGGTCATCAGCAATCCGAAGCGTTAGTCAAAATCAATCAAGAGATGCGTCCGTTCACATTAGCCATTTCATCATTGCCCCAGCCCAAAGTTCACCTGCAATAGAATGCAGAAGACTTAAGTCAGCGAAAGAAATAGAGATAAAAGCATTTATTCAATATTACTTTCTTGGTTACCCGGTCCCTCAGACTTACTCAGTTCTATAGTTTACCAGTCTATTTTCGTCACAGGGTTCCTCAGGTTTCCTACAGACTTCCTTTGGTATATTTTTTACTAAGTTCTATAGTTTCCAATACTTTCTTAGGACATAGTTTTCCAGACGTTTTTAGATTTATCATTGGCAATAATTTCTTTGTGGCAAACCCCAGCGGGTCCGGGGGTGGATATGCCCATTGTATCCTATTGCAAGCTGTAAGAGGCCACCTGTTGCACAAGGGTTTCGACTCGTGTATTTCACCTGGTCTGGTCCAGTCAATCGGCTGGTGGTGATATTAAAGAGTTTATAGCTACGCTTTGAAGGCTCACTTCGAGTGGCTCTGCGGTGATCGCTTCCCTAATTACAAGTTAATAATACATTTCAATCGTAAGGTGGCGCTACCGTGACACAAACAAAAGCACACGGGAATACTGGGCTGACGTCACTGCGAATGTTGAGAGCTGGAAAAATGTCTTTTCACAGAGCCGTGGAACTGTCAAAACATTTAGCACAATAGGCTTACGAATAGCGAAAATAGCAAGTACTCAACTAAATAAATGTCAACTTGATAAATTATGGAAAACAGTTCGCCTCTAACAGCGTCCGCGCAGTTTACGATCCTCGATCTTTCATGTCAGTTCTATGTCCGCTTTGTGTATGGTAGCTCCGGTGTAACGGTAACATGAATTTATACCGTTACGAAGAGTTCGTCAAACACAGTCGGCGTGTTCTCGTTTGGGTTGAAGGGCTATATTTCGCACCTAGAAAATAACATATATCAAGAGCCTTTACAAAAAATAGACCTTTCGCTCCAAAAAACTTACCACCACTCGACACTATTCTTCAATAAATGCCATCGATAGTTCGTTTCCGAACAAATCGCGATACGAAGTCTGCCATTTTGGAAACTATTAATTCTCGCGATTTCCCGCATTGCCTTAGCATCCCAAGTGGGGGGCACTTACCCTAACTCGGATAGGGGTGTGCCGTGGGACCTCGAAAACCCGTACCCGTTGTACTCGTTGAGAATGAGAAAAAGTATACTCCATCGTACAAGGTATTATGCGAATGTCTAACCCGTCGTAAAAGTCGAGATGTCGAAAAAACCACCCCCTTCGTGCGGCACATGTATACTATATCTTTACACTTAAGTGCCCCCCCCCCCCGGGCTTAGCATGAGTCGTCGTCTTTCTGTGCATGCGCAGTGCATGTGGTCTTGAACTTGCAAACAAACATGTTGCTGTGTTTCTGACTTTTTACCGCTTCCCAAATTGATCAAACTATAAATAATTACCATGGATGAAATCCCCCGCCGAAAAGGGATAAAATCATCCGTAAAACATCATTGCATTCTATAACTCCATCACTTGTGTATGTTTGGTGTTGGTAGTTGTCTGAATCGATCTAAAAATATTCGCGTTGCGTTGTTTCGAGAAACGGTAAGACGTCTACGCAGACGTCTTGTAGGGCTATGTGTATGGTAGTTTTAGATTGTCAATAAATGTCTGAAGCGACTGAACTGACCTGGGGTCGACATAAACATTTTTGGCATATCAGCGACATCAGGCGACGATACTATGAAATCAACAAAAGCACATGGGACTGTTGACCTCTCGAGGCTCGGCGGCTGTTAAAGATATGGAGTCATCTGATTGGTCGAGGCGACTACAGCTCCAAAGAGATCGAAGCATTCCACGGTTTTTTTTCAAGAGATGCTATGACATAACGCCTCGGCTTACAGATGGCGCCTTCACATAATTCCTCGGGCGGAAGTCTCGAGTGAGCTCTCTTAGCGAAGCTATTTGGTGACATGCCCTGGATTCATGTCTTTCTTTTGCACATTCTTGTTCATTTCATTTAATATGGCATCGGGATCCATACATAAATGAGGCAGCCATTGTTGCACTTCACCTTGTGACATCTCGGTCAGAGTCCACGATGGAAACCCACATTGCTCAAGTAATGACATAGTTGCTGAGTTGAAATCAACTTTTATTAGACCAATCCACAAGAAATCCCCCTGTAACCCCATCATTATACCCCGCCGTGACACCAACCAACCCCGTGGTATCTAAGATAAGATAAGGAGGAGAAAACTACTGCATTAGAGCTTAAGATAAATCATAATGGGCTAGCCCAAGCGCCTGTGTCAGCTCCTATACCTCATCTTCCCCTTTGCCATCTCGTCTTTTACACGCTGCACGCCTAACCACAGCCCTGCGCGGACGTACTATTTCATCATTCGGTGGACGTCCTGTAGAGCTTGCCTAACCTCAGCCAGACATTCACAAATATATATATATTAGATTGATCAAGACAACAGCGCAATACTCCAAGTCGTAGGTCTGTATATCTTGAAGCTGTGCACATTTCTCCCCATCTTGTAAACCCCTCCTAATCCCCGCCACGACCCCACCCTAATCGTGCGCGCACCTAAACATCTGCCGTGACTTTAAATAAATCCTAGGCAATCATAATGAATCCAAATAATGACTAGACGACCTTATTTTATCCTCTTGCGACCTCAGACGATCTCGGAGGTCAAATTACCTGTAACATTCTTTGGGAAAAATGACGAAATATCTAGTTGGCGTTGGCAATAAGTAGACCACAATCATCTTCATCCATCACCTTCGCGATAACACCTCGTGGTTGAAAGTGAAGGAAAACGCCAATGATACTGTTTCAACCGCCTGCTTGATCCAATTTCCCACAAACAGCTCCTATCTCATGTCATTGAGACGTGACTCGGCGCATGAAATCCCGCTTGGCGTGCGTACAACAATATCCAGGGAGAAATCGCAACCAACCTTGTCCCGGGTTCTGTTTACACGTATACTCGTTCATGTTCGCTTACATACGAAGGTCGATAGCTTGTATGATAGGAAAACGTGCAAGTAAGAGTGGCTTTATGTAAGGAATGATACATTGAGAGTATTTAATGCTTTTGCCCCGAATTCTACCCGTGGAGCAAGTGTTAAAGAGGCTGTTCAGACCCATATTTGTAACGAGGCTGCCTGGCAAGTTGCTTGGCAACCGCACATTGGAAACCAAAAGTTTTAAGTTTTAAGTTTTTTAAGTCGCTACGCGGAGCTGCGGTCTCAGAAATTGGTCCTTACTTCGGCTGTCGCCATTTATGGTGTCGGAAATCATCGTGCCTGCCTGTTGGTCTAATTTGTGCGCAAAGGTGCCCACAACAAAATTTGAGTGAAGATTTGATGAAATCTACATTTTGTAACCAAAGCGAAAGTATACACATCGATAGCGAAGCAGTTATAGAGCGCGTAATGATTTACAGCTAACATTCGTGTTGTTCATGGTTTTAGGGAGGCATCGTTGTCGATGGAACGACAGAACTGAATAAAACAGATTTCCACTGTACATCATGTATATTTCCAGTCAAATAATGACGTTGAAAATTTATCAACATGATTTTCGATCAATTAAACTTTGCGGCAAAAATTAAAAGATACCATAATTTATGTATGCGTTAAACGTAGTTATGTATTGACAAATCCCTGAGTGCCCGATATGGGGCTGAACAGCCTCTTTAACCGAGTTTCACGGTCGGCACATGACGAAGCTATAATTACCTTTCCCAGTCCAGTGCTAGGGTTTTGTTCCAATCAAAAGAAGTGTTTTTATTTCTCATTGACTTCTCAAGAACTACGGATTAACGTAATTTGACCTGTATTTGCCACAGACACGGGCGTAAATGTAACCTAGCATCGACCATCAATTCTCTGGTTCGAATCCCATTACTGCTAAGCACTATTTAAATAACACAGGCGAGGGGATTACCAAATGGAACATACACTTACAATGTTGCGCTCATTTTACGACGATATGACCTCCGGTGTTTCAAAAGTTATTATATCAACTCAGTGTAAACCAATCATGAACACCGGGCGTTGTCGGGAGAGATATCTCGTAATTTCGCCAAACAACGCATTGTGAGAGATCGGGAGATCAAAAGTTGAGGACCTATTCACCCAATTCTGTCAGGTGTTGTTTTAGTGGACTTGGTTGTTGATAACCGGACGCGGCAGGAATAGACATGATTACTTAGAGCAGCTTTCGTTGACCTCTGCGACTTGACAATGAAGTCTAAATAAAACATCGGTTGCTAGCTTCTGTGTTCAAATATAGCTTCCAATAGCAGACGGACTTGCCCAGGGTAACACTTTTTAAATAGGTGGGGCTACTTTCCAAAAATCCTCGATTACCAGACAATGGTAATGGTAATAGTGGGGTTTAACGTCACTTCCAACAACGAGGTGATATCGCGACGGTGATGGATGAGGATGATTGTGATGCTTGGACAGCTACCTTTAAGTGCCAGCGCCCACTTCGCACAAACCCGTTGCCTAGATCGGGCTGCGAAACCCACGCCGCTGGGATGATGGTCCAGGACGGCACTTTTTAGTGACCGGGTCGAATGCATCCCTTTTCAGAGATGGGATAGCCATTCAATGTGATCATTCGAGTCACGGGGAACCAGTCAGGTTTTCACACCTTGGTATTGAACCCACAACATGAGGGTCCAAAGGTGACACAGTTTACATGGCCATGGGAACTTGCTGCTCGATTGTCAGACAAACATATCGACGCTGAGAAATTATGAATATTCATTCTAAATGCTGATTTAAGCATTAATTGCTGTGGACTCTAAAGTTACCCCAATCAGGGATATGACTATACGGCGGTAGAGACGATACAATTTTCTCTTGTCCATTACTGTATAGGTCATGTTAAACAAACCACTTGCTCTCTTGGAGCACTCTGGACTCCCAGTCATACCTGGAATATAACATTCATCATCCACGGATTCTCCCTCTAGAGATTATAAAGCTATGAGGTGATTTCCGATAAATTCGGGCATTCCAGGTTGATGAATGGATATACTCGGTCAAAAGAATTCTGGTTCGTTGGACTTTTTTTTATTGGTGATTGAGTCGTTGAATGTAACAGTTACTAGGTTCATTAGCTTCATCCAAGTTAGTGGTCAAATTTTGATAATTATATTTACGGATTAATCATTTCATCCACACCAAAACTGTTTGCATTGTAGATGAACTCACGCTTTACCGTACAATTTGCCGACAGTACAAATCACTATATACGCAGTGTGTCATGATACAACAATTACACAACCTTATTGAAATGCTACTGTATACAACTAAAAGCGATGTTTGGGTCCTCATTTATCACTTGCAGACTGCCGCTTCCATCACTCCAAGGATGATGGCGACAAATTCTTAGGTACAGAGCGGCGATGGTGCTTTTTTAATGTTCTGTGTTTACAGTCCAGGGGTCAGCGATACGGAACCGGATGGTCTTTGGCTAAAAAAAAGCAAAGCAAAGGGGGCTCAAGTTTACGATCATTATTACCCATTGTCTTCACATTATGCCCAAAGCACATCTCGTTTTGTTTCGCATACATCAAGAGCGAGAGAAATAACGCATATATATATATATATATATATATATATATATATATATATATATATATATATATATATATATATATATATATATATATATATATATATATATATATATATATATATATATATATATATATATATATCATATATATATATATATATATATATATATATATATATAGTGCCCCCTCCCAATCACGCGTTCACATTGTAATCAGAAGTGACCCAGTTCAATCACGTGATCATGTTTACCCGCGGTGGCACGCATGGCCTTGTTTTGATGTCATCCGGCCCATTTTACCCAAGAAGACGTGAGACGCTGCTGTATCGAGTATATCTGGTAAATGTGAACACATAATCATTTTCCACGCCGCGAAAGGATTCTATGTTATCAGCTAGATTCATTTTCAACCTAATATTGGTTTGTCAACGAACATTTGCCGATAAACTGATGGGAAATTCTTCGCTGTGTTATTATAATCCACATTCGCTCGGCCATGCTGTGCAGAGGAAAGATCGCGAGAGACAATCGATTTTAAAAGTTCACTGGAATCGAGTATATCTTTATTTCGTGCAACTTCGTGCTATCTGCATGTTTAGTTAGAGTGTACGACGCGTTTGAACAGCTGTCGCGCACTGAATATACTCATTTAACTGGAAACACGAAGCAGACACCAAGTGGATTTCATCGATTGAATTAAAATGGCGGCGTGCTTGTGAATGTGTGCACACAGATGATGTCATTTGGTTCAGTCATTTCGGATCAGCTTTGCATCGTCTGTGCTGTGTGATTGTTTATAAATACTGCATTGTCTGGTGCTAGTTATCTTATCCAGTCAACGTGTTCACAAGTTTTGGATGCATTTGAAAGAAACTGAAATTGTTTGGTACTCAATAAGTATACCTGTGAGTTATTGACATTCACCGGACAAGAGTTGATTTTCTGAAGAAAACAAAAGAAGTCAGCGTTGAACCTCTTCTGGCAACATCAGTCAAAGATTTGCTGTAATTAATGAACTTATCTCATCACAAAAAAAAATCAAAGATGTGGGGAAAACATTTGAACACCAAGCCAACGAAAAGGGCAGGCAATTCCCGATCGATTGCCATATCTCTAGTAAGCAAGAGTAACAAGGCGCACAAAGAAAATCATAAACATGAGTTCTGGCCTGTGCTGAGGAATGGCCATTACCACGTTACTAAGGTAACTCTCTCGAAGCTGCATGTTCGTGGAGGAAGGTCCAGCCGATTCATCCAAACTGCAGGCTCACAGTTCTTGGCGGGAGCGATCGGTAAGTGACGTCACGCTTCTAGCTTGTCTGACAACATTGGTTATCATGATCGATGCTTTCGCTCATGACGAGCGCTTAAGTTTGATAACCCCAAGAAAGTTGCAAATAACCGCGATAGTCAAGACATGCCGAATTAATATGTTATGTTTAATTTGCTCTCAGACTATATATAAACAAACACGTTCTATGTTGCTTCTCAGATATGGTGATTTCAATGTTTAGGTTTAAATCTGCCACCTGGACCAGGGTCCTCTTGTGTGTTGACGGGCTTACGTTGGTGGCGGAATGTGTTGACGTGGTGATGTATTTGGTGTTACAGGCGGGGGATGTGCAACCTACACAACTCACTGGCTAGACACTGTCAAAGTTCGCATGCAGACTAACCCTAATCTCTACCCCAGCGCTGCCAAGTGCATCAGGAACACGCTGCAAGAAGGTGGCGTGCGCGGACTCTACCAGGGGGCGCTGCCTGCTGTGGCCGGTCAGACCCTGAAGGCCTCCATCGTCTTCATGTCGTACGGCATCTGTCAACAGACGCTAACTCGCTTGTTCCCGCCACCACACGAGAACGCAGACGAGCTGTCGGTGGTGCGCCTGGCGGCCGCCGGCGCTATGACGGGCGTAATGGCGTCATTCGCGCTCTGTCCACTTGAGCTGATCAAATGTCGCATGCAAGCCGCGGGAAACACGGTCGGCCAGGAGGCGAGCCGCGCTTCACAGAGGTGGGTTATTGTGGACGAGCTGTAATAGTTGCATCCTGGATTGCATGGGCAAATGTATCTGACATTCTGAGTGAACACAAGTCTTGTTGTCACAGAGCCTATCCCATTGTCACTAAGATCCTAGTTGGATGGTAAATTATCAGTTTATGCTTACCAGTTGTCACATGACTAGATGAGGTTTAAAGAGACTGTTCAGCCCCATATTTGTAACAAGGCTGCATAGCAATCTGCTTGGCAACCGTACCTTGAAAACCAGTTTTAGTTATCAGACTGCCAGTCGCTACGCAGCACTGCGGTCTATACAAAATTGATCCGAACTTAGGCTGTCGCCATTTATGTTGTTGGAAATTACCCTTGCCTGTCTCTTTTTTGCGCATCAATAGCTAGGTATTTATTGAGCGCATATTAATTTACAGCTTACAGGCTTGTGGATCTGGGGTTTGGGGAGGTACCGTTATTGATGGAAGGACACGACTACATTAACAGATTTGTACTGTACCTCCCGTGTATTTCAGTCAAATAATATGTCAGCATGATTTGCAGCACAAATGAAAAGATGGCAGTATTAACGTCTGCATTGATTGTAGTAATGTATTAATAAAATTATCCCCGAGTGCCCGATATGCAACTGAACAGCCTCATTACCATTTGTCCCACGGTTGTTTGAGGCTTACCAGCTGTCATACCACATGTAATAACATACCAATTGTGGCATCAGTAAGGCTTACTAGCTGTCACATCAGCAGATAGTCTACAGATAAACATTGCAGTCAACAGGTGCTTTTGTAGACCTGCAGCGGGAAATGAGTAAAAGAGCAAAGCTTCACCCCAACCCCCCCAAACATGACGTAGCTGTGAAGCAGTCCAGCAGTGGTTTGGTGGCTACATGACGTCCAATCACACTGCATTATCAGTGTCAGGTGACTGCCACACCTGTAGTCAGCCCATCCAGGGTGGCTTTTTGTCTTCATGTTGTGTTGACAATCCCACTAACCCAACAAACCCCAACAAGTGGACCAAATATCAGCTATCAGCTTGTAAGGGGATTGTTTTCGTTGGGTAGGCTGATGTCACATGTCTGACTCGTGGGAGAGTAGTCAGAATCACAGCTGTTACCACCTGTAGGAAAAGTGATGTGATATCAATAACCTGTATGTGGTCTGCTATGTAGACCACTGTGTCGTACACGTCGGTCGATGTTGGCAGAGTCACGTAGCACCGATCTGTGTTATTGTGAAGTAGACGTCAGCCTGTCACATGATGTTTTGACGACTCTTACCTGTCACGATGTTGTGACAGCTCTTACCTGTCACGTGATGTTGTGACGGCTCTTACCTGTCGTGTGATGTAGTTAGAATTAAGACCAGCAGTCATCACTCCTGGTTGGTTTTAACGACGTTGACACTCACTGTTGATGATACTTGCCTCTGTAATCCACAGTGAGTGTACGTCGTTGAAATGAGCCGTCAAAACCAGGTGATTCTCCAGTGGAAAAAGGAGTTATTAAATGGTGTGTGTGTACGTGCAGTTAGAGCAAAGCATTGGTTTATCAGGGTCTGAATTCAGAATCGGCCAATTTCAATATACCCTATTGCACTTTCTTGTATTCATATTCAATTTCTCATAATCAGGGTTGTAACTTCTAGACACTGTTACGAGATTTTGCATCTGAATGTCGATGTTACAATAGTAATCCTCCACCATTATCCATACTGAGTTAAAAATGCATGTGGCTCCAGCCATCTTGAATATGTTTAACATGCCACCTCATTTTATCATACAATTTCACTGCTAACATGTCTGTTACGTGAACCATAATATGGAAAGCCTCCCTCTGGCACATGTAGTCGCATCCAATTCTCCCGAAAATTGATTTCTTGCTTGGAAGACATGTTAGACGTGACAAGAGTCTATACCTATTGATACGTTCTGCTCTGTGAGTTGACCTGGCATGTGATGATGAATGGTGTGTTTGTCAGACGAGGACCGCTGCGGCTGGCTGTGGGCATCGTGTCTACAGAGGGCGTGCGTGGCATGTACCGCGGACTCCCAGGCATGTGGGCCAAGGAAGTGCCTGGATTCATCTACTTTGGAAGCTACGAGGCGCTGAAAGCCACAAGCCGCCAATGGTTTGGTCAGCAGTTTGCTGGTGAGTGAAGCGATGAGGATATTGAATGGTTCAGCTGTATTAGGACTTGTCATGGAGCTCACTTTGCACTTTGTCCGTGTCAGATTTCTTCGGTTCACCCCTTGCTATATTTGTTGCCGTTGGTTGCAGCCTCCAAGACCGGCATCTTCCTGTGTGGCACGGGTGCAGGGCTGTGTTATTGCGTCACTCATCCCGTCGAGTCTGTTAAGACGCGAGTACAAGTGGAGAGCTCGAGCCACGGCTTCTTCAGAGCATCCTACAACATCCTCAAGGCTGATGGTAAACGTCTGCACGTCATGATCACGCCCTGTTTGTTATAACTTCCGCTCGTTTGTTATTACGCTCATACACCCTCTGTTTGTACTCAGGTATCAAGCCGTTGTGTCGAGGAATCGGCCCTTCCATGTTCAGAGCTGGGCTGTACAGCGGAATTCAATTCCTGATCTACGAAGTACTCCGAGACGCTCTTCTAAAGGACTAAAGTGCTGCCTCTTCATTGCTCTTTCGCGGAACTAATATCTTCTGAGTCGCTTTTGAAGTTATCTCTGTGTGTCAAGCCTCTCTCTGGTACTCTGGATGAACTGATCAGAATTGGAAGCTTGAAGAAGGTGATAGCTCTGGTGTGTAGCGTACCGACCCCCAGCATTTATACATAGACTAGCTGGAGTGGGCGGTACTCAGAGGCTCCTCCCACTGCCGGAATGTCACAACCAATCGGATCTCTTGTTTATTTTTGTTTTGAATTTACGTATGAACCATTTTGTTTTGGAGTCTTTCTTTGGTCTTGGGAAAACAAAAAAACCAGTCGTTTCTCTTGTACCTATTTTGCATGTTTGCTGCATCTCATGTTGCTGATGTTAACAATGCTCCAGTCGGAGCAATTTGTGAAGCTGTTGTGCAAATGCATTGACAATTGTCTATGCTTTGGTCTGCAACAGTTTATACTGCCAATGTATAAAGGTGTGTTAGGAGTTGAGTTATTGGTATTGACACGTTATGATTACTGTGCTTTATTGACACTATGATTATAGTGTGATGACAAGGATGTGTTATATGTGTAAACTTTGGTGGTTGGGGTGAGCCAATCCAAGTGATATGCTGAAATGTATGCATTCTATATTTTTACCATCATGATGCTTTTGTCATGGTTAAGTTGTACCCTGTAACGTTATGATTGTTTGGGACGTTATGATATTTGTTGAGTGAAGGGACGAGGATAATCAATGCTTGTAATCAGCTCTGCTCTTTTGGAGTAATGTCCTGGTCAATAAGCTCATATATCACTTGTAAAGAATGCCATACATGTAGCATCACTGCCATGAAGCAACAGACGCCACCAAATCGACATGATTCTCTCTCTGCAGATGATCCACCAACGTCTCTGACCTATAACAAGACCACCTGAAGTTTATTTCAATTTAGACATCTTGGCTCGAGATACAGCTCCAGTTAAAACATCTAGGTTTGAGTAGCCCTCCATGACCTATCTCTGTTCCCTCTCAATATTTTAGCATTTCTGCAGTAGGCCAGTTGTCTGTCCTGTGGCATTACTATGTCTGCATCCAGAACACTTTGTATGTTTGTAAGTTGGTTTAATGCAAACAGAGATGTAAGATAATGTAAGCCAATAAAGTTACAAGATCATGACTGCTTGCTATTGCTTGGTTAGGGAACGTTTAATTAAATGACCTAACCGCTTGCTCAATTTGTACACTTGTCTATGCTGGAATAGTACGCTGGTGACGTCATGCTCCAGTATCTTGTACCCCAATTCTGATCATAACGGATACGCCTAGGTCCTACCAGGTAGACCTACCTCCTAGCATACAAAGATACAAGGGCTTGCTTGAGCGTATGCCAATGACTTGCATCGATGGGTTTTTTTGTTTGTTCTGGAATAATAACCAGATGACAATAATCGAATTTTATTTGTAGCGCTCCGCGCACCTTTTTATGGTAACCAACTGATCCCAAGATAAAACAAGAGGCCCGTGTATACATGGGGGAACTTGGTGAACTGTATCAGAAAGTTTAAAAAAATCAAATTCGGTCAATAATTGACCAAGTTGTTATAGATTTTAAATTTATGGCAACGACAATTCAACAAATTTTCATGACCATCACACGTATATATGATGATTTCACAATCTACAAATATATCAAAGAAATTATACTGTCCGGGGTCATGATAGATTGACAATGATCTGACCTACTCAAAGAAAGGTTTTGTTAACTGAATTGTACCACAGTGGCTATACTTGAGAGCGTGCGGGTGAGGCGAGCAGAGAGCTGCGGCGACCTTAGTACAGCCCGATGTGGCGGCTGTTATTTAAAAGCCAGCAGAAATGACACCTGCTACAAAATGATGTAAATTTTGTAACGATCCGACCATTATTAACGAAGTTATTCAAGAGCTAGTTTTTCACTTATTCGATGACCTTAGCTTACGGTAAAGGTCCCAAAAATATCGAAAATATCTTAAAAATTGCAATTTGTATCGCGAGGTATAAAAAGTAAAACATTTATTTAGAAGCTGACCAATATTAAACGCAAATAAAGTGATTCTATTGATTAGCAAGTTCATTAGCAACTTGTGACCATAGTATTTCTTCAGAATATTTGGAATGTTATTATTATGTGCTATGTCAATGCAGGTTGATGGTGGATATATCTAGTTTCTAAGTGCACACATTATTTCCTTGTATCATGTCATCAGCTCTATAGGCAAAATCCTCTCTGGTGTCGTTCGTAACCGGAAGTGACGTCATCGACATTCATCAAATTTTCTCCATACGATTGACGCTTAGTCTGCGTCCCAGACTCCAGGGGTTCCGCTACGCTTCTCGCCCTAGAGTCTACGAAAAGATAAGGTCTTAAAGTGGCGCGTCCGAATATTCATTAGACACGTTCGTTAATCTTCGTGACCAATCAACGCAAAGGTTGTGACCTTAATTGCGCGTGTCTGGCTTGTGATACGCACCCTCGGTTCTCTATGACGTCATGGACATTGTAGTGGTCTGCGTCCAATGAGAACACATTGAATGTCTTCTGGAATTATGGGGCGTCTCAAAAGTTCCAATTGACACCACAACAAGCGCTTTAATCGCTTAGCTGCACGATAGTATGTTTACGTAATAGTCAGTTAAAAAGAACCAGTTGTGTGTCTGCTTCTCTCGCCGACTGTGTGATTAACGGTGCCACTCAGCTTGAAACAACAAATCGGAGTGTTGTAGAATGTGTGCCCGGCTCATAAAAATCACTCGTCCGGATGGATAAGTTCTTCGGAACTTGTAGAACTAACCAATGAGAGACAACGACTCAAAAGTACCCGAGAGTGACCGAGAGACACGGCTTGTGATTGGAGCATCCCAGTCTGGGATGCCTGTCCAGTTCAAGACATTAAGGTCTCCTAGACCTGAAGGCGAGACTATTGAATATCAGTAACATGTAAACAGCGCCCGCAGCCATCAGGCTAGGGGACCTTGACTAATTGAGGCTGTTCATGACAACATTTTTATGACGATTGGACCGATTTTAACGATTATATAAGCGATAGAAAATGACCATGACCATGAGGAATTTTTTCCCCAACTCAACGCGCTTTGAAAACGATGAATATTTTTATAGAATATGTCAATTATAAAAGTTTTCTAATTGATTCAGCTTTCAGAAAATGTAATCGGACGGTAATAAGTTAATTAATGGTGAAATAAAAAAGTTTAGAGAATTTTGCTTCCAGAAATTTTCGACCTGCTAGAATTGTTTTAACCATGCATTATTTACAATTGCATATATTCAAAAAAAAAGTTTACAGTTACATTACACTTTCAGAATATGTACACTGTTTTAAAATCGGATCATTATACACGCTGATATTAAGCATTAAATTTGCTTAATTTTTTAAAACTTGGATGCTTTCGTAACCGGAAATTACGCCATCGACATCCAATCACGAAGAACATGTGACCCAATTTTTAGTACCATCGGACATGTATTGACGATTTTATAAGCGCTTTAAAAATCACGAATCGTTTGTTGACATTTGGACCGATTCCAACAATTTTCGACCTGGGGCGCTTGGGAAAACTGTTGTTTTGCAATTAGACTGAGCCACCAAATGATGTAAATTATATAGCTATCAATTATTAACGGAGTTATTCAGTATTTGTGAGGAAGACCCTATAGTGGGTATTCTGAACGGAGTATTGGGTGTCACCTGTGCGATTTCTGGTATCATCTGACTGAAAGGAAATGGAAAATGTGTTATTTCAAAGAGGGCAAAATGGCGTCGTGGAAAATCTAATGGTAAGAGCAAAAGGTGCAGAAAAGGAAAATGAATTAAATCTGAATTTGCCAGAATTGTTTTATATATGGCTTTCTGTATAGTGTGTTAATGTATTGTTATTATTATCAAACTGCGATAAAAAAACATGTTGCATTCCGATTTATTTTATCTCATTAAAAACGTGTAAAATTCAACGCCTTCCAACATTTTGCCATACAAATAATATACTGAAATTGATATGAAAAAGTGTATCTGTATGAATTCCAACAAGACAAGATTATTCAATGAGGCACCATTATTCCCCGAATGTTCACTAGTGCACCACATATTGTAAAAATATGGACAATGATATCATCTTACAACAATAGGAAGGCACCCTTAAGAATGTTGAATTCCTTAATCCTCCATATCACTCTATCCACGTGGATACTTGAATTTGAAACAGCTGCATTAGTGACACATCTTTCGTGCCAAACTCAGGAATCACCAGTTTGCAACCTCTTATGAAGAAGTCTGATTTGTCCCTGAAACCTTTTTCAGCCAAAACTACATCTCCCTTCTCTGGCCTCTCTAAACACACTACGCCTGACTATCTCAACATGGCACATGTCACCACCAGCTGAGATGAATGGCACTACACCGCCCGCAGTACATCAAACAAGTACTTTACATGTGTGCCGCTATTTGTTATCAGAGAAAAACTTGGAGATGATATCAGTTTGTGATGGTCTCTGGATCTGTATTTTAGCACAGTCCAAGATGGCTGTCATTTGTCCATGCTTTCGAGAGCATGCAGGGAAGTGCGGTTGGGTTGCGTCACGAGATGGCCAGCGAATGAGTGGCCTTAGCTCTGTAGACAGTAAGGGAAGTAGGGTTGAAAGGATACTGTAGACAACAGAGACACTGCTACAAAAATGAAAACGAAAGGCTATGTCTCCAAACAACAAGTTCAATTTCAGTTTCATCAACACAAGCAAAAGGTCGTCTTCAGCTTGCAGTTCTCGTTTAGCTATGCATGCCTGATTGTTACCACCTTTCAGTTGCCCTGGAATTTGCACCACGGTAATAGCGAAGCCTTGACGTTTGTCCTTAAGCATGATTATACAACCAATAGAAAAGAACCCCAGAATTGATGCCAGTATAAAGTTTTAACAGGCTGTCCTTTGCGGATGCTGCTTTTTGGACAGGTTTCCTCAGCTCTATCACTTCTTTCTCCAGTTCAGCAATACGCTGCTTCAGTTTCCGAATAACACCCTAGCACTTGTCACATGCTGAATGAATAGGTAGTGATCTCTGGCATGATTCTTCTGAGGCTTCCGGCTACAGGAAATTTGCTCTTTGGCTGAAATAGCGTTTGAATTCGAATAAAGTACCCTTTTGGATATCAGGCCCGATAAGCTCGTAAACAGGACTTTAGGTGATTGAGGCGAGATTTTTGGTGACCTAGTGGCGAAATCGTTGTCCACCTTGGGTGCCTATATGTACGCCTAAATGTAATAATAATACTTGACACACTTGTAGCTCCCAAGCTGCGATGTTTCAGATTTATGATGAGCCAAAGTTAATGTTATTGCATATTTGCCATTTCACAGGTTGACCTATTTTAACATACCATACATGGATGCATTTCACGATGAGCGGGTTTTCCTTGAATAGACATGTTCGATATAGTTGCGATCGTATTCGTCCATTTTTAATTTAATTTCTGGATCTGTCACTTGTCAAATGACGCCAGTGATGACGGGCAACCATCAGTTGTACGCAAGGATGGAGACATGACGTTATGAACAATGAATGTACAGCCCAACATCAATTTTTTTTCGAGTATCTGATTTAATCTAAGATGGCGTATATGAAGTCAAACGTCTTGTATCAAACCAAAGATAATTAAAAGCAAAATTCTATCGAAGAGGTGATGAAACAGTTACATAATCGATATCAAGGGTGCTTCGACTTGCTCTGTGACGCAGCGTTTTTAACAGACTACAACTCTAGATGATGCCTCAGCCGGCAGCAGAGAGCTTAGCCGTTGTGCTTACCAACTACGTTATGGGCTTATAGACAACTTCACACACCTAAGTTCAGACATTCACAATACAATTTACGCTGTAAGACTATAAATCAAGGCACCTACTAAAATATAGAAATAATCATTGACACCCTCACCACCAGTGAAATTATGATTATGACAATTTTGTTATGTCACGTGTTGTCCTCAAACATAATAATCGAATGATGTTGACGAGTTACACATGTCGGCAGATCTCGTGCGTTGACAGTAGTACCGCCCTGAAGTGAAAGTGCACAAAGTCACAATAGGAAACAAGTTGGGATATGCTTTTTAAGAATACCTCCACTAATTGACAGAATCAGGATCAGAAAGCAATATCGAAATAGCAATAGTTTAACAAATTGCATTACATGGCCAACTGCAATCCTGAATGCTGGTGAGCAAGAGAAGTGGTCAACTTATTGAGCACGTTTCTGTTTTCCAAGCTACCCCCACCCACCGCACCCCGAAAAGATGTACACCATAAGACTAGATCCTGTTTGCGCTATTAGCAAGTCACCTCGCCTTAGATGATTGTGAGACGACCAGGATTTTCAAGTGAGAGAAATATAACTAAAGCTGACGATGTCGAAACGATGTTCCTTCACTTTCTATCATCACGGCATGACTATTATGCAAAACAGACACCATTGAAAAAATATTGTGCTTTCATAAATCATTGAGCTGATTCTCAGCAGTCGTGTTCATTCACAGTGAGCACTCGATTTATTGTTGCAAGCTGGATATGGGACCAATATGTACAAGAACTCTACGCGCACAGCCGCTTTAGGCTTACCGGCCTCAGTTATAATCCTATCCCACAAGGCATCGCACGGAATACCGCGCGCATGCGCAATCGATATTACACTTTTGAGGAGTCGGTGTGCCAGGGGTGCCGGCTGTGTGGTGCGTCATAACGCATAGACAACTCAGCTCGGAAAATAATCCACCTGCAAGTAACAGTGACCGAGCGACTAGAACTTACATGAACACTTTGTCCTCTATAAGGCCTTTGTAGGATATGGTCTACGAATATTTATTCATAATATCTCTAGTTAGTTTTAATTTCATTATTTCTATTTTCAAAATGTGATACCCATGTGTAACGAGGTGAACAGAAATAAAGTTTCGAGTTTCATTCTATTTCCAAGTGACTGACAGTCTGTAGTGACGAATCGATTACCACGGATGAAACCAAAACAAATCGGTGATATCAAGTTTAATTCACTCTCTAGACATCCATGTATTTGGGTATATACACGACTATTGTTGCACAGTAAAAATATATCAAGTGTCGGACTTCCAACAACATCACGGTCATAACGATATATATATATCATAACGTTCAACCACATTGGAAGCCCCAGGAAGTATTGTATGACAACCCTTCCTTATCAGCCTTCCCTTCAATGTCATTTTCCATGACTTGTCCCAATGCTAGTGAAATAGCCAGATTAATAAACGTCCACTGGACGTCTTGTCTACTGGAGTAACAACATCACATGGCGTCATCCAATCACTGGCTTCCACGAATCGATTCATTAACGCAACATACACCACACCCGCGGACAGATACTTAACATTGCAGATTACACTCGAAATGGTAATGCTTGAATGAAATGAGAAGACAATAGTTTTTCGATATTACCAATCGATTTGCTCGCCATGCGTGCGGTTATCTGCTAAGTGCTGCCACGAACACCGCGACAAGATGGCGCTTATGCAGCGGCTTCAATACGTACACACAATGCTACCCGGTTAAATAAAGAATGAACTGATGAAATGTTGATGCAATCACTCCGACAATAACTCCCGGCATCTTACCCCACCCCGATCCCCACTGCCCATTTAGTATCCACGTACATTCATAATGAATGTCGTTGGATTCGGGGTTGCGTCATATCTAATATGGCTTCACGATCGTTCCCACAGCGAACCCGCGCTGTACTCGGACAATCTCGCCGAACGTACAGCGGAAATGCTCTTTGACAATGCCGTGTTGACGAACTACTTCCCATGGCAGTCCAAAGCGCTTCATCCAACCCCAGTCTGTCGGGTAGTCATCAAACATGATGAAATTGTGGAGAGGGTTGGCCAGTTTGATGAAGCTGGAGAGGTCTGCGCGCGCAGACGGGTAGTTGTGCCCGCCATCGACCAACATGATATCGCAATTCACCTTCGGATTGGCCTTGATGAAACTGGGAATAGTCTCCTTGGAGTCTCCCCAGTGAATGTGGAAACGATCGGGGTACATCATCGTTAGGTACTCGGCCATGGGTTTGGCACATCCGTGTTGACCTATGTCAAATGAATGAACTTGTACATCCGGGTTAGCTGTGAGGAAGTTAAAGCTGCTCCATCCCTCGTTGAAGCCAGTCTCACAGATAGTCTTTACAAATGGGAGTCTGGACAGCTGATGGAGCGTCCACACTTGATGTCTTATATCAATACTGCTACCTTCCCATGACCTCTGGGTTTTATTCAGCGCCCAGATGTACCCTTTCATTCCCGCCTCATACTCCTCAGAGAACGCAAACGGGAACGCATCAAATAGATCCTCACAAACCTTCATCTCCTTTGGCACGAAATTGAGATATATTTTTAGATAAGATGGTGGAACGAGAGACTCATCGACTTGGTCGATTTCATTAAATGTTATTTGGGATTTTAACAGAAGACTTGGGTCAAGGTCAATGTCAGTCAATTCCTCCTTGACCTTTTTGCTGTTGTAAGCACGCGAGAAGATGACGAGGACGATGATGATGAGCGAGAAGACGAAACAGGCCTTGCAGCGTGCCACGGTGATGTCATGGCGACTGACCGCCTTTCCGCTACTCCCCATAGCGACCTGCTGCTGAAACAGAAACCACGCGTCAAGAAAATGTGATCTTAGTCACTCCGACATCGCTGAATGTAGCCATCTGAACAGGCAGCTTTAAGAACTACATTTCTACCTCTTTTCTTTTAGACTCAATAAGAGATTATTTTAAACAAAGGCATTTTTCTACTACACCGGGAGACTCTTACATCAGATGATGGCTGTAATTGTGAAAACAACCAACCTGTAGATTATCTAGACTGGACGTGTGACGGCGCGGATGGAGCTGGGAGGCAGCGGTCTACGTCGACTGTGTACACATCAGAGCCGACTCGATTCGTGTTGTCGAAACTCGACGATTTGTGTCATGTGGTGTGCGTGACCCCTTATGCGTGATGCACACCGCGCTCTATTGACCACACCATTTCCCACTGATATCAGGAAGCCAACTACTCGCCCAGGGACCAGCCTAACTCTCGGCGTTATATCTGTCAGTTCGCGGGCACGTAGTTGTCTGTCGATTTCGGATGTCTGTCTAAACTCGATTTCATGCTCAAAATCAAACGCAATGATTAAAGACCGCGGGGCTCTGGAATCATTCCATAAAACAGCTATTAGTCATCAACAAGTCCATCGGATGATCACGTAAAAATGGCGGTCCCATCTCTGAAAGGGGATGTAAAAGATCCTCTGAGGACGACGTGCTCCCTGGCAGTGACCACCCTCAGCGATACACTCACTGCTAGTCGTACATAGCCTACGTTGCTAAAAACGACTATAATTCGAACAAACAAACAAACAAAAACAAGTCCAAATATGTGTCTTTTTTCTGACGACGGACAAAGATTGACCGGTGTACATTCCGTATGCTCTTTTGTGGGGTTAGTCTGGTAGATAGGGTTGGGGATTCGTGGGGGAACGGGGGGGGAGGGGTTTTTGAGGGGTAGACCACCTGTTGCCGACATGAATGCTGCGCAATGCTCGACTCGTCGACTATCGAAGTCTCTACCAGGTGGCACACCGTCCCATTGGCTTGCCATTGGGCGGGGGGAAGTTAGCTTGATTGGAATCGATAAGTGAAGTAAATTTACGGAGCTCGCAAGCTAAAATTGCGCAGCATTTGATGTGCTTAGTTTTCTTCACGAAGTTGCTTTTTCATCACGAAATTGTTTCTCCAATAGATTGGTTCTCCATCTGGAGGTCGCCTATTCATTATAAGATCTGTTTTTCATAACAAGTATGTTCTTTATTGCTAGGCTTTTTCTTCATCGGGGGTCGGTCCTCCACTAGGAGGTTTGTTCCTCATCAGGAGATCAGTTCTTTCCATGGAGCACTCTTCGTCATTCAGAGGTCTTTTCTTAATAGATAGACCGGTTCACGTGCAGGAGGTTCTCTTTCACAAGATCATTCCCCAACTCTAGGATGTCATCAAGGCGAACCAGCCAAATCTACCCGCGTTCTCCGCAGTTCGCAACATACATTCCACGGACTCCGACATACCACAGTGTTTTATTTCATTTCTGACATCGCCATTTACGTATGATTTATCAAACACAGGGCTTGATTATACACAGTAAAGGAGAACTTTTACCTGCCAAGGAAACTGCCAGGTTCAGTTTTTAATTTGTTTCCGTTTTTGTCTATTTTTCAAGGTTTTGGGGACACATCCATAATTGATCGATGTCGGCGCTTTGAAAAACAGCATCCGAACACAAATCTATGCAAATAAATGGATACTTAGTATAGTAACTACGCATGCGCAATTGCATCATATTATGGTATTATCGCTCAAATTTCCCCAGTATTCTGCCTTGTAGGTCTAGTAGTGGCTACCTCGTGCCATATTTGAATTGGACTTTGCGTCCCGTGAAAACTAAGCAATCGAAATTAACGGTGCAATTTATCAAAACCATCAAACGGTACATTAACCGATTCCCTACTACGTTTAGTAATGATATTGAAGTCAAATATAAATTCCATAAAATCGTCGAACAGTGGCCTTAGAAATAGCGCCGATCACAGATTGGTCTCCATTTTAGGGAAATCATTTAAAAAACAAGTAGTGGTCGACCCAAAAAGGATTTTTTTCACAATCAATTGTTCTCATATTTACAAATGAATTACACGAATACCATAACATTAGTCACCAACAGACGCTTTGTCATGCTTCAAAGTTACGTGGTCCATCTGCGCGAGGGAACTACTACACACACAAATATCAGCGATCTTCAAATTGGTTGCTTATCATTAGTGCCATGTGGCTGATATCGTCAATATTGTCACAGGTATGTGCACTGATTTTGAATATTCTACACTATTTTGTATAAGGAACGCTAAGAACAGGATCTACAATGATTGTGTACTCATCCTGGGATAGCATCTTGCTGCATGTGTAATCTGTGCTGCCCTCTAGGCCTAGATGGGTCCCTGCTGGGCCTAGATGGGTCCCCTCTGGGGCTAGATGGGTCCCTGCATGGGCTAGGTGGGTCCCTGAGGGGCCTAGATGGGTCCCTGCTGGGGCTAGATGGGTCCCTGCTGGGGCTAGATGGGTCCCTGCATGGGCTAGATGGGTCCCCTCTGGGCCTAGATGGGTCCCTGCTGGGGCTAGATGGGTCTTAAGTCGCAGTGTATTTTTAGCTATACGAAATTACGAGAATGTTTCTACTTCTGGTTAAGATGTTCACGACTGTTGCTTATCTTAAGATATGACTACAATGATGAAATTAAAAGTTGGACATTCCAGATGACGCGCCATAAAAGTGACATGGATCTGCTGTTAGAGGCACAGAGTAATGCCTAAAGTCAGAACTATACATATTACATATAAAGCTAAGAGACGTTTCTGGCGTAATAACGTGTGAGAGATCTCTCTCGTGTTATCCCATACAACAAATATATAACTTGTCAAAAGCATACAATCTCAAAGATCTAATTCACCAAAGCATCCTTTACCATAAACTGAGCACAATGTTTTATATCATGGTAGCCGCGAACGACGGTAATATAAATATATACCGTCGTGATTGAGGATATGTGGGTCGTGTGGCAATTTTTGTATTTCGCGTGCATATAGCTTCTCATCAATGTTGTGTACTTACGTAAATATATATGTCGACAAATGAGATGAATATCCGCTTCTCCGCACTATTTTGGTTATCCACTGGCTCGTGATTATTTAGCAATTGTCAAATGAACATTTAGAATCACAACTTTCATTCACGGCAGCCACAGTTTTGGAGATATGACGTCACATTACGCAGTTTCATTTTCACTCGCCATGTGGCTGCAGGTCCCGGAGGAGGGGGCACTTAAGTATATAGAGGTAGTATACATGTGTTGGGGTAGGTTTTTTTCGGCCTCCCGACGGGTTTTTGTTGACCTCATAATTGTAGGATGGGGTATGCTCTTGCCATTTCTACCTTGTATGACGGGTACAGGTTTTTGAGATCCCGGGGCACAACCCTACGTAGGACAAGGCCAAGTGCCCCCTCCAGACTACGGGAATCAATAAGTGTTATCTTTTTTTAAATGTCAATGTGATATCGTTGAATACATATCGCCCTTCAAAGTAGATATTTCCAAAAGATAATCATTGACAAAATGACACATATACTCAAATAATAAAATTCAAAAAGAAAAAGTTTGCTTGCGAGGAACCTTGTCTGTGCATGCGCGCTGAAACCGATCTTGTCGTTCAAAATAAACATGAACTTTTCAGAATTTGTGTGGCCGGATTAAATCGCCTTTGACGAAATCTCACACGTAAACTAACTCAACTTGTTAATAAACATTCATTTATGTGAAAAATGATTCTTCATATGTACATTTGTGTAATTATCGTGTATAATTGGAACTCATGTATCGTTCACGCGCATTCGGTTACGATCTTTGCACGACGTTAATAAACCCACATCATATGTTACCGTGTCAAGCACACGCTGCATCAAAGTGACATCCGTGAGATGTTCAGGAGCCATACGCAGAGAGCTTCACTGACTACTCTTGCGGGATATATCATCAATTTGGTTCAGAGGGCAGAGTCAAAGGTTTTTTTAAACCCTGCTCAAAACTTAGTATGAGCATGCTACTTATGGAAAACAAATATAATTGAGTTATGAGAAACAGAACATGCAGAGGGGAGAGTCAATATTTTTGTCCCAAATTGCGGAGAGGGCGATATTTTCTTTAAATTTCCGGTAAGTTTTTATATGTGATGCAATAAAGCTGTGACGTATTTGATCTGACAGCCAAACAGGCTCCAACAACTGAGGGTCCCTGTAGCATTGTTATACACGGTAACAACACGCTTGCATTTTGTTTTTAATGTTTCTCGCTGGTGAATCATTCCATTGATTCTCTCAATAACATTCCATATTTATCCGATTCGTATCCACCGAGCTATTGCTTCCTGGACATAAGACCTACAATCGGTCTCTATGACAGATATTCAATGAACGAATGAATGGACTTGAGTACAGGCACTCAAATCAATTCATTCAACGAGCGTGTTAAGTAGTGTTCGCCTGACTTATATATACATATTTAAATATACTTATTACTATACATGTCAATGTCACGCTCGGGGGTATTTACTTGAGTGCCCTTGACTGGAATGCTGCATAGAAAAGAAGTCAAAGAAGACCACACATCAGCGATATGACGTCACACTTTTTACCCTATAAGAGACCAAAATAACGCTCACCAGATTTCCACAGGGACTTGAAATCTCCACATGTTGCAAGTGATCACTGATCTTCGCTTCCTTCAGATCACAGCTTCTCTCTGATCACGACTTCCTTCAGATCACAGCTTCTCTCTGATCACGACTTCCTTCAGATCACAGCTTCTCTCTGATCACGACTTCCTTCAGATCACAGCTTTTCTCTGATCACGACTTCCTTCAGATCACAGCTTCTCTCTGATCACGACTTCCTCGACCTGTGATTAAAACACCTATTCAAATTAAACTACTCCGCAAAGCAGGAGAAATGGTTTCGCTTTTTATTCAAGGTAAAAAGGTGGGGGCACACAACAGTATAGAGGGTAGAGCATCCAGGTATTCAATGGAAACGCATCAAAGTCTAAAACAAATGAGTGTTTAGCATGTGTTACGTTAAGGTTAACGTTATTGTGTCGATCTTTATGAGAAGACCTTTTTATGCAATATTTCTGTCGTGGTAATAAGGTGTAGTAACCCCCCCCCTGGCCAGAACGACCATCGCTTTGTTAACATCAATTGACGCTTAACACAGGTAATCGTATTCAAATCAATACCTGATATTCCGGTATGGTTGGGTTAAATCAGGGATGTAAATGTTTTCGAGCGGCCCATTAAAAATATAACTCAACTATGCTGAATTAAGAGATATTGTTCATCGTGTGTTGCTTCATATGCTGAGCGTAAAACAATCAAGTGGCACTGGCAAATTATCCCGCCATAGTAAACAAGTGCCCCCACCGTGGAGTAACTGGACCGAGATCGTATGACGCCGATGGTGATGGCTTCTAGCGCCTGGGTCAACACGAGACCAAGGACCGTTGCATCTATAAGCTTATAATTGGGCTGCTCCTTCATATGTACGAAATGGGTGAAATTGTGGAAATGGAAGTCTTTATTTCGCGGGTCAGACGGCTACCTGATCAAGGAGATATAATCAATAGCTTTAGTTATGTAACAGCTTTGTATTGCCAGTTCAGATATCTTATCTTCAACACTTAAAAGCAACGAAGTTAGGAATAAAACATCAAAAGCATCAATAATGCAATTTGAAGACCAACTTATCACTATTTTGTGTAGTTTATCGACATAAGTATGCGCGCATGCCAGATGTATTTGGACAAATTATCAAACAAAT
The DNA here is from genome assembly GCA_034190875.2 of Urechis unicinctus. Classification (NCBI taxonomy): domain Eukaryota; kingdom Metazoa; phylum Annelida; class Polychaeta; order Xenopneusta; family Urechidae; genus Urechis; species Urechis unicinctus. The sequence continues at coordinate 70,140,820 of CM067351.1, forward strand.
TGACGGCGGCTGCTCTCTGTAGAACAGCATGCTGTTATATCTGCCATCGAGGGCCGCGCGTCAAGTAACAGCGGCATACTCTGACAATATAATGGCGCGTATATACAGCAGAAATATATCATTATACGGAATGCAACAAACACTAACATATATGCAAGTGTAATAGACAGGCGACGAAAAGGTGGTGTTGCTGTAATAACAAGAGGCCCATGGGAGCCATGTGGGAACTTGGCGAACTGCATCCAAATAATTGCAACATTTTCAGAACCGGGCCACAATTGACCAAAATCGGCCAAAAGTTACCAAAGTTATCATGGTTATCAAATTTTCGAGTGCGGGCTACGGGGCGAAATGTGCACAATTTATCATGACAATTGATATGAACAATTGGCCAATAAATCATGCTACAAGGAACTATAAATCTTTAAAGTCGCACCATACGTTAGGGTGATATCAAGGATTGAGGCAAGGTTATCATGACCGGAAGTGACATCATCGACATCCACAATATTTAAGGATACGTCTTAGTATGTCTCGGAGAACATGTAAACCAATTTTTAGTACTATAGGACATTTATAGGTTGTTTTATACGCGTTCGAAATATTCATCAAACTATTGTTGCCATTTGGACTGATCCCTCGATTTTTCGACCTTAGACGCCTGGGAAAACCGTGGGTTGGATGGCATCATATGTCAATAGAGGTACACAATGGTGTAAAATTTGTAACAATCCGACCATTATTAGCGGAGTTATTCGAGATACTAGTTTTTCACTTTTTCGTTGACAACTATCTTATTTTTGGTCATGGTCAAAACAAAACTTATCGGTTCTGCGTATCATTGCCGCCTATCGATTGAAGAATAAAGAAATTAAAAAAATTGTAGTATTGTCAACCAATTTTTATTAGCAACGGTTATGTAGGTCCGTATCCAAGAGGGTGACGGGTGAATCGGACAATACCCCCCACTCAGCCTCAGTATTTTCGCTCATATGCCAAATTTTTATCCTTTAATCATGGTCAGAATGGCAGTGTATGCTAGAAGATCTGCTTAGCTCATTTCAGATAATCCCTACATTAATTCCTAGTAACGGGTCTGAAGTTTACAATTACATTACACTTTCAGAATTTTAAGGTGTTTTAATATCAAATTATTATGCCCGTATATATTAAGCAGTGAATGCGATTGGCCAAGATTACTAGGCGAATACAATTTCGCGATATTAACAATAGTCTCATGGTAAGTTAAGAATTGAGTTAGCCGCGGACGGTGGTAATATAAATTTATACCGGCGGCGTGCACAGCTAGAATTGGGTGGGCTTCCATAAAACTGTTTTCCGGGTTCATGATAGATTGACATTGATTTAGCTGGCAAAAAGAAATTAATAATATATTAATAAGTTTCGCGGCGTGCCATAGTTGCCGCGTAAATGTCGTACTAATCGGACATTGGACTGGTCCGTATTGCTGCTTGCCGGCTTTACGCAAAGCGAGCTGGCAGCAGCGGTGACCTTTGTGAAACTATCAACCTTAAAAATTCATTCAGAAGCCAAACAACATTAAGCAATACAAAATCCGTATCAACCTATAATTAACAAAATTACTATGAATTTATCAATCATGTTGAGTGATTAGTTCTTGTTGGCACCTGTAATACTTATTATTCATATATGACAATACATGCTAGTGTGCTAGGCCGCGTGGCGTAGCGGCAATGTTTTAGACTTCCATGCCAGAGGCCGGTGTTCAAATCCCGTACACGGACATAATTTTTTTCCCGAATTTTCGTGCCACAACAATTATTTCATCTAATTTCAATAGAACACGATTTGTGCTGTCGATGACAACAGCTGAGCAGATTTTTATCATTATAGAACTGATATTTACGATTTTATTAGCAATCGAAAATTGGACGAAAATTTACTAGAGTGAAATTTGTTTTTTTCAACTCAACGCGCTTTGAAAACGACGAATATTTTGATAGCGTATGTCAATTATCAAAGTTTAGTTACTGTGTCAGCTTTTAGATACTGGTAATTTTGTTACGATCGGACGATAATTAGTGAATTTATTGCGAAATTAAAACGTTGAGAGATTTTGGTTACCAGAAATTTTCGACCTGCTACAATTTTTTTAACAATGCATTATTTACAACTAAGTATATTTAGAAAAAGTTTACAATTACATTACACTTTCAGAATATCTAAACTGTTTTTAAATGAAATTCTAAAGCATGGACGTATTGAGCATTGAACTTGTGTCATTTTTTATAAACTTTGATGCTTTCGTGACCGGAAGTGACGTCATCGACATTCATGATATTTTAGGACACGTCTTGGTATGTCGCTGAGAACATGTGAACCAAATTTTATTACCATCGGACATGTATTGACGGTTTTATAGGCGCTCAAAATATTCATGAAACTTTTGTTGCCATTTGGACCGATACCCACTTTTTTCCGACCTTAGACGCTTGGGAAAACCATTTGTTGGATCGCCGTATATGTATTTAGAAAAAGTTTGCAATTAGAATGAGCTACACGATGGTGTAAAGTTTTTAACAATCCGACCATTATTAACGGAGTTATTCGAGTTACTAGATTTTCACTTATTCGATGACCTTGACCTTAGTTTCAGGTCAAGGTCACAACAAAACCTCTCGGTTCTGGGCATCATTACCCCCTAACGATGGGTGAAGAACAAATTGGAAAATTTCTAAAATTGCGACCTGTATCGCGGATCACAACAAATGATATCTGATAGGCGCTCAACATATTCATGAAACTTTTGTTGCCATTTGGACCGCCCACTTTTTTTTTCGACCTTAGGCGCTCGGGAAAACCATTGGTTGGATCGCCGTATAAGTATTTAGAAAAAGTTTGCAATTTGAATGAGCTACACGATGGTGTAAAGTTTGTAACGATCCGACCATTATTAACGGAGTTATTCGAGATACTAGTTTTTCACTTATTCAATGACCCTGACCTTAGTTTTGGGTCAAGGTCAAAACAAAACATCTCGGTTCTGCGCATCATTCACGCCTAGCGATGGGTGAAAAAAAAATTGGAAAATTTCAAAAATTGCGACCTGTATCGTGTAACAAAAAAAAGTTACAAACATACATACATACATACATACATACATACATACATACAAACGTACAAACCGGACCGATCGCCATAACTTGGCGAATGCGAATTCGCCAAGTTAATAACAGGTGGTGTAGCTGTAATGACAGGTGGTGTGGCTGTAATCACAGATGGTGTGGCTGTAATGACAGGTGTAGTAGCTGTAATGACAGGTGATGTTGCTGTAATAACAGGTGGTGTTACTGAAATAACAGGTGGTGTGGCTGTAATCACAGATGGTGTGGCTGTAATGACAGGTGTAGTAGCTGTAATGACAGGTGATGTTGCTGTAATAACAAGCGGTGTGGCTGTGATAACAGGGGGTGTGGCTGTAAAGACAGGTGGTGTTGCTGTAATAACAGGTGGAGTAGCTGTAATAACAGGTGGTGTTTCTGTAATAACAGGTAGTGTGGCTGAAATGACAGGTGGTGTTGCTGTTATAACAGGTAGTGTAGCTGTAATGACATGTGGTGTTGCTGGAATGACAGATGGTGATGCTGTAATAACAGGTGGTGTAGATGTTATGACTCTATCATCTTCTTAGCCTACTTATCCACCTCCTCTATGTTCTTCTATGCCTACTTATCCACCTCCTCCATGTTCTTCCAAGCCTACTTATCCACTTCCTCTATGTTCTTCTAAGCCTACTTATCCACCTCCTCCATGTTCTTCCAAGCCTACTTATCCACTTCCTCTATGTTCTTCTAAGCCTACTTATCCACCTCCTCTATCGTCTTCTAAGCCTACTTATTCACCTCCTCTATCATCTTCTAAGCCTACTTATCCAACTCCTCTATCGTCTTCTAAGCCTACTTATCCACCTCCTCAATCATCTTCTAAGCCTACTTATCCACCTCCTCTATCATCTTCTAAGCCTACTTATCCACCTCCTCTATGTTCTTCTAAGCCTACTTATCCACCTCCTCTATCGTCTTCTAAGCCAACTTATCCGCCTCCTCTATTGTCTTTTAAGCCTACTTATCCACCTCCTCTATGGTCTTCTAAGCCTACTTATCCACCTCCTCTATCGTCTTTTAAGCCTACTTATCCACCTCCTCTATGGTCTTCTAAGCCTACTTATCCACCTCCTCCATGTTCTTCCAAGCCTACTTATCCACTTCCTCTATGGTCTTCTAAGCCTACTTATCCACCTCCTCTATGGTCTTCTAAGCCTACTTATCCACCTCCTCAATCATCTTCTAAGCCTACTTATCCACCTCCTCTATCATCTTCTAAGCCTACTTATCCACCTCCTCTATCATCTTCTAAGCCTACTTATCCACCTCCTCTATCATCTTCTAAGCCTACTTATCCACCTCCTCTATCATCTTCTAAGCCTACTTATCCACCTCCTCTAACTTATCCACCTCCTCTATGGTATTCTAAGCCAACTTATCCACCTCCTCTATGTTCTTCTAAGCCTACTTATCCACCTCCTCTATCATCTTCTTAGCCTACTTATCCACCTCCTCTATCATCTTCTTAGCCTACTTATCCACCGCCTCTATCGTCTTCTAAGCCTACTTATCCACCTCCTCTATGTTCTCCTAAGCCTACTTATCCACCTCCTCTATCATCTTTTAAGCCTCTATGTTCTTCAAAGCCTACTTATCCACCTCCTCTGTGTTCTTCTAAGCCTACTTATTCACCTCCTCTATCATCTTCTAAGCCTACTTATCCACCTCCTCTGTCATCTTCTAAGCCTACTTATCCACCTACTCTATCATCTTCTAAGCCTACTTATCCACCTCCTCTATGTTCTTCTAAGCCTACTTATCCACCTCCTCTATCATCTTCTAAGGCTACTTATCCACCTCCTCTATCGTCTTCTCAGCCTACTTATCCACCTCCTCTATCATCTCTTGGTCTCTGTTCCAAACATTGAATACATTGACCTTCTGAATTCAGGACAGTTACTAAGTTGGCACTTTAAACCAAGCATATTTTGTTTATAATAAATGCATGTGTCTATATATGTACAATAGCCAAATATATATATTTGTTTATTCATCACTTGAGAACAGGATCTTCAAGTCCTGTAAAACAAAACCACAACAATATGATGTTTGCTGACTTCCAGACACAAAGAATAATGTTTCTGGGTCATGGAAATATACATGCACCCCAGATTCAAATCTCTGAACTTGATGTTTGGCTGTATGGAACAGTTGGATTCGCAGAATAGGAGGCCACGGCTGGTTCCCTGAAGTGGATCATTGGACTGGATCCCCAAGCTGGATGGAGATACATTGAAGACCCCTTCCCACCACAGCTAGCTTCACCATATCGCTGTCAAAACACAATATCTCCCCGTGTTTACAAACTCAAATAATCTACATGTCATGTTACAAAATATGACACCACGAAACCTGGGTAATGTAGTTTTGGGTAAAGATATTAAGTAGTTATGTCTGCAAAATCAGGGTTGACACAATGATCTTAGCTGATAGAAAGGCTGAATGAATGAGGATCCAGCTACCTGCCGTGACTCCGCCCCGTGCTCTGACTCCTCCCCGTGCTCTGACTCCGCCCTGTACCCCACACACACAGCGAGGAGATGTCGGCCACAGGAGATAGCACAGCGCCGCTCCACGTCCACGGGAAGTGGGCTGTGTCATCTCTCTGCCACATGGTGATACGCTGGTCAATGGAGGCTGTGATCAGCGTGTCTTCGTCCACGCTCCATACACCTAACCACCAATAAAACACGTCATAAGATCTCGGCTTGTGACGTACACAACTCACAACATTACCGAATTGGAATGCAAAAAATCCACACCCACGCATCCTAGGTTTAAAAAACCTGTCACATTGGTAACGTTTGTGGGAACCTAACCTGTGATTGGAGCACCATGTGCCTGTTCACGCCTCCACGTTGCAACCGTTGTCAAGCTGGCATCAGGTTCCACTTTGATGTGAGCTACCGATAGAGCGGTGTCGTCTCCACCTGTAATAACCTGGATGACCCCACCTAGAGGACAACAATTGATCAGGCTCGCACAGTCAACAACAATACGCAATTGTTTCATGCATATTTTAGACATCTGTCTATGACTTTGATCTCACCTTGTTTGTGGCTCACATGAAGGCTGTTCACACCAGACTGATGCATGTTGACATTGAGAACAGGATGACCTAGTTTCTCCACAGCCCTCTTACACCCTCTGCCCCCACTAGCCCCGCCCCCACTAGCCCCACTCACGGCTCCTGTCAAGTTCCAGAAAACCACATTGCCCCCTGTATCTCCAGTGACCACATACAACTGGCTGCGGTCTGATAAAGTATGACTGCTGCACTCTGCTGGCGAATCCTGGGTATGACGGGCCAGAGATGTTTCATGAATGAAGTGAGTTATTGACAAGATGCAATGACCGGGGTCATCGGATTGGGCTGCCAGGTGGAGCTGCCGCTGGCTCTCATTGAACAGAAATAACCTTGAACATAACACAGACCAGTGGTTAACTCAAAACTAGAAGAGAGCAAAGTCTTGGTGCTCGAGTCTCCAACAGAGGGGCATGTTCAAGAGAGGGGATGTTTTTGCTTACCTAAGAAAGCCATCTGAGCAGGCGGCCATGACAACACACCAGCCAACACCTATACCAAGCTGACTGGCACCCACCGCAGTCAACCCCATGATGCGTGTATCAGGCAGGTCTCTGTCAACATTCGTCCTATTCCCGTACAACATAAATGATGATAACTCCTCCAGTTTGTACCTCTCATCATCACTAAGGACCCCTGGAATGGAGTGCGTGTCAAGAGAGGGTACATCTGATGCCCTGGTGAGGAAGCGAAACACCCTCAACTGGGCCCGCCCTCCACCTGAGAATACCAGACAGTCCACGTCACTTGGTGAGGCTGTAGTGCCCTCTAGTGAGTGTGACAGAGGAGCAGTGTGGGCTACAGCCAGTGCCCTCACATTAGAGATGTGGCCGTGAAGCGACGCCAGCACCTCACATCCCCGACTAGAGGCTGAGGGAGGAGATAAGGAACATTAGTCCAGAGGATGGCAAACAGTCCAATAGGTAGAATGAACGATACTATACTTAATCATTGTGGTCAGAATCGGGGAGAAAAAATATGAATGAAGTGCTATGATGGGTTAGGTACAAGAAAAAGATGATAGAGTAGGTGGATAAGTAGGCTTAGAAGATGATAGAGGAGGTGGATAAGTAGGCTTAGAAGACGATAGAGGAGGTGGATAAGTAGGCTTAGAAGACGGTAGAGGAGGTGGATAAGTAGGCTTAGAAGACGGTAGAGGAGGTGGATAAGTAGGCTTAGTAGACGATAGAGGAGGTGGATAAGTAGGCTTAGAAGACGGTAGAGGAGGTGGATAAGTAGGCTTAGAAGATGATAGAGGAGGTGGATAAGTAGGCTTAGAAGACGGTAGAGGAGGTGGATAAGTAGGCTTAGAAGACGGTAGAGGAGGTGGATAAGTAGGCTTAGAAGATGACAGAGGAAGTGGATAAGTAGGCTTAGAAGAACATAGAGGAGGTGGATAAGTAGGCTTAGAAGACGGTAGAGGAGGTGGATAAGTAGGCTTAGAAGACGGTAGAGGAGGTGGATAAGTAGGCTTAGAAGATGATAGAGGAGGTGGATAAGTAGGCTTAGAAGACGGTAGAGGAGGTGGATAAGTAGGCTTAGAAGATGATAGAGGAGGTGGATAAGTAGGCTTAGAAGACGGTAGAGGAGGTGGATAAGTAGGCTTAGAAGATGATAGAGGAGGTGGATAAGTAGGCTTAGAAGACGGTAGAGGAGGTGGATAAGTAGGCTTAGAAGATGATAGAGGAGGTGGATAAGTAGGCTTAGAAGACGATAGAGGAGGTGGATAAGTAGGCTTAGAAGACGATAGAGGAGGTGGATAAGTAGGCTTAGAAGAACATAGAGGAGGTGGATAAGTAGGCTTAGAAGACCATAGAGGAGGTGGATAAGTAGGCTTTGAAGACGGTAGAGGAGGTGGATAAGTAGGCTTAGAAGAGGCTTAGAAGACGATAGAGGAGGTGGATAAGTAGGCTTAGAAGACGATAGAGGAGGTGGATAAGTAGGCTTAGAAGAACATAGAGGAGGTGGATAAGTAGGCTTAGAAGACCATAGAGGAGGTGGATAAGTAGGCTTTGAAGACGGTAGAGGAGGTGGATAAGTAGGCTTAGAAGATGATAGAGGAGGTGGATAAGTAGGCTTAGAAGACGATAGAGGAGGTGGATAAGTAGGCTTAGAAGACCATAGAGGAGGTGGATAAGTAGGCTTAGAAGATGATAGAGGAGGTGGATAAGTAGGCTTAGAAGATGATAGAGGAGGTGGATAAGTAGGCTTTGAAGACGGTAGAGGAGGTGGATAAGTAGGCTTAGAAGACCATAGAGGAGGTGGATAAGTAGGCTTTGAAGACATAGAGGAGGTGGAGTAGGCTTAGAAGACGGTAGAGGAGGTGGATAATAGGCTTAGAAAGGAGGTGGATAAGTAGGCTTAGAAGATGATAGAGGAAGTGGATAAGTAGGCTTAGAAGAACATAGAGGAGGTGGATAAGTAGGCTTAGAAGACCATAGAGGAGGTGGATAAGTAGGCTTAGAAGATGATAGAGGAGGTGGATAAGTAGGCTTAGAAGACCATAGAGGAGATGGATAAGTAGGCTTAGAAGACGGTAGAGGAGGTGGATAAGTAGGCTTTAGAGGAGGATGGATAAGTAGGCTTAGAAGACGGTATAGAGGAGGTGGATAAGTAGGCTTAGAAGACGGTAGAGAGGTGGATAAGTAGGCTTAGAAGTGGATAGAGGAGGTGGATAAGTAGGCTTAGAAGACGGTAGAGGAGGTGGATAAGTAGGCTTAGAAGACGATAGAGGAGGTGGATAAGTAGGCTTAGAAGATGACAGAGGAGTGGATAAGTAGGCTTAGAAGAACATAGAGGAGGTGGATAAGTGGGAGGAGTCGACAGAGATGGTGGATAAGTAGGCTAAGGATGATAGAGGAGATAAGTAGGCTTAGAAGACGGTGGAGGTGGATAAGTGGGCTTGGGAGCGACAGAGGAGGTGGATAAGTAGGCTAAGAAGATGATAGAGGAGGTGGATAAGTAGGCTTAGAAGAACATAGAGGAAGTGGATAAGTAGGCTTAGAAGACGATAGAGGAGGTGGATAAGTAGGCTTAGAAGACGATAGAGGAGGTGGATAAGTAGGCTTAGAAGACCATAGAGGAGGTGGATAAGTAGGCTTAGAAGACGGTAGAGGAGGTGGATAAGTAGGCTTAGAAGACGGTAGAGGAGGTGGATAAGTAGGCTTAGAAGACCATAAAGGAGGTGGATAAGTAGGCTTAGAAGATGACAGAGGAAGTGGATAAGTAGGCTTAGAAGAACATAGAGGAGGTGGATAAGTAGGCTTAGAAGACGGTAGAGGAGGTGGATAAGTAAGGCTTAGAAGATGATAGAGGAGGTGGATAAGTAGGCTTAGAAGACCATAGAGGAGATGGATAAGTAGGCTTAGAAGACGGTAGAGGAGGTGGATAAGTAGGCTTAGAAGACCATAGAGGAGATGGATAAGTAGGCTTAGAAGACGGTAGAGGAGGTGGATAAGTAGGCTTAGAAGACGGTAGAGGAGGTGGATAAGTAAGGCTTAGAAGATGATAGAGGAGGTGGATAAGTAGGCTTAGAAGACGGTAGAGGAGGTGGATAAGTAGGCTTAGAAGACGATAGAGGAGGTGGATAAGTAGGCTTAGAAGATGACAGAGGAAGTGGATAAGTAGGCTTAGAAGAACATAGAGGAGGTGGATAAGTGGGCTTGGGAGTCGACAGAGATGGTGGATAAGTAGGCTAAGAAGATGATAGAGGAGGTGGATAAGTAGGCTTAGAAGACGATAGAGGAGGTGGATAAGTGGGCTTGGGAGTCGACAGAGGAGGTGGATAAGTAGGCTAAGAAGATGACAGAGGAGGTGGATAAGTAGGCTTAGAAGAACATAGAGGAAGTGGATAAGTAGGCTTAGAAGACGATAGAGGAGGTGGATAAGTAGGCTTAGAAGACGATAGAGGAGGTGGATAAGTGGGCTTAGAAGAACATAGAGGAGGTGGATAAGTAGGCTTAGAAGACGATAGAGGAGGTGGATAAGTAGGCAAAGAAGACGATAGAGGAGGTGGATATGTAGGCTTAGAAGACGATAGAGTTGGATGAGGTGGTGAATTAAGCATGGCAAAGCATACAGGTTGTGAAGTGGGTGAGGTCAGGAGTCAAGTAGGTGGAGAAATGGGTTGTGACTAAGAATACAGGAAGTAGAGAAGTGGGTTTGGTCAAGCATAAAGCAGGTGGAGAAGTGGGTGTGGCAAAGGATACCGGAGGCAGCAACAACATGTACAAGTCCATCTTCTCCAGCTGTCAATAGCAATGTTCTGTTTCCTATAACACAAACAAATAAACAGAACCATCATTACAGAGATTTAAGGTCTGATTCTAACAGAGATGATTGAGGTGTTGGTTCAGGAAGGGAGCACTGAAATCATGTATGTAGTTTAATTTTCTTCATAAAATGAATATTGACATATTGAGGTTTGATGATAACAGTCACCTGTAGGGTCAGGCAGTGTAGCAATGTACTTGACGTCACAGATCTGAGAGCTGTGAAGTCCAGTCTGTGACACACAAACATCAGTATATGTTAATTAACAGTACTCTATACATTATGGCATATCAAGAGAGCTATTGATTACCAGCTATATACAAAATGCTGACTTATCATCAGATTTACCTTGATCTGAGTGCGTTTACTCTCCACCAATGATGTGGCCAGAACAATGTCATGTGACTTGACATAAGCCAGCGCCATCTGGTTGTGAGACCTGAAGACGGCATCCCATGATCGATGGCCCCCTCCACACGGCAGAGACATGTAGCGCTCTCTAGTGGCCATGTTGAATACGATCAACTCATTCTGGTCACAACATCATAACGTAAGTTCAATCAATGAGGCACTTCAGCATAAACAAGAAGCCCATAAGCCTTCAAGTTATACCACTTATATCATCACTTTTTAAACAAATATTTGACAAGATTAAATCATGAAATCAAGAGTTTACGAACAGACATGGCAACGGAGGAGCAAAGGTATATCGCAAAAGAAGTGCATCTTTACCATGTCTGCAATATGTTGTCAACTTACAGAGTGAAAGCCGAACACAAAGAGTCCACCATGGTGCGTAGCAGTGATCTTAGCCACCCACTCCATCCCCCGCAGCATCTAGGTCAGTTAATTCACATGAATGGTCACATGAACATCCCACACTGATACATTACAAACCACGCTGCATCTTCCACACGTGAGAATTTTACCTCACCTTTGTGGCCTGTAATGGCTTGATGACCTCCTCTGTCACTTCAAACTGCCTCACCTGCCCATCTCTTCCAGAGGTGTACAAACTGTCACCATGAAAACACAGATCTGTGACCCCGTTCTTCCCATGTATCTTTGGGAAGCTCTGACAGGTGTGTGTGTCCTGGGTACAGCAATACAGCAAGCTGAATGAGAGAACTTGAACGTGTGGAACATGAGATGAGGTCAGGGGATGGACACCTTACCTGTTGCTGTAGCCTGTATGAATGGACAGAGCCTCCGCGATCACCACAGACCAGTAGGCCAGGCAGCAGTTGAGCACATGTTACCCATCGTTGACGAGCGTACGGTAGTTGGTACTGCCTCCACTTCACAGCCTCCCCTCCCCGACACAGCCACAGATCCTGTCACACAGCCACAGATCCTGTCACACAGCCACAGATCCTGTCACACAGCCACATATCCGGTCACACAGCCACACATCCTGTCACACAGCCACATATCCAGTCACACAGCCACACATCCTGTCATACAACCACATATCCTGTCACACAACCACACATCCTGTCATACAACCACATATCCTGTCACACAGCCACATATCCAGTCACACAGCCACACATCCTGTCATACAACCACATATCCAGTCACACAACCACACATCCTGTCATACAACCACATATCCTGTCACACAACCACAAATCCTGTCACACAACCACAGATTGTCACACAACCACAGAACCTGTCACACATCTACATATTCTGTCACACAGCTACAGATCCTATAACACAGCCACAGATCTTGTCACATAGCCCAAGGTCCGGTCACACATAGCCACAGGTCCATTCACACTCACCCACACATCCAGTCACACACAATGACTCTCCATAATCCCTTCCAATTACTTCGGAACCTTATCATTTCACAATGGTCATCCATACGCTGGCCAGACCACATGAAGCTACAAAGCTCCACCTACCACACAGCCATCAGGCCCAGTTGTCAAGAGGACCAGCTCTTTATCAGGCCTGCTCTCAATGGCACTGCCTGATGTGTGGGTGTTCTCGAGGACTTCCTCCGCTTGGAGGAGATCAGTGGTCAACCAATGGATGCTGAACACCTTACTGTGATAGAGCTGCTGAGACAGGAGAATTTCACCGTCTGCAAACATGACATTGATCACTGGAGCCAATTCAAACATCAAATCAGATCGAACGAAAGATAGCCCCATTTCAAATATCATTATCTTCTCCGAATACCTAATATCCTATAGCCCATTCAGCAGCTGTTGAAATCGTTAAGAATTACCTTAAAACCAAACGATACATATATATTATAATGGAGATGCCTCGAGCTGGTGCCCATGAACCCAACGCCTGCTTACAGACTCTTACCTGGAGACAGAAGCTGCATCAGTCCATGAATGTTAGCAACCGCAATGATGTCATGTGACACATGCGTTGCCAGCAGGCTATATGACCTGAATGCATTATCCTGCTTCACTGTCACCCATGACAACCCTGCTGCCGTATCCAGGGAATAAAGGACTCTGCACACATAACAGCTCTGTTTGAGGAGGCTATTGTCACGCATACTCCAAGCAGGTAGAGATTGACTCAATGGGAGAATATTCAGTCCAATTCAAAATGCCAGAAATGATTGGCTGTTGCATGCTGGGAGTACGATGGGGGTGTGGTCTTACCCATCATTGGTCATGGCCAGGAGGAGGTGGTGATTGAGCCAGCGCACGGAGCGTGGGTAGTCCGCCTGCAGTCAACCACATATTGTGTGTCATTAACATACACCCACATTCACACACAAGTAATAACATACCCACACACCACAAGCAATAACATAACCACACACCACAAGCAATAACATGACCACACACCGCAAGCAATAACATGACCACACACCACAAGCAATAACATGACCACACACCACAAGTAATAACATGACCACACACCACAAGTAATAACATGACCACACACCACAAGCAATAACATGACCACACACCACAAGTAATAACATGACCACACACCACGAGTAGCATCAACACCAACCAGTCAGTGAAGCACCACGAGACAACACACACATCACCTCACCACATCACACGGGGGCTGCACCACTTCATTGACCACTGAACACTTCTCCTCTGCTCCATTGTCCTGCATAGTGTTTAGTTGCCATAGTAACAGTGAACCATCTCCAGCAGCCAGGGCCACAGTTGACTCATCCTCATTGACAGCCACACTCCACAGACTATTACCCTGCACAGCAAGCAGAGGGCACCCACAGACCATGCCATGTATACATATTTTGCATATGATAAGAATTACACTGTTATACACTTAATCTCATGAAAATCAGCGTAGAACATTTGATTTCTGTTTTAGAATTATTGGTGCAGTCTACATATGACTTACCTGTTCACTCTCATTTGTCCATTTACCCTCAACTGTCACAAAAGAGCTACCTATTCACTCTGATTTGTCATGTAAGACTAACCCATGGAAGCTCATTTGTTCTGTAAGACATTTACTGTTGTTTGTCCTGTAATACCAACCTATAGATCCTCATTTGTCCTGTAATACCAACCTAGAGATCCTCATTTGTTCTGTAAGACTAACCTATAGATCCTCATTTGTTCTGTAAGACTAACTTATTGATCCTCATTTGTTCTGTAAGACTAACTTATTGATCCTCATTTGTTCTGTAAGACTAACTTATTGATCCTCATTTGTCCTGTAAGACTAACCTTTAGATCCTCATTTGTTCTGTAAGACCAACCTATAGATCCTCATTTGTTCTGTAAGACTAACTTATTGATCCTCATTTGTTCTGTAAGACTAACCTATTGATCCTCATTTGTTCTGTAAGACTAACCTATTGATCCTCATTTGTTCTGTAAGACTAACCTATTGATCCTCATTTGTCCTGGAAGACTAACCTATTGATCCTCATTTGTCCTGGAAGACTTACCTATTGATCCTCATTTGTCCTGGAAGACTTACCCGTTGACCTTCATATCTCTTCTCCACCACACCAGTGTAACTCCACACACAGCAGGACCCATCCTGAGAACCACCAACAAATCCAGTAGTGAACAAGAACAGGGACTCAGTCATATTGAGAGAGTCATATAGAAATACATGATATGGGAAATGAAGGTTATTAAGTTAATCAGTCCATGCAACTTAAGTGCTACTCACAGAAGCTCACCTCAGATATTGAGATGACATGAGAGCTCGTCAAGCGAGCATCCCACACCCGGGCCATGTGTCCGTACCAAGTCCCACTACATGTTATACAAGCAGCTTCCCACTCAGTGTAGGTCCACTCCTCCAGTCCAGTAACATCTGCCTCCGTTCCCAGAGCATCTCCACCAGCCTCTGTACCTAGAGCCTCTCTGCCAGCCTCTGTACCCAGAGCATCTCCACCAGCCTCTGTATCCAGGGCCTCTCTGCCAGCCTCTGTACCCAGAGCATCTCCATCAGCCTCCGTACCCCTAGCATCTCCACCTGCTTCCGTACCCCTAGCATCTCCACCTTCTTCCATACCCCTAGCATCTCCACCAGCATCTGTACCCAGAACATCTCTGCCAGCCTCTGTACTCAGAGCATCTCTGCCAGCTTCTGTAACCAGAGCATCTCTGCCAGACTCTGAACCCAAAGCATCTCTATCTGATGTATCATAGTTCTCCAACTTTGATTGACAGCGTGCAACGGTCCAGAGTCGTATGCTTCGATCGTCAGACACAGAGCAGATTCGACGAGACTTGCTGTCATATGCAATGTTGAAGATAACACCCTGCAAATACACAAATAAAATCTTATCTTCGTAGTATAAATCAACATTCAGAAAATATACTGAATGGCACGGTATGCCAGACCTGATGGCCACAGAGTCTGTGTAGGACAGGCTGTGAGGTGGTGTGGGGTGATGGCTTCCGGCTGCCTGAGTATGCTGGATCTACTGGCATGAGGCTGCTTTGGGTCTGAGGCACAGTGTGGGAGGGTGTAACCACGGCCCATATTAGGACTTGGTTGTAGACCGTTCCCGCCAGGAGGAGGAGTTTGTCCCAAGACCGTCCAGCACAAAACGTGCACAGTAGCTGGTCATGTAATTAAGGTGCAACTAGCAAGACATTCATAAAAAAACATATGAAAGAGAATCCATAATATAGATTTCAAGGATACAGAATGCACTTGTCCTTGCAATGGACCGAAGAGAGAATGTTCCCTGTCCTCCATGATAGCCTGATCACTGCATTGTGTCCCAGGGCAACTGCCATTGTCTCATACCAGTCACCCTGACAAACCAGCCCATTTCCATGATAACTATCATGGTTACTATCTCTATGACTACCATCATGGTTTCCTTCTCTTCTGGAACTACTGCCATGATGACTGAGTTCATTATGTCCTGAGGGACTGTCTTTCAGCCAGCAGCAATCCCAAATCCAGTCATTCACCTCAAACTCCTCACTTACCACCTGACAACTGGAGACAGACAAACACCAAATCTTAATTTTCAATGGATATCTTCAACATCACCAAGAGTCAATCAAGTTTTACCTACCAGATCCGTACAGTGTCGACCAGAACTATTCTTAGGAATTTCCCACCAAACACAGCCACAAGATGGAACTGGTCATTGCTTCCACAATCTACAGTCCATTGGTTAAAAAAGTAGGCAATGTAAACAAGTAATTAAGAGGTCAATAAACGCTGAATCACTTTTATCAATAGAACTGTGGAAGGTAGTGAAATGAGGTTGCATGTTTAAGACGCTGATTTAGAATTCAATGATATGTGCTTACGAGTGCGTATTCCGTGTATATTCACAGAGGAAAAAACCAGCAATGTATGCAGCTTGGCTCCACTTGCACTGTTATAAAGGTGAAGATAAGGACCCTCACCTGGCAAATATAACACATAGCATTGTTGTCAATACGAGTCTCGTGTTCCTAGGACTTCTGTTAAATAACCACCTATAATAACAGGAGTAGTCCTTAGAGATCGTTCTCTAAGGACTACTACTGGGGTCAGAAATCAAAGAATAATATTTTTCAATACTATAAGTAAAAGAAAGCACTCACCTGCAAGCAGTATTCCAGGCAGAAATTCAAGAGCAGTTACAGACAGGGACAACGCTTCTTTCTCAAAGGTGACCATTCTACAAATTAAGTGTGTAGACTGTTGTTTAAACTGGCAATGCCACAAAAAGCAAGGCAGTATTGGGTTGTTCAGGAAATAAACATGGAAGACATTATACCATATCTAAGAATGTTAATTAAACAGTGTGCAATTTATTGGATTTATTTTAAAGTTATAATAATATAAAGAATTATTTTGTTGATCGATTAATTGAATATCAATTGAGATGTGAAAGGCGTTTACGTGCGAAAATTGACCAGGACTAAATATACGGTTACTAAATCTTGTATTATCGCTCACCTATGTACTAATCGACTGTTTATAGCATCCACTGGAAAATTGTGCAGCAGCTATCGAAGATTCAATCGATGAAACAGATTGGCATCACCTGTGTAACAAAATGCGGCAATAATTGGAAGGACGGTCTTCAGATAATATGCTCAACATGCATGTTGGCGTAGACGGCGTACCATTACAAGTGGGCGATATCGTTGTCGGTGTATATCTAAACAGCATGTTTTCATTTTAATATAAACTTTGAAACACGATAATGCCGTCCAAAAATCGGATAAGAATGGTTAAAAAGAAATCGGAGAGGTAATATATTATTATTATTTTATGTAAATTTAAAGTTGACCGTGACTTTGTAGTTAAACGATTTAATTGCAGATTGAATCGAACTTTTCAATTATCGCCCACGTCAATCCAGTGTTAATCTGTTAATTGGACAGAGACGGCATCTTGTTTTTGCTACTGAGGATATGCTCAGAACTCTTTCCCAGGCAAAAATGTGGTATATTGATGCCACATTTAATGTTGTACGGCGCCCTTTCACACAACTTTTTTCTGTACATGCATTCGTCAAGAACGGTGTAGCCGTGCACGACGTTTATTAACGTCGTGCAAAGATCGTAACCGAATGCGCGTGAACGATACATGAGTTCCAATTATACACGATAATTACACAAATGTATATATGAAGAATAATTTTTCACATAAATGAATGTTTATTAACAAGTTGAGTTAGTTTACGGGTGAGATTTCGTCAAGGGCGATTTAATCCGGCCACACAAATTCTGAAAAGTTCATGTTTATTTTGAACGACAAGAACGGTTTCTGCGCGCAAGCGCAGACAAGGTTCTTCGCAAGCGAACTTTTTCTTTCTGAATTTTATTATTTAAGTATATGTGTCATTTTGTCAATGATTATCTTTTGGAAATATCTACTTTGAAGGGCGATATGTATTTAACGATATCACATAGACATTTAAAAAAAGATAACACTTATTGATTCCCGCAGTCTGGAGGGGGCACTTGGCCTTGACCTGCGTAGGGGTGTGCCCCGGGATCTCAAAAACCTGTACCTGTCATACAAGGTAAAAATGGCAAGAGCATACCCCATCCTACAAGTATGAGGTCAACAAAACCCGTCGGGAGGCCGAAAAAAAAAACCTACCCCGACACATGTATACTACCTCTATATACTTAAGTGCCCCCTCCACCGGGACCTGCAGCCACATGGAACTGGAACTTCGTAATGTGACGTCATATCTCCAAAACTGGGGCTGCCGCGAATGAAAGTTGTGATTCTAAAAGTATTCGACTATTGCTAAATAATAACGAGACAGTGGATAACCAAAATAATCCGCTAAAGCGGATATTCATCTCATTTGTCGACATAAATATTTACGTAAGTACACAACTTGGTAGTAGCCCCGGAGTCGTGATATAAAAACACTTTCCACACGACCCACACATCTTCAGTCACGACGGTATATATTTATATTACCGTCGTGCGCGGCTAAGAACGGTGGTGACATAAAGCAGGTTCCTTTAGTAAAGCCTTTTTTTTGATTACAGGTAGTTTCGTACACAGGTTGTTTCGTACACACTACTAACGGTTGTTTCGTACGCGCGAGATTGGTTGTTTCGTACACGCAATATCAAAAGCAGTTGTTCCGTATGTAATGCTTAGTGAAGTAACTGTGTAATATACTTCTAAATATAAAATATCTGGTGTCGTGTTTTATTATTTTTTTTCACAAAGTTTTATTAAGAGTTGGCTTGAAAAAATGTTATGGCTTGTGTAGACTAGAGCATCTATTAATCTAATGGGTACCCGCAACAGT
Organism: Urechis unicinctus; assembly: GCA_034190875.2. Lineage (NCBI taxonomy): Eukaryota > Metazoa > Annelida > Polychaeta > Xenopneusta > Urechidae > Urechis > Urechis unicinctus. The sequence goes on from CM067351.1 coordinate 70,159,541, forward strand.
GAGTGTTGTGTACATAAATGTAAATATTTATTATTAAAGAAATTGGAAGCGTAAAAAATATGTTTGTTCAGTCGTCAATATGGTCATAATTAATGTGGACGAAATTGTCAGTCGCCAATGTAGCATGTTTGTTTTATTTACAATTGTTCGTCAAGAAAATAATGTCGGCAAAAAACAAAAGTTACCTGTTTTTGTCTGTAATTATGTGGATGTAAATTATTTTAGCATCTTGCTGTAACCCGAAGTGGTACCGTCCTGTTCCTCATAGGAATTCTCAAATGGAAACCGACAGAGCGAAATTTAATGAATATTGCAATGGACGTAATATCCAATTCTAATTGGCCATCGATAGATATTGAAATGAGCTAGTACACAAAATGTTGATCAGATTTATTGAACTCGAAAACATGTTCAAATTTCACCCAGAATACAGCAAACAGACTTGTTGTTCGCCAAAACTAAACAACAAAACTAAAGTCACATATACAAACGTAATAACACAAAGAAAGTCACATATACAAATTAAACATGTATCCATGCACATGAAACACTTAACTACTGAAAATGAAACACTTAACTACTGGTGTAGGGGTATGACTGGTGCAGGCACAACACACTGGGAAACTTTCAAGAATGAGGAAGTGGAATGCTTCTTTGCCTCATATTCTTCACACAGCTGGAACAGGCGGTTCTGCTGATCACTACTAGCTTTTCTTTTGCACGATGTCAGTTTGTGTTCGCTAACAAGTTGGTGCTGAAGACTGACGGTCAGTGCTTCCTTGTGGAGGAGAGGAATGAGTAGATAAAGCACAAGGTTATCCTTCATTGCTCGAAGATTAAGGCGAGTATGCCAGCCTTCAAGGTCATTATTTGTTCTCACAGCTCTTCTGAAACTGCACCAGTTGCTGACTGTCCATGTCCTTGCATTTATCCAAGTGGCTTCAAAGTATTGGAACAGAGCTGAAAGCTGCGTGGAGGTTGCAGCTTCAGCCTTGAGACAATTGAAGGCTTCTACGATGTGCCTCTTTGGCAGATAAGTCAAGGACAATAGCTTTCTGATCAAGCTGTACGTGGCTCCTTGCTCCATGTATGCTGTGGCCAGACCTAATGACTGGACCTTCCTCAATATGGCCTGAGCCCAATGGAAAGTGCAACCGTGAAGGTGCACATTGAAGACTTCGCGAATGGAGTTCCACAGCGCAGTTTCAAAGTCAAGCACTACTTCTTGAACCTCCGGTTCACATGGCAGAATGTTCTTTAATGCATTAAACACCTCAGTGTAATCTCTTTCCTGTCTGTGACTCATTAGCGCAAAAGCTAGAGGTACTTGTTTGATGCAGTCACCAGACCGTAGAAATGCGTGAATTGAGAGAAGTTGCTGAAATGGCAATCGAGCAACTTTAAAAGTTGCATCAACATACCATTGCTTGGCATCTGCAAGTAGCTGAAGTTGCTGGTCTGTGGCCATGATTATGAGACGAGCTGTGACTTTTTCGTCATTAGTCATCTTGATGTCAGCGCGGATAAAATTGTCAGGTACTCCATCAGTTGAGTTCATTAGGATGATGAGGCCTTGTGTTCTGGCGGGCTCGGTTTCCATTCCTCGCTGCATAGTCTAGTCGAGGAAGACAGTGAACAGAAGGGCTAAGTGTCGTGTAGGCTCTCATTTCTTCCTCTGCAATCGCCTTAACTGAGGTGAATACCTCCTCGATGCACCTTTGTTTCACTTGAGCGTTGACCTTGGTTGCCATCATGCTTCCTGGATTACCATGATGGTTGTGAGATGCTGTGCCTGGAGTGAAACATGTACCACGCTGTACCACGGTTGCTGGGCATCTGTTCTCTTTTTGGCGAATACTACACCACCAATATGTAGCTGTGTCTGTTGTTTTGCGTACTGTGTAAGTGTAGCCGTCGTTGTTGTGTAGTCTTGGTTTCCTTCGTTTCGTACCAGTGGCAACAACTTCCCATTGTAGTGGCTGGGTTTCAGGTTGATCGTCAGCAACAGGTTGTGTCTGAATCGACCTCTCCACAATTGCCAGGACTGATTCAATTAACGTGTCCACAGTGAATGACTGATCCACTGTAGGTATAGCGCCACTGGGATTGATTGATGACATATTGGGTGAGTTATGCTGTCTGGTATCATTGCTATCGTCCACTGAAGAAGAAAGAAAATGGCTGGGAGTCTGCCCGTCTTCCTCTTGTGGCTGGTTGCGTAAGCATACGGGGCAGAGCCACGCTGGTATGACTGAACCATCCCTCTGCATTTTCATCCATGCTCTGTACTGAGATCTTGAGATACCACTGTCGCATGTTCTGTGTCTCCATATATGACATGTATCACAGAGTAGACCTTGGCGAGGCCTCACTTTCTGACTGCATCCGCTGCAACGACTGGATTCCATCATAGCAGAGAAAAGTAAACTGATGGTCTGAATTTAACGGGACGTTATATAAGGAACTCCGATCTGCGCGCGTCATTGTGGACAGCGCTCGCGCGTTATTGCTGGCAGCGCGCGACGTTTCGGTGCGCGTGTCATTGACGTAAGCTTCATAGATAGCCGCGCTTCTTGTTTGTGTGTTACAGTACTTTAAAGCACTACATTTTGTCGTGTTGGTTGCGAGGGACTGGTTAAAGAAACTGTTAAGTACGCGCCGAGTACTTCATCATTTTGTGCAGCGGTCAGACAGGACGCACACAATTCACAAGCGAACGCTGATAAAACGTGACACCTCCGTAAATACGCACTGGTTTTGTTTCGCTGACAAAAAAAAATCATGCATCGTTTATACATGTCAAGAAATATCAGAAGTGTGCCCAATTGAACAGTGGTAGTGACCCGTATTTCAACTTCGAAAACAGTGGTAAAACATGACTAACAAACTCCACGACTAATGTAATGCTTAAAGTCAAAACAGCAAGTAGACCACCCTGCTCCATCCTTGTCTAGTGGAACCAAAATCGGGAATTAGAACACATCCCTCCCCCGTTAAATACGGCAACTGAATATGACCAGGCTATATTACACAATCGCACAACCATTTTCACATTTTGCAGTTTTAGCATGAGCAAATATGATGTCACAATACTGTATCTCATCATTGATTAACAGCATTCGAAAGTTTTTTTATTGACTGCTGCATAATCATAGAAAACTTTAACGAGTGTTTTGGGCAGTTTAGGCAGGGCACATTGGACGGCTGTGATGCAGAAGTAGGTATTTCCCCCTACTCTATATACAATTAATACGTGATGCATGTAGTACATAATAGTATATACACTTTTAAGATACGCAATGTATTGTGATTCAAACATTAATTAGGGGAATGCGGGAGGGGGAATTGTTGCAGCTGTGAAGGCAATCAAGCGAACAACCCGTGCGTGGTGGGGCTGGATGCTAGGTCACGTGACGAGCATACGACCTCGACATTGACTCAAAAAATTCAAATGGACCACAGTGTCTTCCCATGTGACGTAACACGGTCCGGTGCCGCCATGTTGGAGTATAAGCTACCGCCAGCGCGCTGCGCTTTGACGAGAGGTAGCTTGGAACATGCCGGTGCGTTATGGTTCCCACGTTCTTCATTGATCAAAGGGGTCATTTCATAATACGAAATTTATGTGCCATCGTTGATTGTGCCATCGTTGGCTGTACCATCGTTGGCTGTGCCATCGTTGGCTGTGGCAACAGGGGTAACCGAGATAAAGACAAATCACTGTAAAATCTATGCCAATATAATCGCTTATGTTATCATATACTCAACGTCTTCACAACCCACCATGTGTAACGTTGCTGTGATCCTGTACAGGTTACTCTTGCTTGTAATATATTCTAGAACTGAAAGCGAAAGTTGGTACTGTGATGGAACCTACAGTGAGTCGTGAGAGCCTCATTGAGTGTGGAGTGTCCATGCTCAGACGAGTTTTAAATCGGGTCGCATTGGCCTTTTGCCTCGTGTCAGGAAAGCACAAGAAATATCAAAGGTATTAAGCGTGTCCTTCTTATTACCGCAAATGCAAGAAAAGTTGTTCCTTATAAAGGAGAAACAGCCGAGAGGGCATTTAAACGTGTGGGTCCTGGCGCAAGTATACGTGGGTGGTTACGTATATTAATGTGATTGTGCGTGTGTGCAGGGGTGTAGCCAGCGATACCCACTTACGCACGTGCGTAACAGCAATTTGAACTGTAGATTTCTCCCCCGTAAATGCGTAATATTCCTTCAAGCCTGGCTACGTCCCTGGTATGTGTGTATATGTATAGATAAGTATATATAAGTAACACATTATTTTGCTTTCTGCATAACATAACTAACGATGTACGTTTTGAATGGCTAGATCTTTGAGAAGCTCATATTACTGTACTATGAATTTGCATTCAATAAATTCATTATTTAACTGGAATTGATTAAATTTTATATGGTGAACCCCAAAGGTTAGATTTGAAAGGTTTGTTATAATAAATCCCCTACTATATAATTACTACTGCTGTCTTAATTGCATGGCCGAATTGATTTGTGGCCGACTTAACTCAAGGCCGAGTTGACCATTCTCGCCAGGTAACATCTGGATAACTCGTGATTAATGCAAAAAATGACCTACGATGTCATAATTCGTTAAAGATAACAATAACAGGCATATGAGCAGTCACATCGTATTCAGTGTTCATGTCTGCGTATTATCGAAACAATTCCCATTTGTGTACGAAACGACCTGTGTTCATGCCTTGTGTACGAAACGACCTGTGTACGAAACGTCTCCCAGTCCTGAGTACGAAACAACCATCGGTGTACGAAACGACCTGTGTACGAAACGCGGGTGTACGAAACTACCGCACACCCTTTTTTTTAGCTTTCGCCCTCGTGTCCGGCAAGCGTCGACGAGATTATTCAAAAGTAATGCAGGCTCTATTGGATAAACTGTCACCAGGACCATCAGTAAAGGAAATAGTTTGTGACTTCGAGTCAGCTATGAGGAGGGCGTTCTCTGCAGTGATGCCAGAGGTTAAGATACGTGGCTGCAACTTCCATTGGACGCAAGCGGTCTGGCGTCATGTGCAGCACCTTGGATTAACAAAGGCCTACAAAGAGGATGATGCGACTCACAAATTCATCAAGAAGCTGATGAGTTTATCATATTTGCCCCACGAGCATGTAGTGCCAATGTTTCAACAGCTGCTTTCCCAAGCTACTACCCTAAACCTCATCGAACTTTGTGAATACGTACGCACCACATGGCTGGATGATCCATCATGGGCACCATGGAGTATGGAGTGTTTTTTTCCGTCCCATTAGGACTAATAACGGTTTAGAGGGATGGCACAACAGACTGAACTGCCATGCAATCCAAGCCAACCTCCCCATGTACCTACTGATAGAACTATTGCACAACAAATCTAAGCTTGTCTCTCTGCAAACTTGCCTCGTATCCGAAAATAAGCTGCATCGTTATCAGCGAAGAAAATATGTTAACCTTCAAGCAAAGTTGTTCAAATATTGGGAGGAATTTATTGCTGGGGAAAGGAGTGCTCGGAAGCTACTGCGAGCTTGCGCACATTTGACGGGTCCTGTCCAGAATTAAAGTGTACATTTGTTTGGTTATGGTTTCAGTTGTGGCGCTGTATCTCATGCTGTATGTGTTCCTACTTGTTTTATTGTAATATAAGTCGTATCTTAGCACTTACTTTCATATTCTAACTTATGTATTTGTGAAATAAAAGTTTTTGCCCCAAAATGTGTGCGGTTAACTGCTATTAGTTATCACAGTAAAATTTCAACCATCAATGCATCGCTAACACACGTAATTATTAAGTATGCAGATAGATAGATACTTTTTTATTAAAACACAAAACACTTGACAGATATTGAATTGTAAATTAATATTAAAAGCAAGCACAGTTAGTCTATTCACATTACAATAAAAACGGAAACAGGTGTCGAGTTGGCGAGGTGTCGAGTTGGTAGCAGGTTAGGTGTCGAGTTGGTAATATACTGGGGTCGAGTCGGCAAGGTGTCGAGTTGACCTGATACCTTAATTATTACCCCTACATGAAGACAGTATTGACGTACTACAATAATGATGTCATATAAAACTGTATTTTTGGTTTATGTTGATGCAACTGCTAAATAGCTATAGTAATTTAAGTTATCATTTCTCGTCTGGTGAGTTGATGAATCATTAAATCACTGATTTGCATTGATTGCCCAGTGTCCCAGGTAAACACACCTCAGCATCTATCAAACACAAGAAATCTCTCAGCAAGCTTCAAGAAACAGATCCAGAGTTTTATAAATTTCTTAAAAATGAGGACACAAGTCTTTTGGACTTTGATGACGAAGGGGAGTCTGGGGAATCTGGCGAGGACTCCATGGAAGAGGCCGAAGACACCTCTGATGAACAGGGTTCTGAGAGTGAAGAAGATGTGAGTGGTTTCCTATTAAATGTCTTGTACGTGTACAATTTTTCTCATTTTATGATGAATATGTTAAACTGTGTGAAGTGTTGCTATTGAATTAAAGGTTGAAGAACAGTCTGATGAAGACAAGCTAGAGTCTAATGATGAAGAGGAGTCAGGTGATGAAGAGGCGGAGTCAGATGATGAAGAGGCGGAGTCAGATGACGAAGAGGCAGAGTCAGATGATGGAGAGGCAGAGTCAGATGAGGAAGAAGGCAAAGCTGTTGACCAATCCAAACCCCAAATTTCAGACAGTAAAACTAATGTCACATCTTCCATGGTTGACAAATGGACTGCTGCCATGAAGGTCAATGAAAACTCCTAATCTTGTTCCATGACGAACCACATGATAAAGTCATTCTGAGAGTAACCAATTAGTGTTGTGTTGAACTTTGCGTTGACAGGAGAATCCTTCCCCAAGAATACTTCACGAGCTAGTCATGGCATTCCGAGCAGCTGTGAAGCAGGTGGCAGCTGATGAAGCCAGCACATCAGCTACCAAATACAAAGTGCAAGGAACAGACGGTCAGTCATGTGCCATATCACTGTTACTGTGTTCCCTATGGCGAATTGGCGAATGGCTAGTGTGAGCACAGTGTTATAAGCAGCTGTTAGACCAGTAAGTGGTCAGTTCTGATACTTTCCTTTCTTAATTGTTTCCAGTGTTCAATGCTGTTGTACGGGGTTGTATCGCCACGCTCCACCCGGGTTTACAGAAGATGCTGGCTATAGATGCTGTATCTGGGGATAAGCCTGTCCTGCCATCCACGAGTTCACGCTGGTCGAAAGTGCGCACTGACATCAAGACGTACCTCACTGAACTTATACAGGTAATGTCATAGCTCACTGAGCTTATACAGGTAATGTCATAGCTCACTGAGCTTATACAGGTAATGTCATAGCTTCCTGAGCTTATACAGGTAATGTCATGTCATACCTCACCGAGCTAATACAGGTAACTTGAAGACGTACTTCACTATTGTCTGTGGCGTTGGTGATTCTATGGCGTGATCTCTGTGTCAGAATGACTTACTCTCATTGTGTGTGTGTAGTTGATGAAGCTGCTGTCAGCCTCCACTGTCCTGGATGCTGTTCTCAAACACGCACTGGTCATGGTGCCTAGCTTCGCTTGCTTCCCCAAGTTATCTCGCGTCCTCGTCAAGGTAAACACAACCCTCATGGCAGGAGGCTTCATGTAACATATTATTCTCTGGTTGATGATGAATAATGATGTGTGTGTGTTCGGTGTGCTGTAGCGTGCTGTGGGGGTATGGAGCGCCGGTGAGAACAGTAGCAGAGTGGTCGCATTTCTTGTTATTAACAAACTTGTCGTCATGCAGCAAGATCTCCTGCTACAGCCGGCCCTCAAAGTCAGTTACCCTTCAGTTATCTGTGGCTTATTTGTCTTTATGTCAGTTTTTGTTGGATTGTCCACCTCAAAGTCAATTGTCATTGGGTTATCTGTTTCAAATTCAATTGTCATTGGGTTATCTGTTTCAAATTCAATTGTCATTGGGTTATTTGTTTCAAATTCAATTGTCATTGGGTTATCTGTTTCAAATTCAATTGTCATTGGGTTATCTGTTTCAAATTCAATTGTCATTGGGTTATCTTTTTCAAATTAAATTCAATTATTGTTGGGTGATCTGTATCAAAGACAGTTTTCTGTGGGTCTCTGAATCAGTTCTCATGTCCAGAAGTCAGTTGGAATTTGTGTAGTTTTATGTCTGTTAATAATTGTGTGTCTCTGTGCTTGGCAGCAAATGTACATGGCATATGTGAGCAACTGTAAGTTCACTTCCCCCGCTACGCTGGCCACCATCTTATTCCTACAGCGCTCCCTGGTGGAGATGTTCTCCATCGACGTCCATGTCACATATCAATACGCCTTTGTCTACATCCGCCAGCTGGCCATCCACTTGCGTAATGCGTAAAAAGAGGTCAGTCCGTGAAAAAACTGGCCAGTCTTGTCAATTCTGACGAGAAAAAAGAGGCCAGTATTGATCTGCTCCTATTCTGACGAGTATATGATGCAGTATTGATCTTGTGATGTGCGATACCTGTGTATGCGATACCTGTGTATGTGATGTAGGAGAATCTCCGGGCCGTCTACAACTGGCAGTATGTGCACAGCACGGGACTCTGGACGGAGTTGTTATGTAGCCTTCATGACAGTACTGTCATGCAGCCCCTCATCTACCCCCTCACTCAGGTCCCCCTCACAGTCAGGTCATTCAGGACAGTCAGGTACCTCACTCAAACATTGATCCTCACTGTCATGCAGCCCCTCATCTACCCCCTCACTCAGGTCATCATAGGGACAGTCAGGTAAACATTGATGCTGTCATGCAGCCCCTCATCTACCCCCTCACTCAGGTCATCATAGGGACAGTCAGGTAAACATTGATGCTGTCAGGTTAATATTGATGCTGCTGGCAGGTAAACATTGATGCTGTCAGGTTAATATTGATGCTGCTGGCAGGTAAACATTGATGCTGTCAGGTTAATATTGATGCTGCTGGCAGGTAAACATTGATGCTGCTGGCAGGTAAATGATGCTGTCAGGTAAACATTGATGCTGTCAGGTTAATATTGATGCTGCTGGCAGGTAAACATTGATGCTGTCAGGTTAATATTGATGCTGCTGGCAGGTAAACATTGATGCTGTCAGGTTAATATTGATGCTGCTGGTAGGTAAACATTGATGCTGTCAGGTTAATATTGATGCTGCTATCAGGCAAACATTGATGCTGCTATCAGGCAAACATTGATGCTGCTATCAGGCAAACATTGATGCTGCTATCAGGCAAACATTGATGCTGCTATCAGGCAAACGATGGGTGATTGATGCTGCAATCAGCATTGATGATGCTGTCATGGGGTCATGTGCATCATTCATGCCTTTGTCAGGCCACACATTGATGCTGCTGTCCCTGGTCAGGCAAGCATTGATGCTGCCTTTGTCAAACATTCATGCTGCTATGAAAAAGTTTTCAACATGTGATGTATTGATGCTGCTTGATGTACATTTAATGTGTTGTGCAGGTTACAGCCCATCAGCCGTTACTTGCCTCTTCGTTTTCACTGCACCAAGATGTCATCTACCCCCTCAGTCAGGTCATCATAGGGACAGTCAGGTAACATCCATGCTGTCATACATGCCCAGGTACACACCCCCCTCATCTGTCCTGTCATCACGGTGCATCCCTGTAAACATTGATGCTCGAGGTAACATCATGTGATGCTACAGGAAACATTGATGCTGTCATCTCATCCTGTCATTCTGTTGACTGTCAGGTTAAATTGATGCTGTTTAAACGTTGTTGTGTGTTACTGGTCAGGTAAACATTGATGCTGTCAGGTCAACTTCAACAAGAAACACAAAGCTGTCAGCTTCAAACCCTACAATTTTGCCTGTCTACTCAAATTTTCCAAATCCCAGTTGCAGGGCCGAGCATTGGCAAACATTGAGCTGTATCAGAAACATTAGCTGCATCAGGCAAACATTGATGCTGCTATCAGGCAAACATTGATGCTGCTATCAGGCAAACATTGTGTCAGACCATGGCAAATGTTGATGTGCATGGAAACATGGATGCTGCTATCAGGCAAACATTGATGCATCAGGCAAACATTGTGTGCACAGGTTTGTGTATGTTGTGTACACTGACCTGTCAGGCATGTGTGTGTTGGTGTGCTGTACACTATACGTGTTGGTGTACTGAACACTATGTGTGTGCTGGTGTGACTGTACACTATGTGTGTGCTGGTGTACTGTACACTGTGTTGGTGTACTGAACATTGTATGTGTTGGTGTACTGTACACTGTCTTGTGGTGCACTGGTGTACTGTGTTACACTATGTGTGTGTTGGTGTACTGTACACTGTGTGTGTGCCTGGTATGGTGTTTTGTACTACTGAGTACTGTACATGTATGTGTTTTGTGGTGGTGTACACTGGCATGTGTGTGTGTACACTATGTGTTGGTGTACTGTACACTATGTGTGTGCTGGTACTGTACACTATGTGTGTGTTGGTGTACTGTACACTGTGTTGGTGTACTGAACATTGTATGTGTTGGTGTACTGTACACTATATGTGTGCTGGTGTTCTGTACACTATATGTGTGTTGGTGTACTGTACTGTACACTATATGTGTGTTGGTGTGCTGTACACTATATGTGTGTTCTGTACTGTACACTATGTTGTGGTGTACTGTTGGTGTATATGTGTACACTATGTGTGTTGGTGTACTGTACACTATATGTGTGTTGGTGTACTGTACACTATATGTGTGTTGGTGTACTGTACACTATATGTGTGTTGGTGTACTGTACACTATATGTGTGTTGGTGTACTGTACACTATATGTGTGTTGGTGTGCTGTACACTATATGTGTGTTGGTGTACTGTACACTATATGTGTGTTGGTGTACTGTACACTATATGTGTGTTGGTGTACTGTACACTATATGTGTGTTGGTGTGCTGTACACTATATGTGTGTTGGTGTGCTGTACAATATATGTGTGCTGGTGTACTGTACACTATATACGTGTTGGTGTTCTGTACACTGTACGTGTGTTGGTGTGCTGTACACTATATGTGTGCTGGTGTGCTGTACACTATATGTGTGTTGGTGTGCTGTACACTGTACGTGTGATGGTGTGCTGGTCAATCTGATCACTCCGTATTTCCTGCTTGAGAATTTGGGTTGGTGGTAACATGCCGTGGGATAATTGTTGCCTTTATTATCTGTTCCACCTCCTTGTTCACTTTTCTCCTTACGGACCCTCTTTCTTCCTGGTCCTCCACAGAGGCAGTTACTCAATCGGGTCAATCTCATCACTTCATATACAGATATATTCTTCATAGGTAGACACTGTATTACACATTAGTGTTAGTGTGCCGTGAACCCCTGTACTGACCTTGACTGACCTTGTGATGACAGGACGGGGTGATGGAGCACCTTGTGGAGAATCTCTGGGACCATCTCTTTACTCAGGCTCACTCGATTGGCTTTCCTGAACTTGTGCTACCTGCCCAGATACAGGTAAGGCTGCTCACACTTCTTACTAACCCCAGTCATTTCAACATACCAGACATGTCACCTTCACCTCATCTTGTGCTTTCTGACTGATCTGTTGATGTGCTGTGGCCAGTTGAAGAAGTTTGTGAAGACATGTAAGATCCAGAGTTATACCAAGCAGGTCAAGGCCGTCTTGACTAAGGTGGATGAGACGTGTGCAGCCATCCTGGCACGGCGTCGTGGAGCCTCTCTCTCCCTCTCAGATCACATAGCCATTGTAAGTCATCTGACCTCTTCTGACCTCTCCTATACTGTCTGTGCAGCTCACCGTGTCTTAACTTTGTGTTTGTGGTCACAGGAGTCTTGGGAGAAGAAAAGTAAGGCAACTGGAACACCACTGTCCAAATTCTACATGGGCTGGCGTAAACAGCGCGACATGATGTTACAACAGATCATGTCAAGCAGTGTCTCCGATAAGGTCACCATCTTACCTTCACAAATACTCGCCGCTAACATTAACTTGGCCTTGTTGTTTCTGATGTTCAGCAGAGCTTGTCGTATACCGCTGGTCGGGGGTCCATCCATCCATTCACTTTTCACATCACCACTTAGCTTGTGGTGTCAATCACCAGAGAACACTTGTTAGCCTGTGCACCACCTAGCTTGTAGTGTCAATGACCAAATAACACCTTTTAGCCTGTACACCTCTAAGCTTGTGGTGTCATTCACCAGAGAACACCTGTTAGCCTTCTTCTCTTGTGGAGTCAATTACTTGGCCGATGGTGAAATAATTCAAACCCTTTAACTATAGTTTTAAAAATAATGACAAAGTAAACGTTATGATTGAGTAATGTCATTACATTGTATTGTTTGGCAATGGGAATAGTGATTAGATAGGTGTTTGTTACAATATTAATTTGTTTGATAAGCCACATGGCAATCTAATAGGTAATGTCTTCCAACCTCACACAACCTCATCAGATTGTGCTTATCCAACGGGAATGTCCCTGGGGAAGCCCTCTTGCTCGTCATTGACCGTTATATATCACGTCGAACACAGCAGTGCTTCATGGCCAGTTCACCTCTTGTATAACTTTATCTCTCAGCCAGAATTAAAACTAATTGTGTTGCGTCACTTGTCTTGTTTAGGATGAAACATACGAGGATAGTGAATCGGACAGTGAATCCAGGTCAGTGACCGATAAGGATATTTGTTTGTGTGGATATATTCACATAGATATTTTTCCATAGATAATCATGAAATATTTGTCATTTGCAGGAAAGGAACGAAGAAGAAAAGGAAAAGAGGGGAGGAGAGTGATGGTGATGATGATGATGATGAGTGAGTCTCAAAGTATTAAAATCATGTATCCTGTGTCTCTCATCCCCCATCATGCCCAGCCTACCCCATAATGCTCAACTTCCCCCATCATGCTCAACTTCCCCCATCATGCTCAACTTCCCCCATAATGCCCAGCTTCCCCCATCATGCTCAACTTCCCCCATAATGCCCAGCTTCCCCCATCATGCTCAACTTCCCCCATAATGCCCAGCTTCCCCCATCATGCTCAACTTCCCCCATAATGCCCAGCTTCCCCCATCATGCTCAACTTCCCCCATAATGCCCAGCTTCCCCCATCATGCTCAACTTCCCCCATCATGCCCAGCTTCCCCCATCATACCCAGCTTCCCCCATCATGTTTCTAATGATGAGTCTTATCATTTTCATGTGTATGTTTTCAGGGACTTCACAGCAGAAGAGCTTGCTGTCCTCAGCCGTCCCAGTAAGCATGGTGATGATGATGATGATAATGATGATGACAGTGATGAGGAAGAGGAGGGCAGACCTTTGAAGAAGACGCCCAAACAGAAAAAGAAGGCCAAGCTTGCTCCTGCTCGAGAGGCAGTAGTGGAGGATGGGGGTGATATAGTGAAGGACTTTTCATTTTCATCTGACGAAGACTAAGAGGTCAACGTGTAAATAAACCTTATATCTACACACATTGTTTTGGCGCCGAGTTCTATACTAGGCACCAGTCTGGCATGGGGAGGGGGGAGATGAGAGGTATAACAGACGAGCTGGTCGGGCCAAGGGGGCGATGTGGGGAGGGGGGAGATGAGAGGTATAACAGACGAGCTGGTAGGGCTAAGGGGGCGATGTGGGGAGGGGGGAGATGAGAGGTATAACAGACGAGCTGGTAGGGCCAAGGGGGCGATGTGGGAGGGGGGGGGAGATGAGAGGTATAGCAGACGAGCTGGTAGGGCTAAAGGGGCGATGTGGGGAGGGGGGAGATGAGAGGTATAACAGACGAGCTCGTAGGGCCAAGGGGGCGATGTGGGGAGGGGGAAGGGAGAGGTATAACAGACGAGCTGGTAGGGCCAAGGGGGCGAGCTGAGAGGGGTATTACAGACGAGGAGCCAAGGGGGGGCGATGTGGGGAGGGGGAGAGGGAGAGGGACGAGCTTGTAGGGAGGGGGCGGTGGGGGAGGGGGAAGGGAGAGGTATTACAGACGAGCTGGTAGGCCAAGGGGGCGATGTGGGGAGGGGGAGGGAGAGGTATTACAGACGAGCTGGTAGGGCCAAAGGGGCGATGTGGGGAGGGGGAAGGGAGAGGTATTACAGACGAGCTGGTAGGGCCAAGGGGGCGATGTGGGGAGGGGGAGATGAGAGGTATTACAGACAAGCTGGTAGGGCTAAGGGGGCGATGTGGAGAGGGGGAGATGAGAGGTATAACAGACGAGCTGGTAGGGCCAAGGGGGCGATGTGGGGAGGGGGAGATGAGAGGTATAACAGACGAGCTGGTAGGGCCAAGGGGGCGATGGGGAGAGGGGGAGATGAGAGGTATTACAGACGAGCTGGTAGAGCCAAGGGGGCGATGTGGGGAGGGGGGAGATGAGAGGTATAACAGACGAGCTGGTAGGGCCAAGGGGGCGATGTGGGGAGGGGGGAGATGAGAGGTATAACAGACGAGCTGGTAGGGCTAAGGGGGCGATGTGTGGGGAGGGGGGAGATGAGAGGGAGATGAGTGGGGAGGGGGGAGATGAGAGGTATAACAGACGAGCTGGTAGGGCCAAGGGGGCGATGTGGGGAGGGGGGAGATGAGGGGTATAACAGACCAGTAGGGTAGGGGGGGCGATGTGGGGAGGGGGAAGGGAGAGGTATTACAGACGAGCTGGTAGGGCCAAGGGGGCGATGTGGGGAGGGGGGAAGGGAGAGGTATTACAGACGAACTGGTAGGGGCGATGTGGGGAGGGGGGAAATGAGAGGTATTACATACGAGCTGGTAGGGCCAAGGTGGCGATGTGGGGAGGGGGAAAGGGAGAGGTATTACAGACGAGCTGGTAGGGCCAAGGGGGCGATGTGGGGAGGGGGAAAGGGAGAGGTATAAAACGAGCTGGTAGGGCCAAGGGGGGTATAACAAACGATGTAGGGCCAAGGGGGGGGAGGGGGAGGGGGGAGATGAGAGGTATAACAGACGAGCTGGTAGGGCCAAGGGGGCGATGTGGGGAGGGGGGAGATGAGAGGTATAACAGACGAGCTGGTAGGGCCAAGGGGGCGATGTGGGGAGGGGGAAGGGAGAGGTATAACAGACGAGCTGGTAGGGCCAAGGGGGCGATGTGGAGAGGGGAAATGGAGAGGTATTACAGACGAGCTGGTAGAGCCAAGGGGCGATGTGGAGAGGGGGAAGGGAGAGGTATTACAGACGAGCTGGTAGGGCTAAGGGGGTGATGTTGGCAGGGGGAGTGGAGTGGACATTGATGTGAATGTGTTGGGTACATTGTAACATCACTTGCAACATAGCAATCCACTCACTTGTTTATTAGATATGCAGCGATGTTATATCAGTCGTCCACTGCTTGTAATACGAGAAGTGCTTAAACGGTGAACATTGTTTAGGCGAGCGACTTATTCCACACCAAACTGGTTAGCTAGCAGCAGCGCTGTGACATCACAAGCTTAATGACGACAATAAGGTGGCGTCCTGTGAAGCGACTTGTTTGTACAGCTATGAATTACAAGACGTACAGTCACTTACTTTTTCTTTCCTCAAGTTACAATTTTGATATTGAATATGTAACAGCAGATAAATCTTGAGTTACATTTGGACACAAGTACATCACCTGCGATGTCGATGTGGTTGAGGTTGGTGAGTTTCAAGACGTAATTTACATTACAATTGTAATGAACAACAAATGAGGTCAGTTATAGTGTAGGTGGGGGTGTACCGCAATGTTAATTGTACATTTTTCCAATTCGATAAAATCGATTGTTACAGTTTACTCCAAATCATGTATGATACATCAATCGAAAGGAGACGATTTGAGTATTACGAATATCGCGGAAATTATTGACTTGACCGTGGTTTAATGGGTGAAAAAAGTAATTTAGTAAAGTAATTCGCAGATTCGCGGGAAGATTTGTGGGGATGAGATCAGGTCGCTCTTCTATTTTATATGTTGCGTTGGGTTAGTTCATTCTTTGTTCTGCATTATACAATTTGACATTTCATTGAAGCTTGCGGTGTATTTTATTTTTTAATCAGACCGTGGGAAGTTAACCTGATTTACGTTGGAAATTTGTGATGCAGCAAAATGTTCATAACTCAAAAATTACAAGAAGCACGACTTGGTGGATACACTTGCTGCAATGATCAAGTAAATTGCAAGACACATATCTAGGCCGTTATTTAATGAAGCAATCCAGTTTTATGCTATGAGCATTCTAAAAATTCTACCGAACAGCCCGTTTTAAGAGTGTATGACGGCCTAGGGCCGTTCGTTGTTTTTTTGGTGGGGGGGTGGGGGGGGGGGGGGGGGGGGGTTATGAGGTCAAAACGTCAATTCTGTCATAGTTCCTGAATTAGCACGCCTGAATCCTGCAATGTGTGGAAAGTAAACATATCATGGAAACAGTTTGTCACTTATATTTTAATATAACCCTCTCCAGAATTTTACTACTGACGCCCCCGAAAATAATTCAGAGATATTCCAGTGGAGTGATTATCTTGTTTGGTTTTAATCTAGTAATAATAAAAACAACGTATCAACATAAAAATGAATATTGATGCTTTTTGTCAGAAGCGGATAATTCAAACCTACGGACGTTATAGTCGTCTACCGTGGCTGACAACATCAAAAGCACAATTCGTCACGTCGCGCGTCATGCGCCATGACGCACTAAGGATGTACGACGGATGTACGGCACGAATCAAGCTTTTAGAAGGCATTTTATTTTGTAACACTGTTTTGGACCATCTTCAAACTAGTTGACAGAGAAACCCCTTTTGTCCCCCGTGTGGACACTAATGACAACTTCTGAATATTCATAACATATAGATATAACACAATTAATATATCCACACTGATTAGATAAGACTACGGCATAACAGCGGTCATGACTGAACGCATCACGTCAGATGCTACACGGGGTCAACTGCATTAGTGCGCAAAAACACCCCGCAATGTGGTGCGCACCTCCTTTAGTCGGTAAATGTATATAAACGGGTTGATGCAGTGATTGGCTGTGGCTAAGAAAACACTGATCCTGTACCAATTGTCTTCGTAAGTGAGAGGGTATTTCATGGTGTACAGGAGCGTGTAGAAATGACATGGCAGCCAACTCAGGACGAAGGTCACCATGACGAGAAACACCATCTTCACCAGATTGATCTGCGCCTTCAGGTTGTGCTCGCCGGAAGACGAAGAGGCCGTTACTTTCTTACGCAAAACGAACCACATGTGGATGTGCGCGCAGATGAAGAGGGCGAAAAGGAAGAGCGAGAGAAAGAATCCCAAGGCGATCATGTAGAAGTTGTGGGCATTTTCATCACCGAATATTGGCGTGAAGTGACAATCGTGTTGGGCGTAGACTACAGCGGTGGCTGGTGGGATGTTAAACAAGATGACCACTATCCAGGTGGTAGCAATGCACACCACAGCTTTCGTCTTGGTGTATACCGTTTTATGCTTTAAGGGAAACACAATCATGGTATATCTCTCGGCACCGGTAGCGATCATATTGCATACCGACGCATGGAATCCTATGTACGGCCCAACTTCCGAATATACGAACACACAGAAGACCTGTCCAGCGATATTGTTGCTGGCAAGTAATTTTTGTTTCTTGTCAATTAAATTGACTGTGATGATAATGAAAAGACCAGTTATGCTGTCGATAAAAGCTTGATGAATAACTAAATACATGTTTAACTTGGTGTTAAGTCTGTGTTTGTCAAAGAAGATTACAGTTAAAAACAAAGCATTTAGTAAAATGGCTAAAATTGCCGCTATGTAGATTATGGCGTTAGTGGAGCTAGTCTAGTTCGAGTCGTGGCGAGAAAGAGGCTGTTCAGTGAATAGCTCGACTTCAGCGGACGAAAGGAGTTGCCCTTCCTCCATTCTGTGTCTGTAAATCTAACATGGGAGAATGTAAGGCGACGAATGTGAGGGAGGCAGGGATGTGATGGAGAAAGGAACAAAGACGCAAATCAGGCAGGGATGTGATGGAGAATGAAACAAAGACGCAAATCAGGCAGGGATGTGATGGAGAATGAAACAAAGACAAATCAGGCAGGGATGTGATGGAGACTGACACAAAGACACAAATCAGGCAGGGATGTGATGGAGAAAGGAACAAAGACAAATCAGACAAGGATGTGATAGTGAAAAGAACAAAGACGCAAATCAGGCAGGGATGTGATGGAGAAAGGAACAAAGACACAAATCAGGCAGGGATGTGATGGAGAGAGGAACAAAGACACAAATCAGGTAGGGATGTGATGGAGAAAGGAACAAAGACACAAATCAGGTAGGGATGTGATGGAGAAAGGAACAAAGACACAAATCAGGCAGGGATGTGATGGAGAAAGGAACAAAGATACAAATCAGGTAGGGATGTGATGGAGAAAGGAACAAAGACACAAATCAGGTAGGGATGTGATGGAGAAAGGAACAAAGACACAAATCAGGCAGGGATGTGATGGAGAAAGGAACAAAGACGCAAATCAGGCAGGGATGTGATGGAGAATGGAACAAAGACGCAAATCAGGCAGGGATGTGATGGAGAAAGAAAGGAACAAAGACACAAATCAGGCAGGGATGTGATGGAGAAAGGAACAAAGACACAAATCAGGCAGGGATGTGATGGAGAATGGAACAAAGACACAAATCAGGCAGGGATGTGATGGAAAAAAAAGGAGGGATGTGATGGAGAAAGGAAAGACACAAATCAGGCAGGGATGTGATGGAGAATGGAAACAAAGACACAAACCAGGCAGGCATGTGACAGAGAAAGGAACAAATGACACACAAATCAGGAGGATGTGATGGAGAAAACAAAGACACAAATCAGGCAGGGATGTGATGGAGAATGGAACAAAGACACAAATCAGGCAGGGATGTGTGATGGAGAAAGGAAGGAAAAAGACACAAATCAGGCAGGGATGTGATGGAGAAAGGAACAAAGACACAAATCAGGCAGGGATGTGATGGAGAAATGAAACAAAGACGCAAATCAGGCAGGGATGTGATGGAGAAAGGAACAAAGACACAAATCAGGCAGGGATGTGATGGAAACAAATCAACAAAGTGTGAAAAGAACAAAGACACAAATCAGGTAGTGATGGGATGTGATGGACGAAATGGAACAAAGACGCAAATCAGGCAGGGATGTGATGGAAAATGTAACAAAGACTCAAATCAGGAAGGGATGTGATGGAGAAAGGAACAAAGACACAAATCAGGTAGGGATGTGATGGAAAAAGGAAGAAATCAGGTAGAGATGTGATGGGAAAACGAACAAAGAACAAAGACAAAATCAAAGGCAAATCAGGGGGATGTGATGGAGAATGGAACAAAGACACAAATCAGGTAGAGATGTGAAGATGGAGAAAACGAACAAAACGATGTGATGGAGAAGAACAAAGACACAAATCAGGCAGGAGATGTGATGGAGAACAAAAAGACGCAAATGAATTACAAAAAAGACGCAAATCAGGCAGGGATGTGATGGAGAATGGAACAAAGACACAAATCAGGCAGGGATGTGATGAGAATGGAGGAATGACAGACGCAACAAAGACGCAAATCAGGCAGGGATGTGATGGAAAAAAAAAGACACAAATCAGGCAGGGATGTGATGGAGAATGAAAACAAGACACAAATCAGGCAGGGATGATGATGAAACAAAGAGAAATGAAGAAAAGAACAAAGAACAAAAGGGATGTGCAAAGCAAATGTCATGTGGGAGAAAGATGACAAATCAGGCAGGGATGTGATGGAGAATGGAACAAAGACGCAAATCAGGCAGGAATGTGCAGGGATGTGATGGAGAAATGAAAAAGACGCAAATCAGGCAGGGATGATGGATGGAACAAAGACGCAAAAGGAACAAGACGCAAATCAGGCAGGGATGTGATGATGAAAATGAAACAAAGATGGAGAACAAATCAGCAAATCAGGCAGGGATGTGATGGAGAATGGAACAAAGACACAAATCAGGCAGGGATGTGATGGAGAATGAAACAAAGACAAAGCAAATCAGGTGAGGGATGTGACAAAGACACAAATCAGGCAGGGATGTGATGGAGAATGGAACAAAGACAAATCAAAGGGATGTGATGGAGAATCGAACAAAGACGCAAATCAGGCAGGGAAGAAAAACAAAGCAAATCAGGCAGGGATGTGATGGAGAATGGAACAAAGACGCAAATCAGGCAGGGATGTGATGGAGAAAGGAACAAAGACACAAAATCAGGCAGGGACGCAAATGCAGGGATGTGATGGAGAATGGAAAAAATATGTAACAAATCAGGCAGGGATGTGATGGAGAAAAAACAAAGAACAAATCAGGCAGGGATGTGATGGAGAAAGAAAAAGAACAAATCAGGCAGGGAGGGATGTGATGGAGAAAAAAAACAAAGACAAATAACAAAGAGCAAATCAGGCAGGGGGATGTGATGGAAAATGAAACAAAGACAGACAAATCAGGCAGGGATGTGATGGAGAAAGACTCAAAACAAAGACGCAAATCAGGCAGGGATGTGATGGAGAAAGGAATGCAAAAGAGGAACAAAGACGCAAATCAGGCAGGGATGTGATGAAGAATGAAACAAATGTGAACAAAATACGCAAATCAGGCAGGGATGTGATGGAGAAATGTCAAAACAAAGACACAAATCAGGCAAGGATGTGATGGAGAACGGAACAAAGACAAATCAGGCAGGGATGTGATGGAGAATTGAACGAAGACGCAAATACGTAACACAGACGCAAATCAGGCAGGGATGTGATGGAAAATGGAACAAAGACGCAAATCAGGAAGGGATGTGATGGAGAAAGGAACAAAGACGCAAATCAGGTAGTGATGTGATGGAGAAAGGAAAAAAGGCACTAATCAGACAGGGATGTGATGAAGAATGAAACAAAGATTCAAATCAGGCAGGGATGTGATGGAGAATGAAACAAAGACACAAATCAGGCAGGGATGTGATGGAGAACGGAACAAAGACAAATCAGGCAGGGATGTGATGGAGAAACGAACAAAGACACAAATCAGGCAGGGATGTGATGGAGAATGGAAATGAAATAAAGACGCAAAAATCAATACAGGGATGTGAGGGAGGGATGTGTGAAAAAACGAACAATGACGCAAATGTGTAACAAAGACGCAAATCAGGCAGGGATGTGATGGAGAATAGAACAAAGACGCAAATCAGGTAGTGATGTGATGGAGAATGGAACGAAGACGCAAAAATGCAAACAAAGACGCAAATCAGGCAGGGATGTGATGGAAAATGTAACAAAGACTCAAATCAGGAAGGGATGTGATGGAGAAAGGAACAAAGACGCAAAACAGGCAGGGATGTGATGGAGAGAGGAACAAAGATACAAATCAGGTTGGGATGTGATGGAAAAAGGAACAAAAGACACAAATCAGGTAGGGATGGATGTGATGGAGAGAAAGAAAAAGACACAAACCAGGCAGGCATGTGACCGAGAAAGGAACAAAGACACAAATCAGGCAGGGATGTGATGGAGAAAGGAACAAAGACACAAATCAGGCAGGGATGTGATGAAGAATGAAACAAAGACACAAATCAGGCAGGGATGTGATGGAGAATGGAACAAAGACACAAATCAGGCAGGGATGTGATGGAGAAATGAAACAAAGGAACAAAGACAAATCAGACAGGGATGTGATGGAGAAAGAAACAAAGACACAAACCAGGCAGGGATGTGATGGAGAAAGGAACAAAGACACAAATCAGGCAGGGATGTGACGGAGAAAGGAACAAAGACAAATCAGACAGGGATGTGATAGTGAAAAGAACAAAGACGCAAATCAGGTAGTGATGTGATGGAGAATGGAACGAAGACGCAAATATGCAACACAGACGCAAATCAGGTAGGGATGTGATGGAAAATGTAACAAAGACTCAAATCAGGAAGGGATGTGATGGAGAAAGGAACAAAGACACAAATCAGGTAGGGATGTGATGGAAAAAGAAACAAAGACACAAATCAGGTAGGGATGTGATGGAGAAACGAACAATGACGCAAATGTGTAACAAAGACGCAAATCAGGAAGGGATGTGATGGAGAATGGAACAAAGACACAAATCAGGCAGGGATGTGATGGAGAAAGGAATAAAGACACAAATCAGGCAGGGATGTGATAGAGAAACAACACAAAGACTCAAATGTGTAACAAAGACGCAAATCAGGCAGGGATGTGATGGAAAATGAAACAAAGACACAAATCAGACAGGGATGTGATGGAGGAGAGAACAAAGCCGCAAATCAGGCAGGGATGTGATGGAGAAAGGAATAAAGACTCAAATGTGTAACAAATACGCAAATCAGGCAGGGATGTGATGAAGAATGAAACAAATATTCAAATCAGGTAGGGATCTGATGGAGAAAGCAACAAAGACACAAATCAGGCAAGGATGTGATGGAGAACGGAACAAAGACAAATCAGGCAGGGATGTGATGGAGAATTGAACGAAGACGCAAATACGTAACACAGACGCAAATCAGGCAGGGATGTGATGGAAAATGGAACAAAGACGCAAATCAGGCAGGGATGTGATGGAGAAAGGAACAAAGACGCAAATCAGGTAGTGATGTGATGGAGAAAGGAAAAAAGGCACTAATCAGACAGGGATGTGATGAAGAATGAAACAAAGATTCAAATCAGGCAGGGATGTGATGGAGAATGAAACAAAGACACAAATTAGGCAGGGATGTGATGGAGAACGGAACAAAGACAAATCAGGCAGGAATGCGATGGAGAAACGAACAAAGACACAAATCAGGTGGTGATGTAATGGAGAATTGAACGAAGACGCAAAAATTCAATACAGACGCAAATCAGGTAGGGATGTGGTGGAGAAACGAACAATGACGCAAATGTGTAACTAAGACGCAAATCAGGCAGGGATGTGATGGAGAATAGAACAAAGACGCAAATCAGGTAGTGATGTGATGGAGAATGGAACGAAGACGCAAATATGCAACACAGACGCAAATCAGGTAGGGATGTGATGGAAAATGTAACAAAGACTCAAATCAGGAAGGGATGTGATGGAGAAAGGAACAAAGACACAAATCAGGTAGGGATGTGATGGAAAAAGGAACAAAGACACAAATCAGGTAGAGATGTGATGGGGAAACGAACAAAGACGCAAATGTGTAACAAAGACGCAAATCAGGAAGGGATGTGATGGAGAATGGAACAAAGACACAAATCAGGTAGAGATGTGATTGAGAAACGAACAAAGACGCAAATGTGTAACAAAGACGCAAATCAGGCAGGGATGTGATGGAGAATGGAACAAAGACACAAATCAGGTAGAGATGTGATGGAGAAACGAACAAAGACACAAATGTGTAACAAAGACGCAAATCAGGCAGGGATGTGATGGAGAATGGAACAAAGACACAAATCAGGTAGAGATGTGATGGAGAAACGAACAAAGACAAATCAGACAGGGATGTGATAGTGAAAAGAACAAAGACGCAAATCAGGCAGGAATGTGATGATGAATGAAACAAAGACACAAATCAGGCAGGGATGTGATGGAGAAAGGAACAATGACAAATCAGACAGGGATGTGATAGTGAAAAGAACAAAGAAGCAAATCAGGTCGGGATGTGATGGAGAAAGGATCATAGACGCAACTCAGGCAGGGATGTGATGGAGAATGGAACAAAGACACAAATAAGATAGGGATGTGTTGGAGAAAGGAACAAAGATACAAATCAGGTAGGGATGTGATGGAGAAACGAACAAAGACGCAAATCAGGTAGGGAGATGATGGAGAAACGAACAAAGACGCAAATCAGGTAGGGAAGTGATGAAGAAATGAATAAAGACACAAATCAGACAGGGATGTGATGAAGAATGAAACAAAGATTCAAATCTGGCAGGGATGTGATGGAGAATGGAACAAAGACGCAAATCAGGCAGGGATGTGATGGAGGATGGAACAAAGACGCAAATCAGGCAGGGATGTGATGGAGAATGAAACAAAGACATAAATCAGGTAGGGATGTGATGGAGAAAGGAACAAAGACACAAATCACAAATCAGGTAGGGGTGTGATGGAGAAATGAATAAAGACACAAATCAGGCAGGGATGTGATGAAGAATGAAACAAAGATTCAAATCTGGCAGGGATGTGATGGAGAATGGAACAAAGACGCAAATCAGGCAGGGATGTGATGGAGGATGGAACAAAGACGCAAATCAGGCAGGGATGTGATGTAGGATTCGAACAAAGACGCAAATCAGGCAGGGATGTGATGGAGAATGGAACGAAGACGCAATTATGTAACACAGACGCAAATCAGGCAGGGATGTGATGGAAAATGTAACAAAGACGCAAATCAGGAAGGGATGTGATGGAGAAAGGAACAAAGACACAAATCAGGTAGGGATGTGATGGAAAAAGAAACAAAGACACAAATCAGGTAGGGATGTGATGGAGAAACGAACAATGACGCAAATGTGTAACTAAGACGCAAATCAGGCAGGGATGTGATGGAGAATAGAACAAAGACGCAAATCAGGCAGGGATGTGATGGAGAAAGGAATAAAGACACAAATCAGGCAGGGATGTGATAGAGAAACAACACAAAGACTCAAATGTGTAACAAAGACGCAAATCAGGCAGGGATGTGATGGAAAATGAAACAAAGACACAAATCAGACAGGGATGTGATGGAGGAGAGAACAAAGACGCAAATCAGGCAGGGATGTGATGGAAGGAGAAAAGAACAAAGAACAAAGACGCAAATCAGGCAGGATGTGTGATGGAGAAACGCAAAAACAAAGACACAAATCAGGCAGGGATGTGATGGAGAAATGAACAAAGAACACAAATCAGGCAAGGATGTGATGGAGAATGAACAAATCACACATCAGGGAGGGATGTGATGGAGAATGGAGTGAAGAAGCAAAAGTAACAAAGACGCAAATCAGGCAGGGATGTGATGGAGAATGAAACAAAGACGCAAATCAGGCAGGGATGTGATGGAGAAATGGAACGAAAGACGCAAATACAAACGCAAATCAGGCAGGGATGTGATGGAGAATGGAACAAAGACGCAAATCAGGCAGATGGATGTGATGGAAAATGAACAAAGACGCAAATCAGGCAGGGATGTGATGGAGAAAAAGGAACAAAGACGCAAATCAGGCAGATGTGATGTGATGGAGAAAGAAACAAAGACACAAATCAGGCAGGGATGTGATGATGGAAAATGAAACAAAGACACAAATCAGGTAGGGATGTGATGAGAAAATGGAATAAAAGACACAAATCAGGCAGGGATGTGATGGAGAATGGAACAAAGACACAAATCAGGCAGGGATGTGATGGAGAATGGAACAAAGAACAAAATCAAATCAGACGCAAATGTGATGGAGAAATGAAGAAAAGACACAAATCAGGCAGGGATGTGATGGAGGAGAAAGGAACAAAGACACAAATCAGGCAGGGAGGGATGTGATGGAGAAAGGAACAAAGACGCACAAATCAGGCAGGGATGTGATGGAAAAGAAATGTAAAAGACACAAATCAGGCAGGGATGTGATGGAGAAAGGAACAAAGACACAAATCAGGCAGGGATGTGATGGAGAAAGGAACAAAGACGCAAATCAGGCAGGGATGTGATGGAGAAAGGAACAAAGACACAAATCAGGCAGGGATGTGATGGAGAATGGAACAAAGACACAGAAAATGATGAAAAAAAACAAAGACGCAAATCAGGCAGGGATGTGATGGAGGAAATGGAACAAAGACACAAATCAGGCAGGGATGTGATGGAGAAAGGAACAAAGACGCAAATCAGGCAGGGATGTGATGGAGAAAGAAACAAAAGACGCAAATCAGGCAGGGATGTGATGGAGAAAAGGAACAAAGACACAATCAGGCAGGGATGTGATGTGAGAAAAGGAAAAAGACACAAATCAGGCAGGGATGTGACGGAAAAGGAACAAAGCAAATCAGGCAGGGATGTGATGAAGAAGAAAAATGGAACAAAGACACAAATCAGGCAGGGATGTGATGGATGTGAAAGAACAAAGACACAAATCAAATCAGGGATGTGATGGATGGAGAAAAAAGGAACAAAGACACAAATCAGGCAGGGATGTGATGGAGAAAGGAAAAAAAGACACACAAATCAGGCAGGGATGTGATGGAGAATGGAACAAAGACGCAAAAATCAGGCAGGGATCAGGCAGGGATGTGATGGAAAATGGAACAAAGACACAATCAGGCAGGGATGTGATGGAGAAAGGAACAAAGACACAAATCAAGGGATGTGATGGAGAAAATGAAACAAAGACACAAATCAGACAGGGATGTGATGGAGGAGAGAGCAAAGACGCAAATCAGGCAGGGATGTGATGGAGAATGAAACAAAGACACAAATCAGGCAGGGAGGGATGTGATGGAGAAGGAAACAAAGACACAAATCAGGCAGGGATGTGATGAGAATGGAACAAAGACGCAAAATGTAACAAAGACGCAAATCAGGCAGGGATGTGATGGAGAAATGAACAAAGACGCAAATCAGGCAGGGATGTGATGATGGAAATGCAAAACAAGACACAAATCAGGCAGGAACAAATGCAAATGATGATGTGATGGAAATGAAACAAAGACGCAAATCAGGCAGGGATGTGATGAGAAAGAAACAAAGAACAAAAATCAGGCAAATGTGATGGAGAGAATGGAACAAAGACACAATCAGGCAGGGATGTGATGGAGAAACAAAGACACAAAAAGAGGGAACAAAGAAACAAAGACGCAAATCAGGCAGGGATGTGATGGAGAATGGAACAAAGACAAATCAGGCAGGGATGTGATGGAGAAAGGAACAAAGACACAAATCAGGCAGGGATGTGATGGGATGGAGAAAGGAAACAAAGCAAAGTGTAACAAAGACGCAAATCAGGCAGGGATGTGATGGAGAATGGAACAAAAAGACGCAAATCAGGCAGGGATGTGATGGAGAGAATGAACAAAGACACAAATCAGGCAGGGATGTGATGGAGAATGGAACAAAGACAAATCAGGCAGGTGATGTGATGGAGAATGAACAAAGACGCAAAATGTGTAACACAGACGCAAATCAGGTAGGGATGTGATGGAGGAGAAAAAACAAAGACGCAAATCAGGCAGGGATGTGATGGAGAAAGGAAAAAGAACAAAGGCAGGGATGTGATGGAGATGGAAGAAACAAATCAGACAGGGATGTGATGGAAAAGGAAACAAAGACACAAATCAGGCAGGGATGTGATGGAGAGAAATGAGAAACAAACACAGACGCAAATCAGGCAGGGATGTGATGGATGGAGAATGGAACAAAGACAAATCAGGCAGATGTGATGTGATGGAGAATGGAACAAGACGCAGACGCAAATCAGGCAGGGATGTGATGGAAGAATGGAACAAAGACACAAATCAGGCAGGGATGATGATGAAAAGAACAAAGACGCAAATCAGGCAAGGGATGTGATGGAGAAATGGAACAAAGACACAAATCAGGCAGGGATGTGATGATGGAAAATGGAACAAAAAAAAAGACGAACAAATCAGGCAGGGATGTGATGGAGATGGAACAACAGAGACGCAAATCAGGCAGGGATGTGATGGAGAAATGAACAAAGACGCAAATCAGGCAGGGATGTGATGGAGAAAATGGAACAAAGACGCAAATCAGGCAGGGATGTGATGGAGAAATGAACAAAGACACAAATCAGGCAGGGATGTGATGGAGAAAGAAAATGACAAAAAGACAAAAAATCAAATCAGGCAGGGATGTGATGGAAGAAAAAACAAGACAAATCAGGCAGGGATGTGTAAAGAAGACAAATCAGGCAGGGATGTGATGGAGAATGGAACAAAGACGCAAACGCAAGGACACAGGCAGACATGTGTGAGAGAAAGCAAAAAACAAAGACGCAAATCAGGCAGGGATGTGATGGAGAATGGAACAAAGACGCAAAAAACAGGAGCAAATCAGGTGAGGGATGTGATGGAACAACAAGACACAAATCAGGCAGGGATGTGATGGAGAATGAAACAAAGACGCAAATCAGGTAGGGATGTGATGGAAAATGAAACAAAGACACAAATCAGGAACAAAGGGATGTGATGGAGATGTGATGGAGGAAATGTGATGGAAAATGTGTAACAAAGACGCAAATCAGGCAGGGATGTGATGGATGTGAAAGGAAGAATGAAACAAAGACGCAAATCAGGCAGGGATGTGATGGAGAATGGAACAAAGACAAACGCAAATCAGGCAGGATGTGATGAGATGATGAAAACAAACAAAGACAGGCAAATCAGGCAGGGATGTGATGGAGAATGGAACAAAGACACAAATCAGGCAGGGATGTGATGATGGAACAAAGAACACAAATCAGGCAAATGTGTAACAAAGACACAAGACGCAAATCAGGGATGTGATGATGATGGAGAAATGGAACAAAGACACAAATCAGGGCAGGGATGTGATGGAGAATGAAACAAGAACACAAATCAGGCAGGGATGTGATGATGAAATGGAAAAAAGACGCAAATCAGGCAGGGGGATGTGATGGAGAGAATGAAAACAAAGACGCAAATCAGGCAGGGATGTGATGGAGAAAGGAACAAAGACACAAATCAGGCAGGGATGTGATGGAGAATGGAACAAAGACAAATCAGGCAGGGATGTGATGATGTGAGGAGAAGGAACAAAGAGACACAAATCAGGCAGGGATGTGATGAACAAAGACGCAAATATGTAACAAAGACGCAAATCAGGCAGGATGTGATGATGGAGAATGGAACAAAGACGCAAATCAGGCAGGGATGTGATGAGAAAGGAACAAAGACACAAATCAGGCAAGGGATGTGATGGAGAAAAGGAAACAAAGACACAAATCAGGGAGTGATGTGATGAAAAAAAGAGCAATGGAACAAAGAACAAATCAGGCAGGGATGATGATGGAGAATGAAAACAAAGACGCAAATCAGGCAGGGATGTGTGATGAATGAATGGAACAAAGACAAAAATCAGGCAGGGATGTGTGATGTGAGAAAGTGATGGAGAATGGAACAAAGACGCAAATCAGGCAGGGATGTGATGGAGAATGGAACAAAGACGCAAATCAGGCAGGGATGTGATGGAGAATGAAACAAAGACGCAAATCAGGCAGGGATGTGATGGAAAATGTAAAAAAGACACAAATCAGGTAGGGATGTGATGGAGAAAGGAACAAAGACACAAATCAGGCAGGGATGTGATGGAGAATGAACAAGACGCAAATCAGGCAGGGAAAGAAACAAATCAGGCAGGGATGTGATGGAGAATGGAACAAAGACGCAAATCAGGCAGGGATGTGATGGAGAATGGAACAAAGACACAAATCAGGTAGGGATGTGATGGAGAATGAACAAAGACACAAATCAGGCAGGGAAATGAGTAACAAAGACGCAAATCAGGCAGGGATGTGATGGAGAATGAAAAAAGAACAAAGACGCAAATCAGGCAGGGATGTGATGGAGAATGGAACAAAACGACACAATCAGGCAGGGATGTGTGATGGAGAAAGGAACAAAGACACAAATCAGGCAGGGATGTGATGGAGAATGGAAACAAGACGCAAATCAGGCAGGATGTGATGGAGAAAAGAACAAAAGACGCAAATCAGGCAGGGATGTGATGGAGAATGGAACAAAGAGACACAAATCAGGCAGGGATGTGATGAGAATGGAACAAAGACGCAAATCAGGCAGGGATGTGATGGAGAATGGAACAAAGACACAAATCAGGCAGGGAATGGAAATGGAACAAAGACGCAAATCAGGCAGGGATGTGATGGAGAAGGAAACAAAGACACAAATCAGGCAGGGATGTGATGGAGAAAGGAATAAATACACAAATCAGGCAGGGATGTGATGGAGAATGCAACAAAGACACAAATCAGGCAGGGATGTGATGGAGAATGGAACAAAGACGCAAATCAGGCAGGGATGTGATGGAGAAAAAAAAGAAAGACGCAAATCAGGCAGGGATGTGATGGATGGGAAATGGAACAAAGACGCAAATCAGGCAGGGATGTGATGGAGAAAATGGACAAAAAGATCACAAATCAGGAGGGATGTGATGGAGAATGGAAACAAAGACACAAATCGCAAATCAGGGGATGTGATGGAGAAAGAAAAACAAAGACACAAATCAGGCAGGGATGTGATGGAGAATGAAACAAAGACACAAATCAGGCAGGGATGTGATGAGAAAAAGAACAAAGACACAAATCAGGCAGGATAGGGATGTGATGGAGAAATGGAACAAAAGAAGACGCAAATCAGGCAGGGATGTGATGGAGAAATGAAACAAAGACGCAAATCAGGCAGGGATGTGATGGAGAAAGGAAACAAAGACGCAAATCAGGCAGGGATGTGATGGAGAAATGTGAACAAAGACGCAAATCAGGCAGGGATGTGATGGAGAATGGAACAAAGACACAAATCAGGTAGGGATGTGATGGAGAAAGAACAAAGAACAAATAGGCAGGGATGTGATGGAGAAAAGAAGACAAATCAGGCAGGGATGTGATGGAGAATGGAACAAAGACGCAAATCAGGCAGGGATGTGATGGAGAAAGGAACAAAGACACAAATCAGGCAGGGATGTGATGAAGAAAGAACAAAGACACAAATCAGGCAGGGGATGTGATGGAGAATGGAACAAAGACGCAAAATCAGGCAGGGATGTGATGGAGAATGGAAAAGACGCAAAAAACACAGACGCAAATCAGGCAGGGATGTGATGGAAATGGAACAAAGACGCAAATCAGGCAGGGATGTGATGGAGAAATGGAACAAAGACGCAAATCAGGCAGGGATGTGATGGAGATGGAACAAAGACAAATCAGGCAGGATGTGATGGAGAATGGAACAAAGACACAAATCAGGTAGGGATGTGATGGAGAAACGAAAATGTAACAAAGAGACAAATCAGGCAGGGATGTGATGGAGAAAGGAACAAAGACACAAATCAGGCAGGGATGTGATGGAGAATGAAACAAAGACACAAATCAGGCAGGGATGTGATGGAGAATGGAACAAAGAAAAAAGACACAAATCAGGCAGGGATGTGATGGAGAAAGAAAAAGACACAAATCAGGCAGGCATGTGATGGAGTGTAACAAAGACACAAATCAGACAGGGATGTGATGGAGGAGAGAACAAAGACGCAAATCAGGCAGGGATGTGATGGAGAATGGAACAAAGACGCAAATCAGGCAGGGATGTGATGAAAGACACAAAACAAAGACGCAAATCAGGCAGGGATGTGATGGAGAATGAACAAAGACGCAAATCAGGCAGGGGGATGTGATGGAGAAAGGAAACAAGACACAAATCAGGCAGGGATGTGATGGAGAATGAACAAAGGAAACAAAGAAAACAAAGACGCAAATCAGCAGGGATGTGATGGAGAATGGAACAAAGACGCAAATCAGGCAGGGATGTGATGGAGAATGAAACAAAGACACAAATCAGGCAGGGATGTGATGGAAGAATGAAACAAAGACACAAATCAGGCAGGGATGTGATGGAGAATGGAACAAAGACACAAATCAGGCAGGATGTGATGGAAGATGAACAAAAAGACAAATCAGGCAGGGATGTGATGTAAAATGAAACAAAGACACAAATCAGACAGGGATGTGATGGAGGAGAGACAAAGACGCAAATCAGGCAGGGATGTGATGGAGAATGAAAAAAAGACACAAAATCAGGCAAATCAGGCAGGGATGTGATGGAGAAAGAAATGAAACAAAGACGCAAATCAGGTAGGGATGTGATGAATGAAAAAGAACAAATGAAAAAAAAGACACAAATCAGGCAGGGATGTGATGGAGAATGGAACAAAGACCGCAAATCAGGCACAGGGATGTGGCAGGGATGAAATGAGAAGGAACAAAGACGCAAATCAGGCAGGGATGTGTGATGGAGAAAAAGGAATCAGGCAAACACAAGGAAAAGAAGGCAGGGCAAATCAGGAGGGATGTGATGGAGAATGAAAAAAAGACACAAATCAGGGCAGGGATGTGATGGAGAATGGAACAAAGACACAAATCAGGCAGGGATGTGATGGAGAAAGGAACAAAAAGACACAAATCAGGCAGGGATGTGATGGAGAAAGAAAAAGAACAAAATGAAACAAAGACACAAATCAGGCAGGGATGTGATGGAGAATGAAACAAAGACGCAAATCAGGCAGGGATGTGATGGAGAAATGAAACAAAGACACAAATCAGGCAGGGATGTGATGGTGGAAAGAAACAAAGACACAAATCAGGCAGGGATGTGATGGGAAATGGAACACAAAGACACAAATCAGCAAATCAGGCAGGGATGTGATGGAGAAAGGAAACAAAGACACAAATCAGGCAGGGATGTGATGGAGAAAAGAAACAAAGAGGCAATCAGGCAGGGATGTGATGGAGAAAGAAAAAAGAAGACAAATCAGGCAGGGATGTGATGGAGAAATGAAAACAAAGACGCAAATCAGGCAGGGATGTGATGGAAGAGAATGTGATGGAATGAACAAAGACACAAATCAGGGCAGGGATGTGATGGAGAAAGGAAAAAGAAGGAAAAAATAACAACGCAAATCAGGCAGGGATGTGATGGAGAATGGAACAAAGACAAATCAGGCAGGGATGTGATGGAGAAAGGAACAAAGACACAAATCAGGCAGGATGTGATGGAGAAGGAAACAAAGACACAAATCAGGCAGGGATGTGATGGAGAAATGGAACAAAGACACAAAAGGATGTGATGGAGAAGAAACAAAGACACAAAGACAGGCAGGGAATGAGGCAGGAGGAGGGATGTGATGGAGAAAAGGAACAAAGACGCATCAATCAGGCAGGGATGTGATGGAGAAAGGAAAAAGAGACAAATCAGGCAGGGATGTGAGGAGAGAACAATGTGATGGAGCAAATGAAACAAAGACGCAAATCAGGCAGGGATGTGATGGAGAAATGGAACAAAAGACGCAAAATCAGGAGGGATGTGATGGAGAATGGAACAAAGACACAAAATGCAAACAAACGCAAATCAGATGTGATGGAGAATGAACAAAGACGCAAATCAGGCAGGGATGTGATGGAGAATGGAACAAAGACGCACAATCAGGCAGGGATGTGATGGACGGAAAGGAACAAAGACACAAATCAGGGGATGTGATGGAGAATGGAACAAAGACGCAAATCAGGCAGGGATGTGATGGAGAAAGAAACAAAGACAAATCAGGCAGGGATGTGATGGAGAGTGATGTGAAAATGAGAAAAAAAGACACAAATCAAAGGCAGGGATGTGATGGAGAAAGGAAAACAAAGACGCAAATCAGGCAGGGATGTGATGGAGAAAATGAAACAAAAAGACAAATCATCAGGCAGGGATGTGATGGGAGAATGGAACAAAGACACAAATCAGGCAGGGATGTGATGGAGGAGAATGGAACAAAGACACAAATCAGGCAGGGATGTGATGGAGAACAAAGAATGAACAAAGACGCAAATCAGGCAGGGATGTGATGGAAGAATGAAACAAAGACACAAATCAGGCAGGGATGTGATGAGAGGAAGGAGAAAAGAAACAAAGACAAATCAGGCAGGGATGTGATGATGGAGAATGGAACAAAGACACAAATCAGGCAGGGATGTGATGGAGAAAGGAACAAAGACGCAAATCAAATCAGGCAGGGATGTGATGGATGTGAACAAAGAAAGACAAATCAGGGCAGGGATGTGATGGAGAAATGAAACAAGAAAGACACAAATCAGGCATCAGGATGTGATGGAGAAAAGGAACAAAGACGCAAATCAGGCAAGGATGTGAATGAACACAAATCATGTGAAAAATCAAATGATGTGATGGGATGTGATGAAGAATGAAACAAAGACACAAATCAGGACAGGGATGTGATGGAGAATGTAAACAAAGACACAAATCAGGCAGGGATGTGATGGAGAAAAAAAAAGACACAAATCAATCAGGAGGATGTGATGGAGAATGGAACAAAACAAGACGGCAAATCAGGCAGGGATGTGATGGAGAAAAAGAAATGTAAAACACAAATCAGGGCAGTGATGTGATGGAAAATGAAAACAAAGACACAAACCAAGGCAGGGATGTGATGGAGAATGGAAACAAAGACACAAATCAGGCAGGGGGATGTGATGTGAGAAAAACGCAAATCAGGCAGGGATGATGTGATGGAGAAAAAAAGACACAAATCAGGCAGGGATGTGATGGAAAAATGGAAAAAAAGACACAAATCAGGCAGGGATGTGATGAAAGAAAAGAACAAACACAAATCAGGCAGGGGTGATGGAGAATGAGGAACAAAGACGCAAATCAGGCAGGGATGTGATGGAGAAGAATGAAACAAAGACACAAATCAGGCAGGGATGTGATGGAGAAAGGAACAAAGACACAAATCAGGTAGAGATGTGATGGAGAATGAAACAAAAATTCAAATCAGGCAGGGATGTGATGGAGGAGAGACAAAGACGCAAATCAGGCAGGGATGTGATGGAGAATGAAACAAAGACACAAATCAGGCAGGGATGTGATGGAGATGAAAGAAAAGATTAACAAATCAATCAGGGATGTGATGATGGAGAATGAAACAAAGACGCAAATCAGGCAGGGATGTGATGGAGGATGGAACAAAGACGCAAATCAGGCAGGGATGTGATGGAGAAAGAAACAAAGACACAAATCAGGCAGGGATGTGATGGATGGATGAACAAAGACACAAACAAAGATGTGACAAATCAGGTGAGGGATGTGAAGAACAAAGACGCAAATCAGGCAGGATGATGATGAAGAATGAAACAAGACACAAATCAGGCAGGGATGTGATGGAGAATGGAACAAGACACAAATCAGGCAGAGATGTGATGGAGAAATGTGGAACGAAGAATGGAAACAAAGACACAAATCAGGCAGGGAGATGTGATGGAGGATGTGATGGAAAAAAAGACACAAATCAGGCAGGGATGTGATGGAGAATGAACAAACAAAGACAAATCAGGCAGGGGATGTGATGGAGAAATGAACAAAGACAAATCAGGCAGGGATGTGATGGAGAAATGGAACAAAGACGCAAATCAGGCAGGGATGTGATGGAGAGACGAACAAAGACGCAAAAGGGCAGGGATGTGATGAAGAATGGAACAAAGACGCAAATCAGGCAGGGATGTGATGGAGAAAAGGAACAAAAGACGCACAAATCAGCAATGTAACAAAGACGCAAATCAGGCAGGGATGTGATGGAGAATGGAAACAACAAAGACAAATCATCAGGCAGGGATGTGATGGAGAAATGTAACAAAGACGCAAATCAGGCAGGGATGTGATGGAGAAAGGAACAAAGACACAAATCAGGCAGGGATGTGATGGAGAATGAAAAAAGACGCAAATGTGTACGCAAAAAGACGCAAATCAGGCAGGGATGTGATGGAGAATGGAACAAAGACGCAAATCAGGCAGGGGATGATGGAGAAAGAAACAAAGACACAAATCAGGCAGGGATGTGATGGAGAATGGAACAAAGACACAAATCAGGCAGGGATGTGATGAAATGTAATGGAAAATGTAACAAAGACGCAAATCAGGCAGGGATGTGATGAGAATGGAACAAAGACGCAAATCAGGCAGGATGTGATGGAGAATGGAACAAAGACGCAAATCAGGCAGGGATGTGATGAGAAAAGAAAAAAAGACACAATCAGGCAGGGATGTGATGGAGAATGAAACAAAAAGACAAATCAGGCAGGGATGTGATGGAGAATGAAACAAAGACGCAAATCAGGCAGGGATGTGATGGAGAAGGAACAAAAGACACAAATCAGGCAGGGATGTGATGGAGAATGAACAAAGACGCAAATCAGGCAGGATGTGACAAAACAAAGACACAAATCAGGGAAAGCAGGGATGTGATGAGGAGAATGGAACAAAGACGCAAATCAGGAGGGATGTGATGGAAAATGTAACAAAGACGCAAATCAGGCAGGGATGTGATGGAGAAAGGAACAAAAGACACAAATCAGGCAGGGATGTGATGGAAAATGTAACAAAGACGCAAATCAGGCAGGGATGTGATGGAGAAAGAAATAAAGACACAAATCAGGCAGGGATGTGATGGAAATGAAACAAAGACGCAAATCAGGCAGGGATGTGATGGAGAAATGAAACAAAGACACAAATCAGGTAGGCAGGTGATGTGATGAAGAATGAAACAAAGACACAAATCAGGCAGGGATGTGATGGAGAAAAAAACAAAGACGCAAATCAGGCAGGGTGATGAGAATGAACAAAACGCAAAACGTAACAAAGACGCAAATCAGGCAGGGATGTGATGGAGAAATGAAAACAAAGACGCAAATCAGGCAGGGATGTGATGTAAAATGAAACAAAGACACAAATCAGGCAGGGATGTGATGGAGAAGAGGAACAAAGACGCAAATCAGGCAGGGATGTGATGGAGAAAGGAACAAAGACACAAATCAGGTAGGGATGTGATGGAGAATGAACAAAACGCAAAAACGCAATGTGATGGAGAATGTAACAAAGACGCAAAAATCAGGCAGGGATGTGATGGAGAAAGGAACAAAGACGCAAATCAGGCAGGAATGTGATGAAGAATGAAACAAAGACACAAATCAGGCAGGGATGTGATGGGAGGAAAAAGAACACAAATCAGGCAGGGATGTGATGAAGAATGAAACAAAGACACAAATCAGGCAGGGATGTGATGGAGAATGGAACAAAGACGCAAATCAGGGCAGGATGTGATGGAGAAAGAAACAAAGACACAAATCAGGCAGGGATGTGATGGAGAAATGAAACAAAAGAACAAGACGCAAATCAGGCAGGGATGTGATGGAGAGAGATGAAACAAAGACGCAAATCAGGCAGGGATGTGATGGAAAATGGAACAAAGACGCAAATCAGGCAGGGATGTGATGGAGAAATGAACAAAGACGCAAATCAGGCAGGGATGTGATGATGTGATGAAAAGCGCAAAAGTAACAAAGACGCAAATCAGGCAGGGATGTGATGGAAAATGAACAAAGACACAAATCAGGCAGGGATGTGATGGAACAAAGACCCAAATGTGAAACAAAGACACAAATCAGGCAGGGATGTGATGGAGAAATGGAACAAAGACGCAAATCAGGCAGGGATGTGATGGAGAATGGAACAAAGACGCAAACAAGGCAGGGATGTGATGGAGAATGAAAAACAAAGACGCAAATCAGGCAGGGATGTGATGGAGAAAGAAACAAAGACGCAAATCAGGCAGTGATGTGATGAATGTGAAACAAAGAACGCAAATCAGGCAGGGATGTGATGGAAAAAATGAAACAAAGACGCAAATCAGGCAGGGATGTGATGGAGAATGGAACAAAGACAAATCAGGCAGGGATGTGATGGAGAAAATGAACAAAGACACAAATCAGGCAGGGATGTGATGGAGAAAAGGAACAAAGACAAATCAAAGGCAGGGATGTGATGGAGAATGGAACAAAGACACAAATCAGGTAGGGATGTGATGGAGAAAGGAACAAAGACACAAATCAGGCAGGGATGTGATGGAGAATGGAAACAGAAAACAAAAAGGCACAAATGTGATGGAGAAATGTAACAAAGACGCAAATCAGGCAGGGATGTGATGGAGAAGGAACAAAGACGCAAATCAGGCAGGGATGTGATGGAGAAAGAAAGGATGAACAAAGACACAAGACGCAAATCAGGCAGGGATGTGATGGAGAATGGAACAAAGACGCAAATCAGGCAGGGATGTGGAGATGGAACAAAGACGCAAATCAGGCAGGGATGATGTGGAGGAGAGAAAAACAAAGACGCAAAATCAGGCAGGGATGTGATGGGAATGAAGAAGACGCAAGAAATGTGAACAAAGACGCAAATCAGGCAGGGATGTGATGGAGAATGGAACAAAGACGCAAATCAGGCAGGGATGTGATGGAGAATGAACAAAGACGCAAATCAGGCAGGGATGTGATGGAGAATGGAACAAAGACGCAAATCAGGCAGGGATGTGATGGAGAATGGAAACAAAGACACAAATCAGGCAGGGATGTGATGGAGATGGAACAAAGATGCAAATCAGGCAGGGATGTGATGGAGAATGGAACAAAGACGCAAATCAGGCAGGGATGTGATGGAGAAAAGAACAAAGACGCAAATCAGGCAGGGATGTGATGGAGAATGAAACAAAGACGCAAAAGGCACAGGATGTGATGGAGAATGGAACAAAGACGCAAATCAGGGAGGGATGTGATGGAGTGAACAAAGACGCAAATCAGGCAGGGAGGGATGTGATGGAGAATGTAACAAAGACGCAAATCAGGCAGGGATGTGATGGAGAATGTAACAAAGACACAAATCAGGCAGGGATGTGATGGAGAAAGGAACAAAGACACAAATCAGGCAGGGATGTGATGGAGGATGGAACAAAGACGCAAATCAATCAGGGATGTGTGATGGAGAAAGGAACAAAGACACAAATCAGGCAGGGATGTGATGGAGAAAATGAACAAAGAACAAATACGTAACACAGACGCAAATCAGGCAGGGATGTGATGGAGAATGAACAATGACGCAAATCAGGCAGGAATGTGATGGAAAAAATGAAACAAAGGGCAAATCAGGCAGGGATGTGATGGAGAATGGAACAAAGACGCAAATCAGGCAGGGATGTGATGGAGAATGAAAGAAAAGATGCAAATCAAATCAGGGCAAATAGGCAGGGAAAGAAAAGACGCAAATCAGGCAGGGATGTGATGGAGAAAGAACAAAGACGCAAATCAGGCAGGGATGTGATGGAGAATGGAACAAAGACGCAAATCAGGCAGGCAGGGATGTGATGGAGAAGGAACAAAGACACAAATCAGGCAGGGATGATGTGATGGAGAAAACGAAAAAGACAAATCAAATGTGTAACACAGGCAAATCAGGCAGGGATGTGATGAAGAATGAAACAAATATTCAAATCAGGTAGGGATCTGATGGAGAAAGCAACAAAGACACAAATCAGGCAAGGATGTGATGGAGAACGGAACAAAGACAAATCAGGCAGGGATGTGATGGAGAATTGAACGAAGACGCAAATACGTAACACAGACGCAAATCAGGCAGGGATGTGATGGAAAATGGAACAAAGACGCAAATCAGGAAGGGATGTGATGGAGAAAGGAACAAAGACGCAAATCAGGCAGGGATGTGATGGAGAAAAGAAAAAAAGGCACAAATCAGGCAGGGATGTGATGAGAATGGAACAAAGATTCAAATCAGGCAGGGATGTGATGGAGAATGGAACAAAAGACACAAATCAGGCAGGGATGTGATGGAGAATGGAACAAAGACAAATCAGGCAGGAAGGGATGTGATGGAGAATGGAACAAAGACACAAATCAGGTGGGATGTGATGTGATGGAGAACGCAATGAAAGAAGAAAAAAAATATGTAACACAGACGCAAATCAGGCAGGGATGTGATGGTGATGAAACAATGACGCAAATGTGTAACTAAGACGCAAATCAGGCAGGGATGTGATGGAGAATAGAACAAAGACGCAAATCAGGCAGGGATGTGATGGAGAAAGGAATAAAGACACAAATCAGGCAGGGATGTGATAGAGAAACAACACAAAGACTCAAATGTGTAACAAAGACGCAAATCAGGTAGAGATGTGATGGGGAAACGAACAAAGACGCAAATGTGTAACAAAGACATAAATCGGGCAGGAATGTGATGAAGAATGAAACAAAGATTAAAATCAGGCAGGGATGTGATGGAGAATGGATTAAAGACGCAAATCAGGCAGGGATGTTATGGAGGATGGAACAAAGACGCAAAACAGGCAGGGATGTGATGGAGAGAGGAACAAAGATACAAATCAGGTTGGGATGTGATGGAAAAAGGAACAAAGACGCAAATCAGGTAGGGATGTGATGGAGAAATGAACAAAGACACAAATCAGGCAGGGATGTGATGGAGAAAAGAACAAAAAGACGCAAATCAGGCAGGGATGTGATGGCAGGGATGTGATGAGCGAAAAACACAAGACACAAATCAGGCAGGGATGTGATGGAAAAAGGAACAAAGACACAAATCAGGCAGGGATGTGATGGAGAAAGGAACAAAGACACAAATCAGGCAGGGATGTGATGGAGAAAGGAACAAAGACACAAATCAGGCAGGGATGTGATGAGAAAGGAACAAAGACACAAATCAGGCAGGGATGTGATGGAGAAATGAAACGCAAACACAAGACGCAAATCAGGCAGGGATGTGATGGAAGAATGGAACAAAGACACAAATCAGGCAGGGATGTGATGGGAAAGAAAAGGAACAAAGAGACAAATCAGGCAGGGATGTGATGGAGAAAGAAACAAAAAGACACAAATCTGGTAGGGATGTGATGGATGGAAACGAAAAAAAGACCCAAATGTGTAACAAAGACGCAAATCAGGCAGGGATGTGATGGAGAATGGAACAAAGACGCAAATCAGGCAGGAATGTGATGGAGAATGAAACAAAGACACACAAATCAGGCAGGGATGTGATGGAGAAAGTAACAAAGACACAAATCAGGCAAGGATGTGATGGAGAAAGATACAAAGACACAAATCGGGTAGGGATGTGATGGAGAAAGAACAAAGACACAAATCAGGTAGGATGTGATGTGAATGAGAACAAAGATTCAATCAGGTACAAATGTAATGGAGAATTGATCAGGGAAATGTGATGAACAAAGACACAAATCAGGCAGGGATGTGATGGAATGGAACAAAAGACGCAAATCAGGCAGGGATGTGATGGAGAATGAACAAAGAGACGCAAATCAGGCAGGGATGTGTGATGGAGAATGGAACAAAGACACAAATCAGGCAGGCAGGATGTGATGGAGAATGGAACAAAGACAAATCAGGCAGGGATGTGATGGAGAATGGAACAAAGACGCAAATCAGGCAAGACGCAAGATGTGATGAGAAGAAAGGAACAAAGAGATTCAAATCAGGCAGGGATGTGATGGAGAATGAAACAAAGACGCAAATCAGGCAGGGATGTGATGGAGAATGGGAAAACGACAAAAGGCAGGATGTGATGGAAATGTAACAAGACACAAATCAGGCAGGGATGTGATGGAGAATGAAACAAAGACGCAAATCAGGCAGGGATGTGATGGAGAAATGAAAACAAAGACACAATCAGGCAGGGATGTGATGGAGAAAAAACAAAACAAATCAGGCAAATCATGGGCAGGGATGTGATGGAGAATGGAAACAAAGACACAAATCAGGCAGAGGGTGATGGAGATGGTGAAGACGCAAATCAGGACAAAAAGTGATGGATGGCAAAGAACAAGGACGCAAATCAGGCAGGGATGTGATGGAAATGACGCAAATGCAAAACAAAACGCAAATCAGGCAGGGATGTGATGGAGAATGGAAAAAAAGCAAATCAGGCAGGGATGTGATGGAGAATGGAACAAAGGATGTGTGATGGATGGATGAAATGGAAAATGAAACAAAGACGCAAATCAGGCAGGGATGATGGAGAATGGAACAAAGACGCAATCAGGCAGGGATGTGTGATGGAGAATGGAACAAAGACGCAAATCAGGCAGGGATGTGATGGAGATGGAACAAAGACGCAAATCAGGCAGGGATGTGATGGAAAAGATGAACAAACACAAATCAGGCAGGGATGTGATGGAGAAGAAACAAAAGACGCAAATCAGGCAGGGATGTGATGGAGAACAAAACAAAGACACAAATCAGGCAGGGATGTGATGGAGAATGAAACAAAGACACAAATCAGGCAGAGATGTGATGGAGAAATGAAACAAAGACACAAATCAGGCAGGGATGTGATGGAGGATGGAACAAAGATACAAATCAGGCAGAGATGTGATGGAGAATGAAACGATGACGCAAATACGTAACACAGACGCAAATCAGGCA
Organism: Urechis unicinctus; assembly: GCA_034190875.2. Lineage (NCBI taxonomy): Eukaryota > Metazoa > Annelida > Polychaeta > Xenopneusta > Urechidae > Urechis > Urechis unicinctus. Next base: position 70,201,606 of record CM067351.1, read on the forward strand.
GGGATGATGATGGAGAATGGAAACAAAGACGCAAATCAGGCAGGGATGTGATGGAAAATGTAACAAAGACGCAAATCAGGCAGGGATGTGATGGAGAAAAGAACAAAGACACAAATCAGGTAGGGATGTGATGGAAAAAGGAACAAAGACACAAATCAGGCAGAGATGTGATGAAGAAAACAAAAACAAAGACGCAAATCAGATGTGAACAAAGAACAAATCAGGCAGGGATGAGGATGATGGAGAATGGAACAAAGACGCAAATCAGGCAGGGATGTGATGAAGAATGGAACAAAGACGCAAATCAGGCAGGGATGTGATGGAGAATGAAACAAAGACGCAAATCAGGCAGGGATGTGATGGAGAATGAAACAAAGACGCAAATCAGGCAGGGATGTGATGGAGAATGAACAAAGAACAAATCAGGCAGGGATTGTGATGGAGAATGAAAAAGACGCAAATCAGGCAGGGAGTGATGAAATGAAGAAAGAAAACAAAGACACAAATCAGGCAGGGATGTGATGGAGAATGGAACAAAAGACGCAAATCAGGCAGGGATGGATGTGATGGAGAAAGAATGAAACAAAGAAAACAAATCAGGCAGGGATGTGATGGAGAAATGGAACAAAGACGCAAATCAGGCAGGGATGTGATGGATGAAAATGAAAAAAAGACGCAAATCAGGCAGGGATGTGATGGAGAATGGAACAAAGACGCAAATCAGGCAGGGATGATGATGGAAAATGAAACAAAGACGCAAATCAGGCAGGCAGGGATGTGATGATGGAGAAAGAACAAAGACGCAAATCAGGGCAGGGGGATGTGATGGAGAAATGGAACAAAGACGCAAATCAGGCAGGGATGTGATGGAGAAATGGAACAAAGACACAAATCAGGCAGGGATGTGATGGAGAAAGGAACAAAGACGCAAATCTGGTAGAGATGGGATGTGATGGAGAAAGTAACAAAGATACAAATCAGGCAGGGATGTGATGGAGAATGGAACAATGACGCAAATCAGGCAGGGATGTGATGATGAATGAAACAAAGACGCAAATCAGGCAGGGATGTGTGATGGAGAAAAAAAACAAAGAGACGCAAATCAGGCAGGGGTGATGTGATGGAGAATGAACAAAGACACAAATCAGGCAGGGATGTGATGGAGAAAAAGAACAAAGACACAAATCAGGCAGGGATGTGATGGAGAATGAAACAAAGATTCAAATCAGGCAGGGATGTGATGGAGAATGAACAAAAGACGCAAATCAGGCAGGGATGTGATGATGGAGAATGAAACAAAGATACAAATCAGGCAGGGATGTGATGTAAAATGAAACAAAGACACAAATCAGACAGGGATGTGATGGAGGAGAGAACAAAGACGCAAATCAGGCAGGGGATGTGATGGAGTATGAAACAAAGACACAAATCATGGTGAGATGTGATGGAGAAACGAACAAATACGCAAAAGTGTAACAAAGACGCAAATCAGGCAGGGATGTGATGGAGAATGGAACAAAGACGCAAATCAGGCAGGGATGTGATGGAGAATGATGAACAAAAAGACGCAAATCAGGCAGGGATGATGATGAGAATGGAAACAAAGACGCAAATCAGGCAGGGATGTGATGGAAAATGAAAAAGACGCAAATCAGGCAGGGATGTGATGGAGAAAGAACAAAGACGCAAATCAGGTAGGGATGTGATGGAAAATGAAACAAAGACACAAATCAGGCAGGGATGTGATGGAAAAGACAAACAGGGATGTGATGGAAAAATGAACAAAGACGCAAATCAGGCAGGGATGTGATGGAGGATGGAACAAAGACGCAAATCAGGCAGGGATGTGATGGAGAGAATGGAACAAAGACACAAATCAGGCAGGGATGTGATGGAGAATGGAACAAAGACACAAATCAGGCAGGGATGTGATGGAGAAAGGAACAAAGACGCAAATCAGGCAGGGATGTGATGTGGAGAATGGAACAAAGACGCAAATACGTAAACAAAGACGCAAATCAGGCAGGGATGTGATGGAAATGAACAAAGACGCAAATCAGGCAGGGATGTGATGATGGAAATGAAACAAAGACACAAATCAGGCAGGGATGTGATGGTGATGGAAAGGACACAAAGACACAAATCTGGTTGAGATGTGAAGAAAGAAAAAAAGAATACGCAAATGTGTAACAAAGACGCAAATCAGGCAGGGATGTGATGGAGAATGGAACAAAGACGCAAATCAGGCAGGAATGTGATGAAGAATGAAACAAATATTCAAATCAGGCAGGGATGTGATGGAGAATGGAACAAAGACACAAATCAGGCAGGGATGTGATGGAAAATGGAACAAAGACGCAAATCAGGCAGGGATGTGATGGAGAATGGAACAAAGACGCAACAAAGACGCAAATCAGGCAGGGATGTGATGGAGAATGAAACAAAGACACAAATCAGGCAGGGATGTGATGGAGAATGAACAAAACAAACATGCAAATCAAATCAGGCAGGATGTGATGGAGAAGAAACAAAACAAAAGACGCAAATCAGGCAGGGATGTGATGGAAAATGGAAAAAAGACGCAAATCAGGCAGGCAGGAAATGTGATGATGAAGAATGTAACAAAAACATAAATCAGGTAGGGATGTGATGGAGAATGTAACAAAGACGCAAATCAGGTAGGGATGTGATGGAGAAAGGAATAAAGACACAAATCAGGCAGGGATATGATGGAAAATGTAACAAAGAATCAAATCAGGTAGGTATGTGATGGAGAAAGGAATAAAGATACAAATCAGGCAGGGATGTGATGGAGAATGGAACAAAGACGCAAATACGTAACACAGACGCAAATCAGGCAGGGATGTGATGGAGAATGGAACAAAGACGCAAATCAGGCAGGGATGTGATGAAGAATGAAACAAAGACACAAATCAGGCAGGGATGTGATGGATGGAGAAAAAACAAAAGACACAAATCAGGCAGGGATGTGATGGAGAAAGGAAACAAAGACACAAATCAGGCAGGGATGTGATGGAGAAATGAACAAAGACGCAAATCAGGCAGGATGTGATGGAGAATGAAAAAAGATTCAAATCAGGCAGGGGGATGTGATGGAGAATGGAACAAAAGACGCAAATCAGGCAGGAATGTGATGGAGAATGAAACAAAGATTCAAATCAGGCAGGGATGTGATGGAGAAATGGAACAAAGACGCAAATCAGGCAGGGATGTGATGGAGAATGAACAAAGACGCAAATCAGGGATGGGATGTGATGGAGAAAAGGAAAGAAAAAACAATCAGGCAGGGATGTGATGAAAGGAAAATGGAACAAAGACGCAAATCAGGCAGGGATGTGATGGAGAATGGAACAAAGACGCAAATCAGGCAGGAGATGTGATGGAGAATGAAACAAAGACGCAAATCAGTAACACACGCAAATCAGGCAGGGATGATGGATGGAATGGAACAAAGACGCAAATCAGGCAGGGATGTGATGAAAATGAAACAAAGATGCAAATCAGGGAGGGATGTGATGGAGAATGGAAAAAAGACGCAAATCAGGCAGGGATGTGATGGAGGATGGAACAAAGACACAAATCAGGCAGAGATGTGATGGAGAATGAAACAAAGACGCAAATCAGGCAGGGGCAGGGATGTGATGGAGAAATGGAACAAAGACACAAATCAGGCAGGGATGTGATGGAGAATGAAAAAAAGATTCAATCAGGCAGGCAGGGATGTGATGTGAGAAAGAATGGAAAAGAGTGACACAAATCAGGCAGGGATGTGATGGAGAAATGAAACAAGACGCAAATCAGGCAGGGATGTGATGGAGAAATGAACAAAGACAAAAATCAGGCAGGGATGTGATGGAGAATGAACAAAGGACAAATCAGGCAGGATGTGAGAAAATGAAACAAAGACACAAATCAGGCAGGGATGTGATGGAAGAATGAAAAAAGACGCAAATCAGGCAGGGATGTGATGGGAGAATGGAACAAAGACGCAAATCAGGCAGGGATGTGATGGAGAATGAACAAAGACGCAAATCAGGCAGGGATGTGATGGATGGAAATGAAAAAAAGAACAAAGACACAAATCAGGCAGGGATGTGATGGAGAATGGAACAAAGACGCAAATCAGGCAGGGATGTGATGGAAAATGAACAAAGACGCAAATCAGCAGGAAGTGATGTGATGGGACAAAATGAACAAAGACACAAATCAGGAAGGGATGTGATGGAAAATGGAACAAAGACACAAATCAGGCAGGGATGTGATGGAGAATGAAAGAAAATTCAAATCAGGCAGGGATGTGATGGAGAATGGAACAAAGACGCAAATCAGGCAGGGATGTGATGGAGAATGAAACAAAGACACAAATCAGGCAGGGATGTGATGGAGAAAGGAACAAAGACACAAATCAGGCAGGGATGTGATGGAGAAAGGAACAAAGACACAAATCAGGCAGGGATGTGATGGAGAATGGAACAAAGACGCAAAAGGCAGGTGATGGGATGAAACAAAGATCAAAATCAGGCAGGGATGATGGAAAAAAAGACAAAGACGCAAATCAGGCAGGGATGTGATGGAGAATGAACAAAGACGCAAATCAGGCAGGGATGTGATGGAGAAGAAACAAAGTGATGGAGAAATGATGGAGAATGGAAAAAGACACAAATCAGGCAGGGATGTGATGGAGAATGGAACAAAGACGCAAATCAGGCACACAGACGTGATGGAGCAGGGATGTGATGGAAAATGGAACAAGACGCAAATCAGGCAGGGATGTGATGGAAAATGAAACAAAGACGCAAATCAGGCAGGGATGTGATGGAGAGAAAGGAACAAGACACAAATCAGGCAGGGATGTGATGGAAAATGGAACAAAGACACAAATCAGGCAGGGATGTGATGGAGAAGAAAAAGTAACAAAGACACAAATCAGGCAGGGATGTGATGGAGAATGAACAAAGACGCAAAAATCAGGGCAGGGATGTGATGGAGAATGAAACAAAGACGCAAATCAGGCAGGGATGTGATGGAGAAAGAACAAAGACACAAATCAGCAGGGATGTGATGAGAATGAAACAAAGACGCAAATCAGGCAGGGATGTGATGTGATGGAGAATGGAAAAAAAAGAAAGACAAATCAGGCAGGGATGTGATGGAGAATGGAACAAAGACGCAAATCAGGCAGGGATGTGTGATGAAGAATGGAACAAAGACGCAAATCAGGCAGGGATGTGATGGAGAAATGAACAAAGACGCAAATCAGGCAGGGATGTGATGGAGAAATGAAACAAAGACGCAAATCAGGCAGGGAGGGATGTGATGGAAAATGAAACAAAGACGCAAATCAGGCAGGGATGTGATGGAGATGGAACAAAGACGCAAATCAGGCAGGGAGGGATGTGATGGAGAATGGAACAAAGACGCAAATCAGGCAGGGATGTGATGGAGGATGGAACAAAGACGCAAATCAGGCAGGGATGTGATGTGATGAAAGAAAGGAAAGACACAAATCATGGTAGAGATGTGATGGAGAATGGAACAAAGACGCAAATGTGTAAACAAGACGCAAATCAGGCAGGGATGTGATGGAGAAATGGAACAAAGACGCAAATCAGGCAGGGATGTGATGAGAAAATGAAACAAAGACGCAAATCAGGCAGGAATGTGATGAGAAAGGAACAAAGACACAAATCTGGTAGGGATGTGATGGAGGAATGAAACAAAGACACAAATCAGGCAGGGATGTGATGGAGAATGGAACAAAGACGCAAATCAGGCAGGGATGTGATGATGGAGAAATGGAACAAAGACACAAATCAGGCAGGGATGTGATGGAGAATGGAACAAAGACACAAATCAGGCAGGGATGTGATGATGGATGAAAGGAAACAAAGAAATCAAATCAGGAGGATGTGATGGAAAATGAAACAAAGACGCAAATCAGGCAGGGATGTGATGAGAATGAGAAATGGAACAAAGACACAAATGATGGGCAGGGATGTGATGACAAAAAGGAGGAACAAAGTGACACAAATCAGGACAGAGATGCATGGATGTGATGGAGAATGAAACAAAGACACAAATCAGGCAGGAGGGATGTGATGGAGAAAAATGAAACAGAAGGAAATGTGTAAAATCAGGCAAATCAGGCATGTGATGGAGAATGGAACAAAGACGCAAATCAGGCAGGAATGTGATGAAGAATGAAACAAATATTCAAATCAGGCAGGGATGTGATGGAGAATGAAAAAAAGACACAAATCAGGCAGAGATGTGATGGAGAAAGGAACAAAGACACAAATCAGGCAGGGATGTGATGGAGGATGGAACAAAGACGCAAATCAGGCAGAGATGTGATGGAGAATGAAACGAAGACGCAAATACGTAACACAGACGCAAATCAGGCAGGGATGTGATGGAGAATGGAACAAAGACGCAAATCAGGCAGGGATGTGATGGAAAATGTAACAAAGACGCAAATCAGGCAAGGGATGTGATGGAGAAAAAAGAACAAAGACACAAATCGGGTAGGGATGTGATGGAGAAAGGAAACAAAGACACAAATCAGGTAGAGATGTGATGGAGAACGAACAAAGACGCAAATGTGTAAAAGACGCAAATCAGGCAGGGATGTGATGGATGTGAAATGAAACAAAGACGCAAATCAGGCAGGGATGTGATGGAGAAATGAAACAAAAGACGCAAATCAGGCAGGGATGTGATGGAAAGAACAAAGATCAAATCAGGCAGGGATGTGATGAAGAAATGAAACAAAGACGCACAAATCAGGCAGGGATGTGATGGAGAATGGAACAAAGACACAAATCAGGCAGGGATGTGATGATGGAGAATGAAACAAAGACGCAAATCAGGCAGGGATGTGATGATGAGAAATGAAAAAAGACGCAATCAGGCAGGGAATGTGATGGAGATGGCAAAAAGGAACAAGACGCAAATCAGGCAGGGATGTGATGGAGAATGAAAACAAAGACGCAAATCAGGCAGGGATGTGATGGAGAATGGAACAAAGACACAAATCATCAGGCAGGGATGTGATGGAAAATGGAACAAGACGCAAATCAGGCAGAGATGTGATGGAGAATGAAACAAAGACGCAAATCAGGCAGGGATGTGATGGAGAAATGAACAAAGACGCAAATCAGGCAGGATGTGATGAAACGCAAATGAGAATGATGAACAAAGACACAATCAGCAAGGGAGGGTGATGGAGAATGAACAAAGACGCAAATCAGGCAGGGATGTGATGTGATGGAAAAGAAACAAAGACGCAAATCAGGCAGGGATGTGAACAAAGAACAAAGACGCAAATCAGGCAGGGATGTGAATGGAAAAAAAGAACAAAGACACAAATCAGGCAGGGATGTGATGGAGAAAAAAAAAACAAAGAACAAAGACAAATCAGGCAGGGATGTGATGGAGATGGAACAAAGACACAAATCAGGCAGGGATGTGATGGAGAAATGAAACAAAGACGCAAATGTGTAACAAAGACGCAAATCAGGCAGGGATGTGATGGAGAATGGAACAAAGACGCAAATCAGGCAGGGATGTGATGGAAAATGTAAACAAAGACACAAATCAGGCAGGGATGTGATGGAAAAAGAACAAAGACACAAATCAGGCAGGGATGTGATGGAGAATGGAAACAAAGACACAAATCATGTTGAGATGTGATGGAGAAACGAACAAAACGCAAATGTGTAACAAAGACGCAAATCAGGCAGGGATGTGATGGAGAAATGAACAAAGACACAAATCAGGCAGGCATGGATGTGATGGAGAATGAAACAAAGACGCAAATCAGGCAGGGATGTGATGGAGAAATGAAACAAAGACACAAATCAGGCAGGATGTGATGGAGAATGGAAACAAAGACGCAAATCAGGTAGGGATGTGATGGAAAAATGTAACAAAGACACAAATCAGGCAGGGATGTGATGGAGAATGAACAAAGACACAAATCAGGCAGGGATGTGATGAGAAATGGAACAAAGACACAAATCAGGCAGGGATGTGATGGAGAATGGAACAAAGACAAATCAGGCAGGGGATGTGATGAAAGAAAAAACAGGCAGGGAACAAAAACAAAGACGCAAATCAGGCAGGGATGTGATGGAGAATGGAACAAAGACACAAATCAGGCAGGGATGTGATGGAGAATGGAAGAAGACAAATCAGGCAGGGATGTGACGGAAATGAACAAAGACGCACATCAGGCAGGGATGTGATGGAGAAGAAACAAAGACGCAAATCATCAGGCAGGGATGTGATGAGAATGAAACAAAGACGCAAATCAGGGCAGGGATGTGAAAAAAAGAAACGCAAATCAGGCAGGGATGTGATGGAGAATGGAAAACAAAGACGCAAATCAGGCAGGGATGTGATGGAAGGATGGAACAAAGACGCAAATCAGGCAGGATGTGATGGAGAATGAAACAAAAGACGCAAATCAGGCAGGGGATGTGATGGAGAAATGGAACAAAAGACACAAATCAGGCAACAAAGACGCAAATCAGGTGATGTGAGAATGAACAAACAAAGTAACACAAATCAAATCAGGCAGGGATGTGATGATGGAACAATGAACAAAAGAGGCAGGGATGTGATGGAGAAAAGAACAAAGACACAAATCAGGAGGGATGTGACAAAAAAAGAACAAAGACACAAATCAGTTGAGGGATGATGGTGATGAACAAAACGCAAATGTAACAAAAAGACACAAATCAGGCAAATGGAACAAAGACGCAAATCAGGCAGGGATGTGATGAAGAAAATGAAACAAAAGATTCAAATCAGGCAGGGATGTGATGGAGAATGGAACAAAGACGCAAATCAGGCAGGGATGTGTGATGGAGAAATGAACAAAAGACGCAAATCAGGCAGGGATGTGATGGAAGATGGAACAAAGACGCAAATCAGGCAGGGATGTGATGGAGAATGAAACAAAGACACAAATCAGGCAGGGATGTGATGGAGAAAAGAACAAAGAACGCAAATGTAACAAGAACGCAAATCAGGCAGGGATGTGATGGAGAATTGAACAAAGACGCAAATCAGGCAGGGATGTGATGAAGAATGAACAAAGATTCAAATCAGGCAGGGATGTGATGGAGAATGGAACAAAGACACAAATCAGGCAGGGATGTGATGGAGAAAAGAACAAAGACGCAAATGTGTAACAAAGACGCAAATCAGGCAGGGATGTGATGGAGAATTGAACAAAGACGCAAATCAGGCAGGAATGTGATGAAGAATGAAACAAAGATTCAAATCAGGCAGGGATGTGATGGAGAATGGAAACAAAGACGCAAATCAGGCAGGGATGTGATGGAGGATGGAACAAAGACACAAATCAGGCAGGGATGTGATGGAGAAAAGAACAAAGACACAAATCAGGTAGAGATGTGATGGAGAAACGAAAAAAGACCCAAATGTGTAACAAAGACGCAAATCAGGCAGGGATGTGATGGAGAATGGAACAAAGACGCAAATCAGGCAGGAATGTGATGAAGAATGAAACAAAGACACAAATCAGGCAGGGATGTGATGGGAGAATGAAAAACAAAAAGACACAAATCAGGCAGAGATGTGTGATGAAATGGAACAAAGACACAAATCAGGCAGGGATGTGATGGAGAATGAACAAAGACGCAAATCAGGCAGAGATGTGATGGAGAATGAAACGATGACGCAAATACGTAACACAGACGCAAATCAGGCAGGGATGATGGAGAATGGAAAAATGACGCAAATCAGGCAGGGATGTGATGGAAAATGTAACAAAGACGCAAATCAGGAAGGGATGTGACGAAGAAAAGAACAAAGACACAAATCGGGTAGGATGTGATGGAGAAAAGGAACAAAGACACAAATCTGGTAGAGATGTGATGGAGAAACGAACAAATACGCAAATGTGTAACAAAGACGCAAATCAGGCAGGGATGTGATGGAGAATGGAACAAAGACGCAAATCAGGCAGGAATGTGATGAAGAATGAAACAAAGACACAAATCAGGCAGGGATGTGATGAGAAAGGAACAAAGACACAAATCAGGCAAGGATGTGATGGAGAATGAAACAAAGACACAAATCAGGCAGGGATGTGATGGAGAAAGGAACAAAGACACAAATCAGGCAGGGATGTGATGGAGAATGAAACAAAGATTCAAATCAGGCAGGGATGTGATGGAGAATTGAACAAAGACGCAAATCAGGCAGGAATGTGATGAAGACTGAAACAAAGATTCAAATCAGGCAGGGATGTGATGGAGAATGGAACAAAGACGCAAATCAGGCAGGGATGTGATGGAGAATGGAACAAAAGACACAAATCAGGCAGGGATGTGATGGAAATGAAACAAAGACACAAATCAGGTAGAGATGTGATGGAGAAAGTAAAAAAGACCCAAATGTGTAACAAAGACGCAAATCAGGCAGGGATGTGATGGAGGATGAACAAAGATACAAATCAGGCTGAGATGTGATGGAGAATGAAACGATGACGCAAATACGTAACACAGACGCAAATCAGGCAGGGATGATGGAGAATGGAACAATGACGCAAATCAGGCAGGGATGTGATGGAAAATGTAACAAAGACGCAAATCAGGAAGGGATGTGATGGAGAAAAGAACAAAGACACAAATCGGGTAGGGATGTGATGGAGAAAGGAACAAAGACACAAATCTGGTAGAGATGTGATGGAGAAACGAACAAATACGCAAATGTGTAACAAAGACACAAATCAGGCAGGGATGTGATGGAGAATGGAACAAAGACGCAAATCAGGCAGGAATGTGATGAAGAATGAAACAAAGACACAAATCAGGCAGGGATGTGATGGAGAAAGTAATAAAGACACAAATCAGGCAGGGATGTGATGGAAAATGTAAAATAGACGCAAATCAGGTAGGGATGTGATGGAGAATGTAACAAAGACGCAAATCAGGTAGGGATGTGATGGAGAATGTAACAAAGACGCAAATCAGGTAGGGATGTGATGGAGAAAGGAATAAAGACACAAATCAGGCAGGGATGTGATGGAAAATGTAACAAAGACGCAAATCAGGTAGGGATGTGATGGAGAAAGGAATAAATATACAAATCAGGCAGGGATGTGATGGAGAATGGAACGAAGACGCAAATACGTAACACAGACGCAAATCAGGCAGGGATGTGATGGAGAATGGAACAATGACGCAAATCAGGCAGGGATGTGATGGAAAATGTAACAAAGACGCAAATCAGGCAGAGATGTGATGGAGAATGAAACGATGACGCAAATACGTAACACAGACGCAAATCAGACAGGGATGATGGAGAATGGAACAATGATGCAAATCAGGCAGGAATGTGATGAAGAATGAAACAAAGACACAAATCAGGCAGGGATGTGATGGAGAAAGATACAAAGACAAATCAGACAGGGATGTGATAGTGAAAAGAACAAAGACGCAAATCAGGTAGGGATGTGATGGAGAAAAGAACAAAGACACAAATCAGGCAGGGATGTGATGGAGAAAGGAACAAAGACACAAATCAGGCAGGGATGTGATGGAGAAAGGAATAAAGACACAAATCAGGACAACTGAAGTTAGTAAGGATAGAAAGAAATATAGATATTCAGGTGGAGTAAACGACAGTTTTACTGAGGAGAGCAAATTTAAGACGCAAAGCAGGTAGACATGATGAGAGTTAAAAGCGATAAACACGCTATTCAGTTCAAGATAAGTTCACAGAGGCGGTAAGGTGTTATAATACTATTCTAGCTCATCCCACTTTCATCATTCCCTTTAAATTTATTCAGTATGACATGTTTAGTCTGGGTCAAACGCCCACCGAGTGGCGGCCAAAAAATGCCAATCCAGGCCTATCGTGTCGGCGGGTCAAAGGTCGCCGGGGGGCAATCCGCAGCTTTGTGACCTTTATAAGCAACGACACGCGGGTCCGTCAGCGAGACAAGATTCTGACCGAGATCCCAGCGAAGCTTTATCGCTGAAAACTTAATCAAACCAATTAGCAACTCTACTTCTGGGCTCTGGCTGGTTCCCTCTCAGCAACAACAAACAGCGAGTAACAGAACAACAACGAAGGAGAAAATTATTGTATAAGAAAGGAGAGAAATAGAGATGCAACCAAAGAGAAGTTAAAGAAAACGTCTAGGAGTAGAGAAAAACAATTAACGTACCTCAAGCAGGGTTATAGATAGTTCAAAAGTAGGAGCGCGAAATCTGGACGCAATTCAGGCAGATTAAACATACAAGTGGGGGAGATAAATATAGACGCAATTCAGGCAGATTATACGTACAAGAGGGGGAGATAAATATAGACATAATTCAGGCAGATTAAACGTACAAGAGGGGGAGATATAAATATAGACGCAATTCAGAAAAAGCTAAACGTACAAGAGGGGGAAATAAATTTAGACGCAATTCAGGCAGATTAAACGTACAAGAGGGGGAGATAAATATAGACACAATTCAGACAGATTAAACGTACAAGTGGGGGAGATAAATATAGACACAATTCAGACAGATTAAACGTACAAGTGGGGGAGATAAATATAGACACAATTCAGACAGATTAAACGTACAAGTGGAAAAGATAAATATAGACACAATTCAGACAGAGTTAAACGTACAAGAGGGGGAGATAAATATAGACACAATTCAGACAGAGTTAAACGTACAAGAGGGGGAGATAAATATAGACGCAATTCAGACAGATTAAACGTGCATGTGGGGGAGATAAATATAGACACAATTCAGACAGAGTTAAACGTACGAGAGGGGGGAGATAAATATAGACGCAATTCAGACAGACTTAAACGTACAAGAGGGGGAGATAAATATAGACACAATTCAGAGACAGTTAAACGTACAAGTGGGGGAGATAAATAAAGACACAATTCAGACAGAGGTAAACGTACAAGAGGGGGGGATAAATATAGACACAATTCAGACAGAGTTAAACGTACAAGAGGGGGAGATAAATATAGACACAATTCAGAGACAGTTAAACGTACAAGTGGGGAAGATAAATATAGACGCAATTCAGAGTTAAACGTACAAGAGGGGGAGATAAATATAGACGCAATTCAGGTGTTATGATATTAATCTAGCTCTTTTGACTTTTGAAACGCTCCCCCTCTTTTCCATTGTTAGCATGACATGTTTCACTAGCCCGGGTCAACCTCTGCCCTTAAGACGGGGGTGTGACCCTGATAAGTAGACCTGGCTGGTACCTTTTCCCATTGGCCAATGACCCTTCGTGCCCACGCCCCATGTGAGCTGTTGGGGTTGACCTTTGTGAAGGGGGACCGGCTATACCTGAACCAATGAGAGGCCAGCTGTGGGTGTGGTTCCGAGCATAATCCAATGCTGGAACCCCGATAAAATAGCTGGCCTCGTGGAAATTCAGGGAGATCTACCTAGCGAAGAGACGAAGTATCTGAACAAGATTCTGACCCGAGATTCCAGAAAAAGCTAATAAGCCAAACTCGAATAAACCAACAACAACTCCTGGACTCGTGTGTTTTTCTCTGGCTAGTGTCCCCACTCAAGCAACTACAAGCAGCTACAATATTCCTAGATACGAAGGAGTGCACAGAAATATAAGTATAACAAGAGTATAGCTATATATGAGGAAATACAGTTATAAGAAGGGGTGTGAGAGTCCGGGTATCTGATAACTTCCACTGTTATCAGAACACAACTTCCCGGCACAAAGCGCTCTACTATATGCTCCTTCGTACAGGAAAACAGCTGACAATTGCTACGCCGAGAATTCGCACGAATCCAAATCCAACCATGTAGCAGAGCAGCACAGAACAAGTGGCTCGCCGCTTCGAATCATCAAACCCATCGGAATCAGACACACGCGATTAGAGACCATCATGCGAGGCTCATCTCTTCCCCCACCACCTTCTCCACAGGAACGAGATATAAACGACCTCAAAGAGCAAATGCGTCTTCTACAGCTTTCCATGGCTTCGAAACAGGTAAGTTTTGATGATAGAGGACGTTCCCCTACTACAGACCCCAGCAAAGGCAGATATCGGCGCGCCCCTCACACGACAGCTATCCAGCTTATGACCGATGGGATGAGCGAGACAGCAGACACGCGGACGATCGAAGTCACGACAGCCGTCGTGATTACGTAAACACCTCGACCCGCCGCGACAACCACAGGCATCCGTCCGGAGGCCGAAATTATGTCTGGGATAAATCCCACAATCGCAACGGCAGCGGCTGACAATATTCCCGCGAAAACCGACCGATTGCCACTCAATGCTCAGTCTGCAGCAGAAGAGGGCACTCCGAGAGGAACTGGCGGCAGCAAATCTGCCGCAGGTGCTATAATGTCGGACACCACAAAGAGCAATGCCACGCTAACATCAACCTTTCCTGCTCCATATGAAGAAAGCTAGGGCATGCTAGTTCTACCTGTCGCTTCCAGGGAAACTAGCATCGCCCGTTGCTGACTCTGTGAGTAACGGGCCAGACCTTCAAGACGACAACATTGGAACTGCAACGGCCACTGGTAAGTACGGCACTCACATTTTACACCACAATGAGTTGACTATAACGCTATCAAATAAGCGATACAAGTCGACTCAGGAGCTGATCTGAATTTCTTATCTGTAGACGTATTGGCCAAATTGCCACCAACATTACGGAACAGATTTAAGTCTAAAATTAGCAAATGAGTGTGTGCCAACAACACTCAGGTAACTACTCTAGGTAACATTACCTTACCATTCTAAGTACATAACCAAAGGTTATCAGCTGATTTTGTGGTATTGAGCGACTCTCACTCCCCAATGTACTTAGGCATTCCATTTCTAAAGAAACATTCAGCAGTAATGAATTTCGGAACTGGTGCCATTTCATTCACAACCAATGTCCCAGAATATTACTATTGATCCATTTTCTGCAATTATATGTGCAGGAGATCTTTTCTGTTAAACTGAAAACAAAACAACAGGGGAATGTTCAGTTTTCCCGCATTTAAATGCCAAAGGTATTCTGTTAGCCTGCGCAGCAGTAACCGTCAATGACAATTGCGTGCCAGTAAGATTGTTTAACACTACCCCCGTTGCAAAGAGAATTGCCACATTTGATCGCTGGGACAATGATGTAGAAACCTTCCAGTACAAAATTGATGACAATGTGAATGCTGGTGAAGGTGAGTATGTCAAATTGAATGCATGTCATTTGCCCTCACAAGATACTAGCCATGCACCAAATGTATACTGGAGCCAGTCTCAGGTAAGTGAAATTGAGCGACAACAGCTTAAAGACCTGGTAGCAGAATTCGCCGACTGTTTTGTCAATCCAATAACCAAGGATTTAGGGTTGACCGATAAAACTTCGTGCAAGATTGAGATTCTCCCGGGCTCTACTCCTGTTCATAAGTATCCCTATAGAATGGCTCCCCAGGGCAGACAGGAAATGGACAAAATCATCGATCAACAAATCCAACAAGGACTAATCGAGGAAGCTCATGACGGAGCCTGGGCATCGCCGGCCCTTTTAGTTCAGAAAGCTGGTGGTCTAAGACTTGTAATTGATTACAGAGGGTCTTAATGCGGTGACCATCCCTCAAGTCCTAAGAATTCCCAGGTTAGAAAAGGGGTTAGATTGTGTAGGCGAGAACAAACCCAAGTACTGCAGGTATCTTGATGCCCAAGGGTTCCATCAAATCCCCTTAGATCCAGTGTCCAGGGATAAAACTGGGTTTATCACACCCTCATTGACTCCTTGTTGCGTAACATACAATACAAATACGTCATGGCATACATCGATGATATCTGTTGTTTTTCGCCCACATTTGACTTGCATCTTAAACATCTCCGGGAAATATTTGTACGGTTACGCAATGCCAACCTGAAGCTACACCCCAGAAAATGTTCGTTTGCCGTGAAAAAGGTTAAGTATCTGGGGCATGTATTGCAGCCAGAAGGCATATTACCCAATCCTGTCAAATTAGAAGCAATTGAATCTTACCCTACCCCCACAAAACTTAAAGATGTACGTGCTTTCCTGGGATTAACGGGCTTTTTCAGAAGGTCCATCAGTGGCTACGCAATTATTGCGCGCTCTCTATATGCTTTGACCAAGAAGAATCAATCATTCACGTGGTCTCCAGAATGCCAAACCGCATTTGACGCCTTGAAAAAAGCGCTGGTAAGTTCACAGGTTTTAGCCTTTCCCGATTTCAGCAAACCATTCGTATTGTCGACTGATGCTAGTAAGCTAGGATTAGGCGCATGTCTTAGCCAGGAAATTGACGGCAAGCTGCGACCGATAGGGTTTGCAGGGAGATGTCTCACTAAATCTGAAGCAAATTATTCCACTACAGAACAGGAACTTCTTGCCGTAGTATGGGGAATTCAGCACTTAAGAGTGTATCTTGAGGGACAGAAATTCCAGTTACATACTGATCATTCAGCCCTCAAATGGATATTAGGGTTAAAACAGCCTCAGGGTAGACTAGCAAGATGGGTCACATTCATACAGCAATTTCAATTTGAAGTGAGTCATGTTAAAGGGAAGGACAACATTGTCCCGGATGCATTTAGTCGACGTCCTTATGGCATCACCCGTACCGATGCTGATGACGTCATCGATCGTTTTCACGATCTTGACACGGTTACCCCTGTTAATCCGCTTCCCCTTACAACAATGCCACCGTTTTGCTCCCCTCAAATGCGACCGGACAAGCCCGACTTGTTAACAGCGATTCACCATCCCGAAATAATTAGCAAGCCGACAACGCGGTTAACGGCAAAACTTCAAGTTAAGTTTCATGATGTGCCATGCGTGATCCCATCGCTTAACTCTCAACCAGGTGAATCGGATGAGGAATTCGTGCATCAGTCTATATGCACTATTCCCGCCACTGTAGCGGGCAAGTTATCTGCCTTCCCTCGCGATCACGATAAACTTGCCTCGCTATCTCTAGATTAAGAGGACAATTATGAAACAGAAGCCTTATGTGCAGTAACTGGTAAACGGACTCAACGCGTTGAGCTCCGACATCGGCTTACAAACCAAGCGAAAACTAATTGGGACTCAATCACCTTAAGCCGAGAACAGATAAGGCGTCAGCAAAGGCTTGATCCCCAGTGAAGTATAGTTTTACGACTCCTCAAGTATGGCACCGTTCCCACCAATAAACAAGAGGCAGACGTGCTGCTCAAACGCGAGCAAAACTATTTTATTGCTGACGATCTCCTGTATCATATATTAACATCACAGGGACCGAAACCAAATAAAGCAATGGCACAGTTAGTCATCCCTCAAAACCTCAAGGAACATTTGCTCAAAATCCATCACGATGCACCTCTAGGCGAACATATGGGCGCTTCGCGAATGATTTCTGTCATGCGGCCGTGTTATACTTGGATCGGGATGATCAGGGACATAAACGAACATGTTCACACATGTAAGTCCTGCAATGCATCCAAAAGTTCCAATGCCTCTATTCGGCCCCCTCTTATCATACGTGAGCCAGCCCCAGGACCGTTCCACACTATGACAATCGACACAGTCGGTCCATTACCGAAAACGCGCTTCGGTAACGAGCACATGGTGTGTGTCACGGACCAATACAGTCGCTATGTCATCGCATGGCCGACTCGTGACATTACAGCCAAATCAATTGCTAAGGGTTTTTACGAGAGAGTCATCTGTGTCTATGGTGCACCCAAGCGACTTCTCTCCGATAACGGATCCGCTTTCATTAGCTCCCTATTTCAGGAATTATGCTCCCTTTTCAAAATCAAACAAAGTTTCAGTTCGGCGTACCATGCTCAAAGTCAAGGTCAAACGGAACGTTGTCAGCGCTCCATACTAAACCTTCTAAGGAATTATGTCAGTCCTAAGCAAACAGACTGGGACCAGCACCTAATGACATTAGTATTTGCGCTCAACACTTCTGACAACCAACCACTTGGCTATTCAAGCTATATGTTAGTATTCGGCAGAATGCCCGTGTTACCAGCGGAGATGGATCTTCCAGACCACCTTAAATCTCCCAACACATAAAAGGACCACATTGTCGAAATGCTGCAAACACAAGCGGAAATTTCCAAATTTGCCGAACAGCACCTAGTCGAACAACAAATGAAAATGAAGGATCAGTATGATAAAACCACCAAAGTCAACTCAATCGAAGCCGGTGACGCAGTGTACGTGTACCAACCAAAAACTCGAGTAAGAAAAACGAAAAAGAAATTGCAGAAAAATTTTCATGGGCCTTTCTTCGTTGTCGGATATGCAACCCCTACCACGGTTAAATTAAAACGCCTATCAGACGGGAAGCACTTGGACATGACAGTCAATGTTATGCGTTTGAAGAAGAGACACGTAAGGGCAAAGACCAACAAATGGGATCCTTTGAATGTTGAGGATCTCGGAGATCTATCGGAAGAGGATCTTCCCAGCGACAGCTTAAATCAAGCTGCAACAAGTAATGTCGATTCGGACTCGGATGTGCCTGACGATGCGCCCCGCAGAGCAGGGTTACGCCCTAGAGTCGATCGGACTGCTGACAGATTCGCTACCCCCAGCGTTGTCCACATGGCCCCTTCAACACCCTCCACGGCAAACACACCAAGCCTTCTACCCCGACGGCGTACATGCAAACAATCATTCGTAACAACACGTGCAAATGCTCCCTCCCTACAAAATATCCCACCAACAACCGCCTTAACCAAAACTTCCCACAAGCCACAAGCCGTAGGTAAGGATGGGAAGACACATGATGTAGTAAAATTGATTGGATCAAAGGTTCCTCGATTTTCAAATAAAGTAAAGTATAACATCATGTTTGCCGGTGGACAATCTGAGTGGATTTTTGAGGACAAAATCAACAGCGCCACCAAGTCTCTGGCGCGAAAGATGCACATTACCGATTTATGACAACATTTCCAATTTATGACAACATTTACCGATTTGTGACACCATTTACCAATATATACACCATCTACCGATTAATATTTAACTATCCTCATTTATTCATTTTCAGCTTATTCATCTACCAATTTATGTTTAACTATTAATTTATTCATTTTCAGGATACTTTTCCTTTTCAAAAACTATTCCCATTTATGTCATGTTATTATTTGTATAACCTATGTACTATTTACCCCAAAACAGGACGTCTACATCCGTATTGTAAGTATATTACTTTTGTACCGTTATTTCACACATATATATATATATATATCGTCTATTATTCCAATCGGACAACATTTACCTGCCATTAACCCATGGCATTGACACTTTGTTTGTCTCTCCCGCATTTCAAACCGTCTGCGACGAACCGTTGAAAATTTTAATTGCATTCAAGACACTGACACAAACAGCTTAAATGTTAACGAAAACAATCCAAAATCCCTTGCCAATTAAGTCTACATACGTTTTAAAACGGCTTATTGGGACTCCAATTCGACCACTCCAATTAAAGATCGTCTCTAGATACTTAATTACAACCCTGTATACAAAAATTGGGCTATCGAAGTTTACTAAGCCGCTTAAATTACCATCTGAAACATCGCCTCTGACATCCATTCATATGTAAGCTCATTGATCAGATGGTCCACTTATCAACAATCACAGGCTCTATGCAATTACATCAAAGCTACCTCAATATCAATGCGGGCCCAGTAATTAAACACATCACCGCTACAACGGCACTTATCTCAACGGACGCTTGTCTCGATCCTACGCTATCGCACGAAATCAACTGTAAGTATATGGGAAGTTATTAGAAGCCTTTTACATTGTCTTCTTCCGAACAGCGCAAATTAGACACTATGATATTATCAATTATGTTCAACAATTTTTTTACCTCTAAGCTTGCAGATTATAAGACAAAATCTTTCTATAAGTAACGTCGACTTCACTATTATCGCACCGTCTTTCATATCATGTGGACACGCGTAAAATTAGTGAACCTTCGTGATACACATTACCCATAACGCAATCTTATATCATTCAAGTATATGCGGGGTATCATTTCATGAAGGAATCTGCAGCTTAAGAGAAGACGTGCATATTCATCAAAACAATTAACGGAGAAGTATTTTGTATCATTTAATTCTCAATGCATATGTGAGATGTTTATATTTATTTCCTCCGGCACATACAGCAAATACAATTAAAAGTGTCACACCGTTGTTCTTCCGTACTTACATGTTATTCAGTAATCGTGTACGATATGTGTCCATACATTATTTCAGGTGCAAATTATTCTCAACATCTACCACTCCGAGAAACACACCATAAATGCTCTTCTGGACGCCCCCTTCCCACCAACGACCGAGCCAGGCTCAGGAGGGCTCTACTGGGATCCGTAAGGAAACTGTTCAGAGGGCTCTTTAATATGGCCGCGATAGACGACATTTAAAAGGTAAAAACTCGTAAAGTAAATCGCGTAATTAATCGTTAAATGCACAGATATCGACCATCGACGCGTAATTTTCACTAATACAGCTCTAGTACTACAACCCACACAACCGCCTCCGTACGTAAATTCGGAATTATCCACGCCAAAATCTCGCCAACCCCCACGTCGCTCAGATTCGCCACCACGCCGCGATGCTATGTTATTGTATACACCCTAGTTACTCACGCACATTAACCACACTGAGCACTCATGCTTCTCGTTTTTGTATAATTCACTTTACATATTATCAAGGCACACTGATCGCTGCCGTAAGTTCATTTGTTCCCAGGTATATTTACGCCATACAAGAGGGAGATAGCGCCTTCACCCGACGTGCCAACGCCTTGCAAGCCAAAGCATACGTCTTCCTGACCATGGATACAGAAGACGTCCAACGGCTCAACCAAGCGTCATAACGCATATCTCCCCTCACCTCAAGCGACACCTGGCGAACCCAATATGCAGCCCCTTCAGAGATCTCATCTCCACGAAACAGCCATACTCATCAACTTTAATCATTTTCCTGGCTTTGGACCAGTGTTATTGTATAGAATAATTTCTGTAACATTAGTTAAATTCTTCCAAAATTAAATTAGCTAAATAAGTTATTTTCACCATTCCACCATTGTCTAGTATAGGCTCATCGCTTTTTTCCCACTGGGTTTTAGTGCGGAGTAATACTGTGGAATGTGATTATTGTTAAAAGTTAAATTTCAGTATGTCACCATTAATAACCATATTGTATAACTATTACACAATTCATATATATATAGCTTACGAATTTAGAGAAACACTTTTTGTAAAATTATTATAATTTCATCATCAATAACCCATCTATGTTAAATATCTTTGTTATGGACATGTGCCAATGTAAAATAATATTGGCGCATGTCCAAGCTACTCTGGAATCATTCTAAATTCAAAAATCAAATAATATTGGGCTAATGTCGTGCTGTCCCTTTACCCTTTAACTCATATTCCAAATTTCCTTCAACTTAGTCTTTTTTCGAAATGCAAAAGTTAATCAAAATCGATTGAACAGTGGAAGTTCAACTTAACTATGGTTGGGGAGGATGTTATGATATTAATCTAGCTCTTTTGACTTTTTAAACGCTCCCCCTCTTTTCCATTGTCAGCATGACATGTTTCACTAGCCCGGGTCAACCTCTGCCCTTAAGACGGGGGTGTGACCCTGATAAGTAGACCTGGCTGGTACCTTTTCCCATTGGCCAATGACCCTTCGTGCCCACGCCCCATGTGAGCTGTTGGGGTTGACCTTTGTGAAGGGGGACCGGCTATACCTGAACCAATGGGAGGCCAGCTGTGGGTGTGGTTCCGAGCGTAATCCAATGCCGGAACCCCGATAAAATAGCTGGCCTCGCGGAAATTCAGGGAGATCTACCTAGCGAAGAGACGAAGTATCTGAACAAGATTTCTGACCCGAGATTCCAGAGAAAGCTAATAAACCAAACTCGAATAAACCAGAGGGGGAGATAAATAAAGACGCAATTCAGACAGAGTTAAACGTACAAGGGGGGGGGAGATAAATATAGACGCAATTCAGACAGATTAAACGTACAAGAGGGGGAGATAAATATAGGCACAATTCAGACAGAGTTAAACGTACAAGAGGGGGGAGATAAATATAGACGCAATTCAGACAGAGTTAAACGTACAAGAGGGGTGGTAAATATAGACGCAATTCAGAGACAGTTAAACGTACAAGTGGGGAAGATAAATATAGACGCAATTCAGACAGAGTTAAACGTACAAGAGGGGGAGATAAATATAGACGCAACTCAGACAGAGTTAAACGTACAAGAGGGGGAGATAAATATAGACGCAATTCAGACAGAGTTAAACGTACAAGAGGGGGAGATAAATATAGACACAATTCAGACAGAGTTAAACGTACAAGAGGGGGAGATAAATATAGACACAATTCAGACAGAGTTAAACGTACAAGAGGGGGAGAGAATAGGGGGAATTCAGACGGAGTTAAACTACAAGAGGGGGAGATAAATATAGACACAATTCAGACAGAGTTAAACGTACAAGAGGGGGAGATAAATATAGACAATTCAGACAGATTAAAGACAGAGTTAAAAACGTACAACGTACAAGGGGGAGATAAATATAGACACAATTCAGATTCAGACAGAGGGGGAGATAAACGACACTCAGACAGGTTAAACGAAAGAGGAAAGGAAAGGAAAGTACAAAGAATACAAACGATATGGAAGAGGCCAACACGGAGGGAACAATACAAGTTCTGCCTTGTACAAATATGAAACCAAATATTTGACATACCTTTCGTTTTATGAAGGCGTTCGACGGCAAGACTAGCGAACTCTCCTTCCTTCGTTACCAGGATCACTGAATTCTTTCCCCTTATATACCAAAGCAACACCTACGTGACAGTTAACAATGGTGATTATTAACAAAACCCAGCGGTTTTTTGCCAATACTCATGGGCGCATAATGAACTATGATTGCCTTTCCGAATTGTATGCCTGTATATATTTCTGCGACTTGTGAGCGGTGAACTTACGAACGAGTCTATATGGGGCTATGATCGTCTTCTTTTTCCAGGTCTGACAATTGTAATATGCTGATATCATATTAATATTAGCACAAGCAAAATAAAGACATTGTCGAGAAGCCAGGTACGTTGTTTAATGTGTAATGACGTCAATCCAAGTACACCGATAGCGATATAGGCTCATATCACAACATCCCTCTTCTTTTAAAAAGAATAATGAACATATGAACATTACAAAACGTATCCAACGTCTACACAACAGAGTTTGTTGGTTAAATCACATCCTTGCTTAGGCAAAGTCTTAGTAGTATATTAAGATGGTAATCAAACTCACACCAAGTCAGAAAATAACAAAATATATTAAAGTTCACTTGAAACGCTTAGGCTCATGAATAGAACCACCATATCTTGTGGTGTATTCACTGTTCGCGAATCTAACATTTTTAGACTGGTCACTCAACATTGTCATCTTAGTGGAAGGCTCTGGGTCAAGCGCCGATTGTGGCTGGCTTGTATGATGTAAGAGGAACTGGGCGGATATGCCGTCTGTTTCTTGTGACTGACTGGCCGCCGCTGGTTCTGATTGTATAGCTGCGATGGTCGTCACACACACGTATCACCTCACCAGGCTTCCAAAGATGGCCTTCTTGGTATACTATTGGCATACGCTCTGCCAAGAGTGGCAGTGCTCTGGCATGTGAGTTGTAGCGATCTTGCGCCTGTTGATCCTTATGCACACGTGCCTCGATCCTTTCTGCAGGTAGTGGACACCGCTGCACCGGTAAATTCACTGACAGCAGTTCCCCGGGGCTTTTAGTCTGAGCATCTAGTGGTGTGCATCTCCATGCTAGAAGTGCCAAACTTGGGTCTTCTCCTGTCTCCATTGACTTCTTCATCATCCTTTGGATGGTTTTGATAGCACGCTCGACGGCTCCATTGCTCTGGGGATATCTGGGGCTGCTGCAAGTGTGCTGTATTCCCCATTGCTGACAAAAATCGGCGAATTCTTTTGCACTGTAGTGAGGTCCCCTGTCTGATACCATTTCCTGTGGTGTGCCAAATTCACTGAAGACGGATTTGTGGATGTTAACCACTGTGCTGGACGGTGCTGGATTTGGCAATTCTCTGTCTACTGCATATTTGCTGGTCTGTGACAACCACATATTGCAGATTCCCTAGGTTGAAAATGTCAGACCCGACTTTGGTCCATGGCACAGTCGGTATGTCATGTTGGATCATCGGCTCTTGTTGTTGGGATTCCTGGTATTTCTGGCAAACCTGGCAGCTTCCGACTAGCTTTCGAATTTGTTTGTTGATCCCAGGCCAGAATACTGTATCCCTAGCACGTAGCTGACATTTGGTCACTCCCATGTGACCTGTGTGAAGGTAATCCTGTAGACTACTAGGTACCACAATACGGCATCTTTTGATGACTAAACCATTCTCAACAGATAATTCATCTCTGTAGTGCCAAGAAGGTTTGAGTTGGTCATCAATCTGTTTGATTGAACTTGGCCATCCGACCATTATCTGAGCTTTGAGTGCACTTAAGTTTGCGTCTTTGCTGGTATGCTGCTGTATGTCAGTGAGCCGCTCTGGTGTGAAGCTAATGAAATCTACACGAACATCTAGTTCTACTGGCTCCTTGTTGTTCCCGTTCGGGGCTCTGGATAACCAGTCGGGCACCGTGTGGTCTTTGCCTGCTCTATATTCCACTTCCATTTCGTACCCTTGTAGTCGAAGAAGTAAGCGTTGCATGCGGGGTGGTGCTTTTGTCAAGCCTTTTGTACATATTGTTCTCAGTGGTTGGTGGTCTGTCACAACCTTGAAAGGTCGTCCAAGCAAGAATGTACTGTAGCGTTCCACTCCAAGTACCACGGCCAAAAGCTCACGCTCGATTTTTGAATAACGTTGTTCGGCCGGAGATAACGTTTTGCTGGCATACGCTACTGGTGCAAAATCGTTTGTTTTGTGTGAGCTCGTTGCTGTTGCACGTGGTTCCATCAAGCATGCTCCGATGCATCGTAGGCTTGCATCATAATGCAGTTCCACAGGCTTTGTAGTGTTATAATACTGTAGGCAACAGTCTTCTGATACAAGTGTTTTCAGTCTGCAGAAGAGTTGCTGATGGTCTTCCTGCCAGCACCATGGCACATCTTCCTTGAGGAGATCTCTGAGAGGGCCTGCCCTGTCTGAGAGGTTCGGGATGTATGGGGATAGAAACTGTATGAATCAAGTCTGCTTTGCAAGATGGTTCTGTGCACTCTTGGAGGTCCTTTACTTTCTCTGGGCTCGGACTGATGCCTTTCACGCTATAGTCATTTCCATAGAAACTTATTCTGTCAACTCCAATGCGACACTTCTGGCTGTTGATTACAAGCCCACGTTTTTGAGCTGTTTCAAGAAGCGCGCGAAGATTCTTGTCGTGTTCTTCACGGCTTGTACCGAAGACAGTTATGTCGTCAGCCTTGCTTATGACCCCAGGGCATTGGTCTAGTATAGAGTCCATCGCTTGCTTGAAAAAGTCTTGTGAGACATTTAGACCGAAATGTAGACGGTTGAAACAATAACGACCATGTGGCGTTCTGAAGGTTGTAAGAAGCTGACTCTCGTGGCTAAGCCGTATTGCCCAGTATCCAGATTTAGCATCCATTTTGCTAAATACCTTGGCACCTGAGAGCTTGTGGTTTAGCCCATCAACAGTCGGAATTTTATGTGGACATCTGGCAAGGGCTTCGTTTAGCCTGGCTGGGTCTAGGCATACTCGCAATGAACCATCGCTCTTTGTTACAAATGCCAAACTGCTACACCAATCAGTGTGATCAAATACTCTACTATGACCCCAAGCTTCTCCATTCTGTCTATTTCAGCTTTGATTTTGTCAGTTTTGTGAATTGGGAATTTCCGTGGTGGGTCAATGTATGGTCGTGAGTCTGGCTTAAGAACCAGTTTCGCTGTGAAAGATTCTCCAAAATCTCCTATACGGTCAAACTGTGCAGGGTATTGCTTCTTGAGCTCCTCAAGACTGTTAACAGGTTCGACATCTGTGGGTATGGTACGCTGTGCTTTCATACTGCTGTGGATCTCTATGATTCTGAGGCATTCACATGTCGGTAGGCCAATGACTGGTGGGCTGGAGTGTCCACAACGTAGAACGATGCATTGCATTGCTGTCCTTTAAATCGACATGGAATGTCAATCTTTCCATGACATTTTATTTCTGTCCCGTTGTATGCAGTCAGACGCGTTGATGATGGATCAATGTCTGGTGATCCATTAGCAGTTACTCGATGTGGAAAAATGTTTGTAAATGTACGGAGTGGTAGGGTGTTGCCCTCGGCTCCATCAATCTTTGCTCGTAGAATTTGTTTGCCTTGGCGTCCATTTCAAGGCTTGATCTCGATATCCACAAACGCCTTGGTTCTTGCTGTGGATTCACCAATGGAAGTAACCTCAATGCTATCATATATGACGTCCTCCACTGGGTTTTTCGAGACCTGGTTGATTGACTGACGTCTGTTTTGGTATCGATGGGACTGTACTCTTTGTTTGTGGTTCTTGCTTCGATCACAGCTTTTACTTCGCCCTCTTTTGCTCAGGCAGAATTGTTTCCAATGTCCTTTGCGCTGACACGTGTGACACGCAGAGTTGCGAGCTGGACATGATTCTCGGTTCATTGCATGGTCTTTCCCACAATTTTTGCACACGCTTCCTTTTGGCTTTCGAATTGTGTCAACAGATGCGTTGCTGCTGTTGCCAGTGGTCATGCCTCTTAGTTTCTTGGTGCTAATTTTTGTTGCCTCAATATTTCCTCCCTAACGTCACCGCTGCTTCTAATGTCAGGTTTGGGTCCTTGCTCAGGAGCTCGCCTTGGTATGCCTCCATTGGTGTGCTGGCGATAATTTGTTCGATGATTCTGCTCTCCAGTTCACCAGCAGTGAACTCGCATTTGAGTGCTTGTGTTCTACATCGTGTAACAAATGCGTCGAGTGTTTCCTCTGGGGACTGATGCATGTAGTGAAGTTGTAACCTCGCTACTCGGAAATTGACCGACGTTTCCCCCAGAGTTTCTTCGAGGCGTTTGATGACCTCTTTATAGCTTTCTGTTTTCTCTGATGCCAAATCCAATGAGTTAAAAACCTGAAGCGCATCGTCATCTAACGCACGGAGCAAATAGTAGCTATTGTCCTTGTCTGCCTCTACTTTCTTCAGTTTGAAGTAGAGCTCAAGCCGCTGTTTGAATAATCTAAATCTGTCTCTAAGACCGTGCTGCTTCCAGATTAGCAGGGGTAATTCCTTAGAGTGCGAAGCCATGTTTGTGGCTCGCTGTGGACACACATGCACGACGAATATTGCAGAGCGCTTGTTTGTATAAAAGATATCACACATCTAATCAGTTTGTAGCAGTCGGTGCGCGGACATATGCTCACAAGACAAATGCTCACAGGACAAATGCTCACAAGACAAATGCTCACAAGACAAATGCTCACACCCTTAACAGATTTTCGGACAAATGCTCACACTTTTTTTTATTATATAATCTTTATTATAACAGTATAGCATAGATAGATTACATAGCATAAATCAAGAAGTTGAATAGCATAAATGGAGCAATGGAATATAACAAGGCATTAACAGTAATCGCATCACTCCAAGCGGATGCTGTGTCCCACAACAATGAGGAACTCTACTGTGGTTCTGTTTCCCTCCACCAAGTCCTTGCAGAGCGTCTGCAACCTCTTTTGTAATTCCTTCTGGCGCTTCTTGGGCAGCTGACCTCTGGAGTACTGCGTCATCTGTGTTGTAGCCAAAACGTAGTCCTTGCGTAGACCTTCAACAACTGTCCAGAATGAAGGATGATGATGTCCAACTAGAATGAGGTGTTCCATCCATCACAAGCGTTATTAGTACGGGAACGGCCCTCCAGGGTGGCTTGGTGAACATTCCAAACGGGAATGTCGTAGCGTGGTGGGAATGTGGCGAACACGGAGTGGTGGGAGGGGAACATCGTGTTGAGCTCTTGGAGGCTGGACACGGCGGTAGGACCCAGAAACGTAGGTGGCATCGAAGTACTCAACTAAAGCCTCCATCCCCTCAGGTACCCGGTCCTTCAGATACTCCATTCCTTCCTGCACCTGGTCCGGAGGAAGAAAGGCTAGGCCATCAAGCATACCGCAGAAATGCTTGACATCGTCATCCATACGGTAAAGCTCAGTCTTGCCTTGGTCCTGAATCTTCCTCCAGGTGCTCTGGGTGAGGTGGTAGAAGCAGTCTTGAGTGGTGACGTGTGGTCCAAGCACAGCTGTCACTGCTTGGATGGCTGCCAGCTCGAAGTCGGTGATGACGATCCGGGGTCTGGATAGATGAGCAGCTCCTCCATCTTGTCCAGAACAGCATGCAGGAGTTCTTGATAGACCTGTGAACTCTTTCCAGGCAGGAAGGCGTAGACACAGGAAACGTTGCCATCACCAAGGGGAGCACGGATGACGTAGAGCTGTTCGAAGACATTTGGACCCATTGAGAAGTTGCCATCCATGTACCAAGTGTCAGCTGAACCTAGATGACGTAGCTGCTCCTCTGACGCGTAGACCACAACACGCTGCCTTTCCTCAGGGCCCGATTCGTGGATGAGGAAGCGCCTGGGAGTTGCTCCTCTAGTCAGTGTCCAGTCCTCGGTGATGTTGAGGTCTCGAATTGAAGCAGGGTCCTGAGGCAGGAATCCACGACGCTGTCTTTGGAGATCCCGTTTACAAGACTGGAGGTTGCCGATGTTGACACGGACCTCATCAGCTGCATGAAGAAGGGCTTGTGTGAGGAGTTGGTTTGGACGAGAACTAGACTGCTTGGCGTGGGCCTTCATCGTCGTTCGAAGCTTGGTGACCTCAACCCCAGTCCTGTCAGCTGGATGGTTGTGGGAGACATGAGTTCTCGGGTTCTCGTAGGTAGAGTCTGTAGTTAGGCTGCCCTTGCACCCTGCTGTCCGCTGTTGTGTGCACTGCCATCTGATCCAGTTGTTGTAGCTCCTCTTCTTCACACACATGTAGCCTTCCAGACAGAGCTTGTCGCCTCCTCGATTAGTATTGATGATCTCCATGGTGAGTGTTTGTGAATTACTCTGATACCTGACATCCTTATATATGGTCAAAATTTGAGCTCATCACATCCAAGAACTACTCAGATTGCTCAACACATAGCCTAGGATTAGCTCATGTATACAGATTAGCTTCTAACGAACGCTAACACCTGAAGTGATTCTAACGGTTCGATTCTAACACCCTTTAGTATTGAGACGAAGTGAGAACATTTGATGTTACACCTTAGATTATTTACATAAGCAACAAAGCTTTGTCATAAAAAGATGTCACACATTCTCCTATATCTACAAAGACTTGATAGACCACAAGCCAATAATCAGAAATACATAAAAAATATATATAAAAAAAGTGTGAGCATTTGTCTGAAAATCTGTTAAGGGTGTGAGCATTTGTCTTGTGAGCATTTGTCCTGTGAGCATTTGTCTTGTGAGCATATGTCATGGAATCGTAGCAGTCACACAGCCACAACAGATCACTGCGACTAACAATCAGACGGAGAATCGTTGCGGGTTTCAGACCACGTGGAGCGATAATACGAGGTAGGGGACGACCCTCGATTGAAGTTATGCACTCCGAACGAAGTGAATTCCCTTCGAATGAAGTGATTTAACTAACAAAGGGTGTGCATCAAGTGCGGTTGAATATTCAGCCATTATTGTAAACGAAACCTGAAAAACAAGTACCAGATTACCATTGCCAAATATTTACATATTTCTGTATTATTAACCTGGTAAGAGATAATCAATCAATCAGGTAGTGTTAAAAATAATCAATCTGGATGTGGCAAAAGATAAAAAATACCTCAGCCATAGTGGTCCCCGAGGTCTGGCCGGGGGCAGTGGAGGGTGCAAATGGGTGTTTTCCCTGTTGTGTGGGGATGGTCCCGATATTTTTAGTGCTATGACCCCCATCCCTAGAAAAAGGCATCATATCCCGGTGTTGTCTGTCCTTGTCAACTGCAATAATAGCAATTATTTAATGACTGATACTCTTGTATCGACACGAATAAAACTACGGAACTTCGTTCCAAGCAACCTTTTGTAAACAAAACCATGTGCTTTAGGCAAGCAATTAGCCAAGCCAGTTTAAACAGCTCATTTAAAGACAAACAGCGACGCAGCGCGCTGGCCTCTCATCTACGATCAAATAAATACGGGGCTGTTTGATAACGCTTCTTAAGACGCATGGGGGTTTAATCAGCGTCATAATACTTTAACGATGGTGAATGGAGTTACGACCAGCTTCGTCTCCTCGCAAAACAAGGTCCCAGTCCATGTCGATCTTATACCTTCCCTGAAATGATACACGATATGTTCGAGGTTTGTAGGAATAATGACAACTAGAAGGCTGGCATACATTGTGTACGGTCGATTGGAGCATCATTCTGAAATGTCTGCCTCGCAGTATCGCTTTTCCCACGGTCTAATAAACTTTTGGTCTGCACTGTTGGCTAGGGAATGAAGCTCACAAATTGCAATTGGGTGAAATATCATATCGACGCGAAGTCTTTGACTAAGTTTTGATTTTGCGTGTATGCTTGTGCCAGCTCAGGATAAAGTCGTGCAAACTGTCATAATCGCGATAAGGGTGATGTGAAAGGAAAGAGCTGCGGTGTAAACTGTTGTCACGTCGCTAAGCGCCCTGGTCCTTCGTCCTCATTAATTTGCAATTAAATTTCTTTTGAACAACGGTGTGATATTTCACAATACGCACGCGCACATACACATCATCCCCTTCTGAAGTTCTCGATCGGGACATCAAAGAATGATCGTGTTATCAATGAATAATTTGTCTGGTAGGGAGACATTTACGGTAACTTGAAATATAAATGATATTATCACCGATTCAACGAGTGCCATCATGATGTTCTATGAAGTAACATCATAACGCTCACCAAAAAAAAACACGTTATGATAATCAGTTGGTCATAACGTGATGGACGGGCTTGGGGTGAGGATGGACGGGCAGTTTTCAAATCCTGGCTAAGACCCTGATGTGTAAGTGTCCATTTTATAACAGCGGGTATGATTTGCCAGTGGCACATATTTACATTCACTTCAATCGAGGGTCGTCCCCTACTTAATACAGTGACTCAAACGATCGGCGTTTGGATTGCGGCGTTACTTCGCTTCGTTGTCAAGCACGCGGGACAAAGATAGTTTGTAATAGTCTTAATCAGGTTCCTTTACCTGCTGCCACCATGTAATATGCTGGTATCATATTAATATTAGCACAAGCAAAACACAGACATTGTCGAGAAGCCAGGTACGTAGTTTAACGTGTAATGACGTCAACACAAGTACACCGATAGCGATATAGGCTCATATCACAACAACAATTACACTGTTTCACCGTCTCTGCCACCGCCGTACCAGCCTAACAGTCACTTAAGGTAAAAACGACTGCATGTTTTTCCTCCTCTCAATCAAATGGACGATGTACATGCGAGATTTGTCTTCTCTGTGGTAAGATAAATCGGTAGGAGGGTGGATGGGGGGGGGGGGGAGAGAAATGATCACACCGCGGGGGTTGGCGATGTGGGTGGGGGGGGGAGGTATTCCAACGCGGGGAGGGACGGGGCGAGGCGTGGGCAAGTGACTGTCAGTTATTTCATACCGCGTGATAATAGCCGATCTAAGTCGATCTTTTTCTCTCTGCCATTCTAAACCAAAATACGGTTCAATATAGGGTCCGTTGAATGGTTAGGCTATCAATTGACCAACAGTCCAGCAATCTTCTTTATCTTGTTGTGTAATATAGTTCGTAGGAATTTAAAACAATTGACGCATTTCTATGCACAATGGTTAAGTGTTTAATTCTATAAAGATAAACATTTTAACCGGCAATTCAATTGTCACGTCTTATATCTCCACAGAAAGTGTACATGAACTTTGAAATAGAACTTTGATTAAAAATTGCGACAAGAAGAATGATACATGGAGGTGGCGTTTGAGTAGCGTGCATGCACACATACATCAATACATCCATTCATCAATACATACATACAAACATACATTCATTCACACATACATACGTGCATGCATATATACATACATACATACATACATACATACATACATACATACATACATACATACATACATACATACATACATACATACATACATACATACATACATACATACATACATACATACATACATACATACATACATACATACATACATACATACATACATACATACATACATACATACATACATACATACATACATACATACATACATACATACATACATACATACATACATACATACATACATACATACATACATACATACATACATACATACATACTTACATACTTACTTACTTACTTACTTACATACATACACGACTAAATACATCATAATGTATTGATCTATGGGCGTCTTCCATGCCGCAACGGAGTCTGAGATTTACTTCCGTTTCCGCTAATCAAGGCATGGATTGATGTTGGGATCGTAAGCGGGTCTGGGTGTGATGCAGCCCCAGTTCGGTGGACTTCGAACAGTCCTATTCCGCCAGCGGGGCGACTCAACGACCATGTAGCGAAGTCTCCATCCGCTCTCCAGATCATCAGTCGCTGGTACACATACAGGCAATCGACAAGAGCTCGGCGAACGTTCAGCGGGGACTGTAGCGTAATTGTAATGAATGCTTCCGAACGGGTTGTCCGAGGTTTTCTTAATGAACTTGAACTTGAAACGCAGGCCGACGTAGCAGGGCGCTTTTGTACGGACCAGACATGCAACGGGGGCGTATTTGTACGCAGTTTTACCGGACGAACACGGAAAATGTCGCTATCGTTCCGTTCTGCCGCGCGTCGTACACCTTACGCAGATTGCGTGCTACGCGACTACTTCGCCACGACGGGACACTTGGGTAAAGATCATGGACAGGGAAATTCTCAAAAGCCGCGTCTGAGATAGAAGTCGAGTTGACGAGGAAAATCGAGATGCCGTTGAGGTGTTTTGGTTTGAGGGAGACAGCTTTGCCTTGGGTCCAGCTTTGTACGGAGAAGGTGATGGCGAGCGAATACAGAACACAAACGAGGAGAACGCGCGGCATTTGAAGGGCACGTTTATCATCCAGCTTCAGCAACTTGCCGTGGAAGTGGGCGTGATATAGAAGGCGAGTGAAAACGAAGATCATACTGAAACCGCCACAACAAAACTGAAGGAAGGTCACCGAGTTTTGATGACAGACGCTGATTAAGTAGTTGACCACGGCGAGAGGGATGTGTTCTAGAGGGAGCGTGATGAGGAGCTCGTTGTGTAAGGCGAGAAGAGGCATCTCATCGCGTGTGTAGAGTACAGACACGGTGTTGAGGGTCTCGAGGAGGAAGAATAAGATACTGATGCTGGTGAAGATAATGATACAGAGCCAGATGGCGAAGGGGATGGGGCCGATGAGAAGACCCACATCCAGGGGACCGCTCGTGTAGAATACCAAGTTGCTCATGTTGAGTATGACGTCACAGGCGCTCAGCATCACCATGATCACAACCAGACCTTTCTTGGATCCCATACGGGATCGGATCTCACTGATTTCGTGCATGGCCTGCTCATGCCTCATGCTGATCCGGTGTTTGGCACTCATCTTACTTTCAGGGTCTTCCTTCATTTTACTTATGAAGAAGAATGCGTTCTTGATTGATTGATACACCCGTAAAACTACCAGGTCATCAACTGACGTCACTCGCTAACTCAAATTCAACTTGGAGCTCCCACAACTCGCGCACTAGTGATCCCTGCATCAGGCAGCGTCGCTCTGCATCCCAGCTTGAACTAGTCCACTAATTGATAACAGTGGATTACGGGTCCGAGCTTCTGCAGTATTGGGATAGGGTTATAAGGGGTCGTGAAGGGAGAGCAGAGGGAGGTTGGTTTCCCCGTCACGTGACGGGAAGAACACTTCGATGAGGTGGGGGAGTAGGGCTTCATATTGTATCAACCCTGGGAAAGGAAAAAGCTTGTGTGATGAGCTCCCGTCTGGTGCCAACATGATCCTCCTCGCCTGGTCCAGCCGTGTGCTCAATAAACACAAGCACTCTCCCATTGCCATTAGCATATAAGGAATTATACATAACACGCCAGGTCATAGATACCAAAGTCAACAATGAACGCATTCCCCACGAGGCCGCTTGCAAAAACACCATCAAATTGGCATCCCCAGATCCATGCGTTAATTCATGGATGGAGACTGTTTGATGATTGGGTGTCGACCGATAAACGAATCTCTCTTCTGGGAGGAAGATATCATAACAGAGAAATGAAAGGAGGGTAATATTGTGCTGGTAATGGTTGCCATAGTAGAAGGGTAATGGTGAGAGTAATGATTTGAGGGTAATGAAGCTGGTGTAATGGTTGATGTTGTGTGTGGGGGTGGTGTTGTGTGGGGGTGGTGTGTGTGTGGGGGGGTGTGTGGGGGGGGGTGGGGGGGGGTGGGGGGTGTGGGGGGGGGGGTGGGGGGGGGGTGTGGGGGGGGGTGGGTGGGGGGGGGGGTGGGGGGTGTGTGGGGGGTGGTGGGGGGGGTGGGTGGGGGGGGTTGGTGGGGGGGGGGGGTGGTGGTGTGGGGGGGGTGTGTGGGTGGGTGGGGGGGTGGGTGGTGGGGGGGGGGGGGTGTGTGGGGTGGGGGGGGGGTGTGGGGGGGGGGGGTGGGGGGTGTGGGTGGGGGGTGGTGTTGTGTGGGGGGGGTGGGGGGTTGGGTGTGGGGTGGTGTGGGGGGGGGGGGGGGGTGGTGGGGGGGGGTGGTGGGGGGGGTGGGGGGGGGGGGGTGGGGGGGGGGGGGGTGTGGGGGGGTGGGGGGTGGGTGGGGGGGGTGTGGGGGGGGGTGGGGGTGTGGGGGGGGTGTGTGGGGTGGGGGGGGGGGGGGGTGGGGGGGGTGGTGTGTGGGGGGGGGGGTGTTGTGGGGGGGGGGTGGGTGGGTGGGTGTGTGGGGTGGGGGGGGGGGTGGTGGTTTGTGGGGGTGGGGTGGGTGGTGGGGGGGTGGTGTTGTGTGGGTGGTGGGGTGTGTGTTCTGGGTGGTGTGGTGGTGGTTTTGTGGGGTGGTGGTGTTTGTGGGGGTGGGGGGTTGTGTGGGGGGTGGGGGGGTTGTGTGGGTTTGTGGGGTGTGTGTGGTGTGTGGGGTGGGGTGGTTGTGGGGGGGTGGGGGTGGGGTTGTGTGTTGGGGTAGGGGTGGTGTTGTTGGGTTGGTGTTGTGTGGGGGTGGGGGTGGTTGACGAGAGGGAAATGATAATAGGGTAAAACTTGAGTTCAGTTTTCTCTCTGTGTGACTCAGTTCTGCTTTTGCACAGTTTTGATCCATTTTCCCCATTGCTTAAATACTCTCCCGCCCCACCCCACCCCCCCACTCGGTTCACTGTTTCTCCGTGTCTTCTCTGTTCTCTGCAGCTGGACGCAGTGCAATTATTCTGTTGTTCCCTTTTTACTTTAATAACATCCGTCAGTGCGGCTTTCTTTGACATGCTCCTATTCTTCTGCCGTTATGATATGTATCCGCCCCTTGTTTATACGCATGATGAACTGTCGTGTTTGTGTATTATAGATAAACTGATTGTAAGGGCAGTATTTCCATTGTCAGATCAAACCTCCTTAAGCCGCAGAGGTAAGCACCCGATAGCCTGAAAGTGAGCCTGGTACCTCCCTGCTGTACCCACGAGTCTGGTACCTCACCGCTGTGGTCACGAGTCTGGTACCTCCCCGCTGTGGTCACGAGTCTGGTACCTCCCCGCTGTACTCACGAGTCTGGTACCTCCCCACTGTGGTCATGAGTCTGGTACCTCCCCCTGTACTCACGAGTCTGGTACCTCCCCGCTGTAGTGTACTCACGAGTCTATAATACCTCCCCGCTGTGCTCACGAGTCTATTATACCTCCCCACTGTACTCACGTGTCTATTATACCTCCCCGCTGTACTCACGAGTCTGGTACCTCCCCGCTGTACTCACGAGTCTATTATACCTCCCCGCTGTACTCACGAGTCTGGTACCTCCCCGCTGTACTCACAAGTCTGGTACCTCCACGCTGTAGTCACGAGTCTATTATACCTCCCCGCTGTACTCACGAGTCTGGTACTTCCCCGCTGTACTCACGAGTCTGGTACCTCCCCACTGTACTCACGAGTCTGGTACCTCCCCACTGAACTCACGAGTCTATTATACCTCCCCGCTGTACTTACGAGTCTATTATACCTCCCCGCTGTGCTCACATCGATGGATGTTCGCTTTCTTCGTTCACATCGCCTCTCCGCCAGGAGAGCTACATTGATCTCTTGCGGTCAGCGTCCACAAGTCAAGAGACGAACTGAACCGATTTGCAAGCAATCCAGCAGTTCACGTGATTGTCTCAAATATGATTTATAATGCCAGCTTCCCTACGTGAAAAGAACGCAAATCAAAAGCTAACAACGCGCTCTGTAATTTCGATGCGTCCCATGGACAACCAGTGATGGTATCGCTATCTACCGGTGATGGTGTCATTATGGTGACCCCCCCCCCCCCCCCCCCCCCGCTTATCTTATCGGGGAGTAGCATGTCCTGCGTCACAACAGCTACCCAGGATCATACTGCATTCACCATCAACCCTATCATATCTGACACGAGCTCAATGCATCCTATGTTTGCCGCCATGAATTGCTCTAGCATTTCTATATATATTTCACCCCCCTTATTAATGACTGGGACCCAATTGCTTTACTGAGTTTGGAACCTAGCCGACTTGTGGCGCGGAGAAGCCATAGATGGATAGTCACCTCCCTGCCGAACCCACGGCATCCTTTCCAGGTTCAGTTTAATCCTGTTCCAAAATCATGTTAACATCAACCATAAAATCCATTCTATTAAAAGTTCTTGTCATCCGATTTATATAAGCCCACCTTGCTAAAACATACTCAGGTCAACAACAAAAATACCACATTTAACTCATTTCTTAGGTTACTGCCCCGAAGTGGCATATTTGGGGATCGGCAAATGGCATCTTGCAACAAACAATTATTGCTCATGAGAGTTCATTGTGTTTATGAAAGCAGCGAACCTGTGCTCGGTCTTGATTAGTGAAGCGCATTTAGTCAGTAAATAGTCACGATTCATAATGCTTTCTTGGTTTGCCCAAAAGACAATAAACACGACTTGAACATAAAACCATACCTTACCCGAATCACAAGCCATTATCTCACAGGCTACGTCATCATTAAATACCTGACTGCAAAACATCAGCAACTCTGTTGTGTAGCAAATACCATTAATTAGAGCGATGAAAATTATAGGTGTGGTTGTGTCACTAAACGATAAGTGTTTTACACCAAGCATGAAAAGATGTCAAGTTGCACAAGAAATTTGGGTGTGGTGTAGGTGTCAAGTAACACGACGCATTGGGTGTGGTGTAGGTGTCAAGTACCACAAGGCATTGGGTGTGTAGCTGCACCAAGCGTTGGGTGTGGTGTAGGTGTCAAGTTGCACGACGCATTGGTTGTGGTTAAGGTGTCAAGTTGCACCATGGATTGGGTGTGGTGTAGGTGTTAAGTTACACAAGACATTGGATGTGTCAAGTTGGCCGACGCATTGGGTGTGGTGTAGGTGTCAATTTGGACGACGCATTGGGTGTGGTGTAGGTGTCAATTTGCACCGGGAATTGGGTGTGGTATAGGTGTCAAATATCACAAGATATTCGGTGTGGTGTAGGTATCAAGTTACTCAAGGCACTGGGGGTGTGGTATAGGTGTCATGTTGCACAAGGCATTGGGTGTGGTGTAGGTGTCAAGTTGGACGACACAATGGGTGTGGTGTAGGTGTCAAGTTGGACGACGCATTGGGTGTGGTGTAGGTGTCAAGTTGGACGATGCATTGGGTGTGGTGTAGGTGTCAAGCTGTACCAGGCATTGGGTGTGGTGTAGGTGTCAAGTTGCATCAGGCACCAGACATAAGGTGGTGTAGGTGACAAATATCACCAGGGCATTTGATGTGGTGTAGGTGTCAAGTTGTACCAGGAATTGGCATTGGGTGTGTGTAGTGTCAAGATGTCAAGAATTGGGTGTGGTGTAGGTGTCAAGTTGTACCAGGCATTGGGTGTGGTGTAGGTGTACCA
The DNA here is from genome assembly GCA_034190875.2 of Urechis unicinctus. Lineage (NCBI taxonomy): Eukaryota > Metazoa > Annelida > Polychaeta > Xenopneusta > Urechidae > Urechis > Urechis unicinctus. Next base: position 70,239,821 of record CM067351.1, read on the forward strand.
GCATTGGGTGTGTGGTGTAGGTCAAGGTCATTGGGTGTGGTGAAGGTGTCAAATTGGACGACGGATTGGTGTGTGGTGTAGGTGTCAAGTTGGACGACGCATTGGGTGTGGTGTAGGTGTCAAGCTGTACCAGGCATCGGGTTTGGTGTCGGTGACAAATATCACCAAGCATTGGGTGTGGTGTGGGTGTCAAGCTGTACCAGGCATTGGGTGATGTGTAGATGTCAAGCTGCACCAGACATAAGGTGTGGTGTAGGTGTCAGGCATTGACAAATATCAAGTTGGGTGTAGGTGTGCACAAGATACATTGGGTCAGCATTGGGTGTAGGTGTCAAGCTTACCAGGCATGGGTGTGTGTAGTGTCAAGCTTGGCATAAGGTGTGGTGTAGGTGTCAAATATCACATTGGGTGTGGTGTAGGTGTCAATTTACTCAAGGTACTGGTTGTGGTGTAGGTGTCATGCTGCACAAAGCATTGGGTGTGGTGTAGGTGTCAAGTTGGACGACGCATTGGGTGTGGTGTAGGTGTCAAGTTGCCCAGGCATTGGGTGTGGTGTAGGTGTCAAATTGGACGACGCATTGTGTGTGGTGTAGGTGTCAAGTTGGACGACGCATTGGGTGTGGTGTAGGTGTCAAGCTGTACCAGGCATCGGGTTTGGTGTCGGTGACAAATATCACAAGACATTGGGGTGTGTGGTGTGGGTGTCAAGCTGTACCGGGCATTGGGTGTGGTGTAGGTGTCAAGTTACTCAAGGCACTGGGTGTGGTATAGGTGTCATGTTGCACAAGGCATTGGGTGTGGTGTAGGTGTCAAGTTGGACGACGCAATGGGTGCGGTGTAGGTGTCAAATTGGACGACGCATTGGGTGTGGTATAGATGTCAAGTTGGACGATGCATTGGGTGTGGTGTAGGTGTCAAGCTGTACCAGGCATTGGGTGTGGTGTAGGTGTCAAGTTGCATCAGGCATTGGGTGTGGTGTAGGTGACAAATATCACCAGGCATTTGGTGTGGTGTAGGTGTCAAGCTGTACCAGGCATCGGGTTTGGTGTCGGTGACAAATATCACAAGACATTGGGTGTGGTGTGGGTGTCAAGCTGTACCGGGCATTGGGTGTGGTGTAGGTGTCAAGTTGCACCAGGCATTGGGTGTGGTGTAGGTGTCAAATTGGACGACGCATTGTGTGTGGTGTAGGTGTCAAGTTGGACGACGCATTGGGTGTGGTGTAGGTGTCAAGCTGTACCAGGCATCGGGTTTGGTGTCGGTGACAAATATCACAAGACATTGGGTGTGGTGTGGGTGTCAAGCTGTACCGGGCATTGGGTGTGGTGTAGGTGTCAAGTTACTCAAGGCACTGGGTGTGGTATAGGTGTCATGTTGCACAAGGCCTTGGGTGTGGTGTAGGTGTCAAGTTGGACGACGCAATGGGTGTGGTGTAGGTGTCAAATTGGACGACGCATTGGGTGTGGTATAGATGTCAAGTTGGACGATGCATTGGGTGTGGTGTAGGTGTCAAGTTGTACCAGGCATTGGGTGTGGTGTAGGTGACAAATAGCACCAGGCATTTGGTGTGGTGTAGGTGTCAAGCTGTACGAGGCATTGGGTTTGGTGTCGGTGACAAATATCACAAGACATTGGGTGTGGTGTGGGTGTCAAGCTGTACCGGGCATTGGGTGTGGTGTAGGTGTCCAGCTGCACCAGGTTTTGAGTGTGGTGTAGGTGTCAAGTTGTACCAGGCATTGGGTGTGGTGTAGGTGTTAGCTGTACCAGGCATTGGGTGTGGTGTAGGTGCTGCCAACCGAATGCTCTTGGTAAGGACACCGGCGACCGGGAAGAGAGAGGAGTGGGGCCTGGACCCCGGCGACCCACACGTTCACCTCTAATACTAGTCACCAACGTGGGGTCCTGGACAGGGCCCTTCACACAATCACCTCTGATACTAGTCACCAACGTGGGTCCTGGACAGGGCCCTTCACACAATCACCTCTAATACTAGTCACCAACGTGGGTCCTGGACAGGGCCCTTCACACAATCACCTCTGATACTAGTCACCAACGTGGGTCCTGGACAGGGCCCTTCACACAATCACCTCTAATACTAGTCACCAACGTGGGTCCTGGACAGGGCCCTTCCCACAATCACCCTCTAATACTAGTCACCAACGTGGGTCCTGGACAGGGGCCCTTCACACAATCACCTCTAATACTAGTCACCAACGTGGGTCCTGGACAGGGCCCTTCACACAATCACCTCTTATACTAGTCACCAACGTGGGTCCTGGACAGGGCCCTTCACACAATCACCTCTTATACTAGTCACCAACGTGGGTCCTGGACAGGGCCCTTCCCACAATTACCTCTAATACTAGTCACCAACGTGGGTCCTGGACAGGGACGTTCACACAATCACCTCTAATACTAGTCACCAACGTGGGGCCTGGACAGAAACGTTCACACAATCACCTCTAATACTTGTCACCAACGTGGGTCCTGGACAGGGCCCTTCACACAATCACCTCTAATACTAGTCACCAACGTGGGTCCTGGACAGGGCCCTTCACACAATCACCTCTAATACTAGTCACCAACGTGGGTCCTGGACAGGGCCCTTCACACAATCACCTCTAATACTAGTCACCAACGTGGGTCCTGGACAGGGACCGTCACACACACAATCACCTCTCACACAATACTAGTCACCAACGTGGGTCCTGGACAGGGCCCTTCACACAATCACCTCTAATACTAGTCACCAACGTGGGTCCTGGACAGGAACGTTCACACAATCACCTCTAATACTAGTCACCAACGTGGGTCCTGGACAGGGCCCTTCACACAATCACCTCTTATACTAGTCACCAACGTGGGTCCTGGACAGGGACGTTCACACAATCACCTCTAATACTAGTCACCAACGTGGGTCCTGGACAGGGCCCTTCACACAATCACCTCTAATACTAGTCACCAACGTGGGTCCTGGACAGGGACGTTCACACAATCACCTCTAATACTAGTCACCAACGTGGGTCCTGGACAGGGCCCTTCACACAATCACCTCTAATACTAGTCACCAACGTGGGGCCTGGACAGGGACGTTCACACAATCACCTCTAATACTAGTCACCAACGTGGGTGGGGGCCTAATACTAGTCACCAACGTGGGTCCTGGACAGGGACGTTCACACAATCACCTCTAATACTAGTCACCAACGTGGGTCCTGGACAGGGCCCTTCACACAATCACCTCTAATACTAGTCACCAACGTGGGTCCTGGACAGGGCCCTTCACACAATTACCTCTAATACTAGTCACCAACGTGGCGTCCTGGAACGTTCACACACACAATCACCTCTAATACTAGTCACCAACGTGGGTCATGGACAGGGCCCTTCACACAATCACCTCTAATACTAGTCACCAATGTGGGGCCTGGACAGGGCCCTTCACACATTGGTCTCGCGCACCAGATGTTCCACGCTGCTCACCAGGACAGGAGCCAATGGTCACATGAATGACTGGATCACATAATTCGTCACAGAATAACACTCGGAACCCTGGTAAAGGTTTTGGATCATAGAATACGTCACAAAATAACACTGTTGATGAGGGGAGATCTACTGGGTTGAAAGAGGAGAACCCTAGATGAGGCTTTGGTTAGGAAGAGTCTGATATTCAGCGACCATCAGATGACAGCCTCACTCGTTGCGGCTTGTAACGACAGCCCAGTTCATCTTAACCGTCGTCTGTTATCAACAGTTTGGAACCAAATTATAAGAGTGATACCTTAACGATGTGGGTCTGATCTCAGGATGTTCATTTCATATTTTAATGAGCTCTGGAATAGATACCACACCTGTCCGCGGCTGATTAGATTTCCATCACATCAACTGGTATTAGAGATAAGGTCGCATTCACCGTGTCTCGCCTCTGGCCTTCTCATTATCATTGCTGTAGGGAGTATTGCCTCATGCGTAGCCTCCAGTACCCGGACATCATCTCAGTTCAACAACCTCATGATTTTTGCCATGCAGTCATTCACATTTGGACAGCCCATCCACCCCCACCCCTACATCCAGAAAGCTTGGCTGCCCATGACAAACGACTTGCAATTGAGCACTTCATGATCTGTCCATTCAGGTAATGCACTCCAAGACCCATAATTTCATGACAACAATTAGACACAAAGATTCATCAATGTTTTATGCATTCCATTTATTCAATAAAATACATATGATAGATGCTTGAATGCTGGAGACATGCCACTACATCTTCTCAACTACCCATCATCACTTATGTACAAATTACATTACATTGAGAATTGGATCCCGTTCAAGTGTTACACTTGCATCTCAGTCAACACAACTCATCCGCCTCCCTCCTCACTTATCACCATGGTTACATATGCAGATCAGCATCACAAGGCAAAGTACTCCATAAGATCATTGAAATTGTTCTGAGGAAATCAGTGACATAAATGAATCAAAAAGATACAACAGCCTCAGCAGACGACTCAGCAGACTGACTCAGCAGACTGACTGATATCGCTCTTCCGTTCGCTACTAAAACACACCACAAAATGCATCCTGTTCCTCAATCAGGTGAACATCAACCAGCCATACTTCACACCACACAACAGTTCACTGTACAATTAAAATCCATTCTATTAAAAAGTTCTTATCCAATTGATCCAAGCACACACAGCTAAAACATAGAGAGAGAAGTTGGAAACAAGCAGTGAGATGCAGAGGCGGGGGAAAGATGGCCATACAAGCACTGATGAGGGGGCAGGGGGGAGGCCAATATGATGCTGGTAAATAGAGGTGCCCGTGTCACGATGACGTGGTGGCCAGAGGTGATGACGGCATGATGATACAGAGGAAAGGTGATGATGACATGATGATACAGAGGAGAGGTGATGATACAGAGGAGAGGTGATGATGAGATGATGATATGAAGGAGAGGTGATGATGAGGTGATGATGCAGAGAAGAGAGGTGATGATGACGTGATGATACAGAGAAGAGAGGTGATGATGATGACGTGATGATACGGAGAAGAGAGGTGATGATGACGTGATGATACGGAGAGGTGATAATGACGTGATGATACAGAGGAGAGAGGTGATGATGACATGATGATACAGAGCAGAGGTGATGATGAGGTGATGATACAGAGAAGAGAGGTGATGATGACGTGATAATGATATGATGATACAGAGGCGAGATAGAATGTTATTTCACAACCAGGGGAAGCAGACCACAATGTGGGGGAAGCCGTGCTCAATAACGCGGCTAGTTTCTACACGAGTAAGTAACGGGAGGATTGTCTGACGGTCCATCTGGACTACTGTGGGGCGGGGTCGCTGGGTGTAGGGCTGTGACTGGCAGAAGCTTCACGTAGGGCTGGACGTCTCTGTCTGTGACTGGACTATGTGGTAAGACAAGAGGTAATCAGGGTAGGCCTGTAACAGATACACACAGCATTTTAGTAACAGATCCACATCGATCCACCCCCACATCCTAACCCCACACTCAATCAGCCCCCACATCCCACCCCCACACTCAATCAGCCCCCACATCTCACCCCCACACTCAATCAGCCCCCCCCCCCCCACTCAATCTGCCCCCACATCCCACCCCCACACTCAATCAGCCCCCACATCTCACCCCCACACTCAATCAGCCCCCACATCCCACCCCACACTCAATCAGCCCCCACACTCTCACCCCCACACTCAATCAGCCCCCACATCCCACCACAACACACTCAATCAGCCTCCACCAGGGTCTTAGCCAAGATTTGAAAACTGCCCGTCCATCCCCACCCCGTCCATCACGTTATGGCCGTAACTCCATTCACCATCGTTAAAGTATTATGGCTTTGATTAAACCCCATGTGTCATAAGAAGCGTTATCTAAAAGAACAGTATTCATTTTGATCACAGATGAGCGGCCAGCGCGCTGCGTCGCTGTTTGTCTCTAAATTAGCTGTTTAAACTGGCTTGGCTAATTCCTTGTATCCGGCCTGGGAGGCGCGTGGACGGGCTATAGGGGGAAATTCAAGCCCGTCCAAATTTACGTCCAATGGACGGGTTTCTGGCTAAGACTCTTGCCCCCACATCCCACCACTAGCCTGACACACTCACCTGTTCTCCTCGGTAGACAACATACTCAGCAAACGAGAGCCCGCCATTACTGGGCCTGCCAATGACTGAGTGGTGGCCCGGTGGAGCGTGGGCCATCTTCATGGCGCTAAATTGCAGGAAGGACTTGCCTAGAGTGACTCTGCACAGCACCAGCTGCCTGAAAGATACAGAGACGGGGTGAACTTGGTGTACCATGAAGTGTGAAGCAATAGACAGGATGAGGAGGTAAATGAGGGCAGGTGAGAGAGGGTACCTTTGACAGAGGTAACAGGAGCGGTCTTTGTGTAACGGGCATCCTGTGCCCCCCCCAATACCATACACATACTGGTTGCTTTTAGAAGAGTTCTCGGCAAAGTAGATTCCTGTAACAACAGTGGAAGTAGTCATTTAGCTACATCAAAGAAAATAGAAACTTACAGTAGATCTTGGATATGTCAAACTGAGCTACTGCGTGGAGACTTTCCCAGCCAAGACTTTCTCATCCCGGCAACGATGATATTTGCCCGGCGGAAATGGAGTTTGGCTGGCTAATAGGCGGCTACACCGTCATGACACGTACTTACCAGCACCAAACATGCCCCCGATGTAGGCGTGCCTCTCGTCAAAGCCTTTGTGGACGATGGCGTTGATGAAGGGCGAGCCATGGAAGAGATGGCGCTCATTCTCGTGACCGTGATTCTCTTCAGCCACCTCCTTCCTACGATGCTCGTACCTCTCCCACAGACGCTTGTTACGGATCTTCTGCACCTATACACACAGCATCAACATCACAGACATCACATCCACACCATGACACCTACAGCATCAACATCACAGACATCACAACCACACCATGACACCTACAGCATCAACATCACAGACATCACATCCACACCATGACACCTACAGCATCAACATCACAGGCATCACATCCACACCATGACGCCTACAGCATCAACATCACATCCACACCATGACATGACACCTACACAACCATCCATGACACCTACACACACAACATCACAGACATCACATGACACCTACACACCATGACCACACCATGACACCTACACACAGCATCAACATCACAGGCATCACAACCACACCATGACACCTACAGCATCAACATCATGACACCTACACACACAGCATCAACATGGCATCAAACCACACCATGACACCTACACACACAGCATCAACATCACAGGCATCACAACCACACCATGACACCTACACACACAGCATCAACATGGCAACAACCACACCATGTATCTCACCCATGCTACAACCTTGAATGCCAATCTCAATCTGTCAGTGACATACCCTGACGATGTCATAGCTGTCAAATTGTCCGCCAGCATTGTCCTTGTGTTCACGGAGTGTGTTACGCATCTGGTCAACGACAGAGATGTATTCAGCGTCATCTGTGGCCAGGTCAATCAGAACGGTACCCTGGCTAGGAGTGGGTGCGAAAAACGAGGCTCCTGCAACAGATGACAACACAGGTTTGAGGGAGATGTTTGTAGAGTTCCAAACAAGGTGGCATTGAAATAAGCACTGCTAATGGCCCAATGAACTCCCAGCAACCACACTAAATTATCTAGACTCTATCTATCTTAGTACTTGATGGTAAATAATTCAAGTATCAGAAATTTACAATTACTGTCAACCAATCAAACGTTACTAACTCATTCCCTATTAGAGTAACAACCTCTGTGTCACTGAATATCACTGCAACTGTAACTATCACTTGTTGGCCGTAACTAACCCTCCACCACGGTTTCTAACAGGCTGTGACAGCAAATAAGTAACTAAGCACGCACGCAATATTTCCTTGATATATCCAGCTCCACCCAGTTACTAGCTTTAGATACCTAGTATCCCTTACCATGTGCCACATGGTGCATTTAAGTTTTAGTCAAAGCAGTTACAATTGATTGCATTCGATTTTACATTGATCATCTCCACAACATGAGAATTTGGATGATTTGAGATAGAAGTGCATCTATTGTAAGTAGCATGCTGTGGCTTGTTGGAGTCACAGTAGCTGTAGCTCACATACAGTGGGTATCAATCAATTCCTGCCATTATCACTGACTCACCATGACTGGACATGAGTTTCTCAACACCTTTCAGTATCTTGTGTCGATGTCCGTAGGCATTGATGCCGATGTCCTTCAGTTCATCGTGACCCATCTCTACTAGAATATCCATGGAGATCTGCTCCTTTCTCAAAGATGTCTTTGAGCTGAGTCAGACCGACACTGTCGAGGAAGGCCGCAATGCTAATACACTCTCCACTGCGATCCGCCTCCAGTAGCGGGCTGTCTGAGGCACAGCCATCCCCTGCCGACTGCTGCTGGGGAGTCTTAGGGCTGAGGGCCCCCGCTCCGGCCGTGTTAGGTGTCGACGGAGCAAACACACTGAGGTCATACAGACACTATTTCATAAAAGCCATTTTGGTGGAAGCATGCATTGCTCAGAGTGAATACATTAGTGAGGACATGTACCTGTTGGGTGTGGCAGGAGTTGTGCTTGATACGGAGGCAGGGAGTGGAGAAAGCACAAGACTTGTCTTACTGACCACGGGTGGAGATTGGGCAATGGGCATGGCATCCGTCAGCAGCGCCCGCACATCATCAGCCTGAACCACGCCACACATTATGATGACTTATCGGTTTACTGAGCGTTATGATTGTTACTTCACTCAGATGGATTAGGATAGACACTGAAAACTGCACAGATAAATTATGGCATTTGTGAGATGACAGTGAAGCTAGGTTGGTGATGAGATGATGGTGAAGCTAGGTTGGTGATGAGATAATGGTGAAGCTAGGTTGGTGATGAGATAATAGTGAAGCTAGGTTGGTGATGAGATAATGGTGAAGCTAGGTTGGTGAAGCTAGGTTGGTGATGAGATGATGGTGAAGCTAGGTTGGTGATGGTGATGATGGTGAAGCTAGGTTGGTGATGATGATGGTGAAGCTAGGTTGGTGATGAGATAATGGTGAAGCTAGGTTGGTGAAGCTAGGTTGGTGATGAGATGATGGTGAAGCTAGGTTGGTGATGAGATGATGGTGAAGCTAGGTTGGTGATGAGATGATGGTGAAGCTAGGTTGGTGATGAGATGATGGTGAAGCTAGGTTGGTGTTGAGATGATGATGAAGCTAGGTTGGTGATGAGATGATGGTGAAGCTAGGTTGGTGTTGAGATGATGGTGAAGCTAGGTTGGTGATGAGATGATGGTGAAGATGTTGATGATGATGAATCTAGGTTGGTGATGAGATGATGGTGAAGCTAGGTTGGTGTTGAGATGATGATGAAGCTAGGTTGGTGATGAGATGATGATGAAGCTAGGTTGGTGATGAGATGATGGTGAAGCTAGGTTGGTGATGAGATGATGATGAAGCTAGGTTGATGAAGCTAGGTTGGTGATGAGATGATGGTGAAGCTAGGTTGGTGTTGAGATGATGGTGAAGCTAGGTTGGTGATGAGATGATGGTGTATGGAGGTAATTATACTGACAGAGGTGAGGTCCAACGAGGTCTGTCCCTCCTGGTTCCTCAGCGTAGGGTCTGCACCATGAGCCAGCTGTAACAGGATCCAACAGAGTGATCATTACAAGGCAACAAGAGGTAGCAATAAGTAATGTCTGCCATGAGAGACATGAGAGAGGGGCACCTACCAGGAGAGCACAGAGCTGAGTACGACCTTTCTGAGCAGCCTCGTGGAGTGGAGTGAAGCCCCACTTGTCAACGGCGTTCACACACGTGTTGAACTTGATGAGCAGGGCAGCGATGTCCACATGCTGTGAGAGAATAGACACAGAGTGAGGTATCCATGTGAGGGGAGGAGACGGGGGAGGAGGTGGGGTACTACTGGAGCTACGAGACTCACCCCATAGGAAGATGCATTGTGTAGCGGTATAAGACCGCCTTTATCTTGGGCGTTCACATCAGCACCACTCTCTAGGAGGAACTCAGCCACTTCCACATTGTTGTAACCAGCTGTTGTCACAGGAATCAAAATGTAAACAATGGGTTTAGTAAAAAAATTGTGTTCCAGATATCAGTGCAAAAAAACCCCCCAAATTTCTTTCAATCACTTATTTGGGGTTAATAAGGATAAATCATAATGTGTCATATGTATTTTGTCATAGCAAAGTAGAGAAAAGTGGGTGTGACTTACCAGCCTGCTGGTGGGGAGTGGGTGTGATTTACCACCAAGGTGGAGGGGAGTTAGTGTAGCTTTCCAGCCAGCTGGAGGAAAGTGGGTGTGGCTTTCCAGCCAGCTGGAGGAGAGTGGGTGTGGCTTTCCAGCCAACTGGAGGAGAGTGGGTGTGGCTTTCCAGTAAGCTGGAAGGTAGTGGGTGTGTCTTTTCAGCCAGCTGTGGGGAGTGGGTGTGGCTTTCTAGCAAGGTAGAGGGGAGTGGGTGTGACTTACCAGCACGGTGGAGGGTAGTGGCTTTCCAGCAAGCTGGAAGGTAGTGGGTGTGTCTTTCCAGCCAGCTGGTGGGGAGTGGGTGTGGCTTTCCAGCTAGCTCGAGGGGAGTGGGTGTGACTTACCAGCACGGTGGAGGGGTGTGGCTTTCCAGCCAGCTTGAGGGCAGTGGGTGTGGCTTTCCAGCTAGCTGGAGGGAAGTGTGTGTGTGGCTTACCAGCATGATGGAGGGGAGTGGATGTGACTTACCAGCACGGTGGAGGGGTGTGGCTTTCCAGCCAGCTTGAGGGTAGTGGGTGTGGCTTTCCAGCTAGCTGGAGGGAAGTGTGTGTGGCTTACCAGCATGATGGAGGGGAGTGGGTGTTGCTTACCAGCCAGGTGGAGGGGCGTAGAGTTTCGTCCCTGAGTATCACGACAATTGATATTCTCCTGTGTAGCCAGCTTCTGTACCCGGGCAAGGTTGCCTTTCTTAGCGGCTTCCAGCAAGGCAGCATCTCCTGTGGATAGCCATGAGAATACAACACGTGAGAGCATGTTGGAAAGGGATTGATGGAATATTGACATAAACTACCTGACCTAGGTCAGTGAAGCGTACCCCTGAGGAGGTCCTGTACTTCTATGTCTCCGTCCTTGACGAGATCTAGTGGTGTGTGTCCGTCACGGTTCTTTTTGTTAGCATCAGCGCCATGCTGAAACCAATCAATCACACTCAATTCACGTATAAACACCAAGATGGAGCATCATGTAGTCATGGAACGGATGAGACAAATGCCATGGGGTCTTCAGCACAACCAGAGACAACACTATAGTACCTTGAGGAGCAGTTTACAGATTTCAAATTTGCCCTTAGCAGAAGCTTCATGAAGTGGGGTGAACTTCCATAGGTCAGCAGCATTACAGCACGCTCCATGCTGAAACAAGGCGCAACCTCGTTAAATACAGTGATTTGGTCACACCCACCACACATACTGTCACACCCACCACACAAACTGTCCCACCCACACACACAAACTGTCACACCCACCACACAAACTGTCCCACCCACCACACAAACTGTCCCACCCACCACACAAACTGTCACACAAACTGTCACACCCACCACACAAACTGTCCCACCCACCACACAAACTGTCACACTCACCACACATACCATCACACAATGTCACATTCACCACACAAACTGCCACATCCACCACACAAACTGTCACACAAACTGTCACACCTACCACACAAACTGTCACACATACTGTCACACCCACCACACATATTGCTACTCCCAGCACAATCTTCCATAATGAATGTTATGTACCTCTATAAGGAGTTGAGTGACTTCGAAGTGGCCATAGGAGCAGGCATTATGGAGGGGAACCAGCCCTCTGTCACAGTCAAACACACACTATGTCACCACCACACTACCAGCTCATGTCACCTCATCCAGAACAGCTCAGCCATCACACTCACCCTTTGTCCTTGGCATGCACATCAGCACCCTCTTTGAGCAGGTACTCTACCACAGCCACGCGGTTGTAGCCAGCAGCAAAGTGTAGTGGTGTGGAATGACGTCCATCCAGGTCACGACAGTTGACAGCGTGAGGATGAGCTCGCACAAGCTTCTGCTCCCAGCCAGGGCACACATGACAGTGATGAGACATTATGAGGCATATGACACATGTAAGGCACTGGATTAATAAGAGGCACATATGACTGTCATATCACCAGTGACAGGTAATGAGGCACCTGATCACCAGAGACAGGTAATGAGGCACCTTATCACCAGAGACAGGTAATGAGGCACCTTATCACCAGAGACAGGTAATGAGGCACCTTATCACCAGAGACAGGTAATGAGGCACCTGATCACCAGAGACAGGTAATGAGGCACCTTATCACCAGAGACAGGTAATGAGGCACCTTATCACCAGAGACAGGTAATGAGGCACATGATCACCTGAGAGACAGGTAATGAGGCACCTGATCGCCAGAGACAGGTAATGAGGCACATGATCACCAGAGACAGGTAATGAGGCACATGATTGCCAGAGACAGGTAATGAGGCACATGATCACCAGAGACAGGTAATGAGGCACATGATCACCAGAGACAGGTAATGAGGCACATGATTGAGAGACAGGTAATGAGGCACCTGATCACCAGAGACAGGTAACTCATCTCAAGCCTCTCAGAGTCCTGACAGGTTACTCACCTTGACCATATCGAGGTCCCCTGCTTTGGCTACCTCCAGAAGCTGTATATCTACATCAGTGGTGGTAGATGTAGCCTCCTCACTCACCAGAACTTTACCGTCTGTGGCATCTGTCCACAGGCAGAATATCACCATGTTCATGCGATGACGGCCACCGTGTTACAGGCGTGAGTCACAGAGCACAAGACAGAGGCAGAGCACATGTGCTCACTTATTGACTGCACCATTAAGTAGGGGTCTTACGCGTGGGCACCATCTGTGGTTCTGCCAGACACTGTACAGATCAATACCCAGCCCTGATGTCACCTCGGCTGTTATCCTCACCCGTACTAAACAGTAGCTACAGCATCAAACCACATCTCCCGGTAATGCTGCTTCAAACCACCTCTCCTGGTAACGCTGCATCAAACCACATCTCCTACTAACGCTGCATCAAACCACATCTCCTGCTAACGCTGCATCAAACCACATCTCCTACTAACGCTGCATCAAACCACATCTCCTGCTAACGTTGCATCAAACCACAGCTCCTGCAAATGTTGCATCAAACCACATCTCCTGCTAACGCTGCATCAAAGTAACACTGCGATGTGCTTCCACATTTCCCACTAACACTGCATTGTGCTTCTACAAATCCCACTAACACTGCATTGTGCTCCTACAAATCCTACTAAAACTGCATTGTGCTTCCACATATCCCAGTAACACTGCATTAAGCTTCCACATATCCCACTAACACTGCATTGTGCTTCCACATATCCCACTAACACTACATTAAACTTCCACGTATCCAACAAAAACTGTATTAAACAACCACAAAGTAAAAATAACACTGCATTACCGTTACACACCCAGATGACACTACGTACATACATCACAAAGCCCAATATCACAGAATGAAATCACCTCGAGCTCCATAAACAGCAACCAGATAACGGTTACACAGCAATGACATTTTCCACTGGTCCCTCTATCAGTAGCCCAGACAATGTAATGGCCATACATAAATAAACCAGCTAGAACAGTAATCAGTGCTCAGCAAAGGGTAATGTTCAAAGCAAAATACGAGGAATTTCAAGTGGGTGAGACTCTTGCTAGTGCTCAAGTAACAACGGCGACTTCTCTCAGACACCACCTGTGCTAGCTAGTGCTCACGTAACAACGGCGACTTCTCTCAGACACCAGCTGGGCTAGCTAGTGCTCACGTAACAACGGCTACTTCTCTCAGACACCACCTGTGCTTGTAGTTTGAACATCGACCCAACATTTCTACTGGGCTCTTGGACCAGTGTACAAGACATTTCTACTGGGCTCTTGGACCAGTGTACAAGACATTTCTACTGGGCTCTTGGACCAGTGTACCTGACATTTCTACTGGGCTCTTGGACCAGTGTACAAGACATTTCTACTGGGCTCTTGGACCAGTGTACAAGACATTTCTACTGGGCTCTTGGACCAGTGTACAAGACATTTCTACTGGTTCAACAGTCTTCCTACAAGTCACAGTCAGTCAAAACATAGTTAATTTAAAACCCCAAGAAGTTGGTGACACTGCATTAAGCCACCCAGTGCTCCAATAACAACCAGATGCCAGTTACACCAGGGATCAATCTAGGCTGTGTTTTTGCACCATTGGTGCATATTTTGTCAGCCACTGAGCTATGTCAAATCTATGAGCCAATTTACACACACACACACAAACGGCTTGTGCATTGGAGACACAACCTCGACTTAGCGTGTGAGTACTGTGCATGTATGAATGGAATATGCAAATGTTGTTTTATTGTCATCCTGGTGGATAGAGGTTCAACTGGAGAGCGAGATGTGAGGCTGGTGTAGTAAATGGATCATTGGATATAAATGTCCTGTTTGTTTGTGAGTGTGTGTGTGTGCATATATATATATATATATATATATATATATATATATATATATATATATATATATATATATATATATATATATATATATATATATATATATATATATATATATATATATATATATATATATATATATATATATATATATATATATATATATATATATATATATATATATATATATATATATATATATAGATATAGATACCCCAGCCCTGGGTAGTAGGCCCTGCAATTTCATAAGGCAGTCCCTTGTCATGAGAAGATGGAACCTTAGAATGATCACTGACCTCGCAGCATCTTCTGTACCGGCTCCGGAGCCAGCTGCTGGGCGGAGTAGCCCTGTAATGATACAATGCTGGGGTCGACACCATACTGCAGCAGTAGCCGGCAGCCCTGCATGTTACCCTGCTTGGCCACACGATGCAGAGCCGTCTGTCCCATACCATCCAATGCGTTCACCTGTAAACACAATATAGTGGTGTACTGTCAATAAATCAATGCATTGACCCATAAAGACATGAGTCAGGGAATATGATGGAAGGGCAGGAGGACACACCTTAGCACCGTGCTTGAGTAGTACATCCATGACATCATAATGAGCTTTGTCGGCAGCCACGTGGAGAGGAGTGAGGATCCTGCAACGGCAGAGATACACTACGCAATGAGACGTCAGAGATACACGACTCAATGAGACGTCAGAGATACACGACTCAATGAGAGGTCAGAGATACACGACTCAATGAGACATCAGAGATACACGACGCAATGAGACATTAGAGATATACGACGCAATGAGACGACAGAGATACACGACGCAATGAGACATTAGAGATACACGACTCAATGAGACGTAAGAGATACACGACTCAATGAGACATTAGAGATACACGACACAATGAGACAGATACACGACTCAATGAGAGGTCAGAGATACACGACTCAATGAGACATTAGAGATACACGACTCAATTAGACGTCAGAGAAACACCACTCAAAGAGACATCAGAGATATGCTATACAATGAGACATTAGAGATACACGACTCAATGACACATTAGAGATACACGACTCAATGAGACGTTAGAGATACACGACTCAATGAGACGTCAGAGATACAGGACTCAATGAGACGACAGAGATACAGGACTCAATGAGACGTCAGAGAAACACCACTCAGAGATGAGATACACTACGCAATGAGACATTAGAGATACACGACTCAATGAGACATCAGAGAAACACCACTCAAAGAGACGTTAGAGATACACGACTCAATGAGACATTAGAGTTACATGACTCAATGAGACATTAGAGATACATGACTCAATGAGACATTAGAGATACACCACTCAATGAGACGTCAGAGATACATGACTCAATGAGACGTCAGAGATACACTACGCAATGAGACGTTAGAGATACACATCAATACTGACAAGACGTGAGATACACACTGATACATAAAAGATACAGAGACACACACTTATAAACAAGACAAGTCAAAGATACACACTAATAAACACGAGAAGTCAGAGATATACACCGATACACAAGTCCTATGTGACACAAATATAGCCACAACTCACTCCTTGTTTTTGTCGCTGAGATTGGCATCCTTACGGATCAGCATCTCCGTGACTTGTTTCCTCTTGGGGAATAACGAAGCCACTGCACTGTGCTAAACACACGATATGCAACCAGGTTAAATGCAACACAAATCATACACATGCCAGCCTTTGACCAGAAGAGTATCTAAAAGGCCAGTTAAAGATAACAATATCCAGGTAAATATTTCTACAGCAAGTTTAATCAATGATGTAGTATGAGGACCTAGGTGGGTTTGTCCCCCGAGCACCTAGGTGAGTTTGTCCCCTGAGCAATAAGGTGAGTTTGTCCCCTGAGCAATAAGGTGAGTTTGTCCCCCGAGCAATAAGGTGAGTTTGTCCCCTAAGCACCTAGGTGAGTTTGTCCCCTGAGCAATAAGGTGAGTTTGTCCCCTGAGCAACAAGGTGGGTTTGTCCCCTGAGCAATAAGGTGAGTTTGTCCCCTGAACAATAAGGTGAGTTTGTCCCCTAAGCAATTAGGTGAGTTTGTCCCCTGAACAATAAGGTGAGTTTGTCCCCTGAACAATAAGGTGAGTTTGTCCCCTGAACAATAAGGTGTTTGTCCCGAACAATAATGTGTTTGTCCCCTGAACCCTGAACAATAAGGTGAGTTTGTCCCCTGAACAATAAGGTGTTTGTCCCCTGAACCCTGAACAATAAGGTGAGTTTGTCCCCTGAACAATAAGGTGAGTTTGTCCCCTGAACAATAAGGTGAGTTTGTCCCCTGAGCAATTAGGTGAGTTCGTCCCCTGAGCAACAAGGTGGGTTTGTCCCCTGAGCAATAAGGTGAGTTTGTCCCCTGAACAATAAGGTGAGTTTGTCCCCTAAGCAATTAGGTGAGTTTGTCCCCTGAACAATAAGGTGAGTTTGTCCCCTAAGCAATTAGGTGAGTTTGTCCCCTGAACAATAAGGTGAGTTTGTCCCCTAAGCACCTAGGTCAGTTTGTCCCCTGAGTACCAAGGTGAGTTTGTCCCCTGAACAATAAGGTGAGTTTGTCCCCTGTACAATAAGGTGAGTTTGTCCCCTAAGCAATTAGGTGAGTTTGTCCCCTGAGCAACAAGGTGAGTTCATCTCCTGAGCAATAAGGTGAGTTTGTCCCCTGAACAATAAGGTGAGTTTGTCCCCTGAACAATAAGGTGAGTTTGTCCCCTGAACAATAAGGTGAGTTTGTCCCCTGAACAATAAGGTGAGTTAGTCCCCTGAACAATAAGGTGTTTGTCCCCTGAACCCTGAACAATAAGGTGAGTTTGTCCCCTGAACAATTAAGTTTGTGCAACAAGGTGTTTGTTCATCCCTGAACAATAAGGTGAGTTTGTCCCCTGAACAATAAGGTGAGTTTGTCCCCTGAGCAATTAGGTGAGTTCGTCCTGCTGAGCAATAAGGTGAGTTAGTCCTCTGATGAATTAGGTTAGTTCCATAACTGGGTTTGATGTTTGACTCACCAGAGCAGTGTCCCCACTAAAGGGATGCTTGAAAGAGATGGTTTCCGAGGTGAGGTGTTTCTTTGTACGCGCCATATCACCCTGTCGAGCTCCTTCCAGCAAACAGTGACCCTTATACTCGTCTGTCACATATAAACAACTTCTTCAGCATTCAGCCACCAATATCTCATCAAGTTTTGCTTCTAAAAATAAAGTTTAAATGGCAGGCATCGGTCCAGTAGCTGAGTGGACGACCTACACTGCATGCGTTCCTGGAGGTCGTGGGAGGGGGTGACATCAAGAGCACTTTTGCCGTGACAGTTGACGAGGGTTGGGTCAGCGCCGTGAGAAAGGAGGAGGGAACAGACCTCCTTACGGCTCTTAGAGGCAGCTTCATGGAGTGGTGTGAATTGCCACAGATCCATAGCATTCACACTGGCTCCATGCTGGCAGACACAAGACATAACTCAAGATGAGGGACATTATCTCAACCAGTGACAGACATGACAAATACAAACCACAAGGAGACACAAGAACCACATGAACATAGTGACAATTATCTTCAGGATTCTATGACTATCAGAATTGCATGTCTTTCCTCAATGACAACAATAATTTACTATCATCTATTTAATAGCCTTGAGGAGGCTATGGAGTTTGGGCTCTGACCTTGAGGAGTAGTTCAGTGACCTCAAAATGACCGTAGGAGCATGCGTTGTGTAGTGGCACCAACCCCCTGTTACAGTAACACAACAGTCATACATTACCACAGACCCAAAGGATGGTGTAAACATCTCAGAGACTACATCAGGCACAATGGACAAGTAGTCACTTACCCCTTGTCTTTGGCATGGACGTCTGCTCCCTGTTGCAGTATCATCTGTACAATACGAGTTCTGTTGTAACCTGCTGCCAAGTGCAGCGGAGTTGACTGTAATGCCAATACATACACATCATTGTATGGTTTACTTCTGATGGTACATCACACACTCTAGTCTACCAAAGAAGACGAAATCGGGCCAAGACTGACCTTCCTGCCATCGCTCGCATGGCAGTTGACATTGAGGGTGGTGAGAAGCGAGGAAATCTTTTCCTCGTTACCTGATCGAGCTCCCTCAAGAAGCTCATCCTTTTTGTATTCACCTGTAATCAACAAGAGTTACACACATACAGGTATCTACACCTGTAATCAACCAGCCATACAGGTACATATGCAACTAAATTCAACCACCCATACAGGTATCATACACCCATAATCAAACGCCCATACAGGTATATACACCTGTTATCAACCACCCATACAGGTATATACACCTGTAATCAACCACCCATACAGGTATATACACCTGTAATTAACCACCATACAGGTATATACACCTGCAAGCAACCACCATACAGGTATATACACATGTAATCAACCACCCATACAGGTTTATTTACCAATAATCCACAGAGGTTTACCTGTTAGCACACACTTAGCTGAGGGATCGGCCAGATCCAGCGCAGTTTTGCCATCAGTGTTCCGTATATTGGGATCAGCACCGTGCTGGAGTAGGACTAACACACATAAATCATTGCCAGTTCTTACAATGTCAACACAGTTTTCAACTGATGAGTGTGATGTCATGCAAAAGTACAAGAGTGAACACACACCTATGCAGACATCTATTTTGCCCTTGATGGCAGCCTCATGAAGTGGGGTGTAGTTCCAGTTGTCACGCGAGTTCGGATCAGCTCCTTGTCGCATGAGGAGCTGTACCACCTCCGCGTGACCAAAGCTACACGCGTTATGGAGGGGAATGAGGCCACCATCATCACGGGCATGCACGTTTGCTCCACACTGCAGCAGCCACTCCACCACCTCCTTGCGGCCAAAACCTGTAATCAATACCCATTCAACACAAAAGTGAATAAGTGTTGTACAGGAAGAATGAATGGTTTAAATAGTTAGAATATTATTTTATCAGCTGATGAAATGTTCAACATTAAGAGTACAAATCTTAATAGATTCACAGGAAAGTAATTAGTTGTCTTCACAGCTACAGGGGTGGAAATTAGCACTCGCCCACCCGCCAATGGTGACTAAAATCAGGCTCGGGCGAGTGGCGGTACCCAATTCAGTCGTCCGGCTGGCGAGTCGATTTTTGCCATAGCAAAACCTTGCCTCAGGATTTTTTTGTATGCTGCCTCCGTTTGAGGTTGGCTGCGGCAAGTGGCAGCCTGACGTCCACACGTAACCTCATGAATAATTAATAAGATTCATAACAGACAGCCAATCATTGGTCAGCGCGCAACTATGAAAGTATGATCACGCCAACCTCGCATTGATAGCGCTATTTGCTTTTAGTATCAACCAGCCAATTACCGGTGAACGTCATCAAAAGATTAAACAGTGATGATGCAAATTTACTACACCCAGTAGGACGACACTGTAAGCTGGGTGTAATAGACAAGGTTGTTATCTGATCCGTAGCTAATAAAACCAACAGACTATATGGTGAAGAATGTGTGAACCTGTTCCTCTTGGTGACTCTCTCTGTCTCTACTGCAGAATGTGAGCATGGTTTCAGCTCAATGGGGCTTATCAAGAGTGACTGGCACTCCAGCCTCAATACAACCACCCTAAATAATGCTTCAATCACCAGATAGCTATGACCCATCACGGGCCATTGAGTTATGGTGGCCCTAGAAAGAAGTGAGTCATGCTCCATGTTCATGGAGGAAAAGGAGACACTGATGAGGAGAGTGATGGTGAGGAAGATGACACTTCCACTGTGTGTGTCGCCCTTGAAAGGCTCCAAGAACTTGCCTACGGAGAGGAGCCAAAGGACCTCTAATCTGTGATTTGTTTATTTGGGTTTTTGTATGAGCAGCTGTATTTGAAATATGGTGACCACCTGTCAAATAAATGCCATCACAACAACTTGGTACAGACATTGTGAAGAAATTTCAAGCTTTACCGGACCGCGGTCCGGAAAAGTTCTGAAAACTTACCGGACTGAGAATTTTTTTACTGGACCGAAGTTTGGACAAACATATGGTGTGCTTTCAAAAATCCGTGTGAAATCTACTTGTGTGTTTCTGGCGACCACGGAATCACCCGAACTTCCGAAGTTACGTTGCATGGCAAATGACTAACGAACAAGCGAAAATTATAAATATTGACAGAAAGACGAAAGAGATGTGAAACAGCAAATTCTTGGGTTTATTTTCATTTTTGAGGGGGTACTCGCATGTTTAGTATATTAGAATTTATTAATGGACCAAGGACCGGTGAACAATCACATTATTTATCAGACCAGAGAAAAGTTTACTGGATGTCCGACGGGTCCGGTAAACCTTCACAATGTCTGTTGGTAAATACTGTTACATTAGTCATTGGTCTCTTGATTACATACCATCAAACAAATGTTATTTGCATTACTGTTACCAATCATTTAACTACCAATAACAATGCATTGATTGGAAACAATCACAAATAAAAAAAGGACATGCAAAATCATAACATGAACATCCATGATGCGCCAAACAAATGAAAAAAATCAACATGCCATCCGTTCCGTTAGACGTTTGATGAAATATAATGCAATAAGGCTTTCACAGGTAATCTTTTACCTTCGCGCTAATCACCACTAAACCAGTGTAAACCACTCACTGTCGACTTCAATCGGCAGGTTCGTTGACAAAAATTTTGTTTGGTTTTTACCTGCGGCGAAATGTAAAGGCGATGACTTGCGACCAGCTGTATCTTTGGCATTGACGTTATGGGAATTGACTAGTTTCTTTACTTTCCCAAGATCTCCATTTCTACATGCTTCAAAAAGGTTCCTTCCAGGATCATCTTGCAATAAATTTATGTCAGCAAGAGGCGCTTCTGGCCTCTTCGTCGCCATTTTGGAAACGGAGAGCCTACGGAAAACCGACCAGCTCAGCGCCGTGAATCAGTCTCGCCTGAACGAAATATGCGCGGCATCTAAAAGAAGCAATTTCCGCGATTTCATGCAGTTATCATTTTGTTTCCGTTTTTGTCTAGATACAAAAATGACTCGCTTGTACTTTCTAAGTATTAGAAATAGCAAATCATCGAATATCGGCACGTTGAAAATTGCATTGGAATTTTGTTTACAACAATAATATGCTTGGGATTTCTAATATTGTCTACCATATGCCACACTAGGTCTTTCTTATGTTCTAACTATGCTTGGTGAAAACTACGAGGGAATTTATCAATTAATTTATCATTAATTCAAATAAATACTGCTGACCATATATGCGATATCGTCGACATTATTAGAGAAAACAACAACAAGATTGGGGAATAGCAAAGTGGTATACATGTTTAAACCAGAAACACCTTACATTGTCTGATGCCTAGGCGAAAATTCACATAATGTTACGAAACTTAAGTTTTATTACAAAAACTATGATAATGATAAATAAAGAATCAAGTGGATGAAAAATAACTTCACACGCCAAGAATTAAACATGTAACCTAAACTTATCAATTATGATACCAATCAAATAATTGTGAGTAAAAGTAGAAGAATTGTGCCATCAATAAAGTTTTGAACATAACATTGATAAATGAGTTTGAGTATCACTGCCCGGTGTCTTGGTACGTTTGGATGAACAAAAATTAGAGTTTAGCTGGGATTAAGGAAAAACAATATGCAATGCGAAATCGCATTCAATGTGTATATGTTGTAGTCGGTTCACATTTTCAGCGTGCTATTCCCGCGTAGTTTGAAGAAAGAAGTGTAGTTATTTGTTGGTCATTATATCATACTGTGTGCACAATGAATGATTCAGAATTATTCCGTGAGGCTGAAAGTGACGAGGATGCTGAAGCTTTGACTGCTGCTGAAGTGTTGCAAAAATTGGAGGAAGTGCGTATGCATTCATATTAACAACCCCTATTATCGCCATAGTAAACAATGATGTTTCTTGCTGGCAACTAACCCGGCGCCAGGCCTAACTTCAGTATCTCCATTAGGTACGGGGCTATGCCAAGCTATGATCGGTGGACTTTTACCTCATTGACTTTTATAGTGGATGACCTCCAAAGATTAACCAAACCTAGGTATGCTTAAAAACATAACCGTGCTTAATTGTGGATTAAGATCGTCCGCATTTCTCATTAGAGACAAATTGGGGCGTTGCAGAATGCGTTCCCGGCTTATAAAAATCACATGTTCGGTAGGACAACCATGAGCGTCGAACCCTGCTATGTACAGGTAGGGGACGACCGTCCGATCGAG
Organism: Urechis unicinctus; assembly: GCA_034190875.2. Lineage (NCBI taxonomy): Eukaryota > Metazoa > Annelida > Polychaeta > Xenopneusta > Urechidae > Urechis > Urechis unicinctus. The sequence continues at coordinate 70,262,754 of CM067351.1, forward strand.
GTGACTCACCTTAATCGAGGAGACTCACCTAGATCGGGGTGACTTGATAAAGTTTCCGCCATTTTTAAAGTGCCATTTAAAGGGACCCGATTTCGTTACCAGCCAAAGGGTTTTAACTGTTTAATTACTGTTGGGTCATATCTTTTTGTCTGATGTAAGATATTTAGGTGTATTAGATATCCAAAATATTCACTAAAGAGATATTGGTCATAATTTGGTGCACTGCAGCGTTAATGGACAGATTTAAGTTGGGTTTTTATGGTTGTCACTGTATTATGGCCCATGACCATGTCACTATACCTTGAATACCATATACCTTTGAGCCACAGCAAATTTTCTTGTCTATGTTGCACTTGAACTTGGTGTTTAGTTAAGTTGTCATTATTGTTATTGAAAAAAAAAAAAATGAATATTTATCTTGTTGGCTTGAAAACATTCAGAATCAGAGATAATGGAATCCACCACTCAGGCACCTCAAAGGCAATAGTTTCACAGTATATTTGTTGTTATATAACTTTAAAGGAATCATTTGACCAAATGAATTTATGCATGTTATTAATGATTTGATAATTGTCAATATGTAATGCATGCCTTGAACAAGTTTCTGTTTTCCACTTATTAGAAGTAGATGTAGATAGTTGTTGCAGCATTTTCTGGGTTGTTTGTTGACAAGTTTGAAGCATGATTGGGATAAAAGGAATTACAAGTGGACTATTTTTTGCCATGTTTTTCTTAAAAAGCCTTCTCATGGTAAGATATTGGTGAAATTATACATCCAAATATAAATATAATACATATTTATAAATATAATACTGTTGATGTAACAAATTTTGTACAGACTCTTTTATTTTATCAGCTATGAATTACAACCATACGGAAAGCCTGGGATGTTGATGGTTGTTGGGGTCTACCGTTTGGCAGAGTTTATATGATGATGACTTGTCCATAGTAGCATGAAGTGGTCTATTGTTTATGCCAGTTACAAAGGCTTTCACCACACCATTCCTCTCAGACCAGTACTTGTTGATGTCCACTTTAATAAGAGACAGCAAATCCCTTCCTCCAGCAAGTTCCAAGCTGTCACGTTGGATAGCTTTGTATTGATCTACCCCAAGGAAGTAAGCTAATTCTTCCTTGTTGTCATCACTTAAGGCTTCTACATCAAAAATAGTGGGTTGCATTTCAGTCTGGACAGCCTTATCGACAAGCACTGGCACAGATGAATCCATCTTGGGAATTTTAGCTTTTCCTGCATAGCTTTGGTCTTGGGGCCACTTTTCTTTGACTAGATTTGGATAGAGTTCAGACACTTTCACATAGCAGCCTGTACAAAACTTGGGTATATCTTTGGAGAAACTTTTTGTGCTCTTTCCACATAATGAGAAAAGTTTGTCTTGCACACTCTTTGGCACCTTTGATGACAAGTGAAGCGGGAGAGTCTTGCTCAATTGACCATACTTTGTGAAGAGCATGGCTGCACATTTCTTCTTATAGCGACCTGTCATGGTGTACCCAAATTACTTTTTCTTACTGAAAGATAAACAGAGAAATACAGATGTGAATTTAAGTCATGGAAACATGATTAAATGACAGATGAAATGTATCAATGGAAATACTATGTCATTATTCTTTCTCAATTATGCAAGACCAGATAACATTAAATGAGTATAACTGCCTTCTAAACATGCTATTATTAGGCATAAAATTAAAATTTACAATAATTAATCTATTAAGTGTATAAGCAATTGCAAATGGTGATTTCCAGCTCCATTCGAATTATTACAAATGGTTATAAAAATAGAAATACAAAGCCAGTAGTGAACCCAAAATGGATGGTGACAGTGATTAACCAGCCCTTTGTTTTGCGTACCACAACTCAGTTATTGCTCGGTAGATTTAAAAACGGCTTGGTAGATTTCTTAAAAAATGTCTTACCTTTCATTTAAACGAAGAATAATTTTCGCCAACCCTGTAGAATTTTTGCCAGAGAACTTATTTTCTCATGCTAGGTAGCAGGCTGGTAGGGTTTTTCAACTGTTCAAGCTCAATTTGTACATCAGACGCCACCTCGATCGGGGTGCAGTCAACGATGTTACTTTTCGTATGCAAATTTTCGTATCACATGGAGAGGATGGGCACTCTAAGCCAATCAAATTAAGCATTAGAAATATTTCCAAGCATCTTTTCTAACAGATAATCTCATTCGTGCACACTTCACATCAAGTCACCTCGATTTAGGTGAGTTCCCTCGTTCGGGGTGAGTCACCTCGATCGGACGGTCGTCCCCGACCTGATGTATTCAACATAGGTTTGCGTAGTTCCGTAAACTACCATTTCGTCAGCGTTGCCAAGGTGACATTACGACAGCTAATTAGGACAAAACTTTCGTACACTTACGCGCCAAGCTTCGTTTTTCAAGATGACTTTGAGGCATGGGAGCCCAGCGGGCTCTTTAGTCTGCATAATTGTAAGCCCAGGGAGATTTTAACTTCTGCCATGACATTGACAGAATACAGGAATACGTTAACAGTTACTGGCTAGCTTAAACATTTGTTTGTCTTGGGAAACGATTCAATTAGTCAAATACACATCTGTGTCTAAATGTCATGCAGGCGGGCCAATTAACAATCTCGCAAATTTTGTAGCTTTGCGTAATGGATGCAATGCATCACAAATCTCGCGCGTCCACGGGACCTGCAGGCCATATTGACGCGGGTCCACTACAAGAATCGCGGGTCCGGGACCCGGAACCTCGGGTTCCCGAGAGCCCTGGTAACATTAAAGATGGCTGGTTTGGCAGCGGAGTCTACTAAGTTGACATTTCCAGATGGTTCCAGTTCGGCTATTGTTTGTGGGCAGACAGGATGCAGGAAAACCGTATTAATCGGCGCCTTCGAACATATTGTTATCCTCTGCCCCACCATACGTTTCAACGAGGCCTATCAGTCGCGGTCATGGGTGTGGGATGATTCAGAGGTCTACTTCGTTGACCCAGGGGAGCGGCTCCATGACCACTTGAGGGCTTTCTACCATTGTTTTAAGGGCGAGTCAACCCTTTACATTATTGATGACAAAGGCCCTAACCAAGAAGAGAGACATGTTATCCGAACTGGCTTTTAGCGGCCGCCATTCGCAGCTAAGTGTCTGGGTCCTCACCCAAGAGTACAACTCAGTGCTGAAGGACTAACGTGAGCAGACTCGCTGGATGGTGCTCTTTCACACCAAGGACCGTGACTCGTTTGAAGACGCTTTACGTGAAAATGATGTTATTCCAACAAAGGAGGAACGTGCCACACTACGCCAACTACTAGCAAAGACCAAGCACGCAAAACTGCTGCTGAAGACTGATCAACCTACTGCATATGCCGTCGATTGAAGTGATATTGGCCTTGATAGCCGCCACTGCCTCAGTAACCAATTTAGGTTTCTTCATCTGGGTAGCGGTGCAGTATTTTGAAACTCGAAGGCGAATACGTATATTCATGGATCCTGATACCATTATTGATAAACTCCTTGAACAGGACACGACTAGCTTAGCATGACGCGCACTCTAGGTCAAACAGTGATACAGCTATACTCTATTGCTTGTATGTTTCTACCAATCCCACCAGAACACCAGCCAAAGCTAATTAGAGACCTCGAGACTGACCCGTTTGTTGGACACGCGCTAAGCACTGCCACTTGTGAGCTATATCATCGCTATGGTATGTTTAGCTCCATTAACCGCTGCTTTAACAACAGTTAGGCAATGTCAATTTGGAAAAACAAGCACCGAATCAACAGGGGCCGGTGGAGAGGAAGACACCACTTCCGCGTTATAGTATGTGTTTAACTCCACTATAGCATGTGCTTAACTACGCTATAACAGGTGCTTAACTACGCTATAACAGGTGCTTATCTTCGCTATAACAGGTGCTTACTAAGAGCTGTCAATTGGACAAATAAATTTAGTAAGTAAACAAGGAAGAAACAAACACGAACCAAGGGGAGACAATACCGGTGGAGATAACATCAGTGACCACTACAAAAAAGGGTTGCAGCAAGACGAAAGAGTGCTGCAGCTCAAAAAGCCAATCAAAATAAGCTTCTGAGAGAGCTCCGAGAGGCTAAGGCCGCGCTTAAGATGCTAGAGACGAAGCTGTCAAGCCAATATTAACGAGCAAACCTCCAGAAAGGTGGGCGTGGCCAACATGGGCTGCACCTTTGGTTGTCGGCGTCGTTGGGGTGTTTGGACTAGCATTGTATTGCTACAGGCAGAAACTAGCCTCACACCCTAAACAGGTTGTGGTACAAAAGCTTCCGGACGCTCATTTAAAGGATCCGTTTTATATGGAATAAGATGACAACATCAATTACCGATGGAAAAATGCTCGTCAACGCTCTGTACCACAGTGCAGTTGCTTCCGGTATTTCAATAGGTTATGTCAATCTTGTTAAGATGGCTCTGGATGGTTGGGCGCCACGTCTTGATTTCACCCCATTCGACCTGGCTATGGCTGTTGCCGATGTATCACTAGCCATGACAACAAAGGATATGTTAATTAAACAAGTAATATTACCAGTTGATTTACTGACAGCATGATTGTTTCCTTGGTCACATGAGACTGACTGGCTATTGCCTATGCTGCTTGAGGTGATGTTTATCAACATTAAGTTTTCAGCTTGTGTCAAAATATTGTCTTACAGTGTCATCATGACTATTTTGCTGACTGGTGGTGGGGGGAGCTACTGGTCCAACCAGTATCATTAATCTTAATATTTATTCCTGAGCATGCATGGCTGCAAAGTAGTGAGGTTGATTTCAATGTCTGTTTCACCCGTGTCCGTTGCTATGCCTCTATTGTATGTTTGCGTGTTATGATCATTTCTAACTTGTGATTCATGTTTATCCAAGCAATCATCATAACATTTCCAAGACATCATTTGCCAAAAAATGAGTTATGAGGGGAAGCAGTTTTCATGTAGGAAGGATGCCTGATTATGTTCTGATGTATAGGCTTGGTTGAATGAGAAATTTGCCCCTGAGCTTCTGGAGAACAAATGGGAGGTAGTGGAATGCCTGCTAGAACAGCTTCAACACATGGAGAACAATATAAGACAGGCCAAGCGAGGCGACTACAAGATCAGCCTGCATCGCATGGAGGTGGCCCTCGTCAATATAGCCATTATGCCTGAATAGTAACCTATATTTGCATTAGGTTGAGTCTAATATTTGCTTGGTGTTGGTTGTGTTTTAGATTGATAGGATACGTTACGTTATCAGCAGCTATCTCCGAATCCGTTTGCAGAAGGTATGTCTCATCCCAAATGACAAGAATACATTATGACGTTAGAACGTTGATTTATTCCACATCGGATGTGAGAAAATCATAACGTGTAATATTTTTCAAGAATTAATCATCATAACGTTCTGTTATCGAGTGCAGATTGAACAACATACAAAGTATATACTACAATATGAAGAGATTTCCCCGATCAGGCTAAACTCACGCCCGGAAAGCTCGCGTAGCTCGCGTACCTCATCTCCTCCACACCAGCCACCCTGTACCTCATCTCCTCCACACCAGCCACCCTGTACCTCATCTCCTCCACACCAGCCACCCTGTACCTCATCTCCTCCACACCAATCACCCTGTACCTCATCTCCATCTCCCAGTCACCACCACCTCCTCCTCCACACCAGTCTCTCCTCCACACCAGTCACCCTACCTCATCTCCTCCACACCCACCCTGTACCTCATCTCCTGTACCTCATCTCATCTCCTTCACCAGTCACCCTGTACCTCATCTCCTCCACACCAGTCACCCTGTACCTCATCTCCTCCACACCAGTCACCCTGTACCTCATCCCCTCCAACCAGTCACCCTGTACCTCATCAACTCACACCACACCAGTCACCCTCTCCTCCACACCTCACCCTGTACCTCATCTCCTCCACACCAGTCACCCTGTACCTCATCTCCACCACACCAGTCACCCTGTACCTCATCTCCTCCACACCAGTCACCCTGTACCTCATCTCCTCCACACCAGTCACCCTGTACCTCATCCCCTCCACACCAGTCACCCTGTACCTCATCTCCACCACACCAGTCACCCTGTACCTCATCTCCTCCACACCAGTCACCCTGTACCTCATCTCCTCCACACCAGTCACCCTGTACCTCATCTTATACCTCCATTCCTCTTCTTCTTTACTCCACCCTTTGCCTGGCTGTAGTTACTTTACCCCACCTGAATCATGTAAGGTTTCTTTAGTGAACTTACAGTGACCGGTCTGTTTCACAGAAAGACATTTCGAGTGGACTGTGTATATTTGTGTGTAGAAAGGTGTGAATACACAACTTAGTTGATCCCCTCTTATTATGTTTGAAACACAACATTGTTGAATTGAAAATGAGTTTGTTTGGGATAATACTGCAACTTGTCTGATTGCATTTGATTTGCAGTTATGAGAATCAGTTGGAGAGTCATTTCAAGTCGGTGGCTCTGAGGCACATGCCACCCAACTTACAGACAATGGACCCCAAGCAGACCAGTGAGTTTACGTTGATTAAACCTGCGTCTTATTGTCGAGAACATCATTTAGTGATTTCCTGCTATTGTGGGAGTGTAATTCAATGATTACCTGCTGTTGTGGGAGTGTAATTCAGTGATTAACTGATGTTGTGGGAGTGTAATTCAATGATTACCTGCTGTTGTGGGAGTGTAATTCAGTGATTACCTGATGTTGTGGGAGTGTTATCCTTTGATAACCTGCTGTTGTTGGAGTGTAATTCAGTGATTAACTGATGTTGTGGGAGTGTAATTCAGTGATTACCTGATGTTGTGGGAGTGTAATTAAGTGATTAACTGATGTTGTGGGAGTGTAATCCTTTGATAACCTGCTGTTTTGAGTGTAATTCAGTAATTCCTGTTGTTGAGGGAGTGTAATTCAGTGATTAACTACTGTTGTGGGAGTGTTATCCTTTGATAACCTCCTTTTGTGGGAGTGTAATTCAGTGATTACCTGATGTTGTGGGAGTGTAATCCTTTGATAACCTCCTGTTGTTGGAGTGTAATTCAGTAATTACCTGATGTTGTGGGAGTGTAATTCAGTCATTACCTGATGTTGTTGGAGTTTAATCCTTTGGTAACCTGCTGTAGAGGGAGTTTAATCATATTATTAAATACATGTATGGATAACTCTGAGGTATGTAACACCATGTTCCCCCGGCTGTCTGGCGTGTACCATGGGCAGTCAAGGTCAGAGGTCTAGCATCACAATCAATCTTCTATACCAGTCGAGAGTCGCGGTGAAATGGTTTAAAAATCAAACGACCAAAGCCCTGGGCACATCCGCTGTCACGCGACTCTTCGTCGTTTTATCCCAGGGAAGTCGCGAGATGACATCTAATATAGAGCTGTTTTGGTCTGAATCGACCTTGACCCCACTTGCCTTACTTTAGAAACAGGAGCGTTGATCGGTATCTGCAGCTGGTGTGAAATAATGTCAGTGACCTCGTGAAACTTGTTTTGTTGGGCCTCGGAGATGAACGACGGGGTATATTTTCCAGCTGTAATCTGTACGACGGGGTATTTTTGGAGCTTCGTGTTGTACCTTGGGTATGTTTTTCTCTTCCCATCTGTACAACGGGCTAAGTTATATATTTCGTTTCTGTATGTCGCGATTTCCTCCCGGGATTTCCCACCGATTATTGATTATGCAAATGCAATAACTGGGTCCTTATGTGACGCGCTGAGAATCTACGGCATTCTTGTCAGAGGCGCCCACATGTCTGATTTTAGCCGCATACCCCATTTTCAGGTCGTACGACGGGTTATTCATTTACATCACATCTTGTACGACAGGGTATGCTTTTTGCCATTACCTTGTACGACGGGTACACTCCCTAACCGGGTCAAGGCCAAGTTGCCCTCCCCTTCCCGGAGTTTGCCTCAGTCACCTCGCCCGTACCTATGTCAACCACAGTAAAAAAAACTTAATAAATCGTGAGCAAATTTGACCTCATCACGCCGACTGCGTCAGGGATGTACTGTCCGGTTGGTTGTCAGACATGGAACGCCGGTGAATACATCACCGGACATGTTTGCACTCAAAGCCATGCGACATGTTATGTTGGGCGGTATTTAGTTCATCTTATGCGACTAACCCAATTCGACCCGCTACGCCGTAGGGAAGGCGAGAATTCTTCTTGCTATTTATTAAAGCTGCCAAGATCCACCCATTGAATCCGTGATTCCGATCTCCGTACGCATCGCATCGGCTTCTGCACAGGATGTTAATTCGGCGTAGCACGTTATGTGTTAACTTATCGCATGGCACCCTACTCTCAGCCAATCAGAGCTCGAGAAAAAGCTCGGTCTTTTTCCCATATCACCTCAAACGCACAGTTTGCCATGCGATAACTGCAACCGTGTCGATATATCACCGAGAAACAACTTCACTTGAGATGGTCCCTCACAGAGCACCGCTGCTCTAGCATGGCAACACTACGGAGGTTCTTAATATCACGCACACTTTACAAGTCTTAAAACGAAGGTTTTCTCAAGAGTCATTTGCTTGCCTGCCGCTAATCTGGTTGCGTAGCGCTCATCGGGAAGTCACGGTATTATCCCATCTCCCCGGAATCATGCTGAAGCGCGAAATTGTAACACCTGCCGAGCCGTGTCTACTGCGCTACAGTGTTGCTAACATCAAACAACGGCAAAGTCGGCGGAGCTCTGATTGCCGGAGTTGGGAAGGTTCTGCAAGTCTCAATCAACAAACTATCCAAGCATATTCTAATCAAATAAACAAACAAGTATAGAAATAAAAGTATTTATCTAATCATCATTAAAACACAGGCAGTTGAGGCCGAATGGGGGATTAAGGGACTACCTCTCATATTTACAGGTCCCAGGCAGATACCTTGCATAACATAGGTTCACGCTAATTATCATTATTAGGAGACAGCGTCGTGCTCGTGATGCAATGGCCGCGTTCAATCGTTCGCAGAGGACCCCACGTGCGTTTATCATATGACTGAAGGTGCACTACCGGTGCATTGTCATGTATCCTGCGGGTGCGTTGTTATGTGCATTGCGTCGGAAACCGAGCAACTGAGTACTGTAGTAATGTAGGCGAAAATAGGTTGTTGATAAATGGGAGCTACCCCGGCACGTAAAGAACACATACGCTTTCCAATACGACTTGCCTAGTGAGCTGCTACTGAATAAGCTGCTACGGAATTACAAATCACAACATCATATTTCCACTCCGCTAATCACGCGGAGTGCCCCCCCCCCCTCTCCCCCCTCTACATCCGAACATCCCGTGACCTGAATTGCTCCCAAGTGAGGTCGTCGACCTCAGGAGGTCTTACGCCTGCGGAGATTTCTTCCCGGACAGCCCTCAAAACTAAGTCAATGTCCCCTAGCCCCTTGGCTGCGGGCCCTGTTTATATGTTAATTATATTCAATACTCGCGCCAGGCGAGAAGTGTAGCAGAATCCTGAGAGTTTGGGACGCAGACTACTCAAAATAAATGTTCGCCCTCTCGCCGGCTCACACAACACGACTGCGAGGAACCTCAAACTCGTCAACAACCGCCCCCTCTCCCACTTCCGCCCAAGCCCAGCTGCAATACAACCATACACTTGAATGAATGTCACGGGATACAATCGGTTTGATCTCGAGGCACTTGCCTGGTACGTGTTGACTTCATGCATGCCACACGACCCTTGCTCCTTTCGACTCCACCCAACCCGTTTGTTTTTATGTTCCGTTTTTTTATCGCGTCTGACGGGTCACCGATAAAGATGGTGAATGAAAGCAGCTAGCTGCTTTTGCGCGGTGAAGGTCATGTTTTTCTGGAGTATCGCCCTAAACACGCTCAAGTTCTAGTTGGTCACCTAAGTTGCAACACAGGCACGAAGGTCCGTTTACATATTTGTTTTTTCGATTTTTGTTTATCAAAACCAAAAACGAACAGCAATAACTAAACCGCAAACCGTGTTTCATATGCGACATACAGAAAAGGATAACATTAAACAGTTAACATTTTTCATTCGGTCAAACGGAAAAAGAAAGGCGCTATAGTTATTTAGAGATCGCGGCTCGTCTGCTCTTTGATTGCACGGGGTACGTCCGTTGCCAACTGGCGGTCACAGAGACGATCCTGGATTGACCTGTGACTCGGTTATAGTGCCTACGACTCTCTCTGCTTTGTTCCTCGACGTGAGTTTCGACCTTGGTCACCGCCTCGTCAAGTTGGCGTTCCATCGAGACGCAGCTCTTCTTGTCTGTTAGGTGTACTTATAAGCTCCGCCCACCTCTTCTCGGCAACGAGTGTTGTTTTAGCGCTGGGATATGGCAACAAAGAGGTCGTGCACTGGTAACAGTGTCAATGACCTCGCTGTCTAGGAATCATGAACTGGGATGATTTGGGGATATAACCATACTCTGCTTATTCGTTTATTTTGCTGTGACGCAATCCTTCTTACTTCTTGTATCAGCCTCTTTCTCGGAAACGAACACTTCTACTACATGCGCGCCTTGTCCATTGCACTCGATGATTTGATTGGGGAAATATGTGATTTCACAACAATGGTAGACTTGAATCTACTATCGTCGTTTAAATAACGGTGGTTGGACAATGGTGTGATACGGTACCTAATTCTAACATGGTGGGACGTTTTGACGGACGGTACTAGTCACATACTCAGTCGTTTCTTTTAAAAAGAATAATACTGTTCTACAAAACAGAATCGGTTATTACATTTACGGCATGCAGTTCTTTATTGTTCGTTTTCACCTCTAATTACTTTTCGATCCTTTTGAACAAACACCATTCCTCTTGTTCCTTGACCAATCCGGTGACCTGTCATCCAGGGCGCGGTCGATATCTGGGTTAATAATTCTGCTTGCATTGGGAGAGCAGCGAGAATGCCTGCGGGGCGGTCGGCACCACCAAGCGCTTGCACGGGGAACCTCATAGGCGGCTTGAGTCTTTTGTTTTCGATGGGATGTTGCGAAGCACAGGCGCTTGGGCTGGACCTTTATGATAATACCATCAAGCTCGCATGTATTTTTATCATTTTTAGGACTTCTACAGGGCTACAAGTATGGCGTCACATCGCTTGTAACAGTCTTCACTGGCTCCGTGACAGTGGTGTTTTATGAGCGCTTGATGCCAGGTTCATAAGGGATGTACGAAGACATTCTGTTAGGGCGTGGTTGGGGTAGCCTTGGAGGGGTAGGGTAGAGGTTCGGGGTTTGCTGGGTGCAGTTGTGTATCATGCCAGTCAGATTGGTCGTTATTGTGCAATAACCTTGTTATTGCTTTCAGTGACCCGGCGCGCGCCTCACCTAAACCCCGACTCTCTCACCACTCAATGCATCTGCCTTATTTGCACAATACACGAATCGTCTTATAATAAGCTATTTTGGTCTGAATCGACCTTGACCCCATTTAAGAAACCGGAGCGATGCAGTCGGTGTGAAATAATGTCATGACCTTGTGAAACTCATTGCTACGCGCCATATCATTTCAATCCTGGGTGTTTGCAAAGTATTGATCTCCCGGGGGTGGGGGTGGGGGGACTAGGGGCACTTAGATGTCTGGAGGTAGTATACAGGAACATGTTTTGTTGGGCGGTATTTAGTTCATCTTATGCGACTAACCCAAATCGGTCCTCATGTTATTGATTGCAGCTACCCTGCGCGCGCACATCTCACCTAAACACCGACTCGCTCACCTCTCAATACCTCTGCCTTATTTGCATAATATATGATTATTGGGGTGAAGCAACTGCAGTAGAAGTTATTCACCTTACCGCTCGCTTTCCAGCTGAGCCACAAAGTCTATGTTTTTTGGATCAACTCTGAAGAACTGTGGGAATCGACCGCCTTGTTATTGGCGCTGTGTGGTGTGGTGTTGTGGAGGGCTACGGGAGGGGTAGCTCCGGTCGTACGGTAATCAGACGTCTTGTAAGGCTACAAGAGGGGGTGAGAAGTCGTACCTGCCGACGGCCTGTAGGTTCATGGTTGTGGATTACGTCATAGCGGAGAAAAAAGTGCATGCCTCACTCGAGATATGAAGGTTACCCTATCCATTGTAGTCATATTTCATTAACTTAACAATATGCAACCATACAACAATATTAACTGATACCGGCAGTTGAATGTGTTCGTGCCCAAATAGCAACTGCCATGTTGGCAACAAAGGCGCACGTCATCCGGCTGAATCGTGAATCATGACCCAGCAACCTGGCTTGTTTGTTTTGACTTATCTAATATTTTTAACCCAGCATTCAGAGGGCGGGGTTTAGCTTCAGACACCCAGTGCCGGTGATGTTTCGCTCCAAGGAGAGTACAATTTGACTGCAGTGAACGAGTTGGCAACCAGAAGGTCGCGGGTTCGAATCTTGCCGTTGTGGCGATCCAGTCTGACATCATTCGCCGTCTGCTTTTTTGTCACCTGGAGCAAGAAATGGCATTAAACCCAGTACATGACCTAGAATATCGACACCTGCATGACCTGGTTAATAATCGCACAACAACTGAACCCCAGATTAAATCGATTCGTCTGTCTTAAAGTGTTTTTGAATATGGCTGCCCCTAACCTGAGTCAGCATGTTGCTGCAGGACGGCGTGGAGGGGGGGGGGGGGGGGGGGGGGGGGGTGGGAGTGGTTCTCAACTCAATTCAACCCATCCGTACCAGCTCTGATGCGAGCTTGTTCTCTCTGTAAACACAGTCAGAATCGAAGTACGCGCTTGAGGAGACACGCTGACTCGTCACTGACCCATGTCACAGCGGACAGCTCGTCTTGTAGAGATAGACACAGTGTAGTCAGATATTTAGGCACCATATAACACCCTCGTGTTGGTGTGCCGTTAAACAATATACTAACCTCTCTACTGTCTGTTACATGTCTAGGGTTTAATTGTTGTGTCTGTGTTTTGTCGAATGTCGCGCATGCGCTATGATCGGTGCGTTAGGATCGGGTGTTTTCTTGGAATTTCTTTCAATTTTCGGCGATAGTTTTTTCCTTTACGAAGAATGATGGTTTAATACTTAACTACAAAACTGAAATTTATTGATATATATATATATATATATATATATATATATATGTCATACTGAGTTTGTGACTGGGTGTCATTGTGTGACGCAATAACTGTTCTTGATGACCCAAGCCCTAAAACATATCTTTAGAATGATCGTATATTATTGACAAAACTGAGAGACATTTCTATGCAACTAAACGAACGTGCTCTCGGATCAGGATTTATTTCATCGTTCGTCTCACATGGCTTGATATTGCACTCTGCTTCATGTACTTGGTTCCGAGGTATTTAAGTGTTTGAGCGCATTCGCATGTATATTTCCATGATTCTTGGGTTTAATATAAGTTTGCCGAGCTGCTGTAGATTTCATCATCCTAAAGGAACGAATATTAACGAGGAGCCGATGAGACGCGAAGTGTTTTGTATTACCGCCAGCTTTGTGATTTAGAACGTTCGACAGACGAGATTCGAGTTTGTTTCCCCTCAACATGCTCACGCCCATGCGATAACATACTTATCGCTGTGCCACGATGACCAAGCGCTAGTTTACTCTTAATTGATACCCGAGGTTTTTCGAGTTAGTCTGAAGAAAATTACATAAAGGTTGTGTCTGGGTAGCTAGGGGGTTGATGCAGTTTTCATTTGTGACTAATATTCTGACGAGATAGGTTGACGTTCTGATGGAAATCATTCAGTCATTGCTGTAGGCCGTGAGTGAGAGGATGACCTCGCTGCCAATAGAGCAAGCCGCGCAGCAACTGCAAGCAGAGTGGATACGACTTCCACAGGGTAAGAACCTTCGACAAATCACCACGCATGTTGTCATGCAAGCCATCACGTGTGTCATCACGCGCGCTGTCACGTGTGTCATCACGCGCGCAGTCACGCATGTCACAATGCATAGCATCCAGCCCTGTGTTCGTCATTTGAAGGCCTTGATGTGTTTGTCTGCTCATTAAACCCCGGGGTCCACACATGGCCTGCGTGACCCTGCGCCAGTCGGTGGCGGCGTGATCGCCGAAACTGGGGCAACGGAGCGACCTTCACGGCCAGCCACCAGCAACCATCGCTCAACGTCCCATATGCTTCACTTGGCTTTTGTCAATTCAAGCTAGTCAGTCAATGATCAGTGTCAGACGTCTTTTCTCTGTAGTGAATGCGAATCAGCTTTTCACCGATTTATCCAACACTTAATGATATCACCTACCCGCTAGCTACCACTTTTACCCGCTAGCTATCTCTTTTACCCGCCCGCTACCTGTTTATCATGCCCACAATACGCTACATTGGCTGATTTTTACACACCGAATTACATGAATTCTTATGAAATATCTGTTGTTGTTGAGTATACTTGGGAACGCGACGCCGCGCGCTGTACTCCTTACCCTCGACCCCGTCATGCGAGTCCGTACTTGTGTACGTCGACTGACACCGGATGACGTCATCGTCATTCGCGGGCGTCTTATGTGGGTCTGCCAAGTAAGACGTCACATCGCTGATGAACTATCTCCCTGGTTTTTTCACATTTATTATCGGTACAATTCTAGTTACATCTGGAAGACATTAGCTCGGTGACCACGATCGGATAACTATCACTCTGACGTGCCTATTTATAGTATCACTGGGCTGTAACATATGGATAATTTATATGCCAGGCATCAAACGTCATTATCTTGTATAGCAATGTTTTTAGAATCCACTATTGTGTGATCCGGTCTGGATGAATTGCCAATTTTAGCGGGCGCCATATGGAATCGGTCGGGATCATGACAAATTCACTTTATATCCCTATACATAGAATCAACAGACTTAAAGAAGTTTCCCTGACCTTGCAACAGACCGACGGAAGCTTCCCTGACCTTGCAACAGCCTGACGGAAGCTCCCCTGACCTTGCAGCTTCCCACCTTGCCACTGACGGAAGCTCCCCTGACCTTGCCACAGACTGACGGAAGCTTCCCTGACCTTGCCACAGTCCGACGGAAGCTTCCCTGACCTTGCCACAGACCGACGGAAGCTCCCCTGACCTTGCAACAGACCGACGGAAGCTTCCCTCACCTTGCAACAGACCGACGGAAGTTTCCCTGACCTTGCCACAGACCGACGGAAGCTTCCCTGACCTTGCAACAGACCGACGGAAGCTTCCCTGACCTTGCCACAGACCGACGGAAGCTTCCCTGACCTTGCAACAGCCTGACGGAAGCTCTCCTGACCTTGCCACAGACCGACGGAAGCTTCCCTGACCTTGCAACAGCCTGACGGAAGCTCCCCTGACCTTGCCACAGACTGACGGAAGTTTCCCTGACCTTGCCACAGACTGACGGAAGCTTCCCTGACCTTTTGTGAACAAAAACTTCATGCTACGATTCCCTAATACATTTGGACATGATTTCCGTTTCATCTAGTCAAATAATTGACGCCTGCAATTCTGAAAGCCACCGCTTAGTGATATTGCTGATTTTTGACGGGACGTGAATCATAAACCAAATATGGCGCGAGGTGATTAGGAGATAGCTAATGAGATTGGGAACGCAATGCGCGTCGCAAAACAGTTTGATGCGGGTCACGCTGTGCGCTACGCGTAACCCTCGGTCGTTGCAGTTTTTCGTCCTCGACTGGACTTTGATGACATAAGAGCGGTCAGCCCGGCTGCCACGTCGGTCCCTGATGCTGGCTTATTGGTTCTAAATGACCAGAAATAGTCTGGGGGTCATCGCGGGCAAAGCGGCGGTCAACAGGAGGAGCTGACCCTTGCCGTATCACACAGGGCGCTTAAAGGGAAATGCTACAGTTCACAGCCGCGCCACCCAGCGGCCGATGCGACCGCGTCTGCGCCGCAACGAGTTGGTTTCAAAGAAATTTGTGCGCACATAGCGACGAATTATTTCCTTTGAGTTTAGATCAAAGTCACACATCATGTACGACACAATCCAAGTTCAAATATAAATGACCTATGGTTCAGAAAGAAAATATACTTCCATTTGGTCTCTGGCCTGTGCTACGCATAATCAAGATGAAATATAAAGGAAAATTTGTCAAGGCGAGCGTGCTAGAGCGACGAAGAGCAACTGCAGCTCGGATGGTGAATCTAAATAAAGCAGTTATCAGCAGTTGTGAGCATGATCTTCGATCTGATGAATGTGGTGACGATGTGTCGTGTAGTCAACAGACTGACGATCACCATGGGGTAGTTTCACTCACACGGCACAACACAACAGAAACAGAAGGACTCTTTGACAGTCATGTTGTTGACTATGTATATGCCGATGATATGCTATTTTGTACGTCAATTTTGAAGTTAAGTGTTATACAAATAAACATATATTTTGTAATAATCAATAGCAGTCATTTTATGTCATTTTAAAAATGTAATACACCGCACTCAGGGAATACAACCGAAAACCCATTGTGGCTTCCCATAGACTACGTGGACCTATTATTTTTTTAATTTCTGCTCATAGTACATATACCACTGCACAATATTACCAAGTTTAGCTTAAAACTGATTAATCAAATTTTTTTTATGGAGGTTCGAATATTGTAATACACCGCACTCAGGGAATACAACAAAAAATCCATTGTGGCTTCCCATAGACTACGTGGACCTATCATTTTTGAAATTTCTACTCATAGTACATATACCACTACACCATATTACCAAGTTAAGTTTAAAACTGATCGGTCAATTTTTTTTATGGAGGATGTACACCATTCTAGAGAAAAAATAACAATAAATTCATAAACGGCTTGACGTAGGGTGCGGCGAGACATTTTTTTCTTGATTTTTTGTAAAGCAGATACTGTGCTGTCTGTATGTTAAATATAATGCAATTCGCTGTATTAACTTTTCTGTAGAACCAAAATATTATCAAATTAGCATAATTCCCATTGTGGATCTTAAATTCGCCATACTCGGAAATTTACACGAGTGACCTATACTTTTTATTTTACATTTCGTTAGCTTTATATACGAGCTTACTCTCTGCAAAAAATCGTGAAAATCTATGCATGAATTTAGAACTGTCGCAATTGTCTTTAAGCAATATACCTTGAAGCTATGAGGTTGTTACTGGCTGAAAACTCGGGCTCAGAAGGCAGGTGTGTTACAGTCAGCTTATAGTGTATCTCAGTAAACAGGTGGTTTACTGACAGTAAGGGTATATAATATCTCAGTAAACAGGTGTATTACTGACAGTCAGTTTATAGAGTATCACTATAGACAGATGTATTACTGACAGTCAGTTTATAGAGAGTCTCTGTAAATAGGTGTATTACTGACAGTCAGTTTATAGAGAGTCTCTGTAAACAGGTGTATTACTGACAGTAAGTGTATAGTGTGTTTCTGTAAACAGGTGTATTACTGACCGTCAGTTTATAGTAAACGAGCCAGGTTGTCAGTAAATCACGTGCTTGGTTCAACCCGAGCCAGGTTGTCAGTAATTCACGTGCTTGGTTCAACCCGAGCCAGGTTGTCAGTAACTCACGTGCTTGGTTCAACCCGAGCCACGTTGTCAGTAAGTCACGTGCTTGGTTCAACCCGAGCCAGGTTGTCAGTAAGTCACGTGCTTGGTTCAACCCGAGCCAGGTTGTCAGTAAGTCACGTGCTTGGTTCAACCCGAGCCAGGTTGTCAGTAAGTCACGTGCTTGGTTCAACCCGAGCCAGGTTGTCAGTATGTCGTTCAGCTGTTATTTGGATCACTTCCCGTTGATCATGATCAAGTCCAATATGACGATGACATTTGACCTAAATAACATCAGATGACCTACAAATGGCCTCAAAACATATGATGTTGATCCTCGGTGACCTTGGTCTTGGTGACCTTTATAATGAAGGTGTCTGTCACGATATGATTTGACCTTGCTGTATGAAATGATAGGCGGTGATTTAGCTGACCTCGGCTAATGAAATATTATAATGGCAGTGAACATTTAAACGTGGCCATGACATGGGTTCCATGAGACTTGATGAAGAGTGTGTTTGTTTTTATACTGCTTTGATTGCCATGCGCACAGCTGTATATCGTGTGATATGTGCGCGATGCAGCTGTATATCGTATGTATGTGTGATGCTGCTGTGTATTTTGTGTATGTGTGATGCTGCTGTGTATTTTGCGTATGTGTGATGCTGCTGTGTATTTGGTGTATGTGTGATGCTGCTGTGTATTTGGTGTATGTGTGATGTTGCTGAGTGCTTTGCGTATGTGTGATGTCGCTGTGTATTTGGTGTAGGTGTGATGCTGCTGCGTACTTTGTGTATGTGTGATGCTGCTGTGTATTTGGTGTATGTGTGATGGTGCTGTGTATTCGGTGTATGTGTGATGCTGCTGTGTATTTTGCGTATGTGTGATGCTGTGTACTTTGCGTATGTGTGATGCTGTGTACTTTGCGTATGTGTGATGCTGTGTACTTTGTGTATGTGTGATGCTGCTGTGTACTTTGCGTATGTGTGATGGTGCTGTGTACTTTGCGTATGTGTGATGCTGCTGTGTACTTTGCGTATGTGTGATGGTGCTGTGTACTTTGCGTATGTGTGATGCTACTGTGTATCAGGAGACTTACATTCATTGAATTTATCCCAGGACGGAACGAGACGAGGATTTAGCATGTTTCAATATTTTATATTCGCCACCAGGGTCCTTAACCATTTGTTAACGTTTATATTATGTTACGTCCGTTATACACAGGTTTATTTTCTGTTATGTCCGTTATACACATGTTTACATCCTGTTACGCTGTTATACACAGGATTATATTATGTTACGCTGTTATACACAGATGTATATTCTGTTATGTCTGTTATACACAGGTTTATACTCTATTTTGTCTGTTATACACAGGTGTATATTATGCTATGTCCGTTATACACAGATGTATATTCTATTTTGTGTTTAATACCGATGATTATTTTCTATTCTCTGTGTTATACCGCACTTTGTCTTGTGTTTTGTGTTCCGAAACTATAGCTGTATATCTTGTGTTGTTTGTTCTGCAGCAGTACATCCCAACCTGGACAACTTCGTCTTCCTTCGTGTGGCACAGAGCGTAGACGGTGTTCTCGTCGACGAAGAGACGATCGACGCCAGGTAATTGTAGCAACCAGAACGCTGTTGTTGGAGGGTCACGGTGAACCCGTCGCTGCATTGGGGTCAAATGGGTTGTTGGAGGGTCACGGTGAACCCGTCGCTGCATTGGGGTCAAATGGGTTGTTGGAGGGTCACGGTGAACCGTCGCTGCATATTGGGGTCAAATGGGTTGTTGGAGGGTCCCACGGTGAACCCGTCGCTGCTTCGTGTGGGGTCAAATGGGTTGTTGGAGGGTCACGGTGAACCCGTCGCTGCATTGGGGTCAAATGGGTTGCTGGAGGGTCACGGTGAACCGTCGCTGCATTGGGGTCAGATGGGTAGTTGGAGGGTCACGGTGAAACCGTCGCTGCGTTGGGGTCAAACGGGTTAATGAATTGTTTTTATCTTTATGGGGTAGGGTCAATATTCTTGACATTTTATGGCCGCTTTGGACGCGCCGCTCCTGTTGATGCCTGGCACCTGGCGCTCGTCCATCGCCGGCTATCTGGGAACCAGCCGAAGTCGGTACAATTGACCTATGATGCTCTTGTTTGTGACGGCCAGTTGAGTTGAGTGATTCTTTACAACTTCTCACAACGTGAACGCGAGCCGCTCATTCGCCATGAGATTTCTGACGCGAGGTGCAGTTGAACTTGGTCATCTGCGAGTGCGACTGACGTCCGTTTGACGCGTGCGTCACGTGGGCTTTGGGGGTTCAGTTCCATAAACGGAGGACCCAAGATTTCTTTTCATATGCACTTGGGTTTGAGGAGTGGTAAAGACATCTCTTTCCTGTATCCTTTTCATACAATTGGTCATTCGAGTTTAAAACGTGGAATTAACCCAAAAGAAAATTCATTTATCACGCGGGAATATTCATTAAACCTGCGAGATGATTGAATTATTACTTGGGATCATCGAAACTATCTTCCATTTATCCTCGAGATAATCATGCCTTTCTGACCTTTATGACCTTTTGTCCGATGGTGAATGTTGTTATGTTTAAGATACCACAATGGTCCGTGTATTTACCGTCTTTTCTTTTTTTTTATATCAAAACCAAAAACCAAAAACGAAAACAATAGTTTTTCATATGCGAAAAACGGATAAGACTAGACAGGTTCGTTTTCGAGTGGTTGCCCTGACCCACCATTCACTGACAGCTTTCATGGTCACTCTAGACCGACTCACGGCTGCCATGTTATTACTCTGGGTTTGTGAATATTACTTTTACCGTGATACTTTGTCACCCAATGACCACCTGATTCTCTTCCTGCTGACATATCCGTTTACGGCAATATTTAATTATCCCGTAAGATCTGACCCGAACCCCCCGTCATGGATACTTCACTGGGAAAATAGTCAGGTAGTCAATCGGTCACGCCAAAACTTATTGCAAGTGCTGTAAGGAATCATCGCTTAGCCTTGTCTGGCGTATATATAGTAGACAGCACATCACCCGTTAAATTGTCTGACGTATGTAGTAGACAGCACATCACTCGTTATATTGTCTGACGTATGTAGTAGACAGCACATCACCCATCAAATCGTTGATATTGTCTCGACGTATTGTGACGTATGTAGACAGCACATCACCCGTTGTATTGTCTGACGTATGTAGTAGACAGCACATCACCCGTTGTATTGTCTGACGTATGTAGTAGACAGCACATAACTCGTTATATTGTCTAACGTGTATAGTAGACAGCACATCACCCGTTGTATTGTCTGACGTATGTAGTAGACAGCACATCACTCGTTATATTGTCTAACGTGTATAGTAGACAGCACATCACTCGTTATATTGTCTGACTGGATTCGATGTCGTTCGAAAGACGCAACAGCGATATCATGGAAAAAATAAACATTCCACTGCGCATTCAAATGAAAGCTGAATCCCAGCAGAGAAAGGGTTACAAACGCGGAATTATCTGGCGAATTAGCTTAGGAGAGAAGTAAGTTACCTTGTGCGATAATTCTATTATCCCGCGAGATCGGGGTGGGGTCGTACGGGGTGGGGTCGCACGGGGTGGGGTCGTACGGTGCGGCTGTGGTGGGGTCGTGTAGCGTGGATGGGATTGTTTATCGATTAACTATATCAAACTAGGTCACTCATAATCGCTAAAACGAGTGTCTGGGTCAGTTTGGGTCATTCAACCTTTGACCTCTTTCCCTCCATTGACTGCTTGTCAAGTGTAGTTTCGAAGACTTCGTGTTTGTCGGTGACTTCATCGCTCAAATGTTTGTCGACTTTTCTGACACAGCCCGGACCAACGCCTTCGGGTTTGCGATATATATGTTCATCCAAAGTGTATATAAATTCAAATAAGAACGGCCAAATGAATCTCGTACTTTCTACCAATATACACGGCACGCGAACTGAGCAAGCATCATCACGTGGTCAGTGCGTCATCGCCATGGTTAATTATAATAAACTTGATGTGTATTCATCCCAGAGTCGGCGAATAAGGTTAATATGTTAAAAAATTACCCAGGCGAACAAGAAGTTTATTTTTACTTGTGTTTCCTCGTGTCGCGCGCATGGCACTTGATATCTGCACCAGCTGACTAAATATAGCTTCTGTTTCTCGACGTAAACAACAAGCATTGAACTAGTTACAGTTGGCTCTCTAGGTCTACAACTAACTCCCCAAAGTTCAAATAAAGTGTCTGACATTGGGTCTGACAAGACACATAAATCTGTCAGACCGAAACAGATGAAACAAAGTAAAAACATTGTTTTATTTGTAGAAGTCATCTTATCACATATGAAGTTATTCTCTGCTGAACAGCATCAGCCTATCAAAGTTCATAAGTTCGTCTTGATAATCCAAACACTCCTCATCAATTTCTGGGTCCAAGTCTTTGTCACAAAGATTGTTTATCTCCGTGTCAAGAGACATGTAGTGACTTTCAATGACTTGATCTACAGATTCCTGTGTTATCACAGTATATCAGACAGACAGACAGACAGACAGACAGACAGGTAATGGTTCTGACGTCTCTTGTGTCCCGCTGGAATCCTCAGTGTCGGACAGCGTTCATCACCGGCTACATATGTATTCCCATCCATCATAAAGCCAAAAAATGGATTGTTTACAATAATACTCGTAGCTTTCTGCTGTTCTGTCTTCGCAGTACTATGGATAAAATCAGCAGCTGCTTGGTCATTGATGTATGTAGTACCAATGTATAATTGTTTGGCAACATCAATTTCACGCAACCATAGGTAATCTGTCAACGGGCGATTTCGCTTGGCAATGGCATGTGCATTCCTAAATAGCTGAAACAATCTGTTCCTTTCTGCTGATTTAAGTCAGTGTCTGGATACGTGGCTGGTTATTGTCAGTGGCTGTGGATACGTGGTTGGTTATTGTCAGTGTCTGGATACGTTGCTGGTTATTGTCAGTTGCTGTGGGTACGTGGTTGGTTATTGTCAGTGTCTGGATACGTGGCTGGTTATTGTCAGTGTCTGAACACGTGATTGGTTATTGTCAGTGTCTGGATACGTGGCTGGTTATTGTCAGTGTCTGGATACGTGGCTGGTTATTGTCAGTGTCTGGATACGTTGCTGGTTATTGTCAGTGTCTGGATACGTGGCTGGTTATTGTCAGTGTCTTAATACGTGGCTGGTTATTGTCAGTGTCTGAATACGTGGTTGGTTATTGTCAGTGTCTGGATACGTGGCTGGTTATTGTCAGTGTCTGGATACGTGGCTGGTTATTGTCAGTGTCTGGATACGTGGCTGGTTATTGTCAGTGTCTGGATACGTGGATGTGGTTACGTGGCTGGTTATTGTCAGTGTCTGGATACGTGGCTGGTTATTGTCAGTGGCTGGATACGTGGCTGGTTATTGTCAGTGTCTGAATACGTGGCTGGTTATTGTCAGTGGTGTCTGGATACGTGGCTGGTTATTGTCAGTGGCTGTGGATACGTGGCTGGTTATTGTCAGTGTCTGGATACGTGGCTGGTTATTGTCAGTGTCTGGATACGTGGCTGGTTATTACGTGGTGGTTATTGTCAGTGTCTGGATACGTGGCTGGTTATTGTCAGTGTCTGGATACGTGGCTGGTTATTGTCAGTGTCTGATACGTGCTGGTTATTGTCAGTGTCTGGATACGTGGCTGGTTATGTCAGTGTCTGGATACGTGGCTGGTTATTGTCAGTGTCTGGATACGTGATTGGTTATTGTCAGTGTCTGGATACGTGGCTGTTATTGTCAGTGGCTGGATACGTGCTGGTTATTGTCAGTGTCTGGATACGTGGCTGGTATTGTCAGTGTCTGGATACGTGGCTGGTTATTGTCAGTGCTGGATACGTGGCTGGTTATTGTCAGTGTCTGGATACGTGGTTGGTTATTGTCAGTGTCTGGATACGTGGCTGGTTATTGTCAGTGGCTGTGGATACGTGGCTGGTTATTGTCAGTGTCTGGATACGTTGCTGGTTATTGTCAGTAGCTGTGGATACGTGGCTGGTTATTGTCAGTGTCTGGATACGTGGCTGGTTATTGTCAGTGTCTGGATACGTGGCTGGTTATTGTCAGTGTCTGGATACGTGGCTGGTTATTGTCAGTGTCTGGATACGTGGCTGGTTATTGTCAGTGTCTGGATACGTGGCTGGTTATTGTCAGTGTCTGGATACGTGGCTGGTTATTGTCAGTGTGGATACGTGGCTGGTTATTGGATACGTGGCTGGTTATTGTCAGTGTCTGGATACGTGGTGGTTATTGTCAGTGTCTGGATACGTGGCTGGTTATTGTCAGTCAGTCTGGATACGTGGCTGGTTATTGTCAGTGTCTGGATACGTGGCTGGTTATTGTCAGTGTCTGGATACGTGGGCTGGTTATTGTCAGTGTCTGGATACGTGGCTGGTTATTGTCATTGTCAGTGTCTGGATACGTGGCTGGTTATTGTCAGTGTCTGGATACGTGGCTGGTTATTGTCAGTGTCTGGATACGTGGTGGTTATTGTCAGTGTCTGGATACGTGGCTGGTTATTGTATTGTGGATACGTGTGGTATTGTCAGTGTGTGGATACGTGTTGGTTATTGTCAGTGTCTGGATACGTTGCTGGTTATTGTCAGTGGCTGTGGATACGTGGCTGGTTATTGTCAGTGTCTGGATACGTGGCTGGTTATTGTCAGTGTCTGGATACGTGGTTGGTTATTGTCAGTGTCTGGATACGTGGTGGATTGTCAGTGGCTGATATACGTGGTGGTTATTGTCAGTGTCTGGATACGTGGCTGGTTATTGTCAGTGTCTGGATACGTGGTGGTTGGTTCAGTTATTGTCAGTTATTGTCTGTCTGATACGTGGCTGGTTATTGTCAGTGTCTGGATACGTGGCTGGTTATTGTCAGTGTCTGGATACGTGGCTGGTTATTGTCAGTGTCTGGATACGTGGCTGGTTATTGTCAGTGTCTGAATACGTGGCTGGTTATTTACAGTGTCTGGATACGTGGCTGGTTATTGTCAGTGTCTGGATACGTGCTGGTTATTGTCAGTGTCTGGATACGTGGCTGGTTATTGTCAGTGTCTGGATACGTGGCTGGTTATTGTCAGTGTCTGGATACGTGGCTGGTTATTGTCAGTGTCTGGTTATTGGTTATTGTCAGTGGCTATGGATACGTGGCTGGTTATTGTCAGTGTCTGGATACGTGGTTGGTTATTGTCAGTGTCTGAACACGTGGATCTGGTTACGTGGTTGGTTATTGTCAGTGTCTGGATACGTTGCTGGTTATTGTCAGTGTCTGGATACGTGGCTGGTTATTGTCAGTGTCTGGATACGTGGTGGTTATTGTCAGTGTCTGGATACGTGGCTGGTTATTGTCAGTGTCTGGATACGTGGCTGGTTATTGTCAGTGTCTGGATACGTGGCTGGTTATTGTCAGTGTCTGGATACGTGGCTGGTTATTGTCAGTGTCTGGATACGTGGTTATGGTTATTGTCAGTGGTCTGGATACGTGGCTGGTTGGTTATTGTCAGTGTCTGGATACGTGGCTGGTTATTGTCAGTGTCTGGATACGTGGCTGGTTATTGTCGTGGCTGGTTATTGTCAGTGTCTGGATACGTGGCTGTGGTTATTGTCAGTGTCTGAATACGTGGCTGGTTATTGTCAGTGTCTGGATACGTGGCTGGTTATTGTCAGTGTCTGGATACGTGGCTGGTTATTGTCAGTGTCTGGATACGTGGTTGGTTATTGTCAGTGTCTGGATACGTGGTTGGTTATTGTCAGTGTCTGGATACGTGCTGGTTATTGTCAGTGTCTGGATATGTGGCTGGTTATTGTCAGTGTCTGAATACGTGGCTGGTTATTGTCAGTGTCTGGATACGTGTCTGGATACGTTGAATACGTGGCTTGTTATTGTCAGTGTCTGATACGTGGCTGGTTATTTGTCAGTGTCTGGATACGTGGCTGGTTATTGTCATTGTCAGTGTCTGGATACGTGGCTGGTTATTGTCAGTGTCTGGATACGTGGCTGGTTATTGTCAGTGTCTGGATACGTGCTGGTTATTGTCAGTGTCTGGATACGTGGCTGGTTATTGTCAGTGTCTGGATACGTGGCTGGTTATTGTCAGTGTCTGGATACGTGGCTGGTTATTGTCAGTGTCTGGATACGTGGCTGGTTATTGTCAGTGTCTGGATACGTGGCTGGTTATTGTCAGTGTCTGGATACGTGGATATGGTTACGTGGCTGGTTATTGTCAGTGTCTGGATACGTGGCTGGTTATTGTCAGTGTCTGGATACGTGGCTGGTTATTGTCAGTGTCTGGATACGTGGCTGGTTATTGTCAGTGTCTGGATACGTGGGTGGTTATTGTCAGTGTCTGGATACGTGGCTGGTTATTGTCAGTGTCTGGATACGTGGCTGGTTATTGTCAGTGTCTGGATACGATACGTGCTGGTTATTGTCAGTGTCTGGATACGTGGCTGGTTATTGTCAGTGTCTGGATACGTGGCTGGTTATTGTCAGGGTCTGGATTGTCATTGTCTGGATACGTGGCTGGTTATTGTCTGTCTGGATACGTGGCTGGTTATTGTCTGTCTGGATACGTGGTTGGTTATTGTCAGTGTCTGGATACGTTGCTGGTTATTGTCAGTGTCTGGATACGTGGTGGGTTATTGTCAGTGTCTGGATACGTGGTTGGTTATTGTCAGTGTCTGGATACGTGGTTGGTTATTGTCAGTGTCTGGATACGTGGCTGGTTATTGTCAGTGTCTGGATACGTGGCTGGTTATTGTCAGTGTCTGGATACGTGGTTGTTTATTGTCAGTGTCTGGATACGTGGCTGGTTATTGTCAGTGTCTGGATACGTGGCTGGTTATTGTCAGTGTCTCTGGATACGTGGTGGTGGGTTACGTGGCTGGTTATTGTCAGTGTCTGATACGTGGCTGGTTATTGTGTCAGTGTCTACGTGGCTGGTTATTGTCAGTGTCTGGATACGTGGCTGGTTATTGTCAGTGTCTGGATACGTGGCTGGTTATTGTCAGTGTCTGGATACGTGGCTGGTTATTGTCAGTGTCTGATACGTGGCTGGTTATTGTCAGTGTCTGTGGATACGTGGTCTGGTTATTGTTAGTGTCTGGATACGTGGCTGGTTATTGTCAGTGTCAGTGTCTGGCTGGTTATTGTCAGGTGGTTATTGTCAGTGTCTGGATACGTGGTGGTTATTGTCATTGTGTGTGTGGATACGTGGCTGGTTATTGTCAGTGTCTGGATACGTGGCTGGTTATTGTCAGTGTCTGTATACGTGGCTGGTTATTGTCAGTGTCTGGATACGTGGCTGGTTATTGTCAGTGTCTGGATACTGGATACGTTGGTTATTGTCAGTGTCTGGATACGTGGCTGGTTATTGTCAGTGTCTGGATACGTGGCTGGTTATTGTCAGTGTCTGGATACGTACGTGCTGGTTATTGTCAGTGTCTGGATACGTGGCTGGTTATTGTCAGTGTCTGGATACGTGGCTGGTTATTGTCAGTGTCAGTGTCTGTTATTGTCATGGATACGTGGCTGGTTATTGTCAGTGTCTGGCTGGATACGTGGCTGGTTATTGTCAGTGTCTGGTTATTGTCAGTGTCTGGATACGTGGCTTATTGTCAGTGTCTGGATACGTGGCTGGTTATTGTCAGTGTCTGGATACGTGGCTGGTTATTGTCAGTGTCTGATACGTGGCTGGTTATTACAGTGTGGATACGTGGTGGTTATTGTCAGTGTCTGGATACGTGTGCTGGTTATTGTCAGTGTCTGGATACGTGGCTGGTTATTGTCAGTGTCTGGTGGCTGGTTATTGTCAGTGTCTGGATACGTGGCTGGTTATTGTCAGTGTCTGGATACGTGGCTGGTTATTGTCAGTGTCTGGATACGTGGCTGGTTATTGTCAGTGTCTGGATACGTGGCTGGTTATTGTCAGTGTCTGGATACGTGGCTGGTTATTGTCAGTGTCTGGATACGTGGCTGGGTTATTGTCAGTGTCTGGATACGTGGCTGGTTATTGTCAGTGTCTGGATACGTGGCTGGTTATTGTCAGTGTGTGGATACGTGGTTGGTTATTGTCAGTGTCTGGATACGTGGCTGGTTATTGTCAGTGTCTGGATACGTGGCTGGTTATTGTCAGTGTCTGGATACGTGGCTGGTTATTGTCAGTGTCTGGATACGTGGTTGGTTATTGTCAGTGTCTGGATACGTGGCTGGTTATTGTCAGTGTGTGGATACGTGGCTGGTTATTGTCAGTGTCTGGATACGTGGCTGGTTATTGTCAGTGTCTGGATACGTGGCTGGTTATTGTCAGTGTCTGGATACGTGGCTGGTTATTGTCAGTGTCTGGATACGTGGCTGGTTATTGTCAGTGTCTGGATACGTGGCTGGTTATTGTCAGTGGCTGTGGATACGTGGCTGGTTATTGTCAGTGTCTGGATACGTGGCTGGTTATTGTCAGTGTCTGGATACGTGGCTGGTTATTGTCAGTGTCTGGATACGTGGCTGGTTATTGTCAGTGTCTGGATACGTGGCTGGTTATTGTCAGTGTCTGGATACGTGGCTGGTTATTGTCAGTGTCTGGATACGTGGCTGGTTATTGTCAGTGTCTGGATACGTGGCTGGTTATTGTCAGTGTCTGGATACGTGGCTGGTTATTGTCAGTGTCTGGATACGTGGCTGGTTATTGTCAGTGTCTGGATACGTGGCTGGTTATTGTCAGTGTCTGGATACGTGGCTGGTTATTGTCAGTGTCTGATACGTGGCTGGTTATTGTCAGTGTCTGGATACGTGGTTGGTTATTGTCAGTGTCTGTGGATACGTTGCTGGTTATTGTCAGTGTCTGTGGATACGTGGCTGGTTATTGTCAGTGTCTGGATACGTGGCTGGTTATTGTCAGTGGCTGTGGATACGTGGCTGGTTATTGTCAGTGTCTGCATACGTGTCTGGTTTTGATGTCGTGGCTGGTTATTGTCAGTGTCTGACCGTGTTCTGGTTATTGTCAGTGGTCTGGATACGTGGCTGGTTATTGTCAGTGTCTGGATTGATCCTTTCGATGGAACGACAATAACTGAATAAAATGTGAAATATCCTTCGCTGATAGCGAGTCGCCTATCATTAGATGTGTTTGCTTTCATGTCCATTCTTACGTCTTATCATCGTAACTGAAGCAATAACCTGATGATCCTGATTGCCAGTTTGGTCTGCCCTGCTAGTTCTTCAGTGAGACTTTTACAAGTTGCTAGTCAAAGTCCTTTAGCCCTCAGCTGTGGGCCCTTTTTACGTGTTAATGATATTCAATACTCGCGCCATCTAAGGCGAGTAGCGTAGCGGAATCCCTGGAGTCTGGCAAGCACACTAACAAGCTGCTATCATGGTGCCCTTCGGACAATTTAACGGCCGTCGACCCACTGACTCATAATTTACTACTCGTTCATCACAGACGTCAAATGGACACAAACCAACATTAAATCAAATTATTTGTCAGTGGCTGTAAACTCTAAAAGAAGCTTCAGTGCCAGTCAAGGTGGCTTTTTCGTCAAGCGTCTGGGGTAGATTGTAGGCTGTCGGGTTCGTGGCTAAAGCGACACCAACTGAAGGTTTATCTGCCGTCCGCTCATCCGTACGATTCAATCTGTCGATCCTGCGGGGCCATTCCAGGATACCTTGGGTGCTTGCCATCTCTTTGTAATGTCCTGATGAGATTATGACGAATCAGTACGATCCCCTGCCGAAAAACCTCGTTTATAGTTGTAAAGTCGAAAACTACCTTCTCCATGGGCATCTCAACATTTGGATGACTTTTCTAGCACAGCAGACGGAATAATAGAACGCATGTGAAAGTTTTCTAGAATAATCTCAGTTCGCATATGGTTTAAGCGATCGTAACTTAAACTGTACAGCCATGGCCGTAGACGTCTGATCACTGTCTATGAAATATGATATTTGATTCATGAATGATTTTCGCAGAGCTGTCCGTGTTTTGGGTAAATATACACTATACAGGTATACGTAGATACATACATACATACGGT
This sequence comes from Urechis unicinctus, assembly GCA_034190875.2. NCBI lineage: Eukaryota > Metazoa > Annelida > Polychaeta > Xenopneusta > Urechidae > Urechis > Urechis unicinctus. The sequence continues at coordinate 70,292,373 of CM067351.1, forward strand.
CCCTTACATACATACATACATTCACAGACGCAGGCGTTCAATTGACTACATACATACATACATACCTACCTGCCTATCTGCCTGCCTGCCCTGTCTGTCTCACTCACTCACTCACTCACTCACTCACTCACTCACTCACTCACTCACTCACTCACTCACTCACTCACTCACTCACTCACTCACTCACTCACTCACTCACTCACTCACTCACTCACTCACTCACACTCACTGGTGTCAGTTTTCACAAGCTCCATTTTCTGGCTGGGTTATTGAGTTTGTGAAGGTTTTGTCCGCGTGATGCTCTCTGCTACTTAATGGTGAAATGTATAAATTCTGAGAGGTCAATGTAGGACGTGGGTAATGCATTCTCCTAGACGCTTAAAACGTCTTCCAAGAAGATAATTTATTGTTTTGTTTTGACTGCTGTTCCCAGCAAATCATATGGTTACGTGGTCGAGGAGATCTTTTGCGAGAAAAGATGCTCAGGATTTCTTTACCCCGCTCTCTTCGCAAATTAAGTCTGGAAATAAGTCAACTTGAGCTCCTCATTGGCGCGTGCAATATCGACTATTTAAAACTATTGAATCCTGCAAAAACAACCGAACAGGCTGTTTAGATTGTAACCTTCGTTTATATTAAGATTTCTACTGTTTGAACTCTTAACTTAAGCAAGGATCACAATTGAAGAGTATATAAAACATAGCAGGTGTCCGTACTCTGAATGCCAGTCTCCTTCTGAGCGTGCTGATGACGTAGGGAGCGTTGGCGAGGCGTTTTAGTCACACTGTTGCCGTATGCGTGGCCCGGCATGCTTTGTTCGTCCTTGACGTGATTGTCTACGTCATTACCCACATCACGCATGTATCTCGCGCATACTCTGGTCTCGCCATCAAATATCACGTGATATTTGCTGCCCTTTAAAAGATACTCGTTGAGATATTTTCTTTTGAAGATACTCATGTTAAGGGATAGAAGGGCTAGGCATACTGATTTTCATGTATGTATGGGGGGGGGGGGGGGGGGGCAGGGCGTTTGGAACCTCCCTGGGGGCAAGATGTACGTGGCTAAGCCGGGTACTGTAGCCAGATTCCCATGGAATAACTTAGGCGGTTTCGACCAAAATGTGAAACTGCTTTGTCAGGTCCGACGATTTTTTGCAACTTTGTGGGAACAAAAAATATGGTATGATCAGGGAAGGCACTCGGAATATACTGCACTGATGACTGATGTCCGGCCGAGTAGCGGGGCTGCACACTTACTGCACCACGAGCGTGCAGTCTAGATACAGGAGACCATAGCGCATCACACTACCCCATACCCATCATATTGATAATTAGCAAATGTTTGTTAACCACTAGACCATATATCCAATCGTTACCACCAAAAGCTACCTTGCTGTATACGATTTGAATCTGCCTGAATCCATTACACTCCGACACCTAGCCAAGGTGCCGATTACCTGGTCACGGGACACATGCATGTTTCGGATATTTAATTTTGCGGCAGGCTCAGTAGAACAGTGATACCTCTGGAGTCAGAGGCGTTGACTACCCGACACTTAGTCTTCCAGCTGTTTTCTCAGACTCACAAACACATAAGGAGTGTGGTTTTAAAAACTCTCGGCTGTATTTACTCGCTCGTAGGCTGGCTATTCTTAGCGCTTGCTTTACATCGATTTGACTATTACATGTTGGCTGCTGGTTTTTAGCTCCGCTGTTTTACTGAACTCGATCTGTTACTCGGCTCACCGACCGACCGACTTTCCGTTCGTTAACCTTTCTGGCAGCCCAAATTGATACATGGATCTCTCCTGTGAAAATTTCTTCTTGCAAACTTAAGTTATCTCTTCTCGACCTTTGACCCTCCAAAAATTACGAGACCTACGGTAAGAAGGTCATATCTTATTCCTAAGGTCACACTTTCATATAAGAACTGTGTATTACATATATATTTAGGTGGCGTATTTCGTCAATTTGGCTAATATGACTACATTATAGTACATACCATTTGTGTGGCCAATGTGACAAACTATGTATTGTACCATTGTATTGTACTACTGTAACCCTGTGTATTGTTCCACTGTAACCCTGTGTATTGTTCCACTGTAACCCTGTGTATTGTTCTACTGTAACCCTATGTATTGTCCCCCTGTAACCCTGTGTATTGTTCCACTGTAACCCTGTGTATTGTTCTACTGTAACCCTATGTATTGTCCCCCTGTAACCCTGTGTATTGTTCCACTGTAACCCTGTGTATTGTTCCACTGTAACCCTTTGTATTGTTCCACTGTAACCCTGTGTATTGTTCCACAGTAACCCTGTGTATTGTTCCACTGTAACCCTGTGTATTGTACCACTGAATTTCATATTTGACGATAAACGTTACGATAAAGCAGTTATTAAAAAAATCAGCTGAGCTTAAAGGGCTGTTGGCCTCTTGTTGTCTATTGCAATAGAGAAGTGGAGATTTTCAGCTTGCTTTTGACTGCTTGAGGACCAGCATATCACTCGTGGTCGTGTGATGTTGATGACCGTTACTTTGGTGTGTTGACTTTGTGGGAGGATGAAGTGGTGGGTGGTGGGGGGGGGAGTGTTCCATTATAATGGGGATGATAGACTGCTCGCATCGCGACAGAGTCACAGTGGCGGAGTGATCTTCTCCACAATCACTCCCCCTCTGAGGGCCCCATTGTTGGCGCTCACCATCTACCACATGACCAATGTGTTAATTCATTATCAAGGCATCTCTTCAGATTATATCCGAGTGGTCATTTAGACATTTTGAATACTGACTTTGTAGTAATGTAAAATCCTCTCCTCTTAGCGCAATGTTTACTGTATGACTTCTCGGTGACCTCTGAGTTTGACCTTTCTGTTCCAGGGAAGATGTCGTTGACCTTGAGGAAGGTGAGCAGCACATTATGAGATACAGACCAGTCGCCTCCCTTCTTACTTCCGGACACATATCGCTTATATGACCTCTGCCTGACCTTCATACGACATTGTCATTCGACTACTTTATACATATATATATATATATCGAACAGATCAATGATGCGTGTTTATATATATATATATATATATATATATATATATATATATATATATATATATATATATATATATATATATATATATATATATATATATATATATATATATATATATATATATATATATATAATTAGTGTCGTTTAGCGGATAAAATAAACCACGTAATTCCCCTGCGTTCATTTACAACATTTCCGTCAATAAATGTCTTGCGTCGGCTTCGAAAGCTTGGCGGTTAAGTGATGAAATTATTTATCCCGCGATGAAAAAAAATGTATCGCGAATGAATTCAAAGATCTTGCATGATCATTTATTTATCAAACGAAACAATCGAATTGTTCCGAGCGTTTATTCCCCGTTTTTGTCCTACATATACCCTGCTGGATCTCCATTTTGTTGCCATGGATCAGCTCGCCACATGGCACCTCCCATCGACCCATTGTTTCCTAGCTGTCAAGAAACGGGCATTGTTATGAAAGTGGTCGAGATGACCGTGTATATGCAGCAGGTTGGACTATTTCTCATTTAGTTCACTACACACGCCTTGCTATGAATGGATTAGCATATGTCCCTCTGATGTCAATCAACAAAGCTGTTACATCGCTACTTTCCTATGTTGAGGTCACATGTTTCCTTTTTACCTTACGCCAAGTCACGTGGAAGCACGTCACGTGGCTTATTCGAAACATCAACAGAAGCGCCATCTGCCCGTAACGCACGCCTTACAAACCCAGTTTATGCATTCCATATGTGACCAATTAAAAATCAATATTATTTCGAAGAAATTAATAGTTGAGACATGACTTGGTTTAAAGCTTATATCAATCGATGGTACCTTTTATGGTGTTCATTGGCAGTTTGTTCATTTGTTGATTAAGTTTTAATGAACTGTCTGACGTATGAAGTACAAATCAACCCATTTCCCACTACCCCGTTCCATATAGGTTACCACAGTCGGCGTTCCACTGTGTCTGCCAACAGGGCTCTCCACTTGACGGTATCGATCGTCGATTCGTGTACATATCGCTTCCACTTGCTATGTTATTTTTATAGTCATATTAGTGGTCTTGATTGATAAACGCAACCAACAGAGCTTTTTTACGTAAATCAATGCAGTCTGATAAATCGACTAAATATAAAACAACAAGAGTCTCGCACGATTACACTTTCGCCCTACTCCCATCTCTACCACCTCAATAGTTGTTATACTACGAAATGTGCCCTGAAGTCAATGATCTTGATAAGTTAGTCAACGAAGTCGTTGAATAGAAGCCAGTAAACGAGTATATAACAGTTCTTGGTGCGCACTAATGCTCTCAGTCAACGCGGGACGCCGTTCGTCTGGGTATGACGTAACGTTCACGTGATGTCCGACTGGACGGGGGTCAAGGCGGGTCATGTTACATTATCGACAATAGCACCAGATCAAAGCAATGCCTCAACATATTCGGTTTAATGGCTTAAGTAGCATTTACAGTCTATCGAATCTTGAAGGTACCCTCCCGCAGCTTGCCAATGAAGGCGGTGTGTGACGGGGGCGTTTCAAGACAGAAATGGTTGTTCTCTTACAAAATCCTCGAACCAGCCACGTGTACGCAATCTGCGTGGCCCGGCCTCGAGCCGCTAGGACCCCGATGACCGGTCGCCTGAAAACTCCACCTGCTCTCACATACATAAATTAATATATGAATGTGTACGTAGGTAGTTCGTGTGTTAACTGGTATTAGCTGTGCGCGGACACGTGGATGGTATTGAGCTTCTGCGCGGCTATATATACACAAACAATCACACACGTGTATTTATTTATGCATATATGTGAATAAATATATACACATATAAACACACATATAAATATATATACACATATATATATATATATATATATATATATATATATATATATATATATATATATAGATATACAACATATATATATTTATATTATATATATAAAAATGTGTGTGCGTGCGTGCACTCCCACGAGGTATCGCCCGTTGTAACATGGCATTCGCACCCACTTCCCCGGGGGGGGGGGGGGGGGGGCACTTAAGTCTATAGAGGTAGTATATATGTACCGCGCGACGTGGTATGTTTTTTTCGGCCTCTCGACTTGTACGACGGGTTTTATTGGGCCTCATACTCGTACGCCGGGGTATGTTTTTCAGCTTCAATCTGTACGACGGGTTTTTGGGGGGCTTCGTATCGTACGACGGGGTATGTTTTTCTCTTCCCACCTGTATAACTGGTTGAATATATATATATATTTCCTATCTCGATCGTTGACAATACAAATGCATAATATCTTGTACGACGGGGTATGTTTCTTTGCCATTTTCACCTTGTACGACGGGTTATACATTCGCATAATACCTTTTACGACGGGGTATGCTTTTGGCCATTGTGACCTTGTACGACGGGTACGGGTTTTAGAAGCCAGTAAACGTGTATATAACAGTTCTTGGTGCGCACTAATGCTCTCAGCTAACGCGGGACGCCGTTCGTCTGGGTATGACGTAACGTTCACGTGATGTCCGACTGGGCGGGGGTCAAGGCGGGTCATGTTACATTATCGACAATAGCACCAGATCAGAGCAATGCCTCAACATATTCGGTTTAATGGCTTAAGTAGCATTTACAGTCTATCAAATCTTGAAGGTACCCTCCCGCAGCTTGCCAATGAAGGCGGTGTGTGACGGGGGCGTTTCAAAACAGAAATGGTTTTTCTCTTACAAAATCCTCGAACCAGCCACGTGTACACAATCTGCGTGGCCCGGCCTCGAGCCGCTAGGACCCCGATGACCGGTCGCCTGAAAACTCCACCTGCTCTCACATACATACATTAATATATGAATGTGTACGTAGGTAGTTCGTGTTTTAACTGGTATTAGCTGTGCGCGGACACGTGGATGGTATTGAGCTTCTGCGCGGCTATATGTACACAAACAATCACACACGTGTATTTATTTATGCATATATGTGTATAAATAAATACACACATATATATACACACATATATAATACACATATATATATACCTTATATATATACCCACGAGGCCTATATATATATGTCACATGTGCATGCGTGCGCACCCACTCAGGCACCGTTGTAACATGGGGGGGGGGGGGGACACTTAAAGTGTATAGAGGTAGTATACATGTGCCGCGCGACGGGGTATGTTTTTTCGGCCTCTCGACTTGTACGACGGGTTTTATTGGGCCTCATACTTGTACGACGGGGTATGTTTTTCAGCTTCAATCTGTACGACGGGTTTTTCTCTTCCCACCTGTATAACTGGTTGAATATACATATTTCCTGTCTCAATCGTTGACAATACAAATGCATAATATCTTGTACGACGGGGTATGTTTTTTTGCCATTTTCACCTAGTACGACGGGTTATACATTCGCATAATACCTTGTACGACGGGGTATGCTTTTGGTCATTGTGACCTTGTACGACGGGTACGGGTTTTCGAGGTCCCGCGGCAAACCCCTATCCAGAATAAGGCCAATTGCCCCCCACCCCCCCCCCCCCCCCCCCCCGGGACCCACTCCCCCTTCCATGTCAGTTGGTTTTACGCTGATACCATTATCGCTCAGCATTGATAAAGATGGTGCTATAGTTCTTTAGAGTACCGAGGTCAAGTCGACTTCGGACATCAGATTATAAGCAAACAAGATAGTAAATCCTACTTATGGCGATGATGGCAAACAGCTCGATATTGCCACCGCTCGGAATCACTGGGGTCAAGCACAGGGGTTTGCATTGGCCGGCCGTTATCGTCTATGTATACATAAACATAAACGCAAGGGAGACAACGATTTCGACTATTGACACCCAAAAGGGTACTTTGTACGAGTTCAAACACTATTTTACCGGATTTGCAAGTTTCCTGTTACCGGAAGTATATTAATCATCAGCCCTTCGTCCGGGGCAAAGAAATCGCGAGCTCTGATTGGAGTTCTTATTTAGATTGACATGTTCTCAATAGACATGGGGCGCGACATAGACATAGAAGATAGCTTAACATGACCACTGAGTAGATATATATGTATATTACCGTCCGGCCGGGGCTAGTTCAAATACTGCTTTGAACAGTCAGGCTTTTATCGTAAGCTGTATTAACGACACGTGACCCAGTGTGCCTAGCCACCTAGGCTTTATAAGCTTCACACGCCTGTACACCACGGTTTTCCCCCTGGTAGTGAACTCAAGCCATGCTTCGTGACGTCATAGTCACTCAGAATAGCCGCCCGCTCATTGGTTTGTTATCGTGTACCGCGGCTCTGATTGGCTTGCAGAACCTGTTCACGTGATGGGCCGGTCGACCTTCGCCCCTGGCCAGCTGTTCAAGACTGCCTGCCGTTCATGATTTCGTCATGAGTCGAGCATCGGCAGACAAGAACGGTCGAAGGAGTGGTCCTGAGAGTGTTATAACGTGAAATGGTCATCCGAACTCAAGCGGATTTACCTAGATGTCCAGCTGATACTAACAGGAGTTGCCGTATTTTGCGCAATGCTGGCGTATTTATCTTATTCGTCTGACTTTCACTCGGATCTAACTTCGAAAGATTCCTTCGAGGAAGTCGAAAGAAACAAAATGCCAGCTGAATATGCCGCATATTTGTTGTCTACCAGCCCTCCAGGATTCGATCTTCACTATACTTTGGAACACCATTATGGCGTCAAAAATATCAACAACATCAACAGAGTTAGGGCGACGAAGTTTGCCCCTCGCCGAACAAATACAAAATCTTTCGTCCATAAGTCCGAGTCTTTACCGGATTTAAAAGCATCGAAGGTGGACGACTTTGATTCTCTGGATCACTTGAGGACTCGCGAATCACACAGTGACGAAGAGATCGACAAGTGCCAACACAATTCAGGTAGTAAACATTCAAGATCAAATCGCCCGTTGAACTATAAGAATGGCAAGAAGAGGGTTTCGTTTGCCGATGATAATGGAGAGAGGTTGGTGCACGTTAGATGGATGACGGAATCTTCAGACACACCACCGCGACTTCGTCCCGAAGTCTTGTCGCGCCTGACTCTTGGGGCAACCGCTTGTGTTACAGATGCCCCAGCACTCAAACTCAACTTCAGTCAACCGGCTTCTGATTACTTAGCCTTCCGGGAGAAGATCAAAACCAAATGCGTATCGCTTGAAAATGTCATTCTGAAAGACTACAAACTTCTGGGAACTATCAAGGTGAAGAATCTTTCTTTTTGCAAACATGTCTTTCTGAGGGCTACATTCAATAGTTGGGAAACCTCAAAAGACATAGACGCAATTTATGTTCCCAATGACATGCCTGGTCAAGTTTTTGATACGTTTTCGTTCGAACTCGATGTTCCTCCAAATATGGATATTCGCAAAAAGGTGCAGTTTTGCATCTGCTTTCAATCGGACCAGCAGGAATTCTGGGACAATAACGAAGGCAACAACTATGAGGTGTTGTCTGCGGATTGGAAATCAGATACAGAGGAAGAGGTGTCTTTCAACACAACAGATAAGACTGTGTACAGCAGCGGGTCGGAAACTCCCTGGTCGCAGTACTCGGGCTGGTCCAACATGGACAGGTCCTGTCCATATTACTGAAAGTATTATCTTATTTTGCCATAAATGGTCTTTTTTTTTGCACCGGCTTCATTCAACAGGATATAAGAACGCCAAAATAAAATACACTGGAATCTATGCTGAAGTGGAATTAATTCAATTGCTTTGTGTTATACCAACAAAGGCAGTGTGTTTGAGAGATCAACCCATTGTAACGCAGGGCAGTAACAGAACGAGAGAGAGTGACACACACCATATATATATATCTATATATATATGTTCATATATATGGTTACTCTCAGGAAAGAGACTTTTCATTAAACAGTTGCACATTTGTTATCTTTTTGCTGTTGAACTTTTAGTAGTAGTTTGTTACTTTCACAGTCGAAACGGATCGCCAGATATTCATTCATGCTCAATACAATTTGTTGGATGCAAGACAGTTCCATAGCGCCTTCACCCAGACGAGCTCGCCAGAATCTATTATCAAGTCTCGTAAACAGGAGGAAGCGTTATCGACAAGTTTTCCCCTCATCGTGCCATGCTAATCATATCTTCTTGATTATATTTACTACTTATTGCTTATGCCAATTCGCCTTATATTGGAGACACTTTATCTGGACAAACGACTTAAAGTGGTTACCATAACAACGCCCTATCTCGTCATAACAACAGTTGTGCCAGTTCCTGTTCACATGACGACAGAAAACAACTTCTCCCTCTCCAAGGTGCGTGTCTTATCGCTTTTTAAAATCTTATTGTTAACTTTGTCTAATTGTTGATCTTTGCTTGGTATCTATCAGTTAGTGTGATAAATGAGATTTTGGCGATCATCCTGCTTGTGCTGGTCGCTAGTTCTCACCTCATCCGGTTACCGTGACGTAACCGCCGTCGGTCGGTGGCCCATTACAGCCGTTGATGTAACAGGTTAACGTTATTGTTTAACAGAAAGTGATGTCGACACGCAACTCCCGGCTCGTAGTCTTATCGCGTTTCCTTGTTGGTGAAAACTAGCTTCCTTAGTTCATCCTTGACCGCCAAGTTCGTAATGTGAAGTCCTCGTATCATACACGCATGCCGGCAGATTAACTGATAAAACAGTTCAAATACAAAAAGGCGAGGTCAAGGTTCCTGTTGGAGAGATTGCGGTAGTTGCACCTGGAGGGGCAACTACCTCTCTTTATTAATGGAATTTTTTTTTATATTTTAAACGAGGTTCGGGTATGTGACGTCAATCATAATTTGTTATAACCTAAAACACAGCTATGCATTGCCATATTGTAGTTGTTCGGCGAATCGCTTCTTTGTGTGGAAATTAGTCTGTTATGATTGAATCCGGGTGAATCAAGTGACCTCATGCGAGCGTAGATCACCAGGTCACGGTGACTGGCAGGTCTGTACCTGTTAATGCGAGCCGCGAAACGTTCTTTGTGATTGAATTGAGTGGAGAGAGAAAAAGAGAAAAAAATGTATAAAATAAGCCTATTTGTGTTTTGCAGATCTAGAGGTGACCTTGGCTGACTGACGTACTGTCTGTCTCGTACGCCGCCTCAGCCGGCAAGCAAGCGCTCCATCGATTATTGCTTGGAGGCCTGCTGCGGGCGGGCGGGTGGCCCCAACTCGGCGTAATATCGCTATATCGTCATGTGTCCTCGGAAGGTCAGGGCAGGCGCTCGTGACACCACCTTCTCTCTGGTCGCACCAGGATCGTCTGTACGCACGTCCGTCGGCAAAATCATTGACACGAACGTCTCACTTGTGTCATTGGACATCTTGGTGGTAATGTTCAAATGGCTCAAGAATCGATATCATGTGTTTCGTGAACTGGCAATATTTATACATTATGGCTGGCACCATTCTCCCCGGGAGCGAGTAGAGAGATTATGTTGCTGTCCAGAATCAATCTAGTGTATCTCAATGTGAATCACTGTGTGTCACTGATCTAATACTGAAGAACCAGATTCTAAGCAGCTTGATAGGTTGGTCTGTGCCCCCCCCCCCCCCCCGAGGAATGTCAGCCTGATCATATCACCCCCCCCGACTCCACACCTCCCCCACCCTTTCTCTCCCCGCCCCAATCTCTACAGTCCCCAACCAAATCAAATGTACCCTGTTTTGTTTTTATAGCCGTTGTGTTCAATGTGGCCACCCCCTCTGACTGTGATCGTTTGTCAAATGAGACCACCCCTTATAAGGTCAATTTTTGATCCTGTATTGTTTGCAAACTAAGATGCATTTCTCCCTGTTGGGTGATGCACATCAGTATCTCGGCTTTTAGTGATGCAGATGAGATGAGTGCGCTCACGTGTGTATCGGGTAATTGCACTGAAATGCTGGTGGTGCGGTTGCTAGGCAACAGCACCGGCATTAAACAACAGTGATTTGTTGTGGGCATTGCTCCAAGAGCCGTCCTGTGCCAGTATCCGGACTGACCTGTGCCAGTATCCGGACTGACCTGTGCCAGTATTCGGACTGACTTGGTTCCCGCCGCAGTCCAGTTGATATTCCCTGATTTATGAATGAAGCGGTTGTATAGACCACGTGACACTGCAGAAGGCCAACTTGATACGGCTGCGAGGATGTGTGTAATTCTGATGCTAACTTTTACCTCAAAATGTGTGTGTTGTACCAGGTTCTACAAAGGTGTGTGAATAATATATTTGTAATTGCGAATTGTGTTTGTTGGACAAGGAAAGGTGTAAATATTGCAATGCAACTGTGAGATTGGAATAAATATTTATAGTTTTATTATTCGTTTCGAATTCGTTATCACCACAGACGTTCGGTTCCCTTCGTAAGTCTTCCTAGCGACTGGAACCATACATAATATCAAGGGGGGGTGTATACTAGCTCAGTAGTATTGCAAGTAATATAGCCTTAACGGCACACCAATTATGACTAGTAACACGGGGCCCTACGAATATGTCACATATGAAACAAATAAGTTTAACCTGATAAAGCAACTGTCTTCTCAGATAGATGGAAAAACGAAGGACATATGTATGGACATGAGTATAGTGTTGAGGTTGGACTTGTCAGGCTTGTTAAATAAACAATTCGCTTAGCGGTAGTTGACAATCGCCTGAGCTTATTTATCATTTAAGGCTGTTTTGCTGTGAAGTGTTGCGTCATGGCGGGCAAAAACACCACGCGATCATTGAAGCTGATGGTGAGTCAAGACCACCGGCTGCTGAGATCGACACGACCAGACGACCTATATATTTGGGGTTTGATCCGGCAATAAAATTGCGCAATAGATGTTCGCGTCTGGCCAATTTTCATCGGCATCCGAGTGATCGGCGTTTTCATGCGGATGTGTGCATTATATCGAATTGCAGGGTTTCGCGTAAAACAAAAACGCTCTCCCTGTTGGAATGTGTTGCTGTCATTCTATATATCAAGCATTAACCCATCAGAAAATCCGCTTGTAGGATGACCACATCCCACCCTGATAGAAGGAGTGACGCAACGCGCTGCCAGACGACGCGCAGCTCAGACCGGTTTCCGTAATGTGAACGTCTTAACGCACCTGTCGAATCACAATCGAATATTAAGTTTAACAAAAATTGCATTCCTTAAAGTATTATCGTCATTAAGATATTTATCTATTAATTAAATGTTATAAAGTAAGACCGTTGGTTGACGCCCAGATCTCTATCGGCAGCCTGTAGGTGGCGTTAATGCGACGTCTGCTGCGTGACGTCTGCTGCGAGAAAAAAGGCAATGGTTTCGTTTTAGAAGAAAATATCCGTAAATTCTACATAAAATTAATGCCACAATTGATGGCATACGTATGAGTTAAATAACGGTAAACCACGGAAGCGGTCGAGCGGAGAAACGAGTCTTTAACAACGGACAAAGTAGTTTGTGGCCCCCCAGGGCCAGACTCACAAAATTTTGTTAATCGGTCGCTCACCTCAGCCCCAATTGTTGAGGTCAACTAATCTTACGATGGGTCACCAAGTTGTCCTAAAACATACGCGTGTAATGGTATGTATTGCACTTCAAGCTGTGGGTCTAAGTGCCTGGGTTTTCTGATACTAGAGGGGTCAATGACACGATACACCATTCATCGAAACCCAGTGGCGACAACCCCTCGTCTTGCCCTGGGAGCCAATATTCGTTATCAAATCGAGCACAAGAAAAAGGGAAGCCTTGGCTCTTAACCTGTTAACCCCGGACGGTATAAACACGAGACGATGACACCTGTCGTGACGGCTGGCTGTGTTGATGTCGATGAACCCCTCCACATCAACGAGGACTCTCAACAATTTCATCAAAACAAGCTACTTAATCAGATAATGGACCCGAAAAGAAGACAAGTCTCATTTGAGTTCTAGTTTGTGAGTGAGGTTAAGCACTGATCCAGCGTGTTTATTATGACGCAGTGTCAGTGTCGCTTAGGTTTACCGAGCAATGAAGTATACATATCTACACTGAGGGCTGTAATCGAGGCGCAAATAAATCGCAACATAGCACCTTTCTCCGGTCAGCATGGCATCTCATTTTCTCCAACACCACATATATATATAACTTAGTCCATCACGTGAGAAGATTAACAATGTTTATGGCCACAGAAAATATTGATCATACAATAACTAACACTAACAATGCATGGCATTGTGAGGAATAAATGTCTAAACTAATTCCATATGCAACAAACAACAGGCTGCTGACAACGTCATCATTTGTCCCCCAAAAATATTTTTTTACAAGCAAGATAACCTAGTTTGTATTTTAGCGCTAGCGTAGAAGCGCCTCAATTCATTGAAAATCAAAAATAACTTCAAATACATTTGGATGATGTATATATATATATATATATATATATATATATATATATATATATATATATATATATATATATATATATATATATATATATATATATATGAAATTGAAATTAAAAGTAGGAAAAGCTAGCACCTGATTCAGAACTTATCCAGTCAAGTTCTATATATTTGGGCATTCTATTCTTAGAGGACTAATGCAAAATGGACCATATTGGTATTTTGAAAGTAGGGGCATGAACTTCAGCACAGAGCAGATCAGGAAATCCACAAGACGTTAATAATATCCTGTTGCTGGTGTGGACTACGTGTACATGCCATTGCTGTGTACATGCCATTGATGTGTACATGCCAGTGCTGTGTACATGCCATTGCTGTGTACATGCCATGGCTGTGTACATGCTGGTGTGGTGTGGTGTTGCTGGTGTGGACTACGTGTACATGCCATTGCTGTGTACATGCCATTGATGAGTACATGCCGTTGATGTGTACATGACGTTGCTGTGTACATGCAGTTGCTTGTGACGACTACGTCTCTATGGTGGGCAATAACTGACGAGCACGTTGTTTCATGGAGTCCACTTCCTGTTTCCTCTCCTCAATACGGGATGTGAGTGAGGCAATATCTTCGTTAAGCTGAAACGGATGAAGGAAAACAAAATGGACTTCTTATGCTGTAACAGTATACAACATATACATATGAGTGGCAGCCTTGAGTGTCAAAACTGAAATTTAAGATGGATATGAAACCTGACCTGCTTCAACCTGGACTTCAACTTGCAATTCCGTTATGATGAAGTTGTTTGTGCAAGAGTAGGACTCACCGAGCAGAGCTCTGCTTGGACTTCATAAACGTCTTCTTCTGTGGCTCCATCTGGAGACTGTTCCGCCAACCAAGCAGTGAGCAATTTCTGCTGCTTCCTGGCCAATCTGTCAATCATAACCATAGCAAAAGGCTCACCAGAAAACAAAGCATCATTTTCAAGCTTCTCCTAAGATTTGGTAATGAAGATAGAGGTGATCACATACCAAAAAGAACACTGTTAAATGATCTTTGTTCAAGTAATACCCCCCTGACAACAAAAAGCATTCTTTGCAACAGAGTTCACATCCCACCCAGCCCCACTTGGACCTCTCACATGACCTAGCCCCACTTGGACCTCTCACCTGACCTAGCCCCATTGGAACGTCTCACCTGACCTAGCCCCACTGGAACGTCTCACCTGACCCAGCCGCACTGGGACGTCTCACCTGACCTAGCCCCACTTGGACCTCTCACCAGACCTAGCCCCACTGGCACCTGACAAGACAAGTCTGACTCACTTTAGTTTTCGCCTCAGCTGTTAGAACGCCAGAAGCTGGTCACGAATATGTAGCATCTCGTCAGCTGGTGACACCAGTGCTTCCTGACAAAACTCCCTGTCCGTCTGGGAGTCCAAGTCAGGTATGTCTGCTAAAACGCTGTCAACCATAGTGTCTTTACTGACATTGTGAGGGGTCATGTCATGAGCTTGGAGGGTGGCATGGAGATGACCCCCTGAGGGTAGGATACATTGATTGAGAGGTGTACCATCTCGTCTGCGTAGGAAGGAGGCTGGCGTTAGGAGGGTGAGGGGCTGGTCTCTAGAAGACTGACCCATCTCAGGATGGAGTTGACCGAGGCGCAGGTCTACAGCAGGCTGACCCATCTCTGGATGAAGTTGACCGAGGCGCAGGTCTACAGCAGGCTGACCCATCTCAGGATGAAGTTGACCGAGGCGCAGGTCTACAGCAGGCTGACCCATCTCAGGATGAAGTTGACCGAGGTGCAGGTCTACAGCAGGCTGACCCATCTCAGGATGGAGTTGACCGAGGCACAGGTCTACAGCAAGCTGACCCATCTCAGGATGAAGTTGACAGACACCTTGCCTACTAGACGCTGCTGCTGCTGCTGCAGGGGGCAGTTCTGCATCTTGTTCAGGACATGGTAACACTACTACTGCAGCCTCCGTATCCCTATGACACGGCTGTCTCCCTCCCTCTCCGTCATCCACTCTAGAATCAAATGCCACGTACAATCCACGTGACCACTATTACCTCACCAGCCTGCCATACCAATTCCAACAACACGGTGTAAAGGCTCATTCTCTCACCTGGTGTCCTCTGAACCGGACTCATTTCCTGCCCTACAGGTGGTGGTGACCTTTGACATGGCCTCATTGCCTGAGGTGGAGCTGTAGAGTCCAGCACGTTTAAGGGACTCGACCAGGAATGTGGGGCGTCTGGGTTGAGGTCGTTGTGGGGGACACTTGTCTGGCTCGCTGTTGACAAGCAATCTTCACTGGGTTAATGTGACCGTAACACAACGCAGGTGATGTTGAAACAGTGTAAGACAGAACAATTCAGGTGAATGAATGACGTCTTCTAAATTGACCTTGCCCACATTCACTTCCCTCATCTCTCAGGTTAGCAATCAGTGTTACACCTTCAAGATGATGTAGAGTTTTAGCCAGAGAATGGAATCAATAGGTAGTTAGACTGGAACATATGGGCGAGTTATAAGTGGTGGTTTGACATTACATGAAGGTGGTGAGTTTGCCTGTTGCTGCCGTCTGGGTGACGCTCCTCACTGCTGCAAACGCCTCCACCTGCACGGGCTGTGGGATGCTCCGACCTGATGGGTTACATCCTGACATACTGCCAGCTTCCTTCACCTCTCTCCTCACAGCAGGGCTAGCCAGGTCAGAAGCACGCTGAGTCAGTCTGCAGCTTGCCTGGTGGACAGAGGGCGCTGCATTGCTTCGCGTGGCTTTCCTTTTGCTGGTCACGCGCCTCCAGTGAGCTGCACATCGTGCCACTGTCTGCTGGAGCTCGTAGTAGTTCTGTCAGCCAATCACAATGTCTCATAATGCCCTGACCTAGATGCATATTTCAAAAAACATTGTACTCTAGATCTCTGTAGGTTTCTCACCTGGATGCCTCGTTTAGCTGCAAAGCGTTGACGCAAGGAAGACATGTCACCAGCGAAAACCAGCCACTTGCTGGCGCCCTCTACCAGCAGTCTGCGCTGGTACTGCTCCAGCGCCATTCTCTGTCTCGCTGACTTGCGTTTTTGCTCTTGTGTATATTCTATCCAGGCAAACAGCACCTGTCCCAGGTAATAACTAATTAGGAAAGCAACACCTGTTACAATTAAACAACAATTAACCAACTAAACCTGTCCCAGGTAAACACTTAACCAAACAATGCCTGCCTCAAGATAAACACTGATTAACTAAATAACACCTGCACAAGGTTAACACTGATTAACCATACAACACCACGACCTTTTAACACCTATTACCAAAAACTACATCTGCCCCAGATAATACTGATCAATGAAACTACACCTGCCCAGATAATACTGATCAATGAAACTACACCTGCCCCAGATAATACTGATCAATGAAACTACATCTGCCCAGATAATACTGATCAATGAAACTACACCTGCCCAGATAATACTGATCAATGAAACTACACCTGCCCAGATAATACTGATCAATGAAACTACACCTGCCCAGATAATACTGATCAATATAACTACACCTGCTAGTTAAACACTGATTTGTAGGCTGTATGGCATCATCACTGCATCTTGGGCTGACCCCCACCCACACTCTCACCGCATATTCAACGAGGACATGATGTACCTTTCTCTGTAACGTCAGACTCCACAGCCAGAGGGCTGTGTAGCTCTTCTGTTTCACAACTTGAGCATTGGACAGTGCTGACCTCCAGTGGAGGAAGTAGACAGCCTGGAGTCGCGTGTCATGGAACCACAAGCTCTGTCTCGCCAGCAACTGATACAAGTCACACATAGATAGTCAACAAATATCATCCCTAAAAAACTCGCTGCTAATGTCATCTCCAGTGTTAGTGCTACACACCTGCTTCCTGTAGCACTGGTCGAGGTAATCTCTCCATCCTACCCAGGACAGCCGCAGCAACTTGCTGCTGAGGTGAGCATCAGCTAGCGCCACCTGGTGTCTGGTCCTGACAGCAGCGGCATGCGTATCTCGCCACCGCTGGAAGGTACGGTGGACAATCCCTGTTACAGGAATACAAAGAAAGTAATCAGAACTGAGGCAGGAGACAACAGCAAGAGGACAGAGACAGGAGACAACAGCAAGAGGACAGAGACAGGAGACAACAGCAAATGGACAGAGACAGGAGACAACAGTAAGAGGACAGAGACAGGAGACAACAGCAAATGGACAGATACAGTAGACAACAGCAAGAGGACAGAGACAGGAGACAACAGTGAGAGGACAGAGACAGGAGACAACAGCAAGAGGACAGAGACAGGAGACAACAGCAAGAGGACAAAGACAGGAGACAACAGCAAGAGGACAGAGACAGGAGACAACAGTAAGAGGAAAGAGACAGGAGACAACAGGGTTGACAGACCTCTGTTGATGGTGAACCTGGCATTGTCTACTTGAATGGCTGTGGCTTGTTTCTTGTTGCTGTGGAGATGTGCAAACTCTCGCCATCCACTAAACACCTGGTGAAACAGAGAACACATACTTAGTGACCAACATACTGTCTTTGAGTATTTTCATGTTACACATATACATTCTGCTGTGATGGACAGACCTACCTGAGAGACAGTTCGCATGATATGATGAGAATGAGCCAGGTTTTCGCGTTCAGTCTGGATGCGCTGTAACCGTGCGTTCACTTGCCATTCTCTAAATAAAATTCTGTAGTACAGACACACATCAACTCAATCTCAACTCACCCATAAACACACATGGCCCAAAATAGCCTTAATAATCTGTATTGTTTATTTTTTTCACATCAGAATTTTGAAGCTTTTTTATGGCATACACCTTACCATTAGAGCATCACCAGGTGTCATTGTTACCTGATTGAGTGAGTCTGTTTGTGGCGGTATCTGCTGTCCGCCTCAGCAGCCAGGTGGCAGCAGCGTTTGTGGAAACGTTTCCAAGTACACATGATCCTCTTGAGAAGTAACCTGTTAAAGTGATGATGCGCACGTTGAGTTTGGTGAGATTTCCTGCGCCTCGTCTCCAGATACTGTCACACACACAGCCAAGGTAACGCTGCAGCCAGAGACATACATCACAGCCAAGGTAACGATGCAGCCAGAGGCATACATCACAGCCAAGGTAACGATGCAGCCAAAGGCATACATCACAGCCAAGGTAACGATGCAGCCAGAGGCATACATCACAGCCAAGGTAACGATGCAGCCAAAGGCATACATCACAAAGGCATACATCACTGCAGCATTGATGACAAACCATGGCCTAGGCAATTACACATCACATCTACGAAAATGGTAATATAGGGGGTTTGTAACACTTATAACAACGAGGTGATATCTTGATGATGGTGATTGTGATGATTGGGCAGCTCCACTTAAGTGCCAGCGTCCACTTGGCATGAACGCATTGCCTAGAACAGACTGCGAAAACCACACCGCTTGGACAAAGGTCCAGCACAATACTTTAGAGCCACCGCGCCAGGTGCATCTCTTTTTAGAGATGGGACAACTATTTAACACAACCATCTGAGTCATGAATAACCAGTCAGGTTGTCACAACTTGGATCAAACCCACAACCTGTGGGTCAAAAGGGGACCCACCCAGTTAACCACTACGCCACAGGGCTACGGGAATAACACCAACCTGCCTCCAAGCACTCCATCCTCGTCTGATTGACCGGGAGCAATGATGTGTGACCGCCCTCTGATTCAGCTCCACACTGCAACAACAGCACAATCACCAATCACTGTACATAGGTAAGCCAATCACCAATCACCGTACATAGGTAGGCCAATCACCAATCACCGTACATAGGTAAGCCAATCACCAATCAGTCTGTAGTTGTGGACAAGAGAGACAACTAGAAAAGATACCATCAAGTATTTCTCCAACACTCACCCTCTATGGATATCCTCCATATACTGTCTCCACTGATGCAAGGCATTCCTACAGAGCGCTGCATCATAATGCTCACTGGCAACCTCCTAATAAACATTATGATCACATGATTAATTGCTGTTACAATAATCATAATGATCGCTATGATACACCCATTGAAGGGTTGATGAAAAGCACCATCCCAATCCACTACATTCATTATGTCCCTTTGATCACCAGCATCTCCAAACAATGGTTCCTATGGCTGTACCTCAATCACCGATACCAATCGCACCAACACGGGGTGTACCCACCAAAGACAATGCTTCGTGCACGCAGTCCTGTGTGCGAACTCTCCAGAAGAGGAACGTGCTTCGCATTACGTTGCCATGGTGATGTAGCACTGCCATCCTCTGCATCATGCGTTCATCTTGACGCGTTTCATACGCGATTTGCCACAAGAAGAAGTACTTGGCCTCGTAATTCTGTCTGCAGCGAAGAATAATACGCTGCACTAGAACCGTACTTCCAACAGACACCTCTCTATGTAGTCAGCACACATCAGGAAAGAGAGCCAGCTTACTTGGCACTCTCCTCAAGTCAAGAGCCTACCTGAGGCACATCTCTAGGGGAAGAACAGCTAAGTCTACCTGAGGAAGTTTGTGGCTCTAGAGACATATCTGACAAATTTCTAATGCAATCCTGGCCTACCTGAGGAAGTCTACTGCCATTCTGGCTTGCCTTAATAAGTCTGTGGCTACAGCGGCCTTCCTGAGGAGGTCTGTTGCTACAGCGGCCTACCCGAGGAATTCTGTTGCTACAGCGGCCTACCTGAGGAAGTCTGTTGCTACAGCATCCAGCTCGTGTTTCCTCCTTCTCAGCCGAGTGTAGTCGGTCCAGCGAGTGAAGACAGCAGGAAGCTTTACATCTTCATAGTGAGCCAAAGCCACAGCATACTGCGACTGCAAACAAAACACACTCCATCCAACAAACCAACCATACACAACTCCTTCACAACATGCCCCCAAAAACACAAGTTAGCAGGACAGTTGTGTTTTACAAATTCTAATCCTTATCACCTGAGGAAGGGTGAAAAAACCTTTCATGTACTTACCTGCCTGTGCCTCCTCCATTTTATGTACTGCACCCATCTCTCCATCATGACCTCTAGCAGGTTACTATGGTAATACTTTAGAGCTTTCTGGGTCAGTGGTAACAATTGGACTTCCTCTTTCTCCTCCATCCTATCTGTCCATTGGCGGAAGGCATTGTGTGTGATCTGCAAGGTAAAGGACCGACCGAAGCAATGAGTTGAAATCATAAAAATTGAAAACAGAATCACTTTCTCCTGGCATTTGTGCAAATGGTCAGAATTACAGCAAAACAAATATACAATATATGGTTTGCTAGGAATGTGACTGAATCTTAGTAAACAGAGTCACCATCTTATCAGAAAACTCGGCTGCCATCTTGTTCCTCATGACCTTTGACCTCTGCCTCACCACATATAGTCTCCATGATGACATGGCACTTTTCTGAAGAGCACATTTTTTTTTCAGATTCAGAAGTAAATAAATAAATACAATTGTTGTATTATTGCTCATTAGATAAGAGGCTGGAAAAGGATACCTGTAGTTTCAGACGGCAGTGATTTGCTGCTGTTTCTTTGTTCTGTCTCTGTGTTTGTTCTATCCAGACGACTCAACTATTGTCAAGAAGTGCAACCATGGTTTTTTAATAAACTCAACTACCTGGTCTATGACTAAAATAAACACTAAACATGTTGGTATGAAAGAAACATAGCCTCAGGCTAAATATGCAATCATGAATGAAGAGCAATAAGGAGCCAGGTGTAAGCTGACCCCTACAGAAGCAGGTCATTCCCATAAAGCCTGGTAGGATACAGTATTTCCACCTGAGGAACATCCTCCGACAGCGAGTGAGGTTGCCACGGTGATCAGCCTGTTCTAACATGGCTTGATCAAGTCGTGCAGTCACCAAAGCTTCTTGCCAGGTGTGGAAGCAGGTAATTGTCAGCCTCCTATCATTCACCTGGTCAGCATAACCTACACACGGCGAACAGCGGGGGGTGAATGCATAACCTACACACGGGGAACAGCGGGGGTGAATGCATAACCTACACACGGGGAACAGCGGGGGGTAAATGTGATGTGGCTTCTGGTCGAGGAGAAGGGGGTTCTAGAAGTAGACTTACTGTAGAGCTGCAACTTCCTTGACTGCACCTCAGAGTATGCAACGAGGGCCAGCAAACATCGCTTCATCAGTTCTCTCTTATAATACAAATCTGCTTGACCTTGTTTGGCACATGTCATCCTTCTGGCTTGATGAGCTTTCTGCCAGCCATTCCACACCTGAAAATAACCAAACATTGTCCATAACCAACAACACATTGTCTGTAAATAATTCAAAACACATTGTCATTAATCAACAACAGTCTGGATTAAATGACTCATTGTGTGTAATCAAACACACATTGTCTGTAATCAAACGCACATTGTCTGTAATCAAACACAAATTGTCTGTAATCAAAAACAAATTGTCCATAACCAACTACACATTGTCTGTAATTCAAAACACATTGTCATTAATCGACGACAGTCTGCATTCAACGACACATTGTCTGTAATTAACGACACATTGTCTGTAATTAACGACACATTGTCTGTTAGCAAACACACATTGTCTGTAATCAGTAACACATTGTTGGTAATCAACCAAATAATATCCCTAATCACAAACAAGTAGAAGCTCAAACTTAATGGTGAAAAGATTGTGGAGTTAAAAGAAAACTGGCATCACAGCTCACACATCACATAGACCATCTGCATCACAACTCACATCACACAGACCATCATCTGCATCACAACTCACACATCACACAGACCGTCATCTGCATCACAGCTCACACACCACACAGACCGTCATCTGCATCACAGCTCACACACCACACAGACCATCATCTGCATCACAGCTCACACACCACACCAAGCCTGTCAGTACACACTATACAGAATATCACTTAGATCACAGCTCACGCACCTTTCTGAGGCAGCGTTGAGTCCACAGTTGAGAAGCAGCCATCTCCTGTTCATGCCTGGTCGTTTTCTCCCTGTGATGCCTCAACCAAGTCCCCCACACACGCCTGCAACCATCCACATCAATGCTGTGCTAGTACCAGACACACACAACCTCATGAGGTGGCCATTTGGCGTGAATGAGATCATATTGCAGGGGATTCTGACAGCGGGGTGTATGCTAACCTTGTGAGGCAATGAGAGTAGACACGGGCGGCGTTTTGTTGTTCTACCCGCTTCTCACGCTGTACACAGAAGTAGAGTTGCCAAGCATGGAGGGTATGCGTCAGGAGATATCTGTCAGCTGGAACCAGGGAACGTAAAGAGAGAGGCTAACAAGGTACCAGAGTAAGGACAGTGACATGACAGCATGATGACATTAATGACAGCACCATGACATTAATGACAGCTTGATGACATTAATGACAGCACCATGACATTAGTGGCAGCACCATGACAATAATGACAGCACCATGACATTAATTGTAGCACAGTGACATTAATGACAGCACCATGACATTAATAGTAGCACAGTGACATTAATGACAGCACCATGACATTAATGACAGCTTGATGACATTAATGACAGCACCATGACATTAATGACAGCACCATGACATTAATGGCAGCACCATGACATTAATGACAGCTTGATGACATTAACACAGTATCATGACATTAATGACAGCAAAGTGAGA
This sequence comes from Urechis unicinctus, assembly GCA_034190875.2. Classification (NCBI taxonomy): domain Eukaryota; kingdom Metazoa; phylum Annelida; class Polychaeta; order Xenopneusta; family Urechidae; genus Urechis; species Urechis unicinctus. The sequence goes on from CM067351.1 coordinate 70,315,476, forward strand.
GCATCAAAAGAGCTACATCAAGCCTTACACAACGCAACCATTAACCATCAACCTCACCATGCTCGCCAGCCTGTCTGTAGCGGGCGGCCTTACGTCCACGCTCCTTGTGATATTTCCTCCACGCTCTCCACACAATCCCCCAGAGTCTGTAGCGGTTGTGTAGGTCTGCTCGTATAGACAGGCCCCATTCCTTCCTCGCCTCCCACCACAACATGCTCCATTCATCGAAGACAGCCTTCAACAGCTTCTTCTTAAAGTGAAGTCTGCACAACATATTCCACTTGATTTATTCCTTTGGCATAAGAAGCTTTATCAATGTCAACAATATCTAAATAAAAATCCATCAATTGGTGGGTCAAGCATTTTTTTCTGAGAAATGACACTGTTCCAACAGCCACAGACCAGTATATAACTTCAGTTGAGCTTGTAAGTTTAAACAGATAGTCTGTAATCAACCCCACCTGGCCTGTGATCAGCCTTACCTGTAATCAACCCCAACTGGCCTGTTATCAGCCTTACCTGTAGTCAACTCACCTGGCTTCAGATGGCAGCACTCGACCAAAAGTTTTTTTTTTCCATAGGATATAATATTTTCGAACAGTGCATCTGGTAAAAATAAACCACCTTTGTATAAGGTAACATGTGCAAGTTGTAGAGTGGTGTTCATAGAGGTCACACTATACCACTTTAACAAGCATACAGTGGACTCAATTGGATAACATACATTACCTTATACGCAGCTCTTTGAGACGACCCCCACGGTTCCATGTGTAGCCAGGTTTATAATTGTGAATATCTGGTCCTCCTTTGACTCGGTCCCGTCGTCGGAGGCGGGCCTTGGACGGAGGAGGCGGGGCTATATGAGCCGACCTCTGATGCTCTTCTTGGACATCCATCAGATTGTTGGACATGTTCGATGAAGACAGTAGCTTTGGGGAACACATCTTGATCTGCAAGTTGAGTGGAGGTGTCGTTCTGTCTGATAACACACAGGGAAATTTACCCATCTTTCACATTTTTCATACAGTTTGGGGCTTTATAACATCGACAATCTTGGAACTGTAGTGTGTCTAGGTCAAGACACACTTGTCTTCGCTTCATCTGTGGATTGCATCTCAAAGAGATGATGGCACAGATCTCATCACAAAGTTTTGATGGGACTAAGTGCCTAATTAATATATGCATCTGTTACTTCTGTTCAAGTCACTTGGTAACAAATGTATGGGACAGTATGCTTCAGAGTTAAACACAATTGGACATAATCAGCTTTAGGACCCTGCTACGACTGTGAGACCAGTGTTAGTTCACTGTTGTAGTGATCACCAGCCAAAACAGAGTCGTCAGCAGACCATGTAGGCTTCTAGCAGAGCAACTCTAAAGAGCACATTATTTGTAAAACCGCCACATGAATTGTGAGTCTATCGGGTCGACATGCTCAGGTTAGTTTATGAATGTCCCCAGAAAGAGTCTGAAACCTGCACTAGTGTTTTAGTCACATGCTAAGGTTGATCAAGTATGTAAAGCTGAGAACTGTTCTGTTTCGGCTTTGACAAATTATCAATTCTGCTTAATTGCATGACTGGGTCCGAGGCCATAGTACTAGAATACCTTGCCCAGAACCAATGCTATAAAGCAGAGCAAGAAGATAACCTAACTAGAACTGAAACGGTTGTGGATATATTGGACTATTCATACGAGTGTCTCTCAGATGCACCTTCCTTCCCGGATAGGCCGTCCATATATGGTTCAAAAGATACAATGATAAAAACAACAGAAATCGCCACATGTGGTTTTGATGCTCTAATGCCACATAAATAGCATGAGCTGTAAGTTTCTTTACCTAACAATGATACATATACATAGATGTATTCGTGGACGTCGTCTTGCAGCGCTAACATGGACAGGGCTTCTACCTTTCCATAGATATATTCCATGGTTCATCTTAGGCAAATTACTTCATCCCTAAGCGATCTCTTGTATCATCACCATTGGAGGGCACAGACATTAATGGTCGGAACTAGTAAACGGCGCAAACTTTGTGAGGGGCGAAGTTTCTTGAATCTTGGCTTTGGACTTTGGTGTTGCCAATAATAACAATGTGGCTTGTATTATCGCTCACTAAAACAGCAAATACTAAAATGAGACAAACCTGCCATCGACTTCAAGATGATTCGTAGCAGACCTCAGTCTCATTCTCATTGCTCGAATCTGTAGTTGTTGACTTAGGTCTTGCAGAACAACGTTATGGGAGTCGGCCTTGTTCGTTTCAGAATCACCCCGAGTTCCCTTTAAATCGCTCTCGTTTTTCATGTTCTCGACAAAACGTACCCATGCATGGACAAATCCTGTCGATGGGATTATATTATTGTCAGATAGGAAGCAATTACATATTTTTAAGTAACACCTTAAGGCTGAAATGTAAAACAACTTTGTTGTCTGATACGTTGATATGCTAAGAACTTGGCTGTCAAGAGGCTGTCGAGCGGCTGTCAAGTCAAAACAAGCCGCTTTCTATTTTAATCGCAAAATCAGGAAACTGTGCGTTTCGACAAGACCTGGAGGGATCGTGCGTTGCCGGTTTACCAACCATTTTCCAATGCAGTATTATTCTTAATAAAGCTCAAATTGACTTCACAATTATAAGTTATTGAATATATTTGAGATCATAATGATGGAGCCACAAAAGTTTACCCCAAGCGCCTGTCAATAAGAATCAAATTTACATACCAGCTTTTACCAAATTTTATTTTCCTGTCGAGCGCTAATCCACCCCTAGAAACTCCGCCCCACCCGCCCGTCCTTTTCAGTACTTACTGGTCTCCATAGGGCGACAAAGTGTGACATCACATCACTGATAACGGTCCTAACTGGCTCCTTAACACCTTTTGGCTGAAGCATTTTAGTCATGTCTGGGATGTAATATCTCGGTGACTACGAATCGGAGAAATGTCAAACATGGTTATTTAAAGAATCACCTTGCATCTTAGGGACAAAATGCAAGGCGTCAAAATCCTAATCTTGTTTTGATGCCTTGCATTTTGCCCCATATTTATCCTATTCGTAGTCACCGAGATATTGCTTCCCAGACATGACTAGAATGATGGCGCATCACCACAGAGGCACTCTAGGACAGTTCGGCTGGAAAGAGCGGATGAGTTCAACTTGGATATCCAACGCTCGAGAAGGCGGTTCTGCAAAGCTGTGGAGATAGCTAAGGACATTTCAGCGCTCCGAAGAAAACATGGTCATCCATTGCAACCGTAGGAAGTCTCTGGCCGTGACGATTCTTCGTATCTTTGAACCAAGATTCCCAAGGTCGATGGAGCAGTGTCTTAACCACGTAAACGACATTCCCGCAAAGGTCGTTGTGTACAATGCTCTCTTCATTCAAGCCCTGCGGCGACAGGCGAATGGTGAAGCGACAGACGTAGGTGAATACACGCAATTGTAGTCACAAACCTGCATGCAGGCGGCTTTTGGAAAGTGGTCGCTCGCTTTCATAGGGCAGCGGAGAGGTTTAGCAGCACCCAGGGCTACTTAAGGGAAGTACCGTCCACTCTCACAGGAGGCAGAGGTTTTGAAAAGGTACCATGAACATTGTCCGCCTCCCTAATATCTGGCTAGCTGAACACAGCGGCCGAAACACAAAGAAGATGCAACGCTTGCTTTTTAACAGAAGACTGGAACATCCGAACCCGAGGAGTGGACAACGTTATATGTAGGGAGTTAGCCCGCTGAAGGATCTGCACTAGAGTAACAAGACATTTTCCATGGAGTGTGGCCTGCCATCGAAGGAAGTTCCTGCAATATCGAGGGGTTCACAGCTCCAGGTGTCTCAAGGCTTAACGACAGTATTCAAACCTATGTCTGGGTACTAGGTACAGGCACATCCTTTGACAACCAAAAGCAGTTCCAGGCTAATATTTAGGATGCTATGAACTCGTCAGATGACATTCCCTCGGCCATCAGCAGGTATCAAAACCTGCTTCAGAATGCTTTGTCAAAGAATGATTATGTGTTTGGAACGGGCCTTTACATGGCTCCATCTGACATAAAACTTGCTGTTGGAAAAGTAGCTGGATACAACACCCTGATTACCACTGCGAATGTGCAACAGTAGATCGGCATCAACATTGATGTCAACGTGGCTGTTGCACCTTCTAATAGAGGAAGCTTTGACACAGGGGACCCTTCGGATGATATGGGAACCGACAGCCCAGCCGCTGCAGCACCTGTTGCGCCCACGGTCAATGGCCACCCACAGGAGGATGAAAAAAACGCTCTTATTGTGGGCGGAATTGCAATAGGCTTAGTTGTGCTTTGGCTTGCTTCGTAGTAGGTCACGGAGCATCAGGGTGCGGATGCGCTCGGCTAGCGTTGTGTCTGTTGATGGTCTCCCTGATGTGGCTGATTTGGACTAGTCGCACTTGAGGTACCCAACGTCAATGAAGTTTCCTCATCCTCCCCTCCCATATCCTCTGCGACGTCATTGTCAAATGTTGGGTTCTCACAATCCATGTGACTTTATCAAAGATATATTTGTTGTTGTTCAACTATTAACATGCCTAGTATTTATGGCGGCAAGCTAAATCCATATTGAAGGACTCGCGAGCCACTAATGACCAAAACCAGTAACTGCTGGTCCGCTTCCCCCAACCTGGGTGCAGAAGACGTCATGGGCCCGGGGACGGCCCCGATGTCCTGTACAATCCGCTGACCTCAACCGACGTCAACCGCATTGTTGTTCAAAACCTGGGGCGTGCCGTGGTTAAGAAAACGACAATCAAGATTTCTGGCAACTGGTTCATGTCCATCGATGGCAGCAATGTGTACCACTGGTACGGCGATCTATGGAAAACTGCACGGGAGAGAGCTAACGCCAAGTACCAGGGCATTGACACATCAAATGACGGAAATGTAACCAAGATATGGGTTGAGGATAAAGCCATAGCCAATGCCTATAACAGTCGATTCTATATCCTGCTAGACTTTGAACTTCTCTAGAGCCATACCAGAGTGTGCTTGGTGACATACTGGAATATGAGCTCAAATAAACGACTACAGCTGTGTGATTTATGCAACAGGTGACACCAACGCTTGCTACACAATCGATGGTATCTCCTTGGAGCATGACATGGTTACCCAGCCAGATTTGGCCTGCATGATCTGCAACCAGTACTCAGGTAAACTCGCGATTCTGCGAGCGCTACGCCACAGGAAGCTTGCATACAATAAGAGTGACACACTGTGTAGCAACAAGATAAAAGTACTGGGTGACAGCATTGAAGGTGTCCTGCTGCTCTTTGAATACCCAGCGAATCTTTAATTGCGAGGAAGACTATAACCCGAAGATTACTAAGGTCGAGGTGACCATTGAGGGTATCCCCAATGAGCTGCATGCCCAGGGCGTGTGCACCTACCAAAAGTGGGATGAGGCAAAGGAGGACTTTGGGGCAACGAGTAAACGTGACACAAGCATGGCAATGACCGCAAAAGACCTGGCACTGGCTGACGTGTACCTAGGAGAGTTCTTGACCAGCAAGTATGCCCTGAGAATGAGTGACGACGACTAGATCCGGCGTGTGGAGAAGGCATCTGAGGGTGTCACCATCCAGATCATAAAAAACGCTGAGGTGGCTGGCGCATTGAACGTCTATATGTGTTTGGTTGTGGATGCACAGCTGAATATTAAGGATAGAAGGTTCATTAACGAAGTCGTCTACTAAGTTTGCATTTTCAGATGGCCCTGGCTCAGCCATTGTTTGTGGTCAGATTGGGTGTGGAAAAACATTTTTCATGCTCGACCTATCAGTTGCTGCCATGGTTGTGGTCTGATTCAGAGGTGTACTTGGTTGATCCAGGGGAGCGGCTCCATGAATACTTGAGGGCTTTCTACCAGGTGTTTCAGGGTGAGTCCACCCTGTACATTATTGACGACTGCTCGACCACAAAATCATTGACCAAGAAAAAAGACATGCTATACGAACTGGCCTATAGTGTCAGGGTCCTCACCCAAAAGTACAACTCTATGCTATGTGAACAGATCCGCTGGGTTGTGCTCTTTCACACCAAGGACCATGACTTGTTTGACGACAACCTGTGTGAGAATAATGTGATCCTGACAAGGGAGGGAATGGCTGTTACTGACGTAGCGCTAGCCGTGGTCACAAAGGACATGCTAATTTAATAAGGGGTTATACCAAGTCATAAACTGAATTAAGCTTGCAAAAGAAATATGTTATAAATTGCGCTGCTTGTTAGGGGTGCCTTCAGATGGCTAAAAGGAAAGTGAGGTGACGTTCATTTTCCTGGGAATGGCTGTGACTGGACTGGTTGCCTACAGACTTGCTAAGTAGACCAATTGTATTGGCGCATACAAACTCTGTATGCCCACAGAAGGTTAGCAGTTGGGGCCCTTTGCTTTTGTTCACGCCATGATATGGCAATTTGGAGACTCGTGCTCGTTTGCATACTGGCATATAACAATGGATCAAACAAAGCAATTCATATGGCAGATCTACCCGAAATATATTCCCAGGCTAAAATTTGATGTCTTGGCCTAATGAGGTTCACCAAGCAGATTTATTCTTTCTTCCTCATGATTGTGTGAGACGCTGGACTTACAAGTAAGTCCTTACAATTGTGGACGTGGCCTCACGCTACAAAGCGACAGAGCCATTGACTATGAAAGAGGCAACAGAGGTTGCAGGTGCACTTGAAAACATCTACAAGCAAGGACCCCTGCATTAGCCTAACTTCTTCAGGTTGACCCTGGACGGTAGTTCATGGGCGCAGTCAAACAGCTGCTGGCCAAATATGAGGTCTCCATCAGGCGTGGCCGTGTGGATATCCATCAAGAGCAAGCTATTGTGGCAGGATGAGCTGCTATCATACACCACATCAGTAAACAGCTTATACTCCACGTATAAACCTCATGCTGATTGAGAAGGATGGCAAGTTTCACTGCACACATATCAAAGATTTGAACCGCATGCTGTATGATCAGAGTAAGTACGAACACCGCAAGTTCTTATGCACACATATCAAAGATTTGAACCGCATGCTGTATGATCAGAGTAAGTACGAACACCGCAAGTTCTTATGTGAGCAATGCCTACATGGTTATACCACTAAGAAACTGCCGTGTGCATGGGATTAGAGCAGGCTGCTGTGCGATTGGACATGCAGGAGGAAGGGAGAACATTATATCTCTAGCTGGATGTTATCTATGCAAACTTCGAGGCGCTCACTGAGAAGCTTCCAGGCCCTGCACATGATCCTACCAAGAGCAACACGCAGAAGACAGAGGAACATGAACCATGAGGTTACCGCTGTATACTTGTGCTGTGCGATTGTCAGACCCAACCCTTGCGAGCCCAACAGGAAGAGCGCAAGATCAAAGCAGTTCTGACAAAGCCTGCTCCAATGTGCATCACGCGTGAGGATAGAAGAGCCCACAAGGCGCAACCAACTGTCACGTGTGTCAAAACGAAACTGGGCAGGGACTCCATCCACAACCACTGCCATATAACAGGTAAGTACAGCCCATAATGTCTGTAACTTGAAGATGCAGCTGAATTGCAAGACAGCGGCGTGTCTGTGGTCTTCCACAGCCTACTCCACTATGGCAGCTCACCTCTTGATGCAGGCAATCAGTAAGGTGGGAGATGCATCCCCAAAAACATGGAGAAGTACCTATCTCTATCGATTGGACAGTTACGCTTCATTGACACTGCACAGTTCCTCCTAGCCTCGCTCGACAAGCTGGTCTCTGCAAATAACCCAGAAGCCTTTACAGTGACGGCTAAGTATGAACCTGATGGGCAAAGCGCCGCCTGCTAATGTGCAAGGGAGTGTACCCCTATTACCTCATGGACGGCTGGGTTAAGTTCAATGCCGAGTTCTACAGCAAACTGTCTGAGCAAGGTATATCTGCTGCTGAGTATGTACATGCGCAGAAGGTCTGGGACATGTTAAGGTGTAGAAACATGGCCGACTACCATGACCTGTACCTGCGCACAGACCAAGCCAACTACTACACCAGCCCCGGTCTGTCATGGAACGCGCTGCTTAAAATCACAGGTGTGGAGCTAGAGCTACTCGCCGTCTATGACAAGCACCTGTTCATTGTGAAGGGAATGCGCAATGGGATAAGCATGGCGTCGCGTCACCACGTTAATGCCAATAACCGTTTGTGTAGGGCTTTGAGCAGGATAAGACGGCGTGTTATATCCAGTTCCTTGACGCTTACAACCTGTATGGGTGGGCGATGAGCCAGCCCCTACCCACTGGGGCGATTGAGTGGGTGGATCAGTCCGCTGCCCTACAGATACAGGACCACCCCGACAATGCCAAAACCGGATATATACTCGATGTTGATCTGGAATACCCTGCAGAGTTACATGCTGATCACAACGATTATCCACTAACGTCAGAGCAAATGTCTGTGCAGAATGAATGATTGTCAGACTACCAAAAGAATCTCCTAGGTACTCCACTACAGGAAAAGCTAAGCTACACCGTGCGCTTGTATTCAATCAGAGCCCCTGGATGGAGCCTTACATTCGCATGAACACAGACCTGCGTAAAGTTGCCACCAGCGACTTTGAGAAGGACCTGTACAAGCTGATGAACAACTCTGTGTTTGGTAAGACCATGGAGAATCTTAGAAAGCGAGTCGACGTCAAGATTGTGCGCTTGTCAGAAGAGGAAAAACACAGGCTTCTGGCCAGTGCCGCCTATGCTCGTCACTAAGTATTCGATGACGACCTGGTTGCCCTGCATATCCACAAGACCGCCTGCTAAACTGCCTGGTGTATGTAAGCATGTGCACACTCGACCTCTCCAAGCTGATGTACGACAACATAACAATGAACAATATGTGGTAGCGACTTGCGCCTGTAACGATCCTGTTTTGAGCTGCCGGTTAGGAAAGTAATTTATGACGAGATTGTTGGCCAGGATTAAGCATGATGTTATTGCTAAATGGAGATCTACTTATATCTGTACAGTTGATTACTCATCTTGTTTACTAATGAGTAATGTTTTCCCTTTTTATCTGACCTTGATGGCTGAGCGTTGTATGCGTAGCATTTCAATCCCCCTATCTCAACCAATTGGCTATGTTTTATCCGCCATGTAATTGCCTTTGCCTCAGAATCCCTCGTATGCGATGCAATTGCTTTTGCCTCAGAATCCCTCGTATGCCATGTAATTACTTTTGCCTTAGAATCCCTCGTATAATGCATGCGTTGGAGGGGTAAATTATTCGTTTCCTTATCTGGAGAAGTTAAGCCGATCCTACCGTATATAAGACCCACAAAAACGAGCATCATCACAGAAGTCCACAGACTTCCCTCGAAGTCCACAGAAGTCACAGAAGTCAGAAGGAAGACAGCCAGACTCCAAAAGAGACTGACTCTCGTCAACTTCAAGATAGGCTTCACAAGAGACTCACGTACTTCTACTTTGTGTTCCATGTTGGTAAATTGAAGTAAAATGAACGCGCTATAGAAGAATAAATAATAATATCTAAGCCTACCCCAAGGCGCGACAGCGCCTGCTATACACTGGCATGAATTCGCTGCTTATGGAGATTACACAACTGACGTGTGCACATACATGCAGGCAGCCCTCACCCACTTTGACACCAGCATCTACGGTCACACACCAATAAGAAGGTCTTGGGAAAAATGAAGGATGAGTGCGTCTGTATGCCTATCAAGGAGTATGTGGGCCTGCGCCCAATGAGTATTCGATCCCGAAGTCTGCTGTAGGCGAGATCAGAGAGGTGAAGGGAGTGAAGAAGGTTGTAGTGAAGAAGCACCTAAGCCACGCGCAAAACATGGAGTCTCTGTTCACACAGAAGTATGGATGAACATGCAACGCAGTGACGGTCACATGATATATGGGCTACAAGTGTACAAGCTGTCACTCTTCCTGTTTGACTCAAAGCAGTGGATAGTCGCGAAAGACGTAGACACCTAGGCCACGTTAATTTGACGGCAATCTAACGTGGCGGAGTAAAGTCCGTTGGGGGTCGGTCCCGACACGCCTTTCAGAGGTAGCCATAAATGATGGTAGCCCTGATCAAATTTTCGTTGACTCAAAGCGGAGTCGGGCTCTGTTGGGGGCTACCATCATTTTCCACTTTCTCTCGAGTGAACCTCATCCTTAAAAACAACAAAAGTGAGAAGGGAGCAAAAATCCTAGTTCGCTGCTTTAAATGTTTATTTGTTTGGTTACATCCGAATGCAATACAGAGCGCCATATTCCTAAGCAACAATCAGTGAACCAACTCCTCTGTAGAAATGTAATATTGTTATATGTAGACATCTTGATTGTGAGGATCACCATGGTGATGGAAGTTATGACAAACCACCCTCACGCTACAGGTGATGGTAACTGACATGTTAGCATTGACCAGTATGCTTTGTTCATTCAGCCAGCTCTGTCAGGGTAACAGTTACAGCAGCAGGACATGGACATATGGTGAACTGTTTCAGCAAGGTTTGACTGATCAGCACCAATCTGGTGATAAAACAACAGCACCCGTTTGGTGATAAAGCAACAGCACCAATCTGGTGATAAAGCAACAGCACTCATCTGGTGATAAAGCAACAGCACCCATCTGGTGAAAGTTGGCAAGCTTCAGTCGAGTATAATGTCGTGTTCAAGCTCTTTTAATGGCTAATGTATGGGTCAATGCGTAGATATGTGATCAATAATATCAAATGTTTGGTGGTTGGTTGCCATTAAAGTGAGATGTTTTAATGTTCCTTATGTTAGATCATGATGAGAGTTAATGATGTGGATGGATAGACACTAGATTGACATTGAACACTGGGTACGGCTGTATGACAGCTATATGGCTGCTTCAATGGATAGACACTAGATTTGCCATTGAACACTGGGTACGGCTGTATGACAGCTATATGGCTGCTTCAATGGATAGACACTAGGTTTGCCATTGAACACTGGGTACGGCTGTATGACAGCTATATGGCTGCTTCAATGGATAGACACTAGTTTGCCATTGAACACTGGGTACGGCTGTATGACAGCTATATGGCTGCTTCAATGGATAGACACTAGCTTCAATTGACATTGCCAACACTGGGTACGGCTGTATGACAGCACTGCTTCAATGGATATATACTAGATTTGCCATTGAACACTGGGTACGGCTGTATGACAGCTATAATGGGATGGATACACTAGATTTGCCATTGAACACTGGGTACGGCTGTATGACAGCTATATGACTGCTTCAATGGATAGACACTAGATTTGCCATTGAACACTGGGTACGGCTGTATGACAGCTATATGGCTGCTTCAATGGATAGACACTAGATTTGCCATTGAACACTGGGTACGGCTGTATGACAGCTATATGGCTGCTTCAATGGATAGACACTAGATTTTGCCATTGAACATGGGACGGCTGTATGACAGCTAGGCTGCTTCAATGGATAGACACTAGGTTTGCCATTGAACACTGGGTACGGCTGTATGACAGCTATATGACTGCTTCAATGGATAGACACTAGATTGACATTGAACACTGGGCACGGCTGTATGACAGCTATATGGCTGCTTCAATGGATAGACACTAGGTTTGCCATTGAACACTGGGTACGGCTGTATGACAGCTATATGACTGCTTCAATGGATAGACACTAGATTGACATTGAACACTGGGCACGGCTGTATGACAGCTATATGGCTGCTTCAATGGATAGACGCTAGGTTTGCCATTGAACACTGGGTACGGCTGTATGACAGCTATATGACTGCTTCAATGGATATACACTAGATTTGCCATTGAACACTGGGCACGGCTGTATGACAGTTATATGGCTGCTTCAATGGATAGATACTAGATTTGCCATTGAACACTGGGCACGGCTGTATGACAGCTTTATGGCTGCTTCAATGGATAGACACTAGATTTGCCATTGAACACTGGGCACGGCTGTATGACAGTTATATGGCTGCTTCAATGGATAGACACTAGATTTGCCATTGAACACTGGGCACGGCTGTATGACAGCTATATGGCTGCTTCAATGGATACTTACCCAGTCCTCACTTTAACGCCTATACGTGTAAAGACGTCAAGAGTTGATCCAACAGCCACATACCTCTTACTCTAGCTATCAATGTGAATTAACTGTCTTGTTCAGTGTAGTCCAAGACACGTAGTTATCAGATGTATTTCTATACATATGTAATCCGGGATATTTAAAGCAGCTAGCATATCGCCTAGAACATGAACACAGTAGTTCACGATACATACACATTCAAACAAATGGCCGAAACTTGTAATAGTGAATCTGAAAAAGTTAATAGATGTGCAACTACAGCAACAACATCTACTATTTTTACAACTACTTTCACTACTACTACTACTACTACTACTACTACTACTACTATACTACTACTACTACTACTACTACTACTACTACTATTGCTACTACTACTGTTACTATCATTACCACAGCTAGCAGCGGCGATAGCTGGACCTTGCAGAGACAGATGATTGAGGGTACCTGTGTGACGACAGAAATATTCGATTAAAACGGTTGCGACAACTGGACTGTATCAGCGAGGGTGGCTGGTCGAATTAGTGAGTAAGTAGAGAAACGTCCAATGATTAATGCTGTTTAAAATCTTGGGAGAATGGAGGGGGGGGGGGGGGCTGGTTTGAGGGGTGTGAACGGGTGTACCTTGCTGGATGTGCAAATAAAAGACATCATCTAATGATATAAATACAATACCGAAATAATCAATAAGGACATATCGCTTGGCAATTCCCCGTATTAACTTGTGAACCATCACATACAGCTGGAACAGCAAATAGGAACGTTTAAAAAAATGTTACGCAACCGTAACTATATATCTAAAAGCGACGACAACAAACGAGTCTGCATCATTCCGAAAGAGCTAGAGCACAGTGTTGCCACGCCCAGAACGCCTGACCTTTGCTCCTCCCACCACAAGGAGCCTCAGGCAATCAACTTTGTGTACCTAATCGATATCACAATAGCAGCTCATACACTTCATGCAATATTGCAATATAATTCTATTAGATCTTTATCAGTACTGTAATGAAGGCAAGGTGTATTGCTGCTGCTGTTGCATGGAAGAAGCTGACTGATTTCTAAAGCTTTTCGTAGTGATGTTAAAGGGAGTGATCATCAGGAGGTCATTGAACAGATAAATATTGAGGAAGTACAAATAGGTGAGTGACATTAGTACTTTGATTGATCGACTCGTTTGAATATTAGTTTCATTTTATTACCGACATTTTCTCTCTTGGTAGTAACGCTGACAATTACCTATTAATCAAAAATTTTAAGTTACCAATTTCTATTGATCCATGTAGATTCTACTAATGAGCTTATCAATATTATTGTATAGACAACATTTCCAAATATACCAGCTGAAATATACATTTTGTTAAATACAACGATTTACTTTGAATCCAATCTTATTTAGCAACTCTAGCATTTTCACGGGCATCATTGCTTTCCGGCAAGATCAATAGGAAAGTGAGCTTTTCAAGTGCATTGGCATTTATATCTTATGGTAGAATTTAAAATATTGTGAGTGTTAATCATTGCAGTTGAGCTCGCAGACGCTTGGTTACACGAAACAAAATGTATCCGCTCCTAGTGACGGTAACAGTGAGCTATCTATGGGTGGCCACAGTGACAGGTGCTCCTAATGAAACCTGTCCTCCGCGCCTTCCATCCCATGACTTCCCACTAAAAGCATTGTGTCCATATTCCATCAAAGTCAACAGCAGCACATATAAACCAGGCTACCCAGTTACTGGTGAGCAATACAAGACATTATTACTATTTGTGCAGCGAGCTTGTGGCAGAACAAATTCAAGAACTGGCTCATTGTTCCTGGTTTTTTAAGTTTGACGTGTTGTTGGTTCTTTTATGCTTAAAAATAAGCTTTTTGATGGCTCTTTATATGTTTAGGCGAAAGCGTGTTGTTGTTGGTGTAGATTTAAAAGGAATATTGTTGCTCTTTCTGTGTATTCATAATGGTACGGGTTTGGGATAAGGGTAGCTTCTTGTTGTTCGTTTATTGGTTTAGGAGTTAGCTGGTTGTTTTTTCTTTAATTGTTTTAGAGTCAGCCTGATTATATGCCAAAAAGAACAATCGCTATTGATCATGGATACATTTAGGATTGACATTGATGTTTGTTTTTATGTTTTTTTTCGGTTGTATACACTTTTTTGTATTTGTGTACGTAAGGAAATCATGTTTATCATTCTAAATGTTAAAATTACTGTGGTCTGTATGGAGCAGTGGAGGTGACAAACTTGCATAAGGCAATACTACTGCAGGCCATGCGTCTTGATGGAACCTTGGTTGGACATTTTACTCACCCTCCAGAACATGCTATCCTAAAGCACTGTGTCAGCGAAAATGACACAATAATGTTTGATGACGTCACAGCAAGCGTTTCCGGTCCATTCAGATGGTTGCCCCCAACGAAGATGCAAGGTTTCATCTTCTTTCAGTGAGTAGCTCTTCTGACGTCGAAAAGTTCCCTATGTTCTGTTCGTCGAACCATTGTGTTGTCACAGTTCTACGACATTAATTAGGAGATGTATGAATTCGAAAATGCTCCAGTATGCATTGCTGTTACCAAGATAGCATACACGATATAAAATGAGGATTACTTTTGCCTCATCATCTGTCGTCAAGTTCAAGGCGTATAAAAAATGTTAACAGCATGAATTTGAAAACAACGATTTTCCACAGTGCCATCATCTATACCACGATGTTTGTACTATGATATTTTGTCAACATTATACATGCAACAATTTGTATTTTTAAAGGGCTTGGATCAAAGAGATCAAGAATTCTGAATGCCAAGTGGCTGTGTCACGTTTGATCGCCCCTACACCCACTGAGTACGTCCCACGACAAATTGACTTATTTGAGGACAATGACGCGTATTCGTCAAGCGGTGAAGGCGAAGATACTACACCATATATGGACATATTATCCACTGACGAGCATGCGCAGTCGTCCAAGGTACCTGATGACACGACGGTGAAATCATCTGATTCACCAGATATGACGTCATCGGCTTTGACACCCGTTAGTCCCACGCCCGAGTCTTGTGCTCCAGCGCCATCACGCAGTTTCTGTCTCATCAAGTTGACAGCTTTAGCCTGGGTGATTTTTAATGTGCTATGATTCAGCGGCCAGTTCCCCACACCTATTTTTTTTGGTATTGATAATCACAGTCCACTCTGGTCTCTGCTATTACATTCATCTGTTTGGATATATATTGTCTGCAATAATTCGGTAATCTGAGTGCCGTTTAAGTGTCCGAAGTGCATTTGTATCGGCGACTCATTGAATGCGTTTCGTTTAACAACTAAAGGTCTGCCCTATTTGATGATGTGTTTGTGATGATGTTATCCGGGGTATAGTTCTAAATATGTAAATGAGTTATTGTGGTCTATATGTAACAGTGGGAGTACTACTGCACGCCACTCTGGTGACCGCGTCATGATTTGCCCAGCACTTCATGGACACCTGTATCTTTCTCTTACAGCCACACCCCCACGCGACCATGTAAGCATATCTTACACCCCCACGCGAACATGTAAGCATATCTTACAATCACACAACCCCCACAAGAACATGTAAGCATATCTCACAGCCACACCCCATACGATCATGTGAGCATATCTTACAGCCACACCCCCACGCAAACATGTAAGCATATCTTACATCCACACTACCCCACACAAACATGTAAGCATATCTTACAGCCACACAACCCCACACAAACATGTAAGCATATCTTACAGCCACACAACCCCACACAAACATGTAAGCATATCTTACAGCCACACAACCCCCACACAAACATGTAAGCATATCTTACATCCACACAACCCCACGCGAACATGTAAGCATATCTTACATCCACACTACCCCCACGCGAACATGTAAGCATATCTTACAGCCACACACCCCTCTGCGAACACATACCATACACATACACATACCCATCACATACTCTAAGGGAGGCACCATACTGAGAGGCGAGGGATGGTGACCATCCAATGGAGGCACCATACAGAAAGGCGAAGGATGGTGACCAGCTAATGAAGGCACCATGCTGAAAGGCGAGGGATGGTGAGCAGCCAATGGAGGCACCATGCTGACAAGCGATGGATGGTGACCAGCCAATGGAGGCACCATGCTGACAAGCAATGGATGGTGACCAGCCAATGGAGGCACCATGCTGACAAGCAATGGATGGTGACCAGCCAATGGAGGCACCATGCTGACAAGCAATGTGTGGTGACCAGCCAATGGAGGCACCATTCTGACAGGCGAGGGATGGTGACCAGCCAATGGAGGCACCATGCTGACAAGCAATGGATGGTGACCAGCCAATGGAGGCACCATGCTGACAAGCAATGGATGGTGACCAGCCAATGGAGGCACCATGCTGACAAGCAATGGGTGGTGACCATCCAATGGAGGCACCATTCTGACAGGCGAGGGATGGTGACCAGCCAATGGAGGCGCCATGCTGACAGGTGAGGGATGGTGACCAGCCAATGGAGGCACCATTCTGACAGGCGAGGGATGGTGACCAGCCAATGGAGGCACTAGGCTGACAGGCGAGGGATAGTGAGCAGCCAATGGAGGCACCATGCTGACAGGCGAGGGATGGTGACCAGAAAATGGAGGCACCATTCTGACAGGCGAGGGATAGTGAGCAGCCAATGGAGGCACCATTCTGACAGGCGAGGGATAGTGAGCAGCCAATGGAGGCACCATTCTGACAGGCGAGGGATAGTGAGCAGCCAATGGAGGCACCATTCTGACAGGCGAGGGATGGTGACCAGCCAATGGAGGCACCATTCTGACAGGCGAGGGATGGTGACCAGCCAATGGAGGCATTATGGACTCTGCGTGTCAAATGAGGCTTCTTGTATACTTGGGCCAATTATGTCCGTTTGGAGGTGTTTTGTGCTTCCTAGGCGTTTTTCTATTGCCCTTGGTCTAAGCATATAACAAAAAGGTCTAATCTAGCCAAAATGTCGTTAATATATTCCATAAATCCCGCAGCCAGTACCATCGTGGTGTCGTGGTGTAGTGTGCGACCGATCGGGCGTTAATAACAACGACATTAACAGTCAATCCAAACTTTGATTTTGCTGCAATGAAACGACCAATTAATTTACACAACTTAACATGAACCCAACTTTTAATAATATGACCGATATGATCGCACGCTGAAAAGGCGGATATGTGTCATTTATTACTTGAAATAAGAAAATTAAAAATGCAGCAGCTTGTAACGATTGAAGCTAGACAATGAGGCGAGGTTACATGTAGATTTTGGACAATTATTTCTCGAAATGAAAAAAATATGACCTCATTTATTAGCGTGAATAAATGAGCCGTTCATCGTAAACCATCAAGTCCAATCACTTTCTTTCGATAATTTTCCATATTGACTTGTGAGCATATAGTACGTAAAACAATGCAATCCAAAAACGAAAAATGAAAGAACGCAAACCAAATAAAAAAATCCTGTAAGGGGGGGCAATTTTCACCGTGAATGTCAGCACTGTTAATGGTCGTAGTGATAAAGACGAGACGTCATTTGAATGGTGTCTGGAAAAGCGAAGTTTATTTCTGATTGTGGGGTTACGGATTCCGTACGAAGGTGACTGTATGGTTGCCCAAATACTGAATGGGTTTTACTTTTGGGGAAGGAGGTATTTATACATGTGAGTGGCGTCGTCAGCAAGCGTGGAGGTATAATTACCTTTAGCTTTAATTGAAGATCAAACGGGCTGATGTTTGTTATGGGAATTGACGGGTTTGGAATGTTAACTTCAAAGTGCTCTACTTGCTTCACCGGGACTATTTAATTTGGATAGTGACCCGTTTACTTCAGATATCAAGGTTTGGTATTTGAGGGGTAGGGGGGGGGGGGTGGATTATGACTCCACAATGGTTGACGATGCTTATTACGGTTAATAAAATCAAATATGATTGATAAGGACAGTCACACAACCATTTATCCCATACAACCCTGCGCTCCGACCGCCTGCCGCCACGAGAAAACCACCCGATTGGCTCCATCAACACACACCACAGCTAATCGTCATCAAATGGAAAAAATGTTCACGACTGGCTTCTCGGCTATATTTTGATACTTACTAAAACAATTCCTGTACATCAAGTCACTCGATAAATGACTGATTGGAACTGATGTTTTTAATGTTCGCGAGCTGGAAGATATCGCAATGTGTCAATGAGGACGTCATAAACAGCGCTGGTCATCAGCTGATTAGAGGTTTGTTCAATGTCGTATTCCGTACAATAGAATATGATCAGATTTTCTATGCGAAAGTGCATGGTTTATTATGCGACTAGAAAATATAGGGCAGCAGGGCTGCTAACATGTCATTTGACTCATGACATAGCTAAAGTAACGTTCTGCTCTGTGAGGGAAAGTTATGATTGCAACAACTATCGTCCTCAAACAGCGGACATTTAAGAATGACCCCGTTTGAGATCGAGCGATTTGCATCTTTCGATCCTGATCATCAACCGCGTCAGTATCTTGACAGTATCAATTATAACACAATCCATGAATCCCTTGATAGGGGAGCATGGAATGAAGATGTGATTGCTTCATCCACGACGATCAATCGACAAGCAACAAGAAAGTAAATCCAAACAATTATTATCTTTTTGAAGTACACCTCTGCACTCTCGAAAACAAATCAAAGAACCTGTCGGGGAAAGGTGAGGAGATAAAAGATGATAAATGTATCTGATGATTGTTTTTCAAAAAATATCGTTTCGTATAGTGATAAGGCAACGAAACTAAGATACAAGGTTTTTTTGCAATCGAAACCAAACTGATAAGGGCGTGTTAATAAGTACAGACCACATATTAGGTTTAAAGGGCATGTTCACTTGAACAGATCAATGATGAGACGAAATTGCGTAGTTACATTGATCAACTTGATGTTAGTTTCTCCTGATAAACGAAAGTTTCTCTTTGCGCTACCTTATATCTTTGGGATTTCGTATTTTACTTGTCAGAAACGAACTGCAAATAGCCCTCTCTATTGGAATCAAGTGAGTAACCAATTTATAGTAATCAACTCAATTTAAATGTGCATACCTTTTTATCCATTTTTCATTACAGAATTTGTGTGTCGAACATTCCAGTTGATTTCGCTGACGCTCGGTTACATGAAACAAGATGTATCCGCTCCTAATGACGGTAACACTGAGCTATCTGTGGGTGGCCACCGTGACAGGTGTCCAGGACGAAGCTTGTCCTTCATCACGTACACTCTCACTAACAGCATTGTGTCCATATTCTATCAAAATCAACAGCAGCGCTTATACACCAGGCTACCCAGTTGCAGGCGAGTGATGCAATTTATTGTTATCGGATCTCTAAAAGTTCATGAGTAAGCTTCTTGTTGTTTCTATGGTTTCTTTTCAGTTGTCAAATTGTAGGTGTTGCGTCATGATTTGTTTCAGAGTAAGCTCGTCATGGTTTATCATTATTTTTAAGAGTAAGCTCGTCATGGTTTATCATTATTTTTAAGAGTAAGCTTGTCATGGTTTATCATTATTTTAAAGAGTAAGCTTGTCATGGTTTATCATTATTTTAAAGAGTAATTTTAAAGAGTAAGCTTGTCATGGTTTATCATTATTTTTTTAAAGAGTAAGCTTGTCATGGTTTATCATTATTTTAAAGAGTAAGCTTTTCATTATCATTATTTTATCATTATTTTAAAGAGTAAGCTTGTCATGGTTTATCATTATTTTAAAGAGTAAGCTTTTCATGGTTTATCATTATTTTTTAAAGAGTAAGCTTGTCATGGTTTATCATTATTTTAAAGAGTAAGATTGCTATTGTTTACCTAATCTGTTCATCATCAAGTTTGCTGTCTCTTCTGTATATGTTTAGCAGTAAGATTGCTGTTGCTTTTGTATATATTCAGCAGGAAATTTTTTGTTGTTTCTGTATATATTTAGCAGTAAGATTGCAGTTATTTCTGTATATATTCAGCAGGAAAATTGTTGTTGTTTCTATATATATTTAGCAGTAAGATTGCTGTTATTTCTGTATATGTTCATCATAAATTTTGCAGTTGCATCTATATATGTTCAGAAGGAGAATTGATTTTGCTTCCGTAATATGTTCTTCAACAAGATTGCTATTGTTTCTGAGTGTGTTCAGCAGTAACATAATGGTTGTTTCTGTATATGTTCAGCAGTGAGATTGCTGTTGTTTCTGTATATGTTCAGCAGTGAGATTGCCGTTGTTTCTGTATATGTTCAGCAGTGAGATTGTTTCTGTATATGTTCAGCAGTGAGATTGCTGTTGTTTCTGTATATGTTCAGCAGTGAGATTGCTGTTGTTTCTGTATATGTTCAGCAGTGAGATTGCTGTTGTTTCTGTATATGTTCAGCAGTGAGATTGCCGTTGTTTCTGTATATGTTCAGCAGTGAGATTGCCGTTGTTTCTGTATATGTTCAGCAGTGAGATTGCCGTTGTTTCTGTATATGTTCAGCAGTGAGATTGCCTGTTGTTTCTGTATATGTTCAGCAGTGAGATTGCTGTTGTTTCTGTATTGTTCAGCAGTGAGTATATGTTTCATGTTCAGCAGTGAGATTGCCGTTGTTTCTGTATATGTTCAGCAGTGAGATTGCCGTTGTTTCTGTATATGTTCAGCAGTGAGATTGCTGTTGTTTCTGTATATGTTCAGCAGTGAGATTGCTGTTGTTTCTGTATATGTTCATCAGTTAAATTGCTGTTGTTTCTGTATATGTTCAGCAGTGAGATTGCCGTTGTTTCTGTATATGTTCAGCAGTGAGATTGTTGTTGTTTCTGTATATGTATGACTATTGCTTGTTAGATATGTCAGTCAGTTGTTGTAGTCTTTGTGTTTCAGTGGAGGTGACAAACTTGGATAAGGGGGGAATACTACTGCAGGCCATGCGTCTTGATGGAACCCCGGTTGGACATTTTACTCACCCTCCGGAACATGCTATCCTAAAGCACTGTGTCAGCGAAAATGACACAATAATGTTTGATGACGTCACAGCAAGCGTTTCCGGTTCATTCAGATGGTTGCCCCCAACGAAGATGCAAGGTTTCATCTTCTTTCAGTGAGTAGCTCTTCTGACGTCGAAAAGTTCCCTATGTTCTGTTCGTCGAACCATTGTGTTGTCACAGTTCTACGACATTACTTAGGAGATGCATGTATTCGAAAATGCTCCAGTATGCATTGCTGTTAGCAAGATAGTATACACGATATAAAATGAGGATTACTTTTGTATCAACATCTGTCGTCAAGTTTAAAGGCGTACAAAAAATGTTTACAGCATGAAATTGAAAACAACGATTTTCCACAGTGCCAACATCTATACCATGATGTTTGCATTATGATATTTAGTCAACATTATACTCTGTTTCTCATGCATGATTTTGTATTTTTAAAGGGCTTCAGTCAAAGATATCAAGAATTCTGAATGCCAAGTGGCTGTGTCACGTTTGATCGCCCCTACACCCACTGAGTACGTCCCACGACAACTTGACTTATTTGAGGACAATGACGCGCATTCGTCAAGTGGTGAAGGCGAATATACTACAACATATATGGACAAATTATCCACTGACGAGCATGCGCAGTCGTCTTCCGATGATACGACGGTGACGGCATCGGCCTTGACAACCGTTAGTTCTACGCCTGTGTCTGGTGCAACTGCGCCATCTAGCAGTTGCTGTCTTATTTACTTGACAGCTTTAGCCTGGGTGATTATTAATCTGCTTCCATTCAGTGATTAGGAACTTTTTCTGCTTTCTACATGATAATAAACCCTAAACCCATAAACACATATATTCAATGAAATAACTGTAACGTGTGTGTGTCGGTGTGTGTGTATATTTTGGAGTAGGCTTGACACACACACACACACACACACACACACACACACACACACACACACACACACACACACACACACACACACACACACACACACACACACACACACACACACACACACACATACACACATACACACACATATACATAAATGTATATATGTATATATATATATATGAATATATATATATATATATATATATTTATATGTATACATACATGTATATACATATGAATATGTATATATATAAACATATTTATACATTCATATATGTATTTGTACATACACACATATATATATATATACATACAATTATATATGTATATTTCTTAAAAACAAATGGATATATATGCATAAAAATAATTATATATACGCATATATGTATGCATATATTCTATGTATGCATATATATATATATATATATATAATATATATATATATATATATATATATATATATATATATATATATATATATATATATATGTATATGTATATATATATATATATATATATATAATATATATATACATATATATATATATATATATATATATATATATATATATAATATAACATATATCTATATATATATATATATATATATATATATATATATATATATATATATATATATATATATATATATATATATATATATATATATATATATATATATATATATATATATATATATATATGTGAACCTCATGGTATATGTGGGCCGACGCAAGTTCATTTTGCTCAAAAGCCTCAAGCAATACAGTCCGAGAAACTATTACTTGTCGTTGTTTAAAAACGAGATGGGGCCATTTAGAGGTACAGTCAATTCAACAACAACGAAAATCAGGAAATATGGCAATCTGGTAAAATCTGTAGGATCGTTCGGACATCACCATCTGATGAAGAAATAGATTTGGCATTTCCCATCGACAGATAAGCAGCCAGAAAGCAGAACTGTTTAGGCCAAAGCTGGCAGAAGAGTAGCTCGGGTCGAACGGTAGTATAAATGTCTACTCAGACGTCTTGTAGGGCTAGTAAAGAGTAGCCCTACAAGACGTCTGAGTATTACCGTTCGACCGGAGCTAGTAGAAGAGTACAGACGGAGAGAAATATAAATACTTAGACGTCCTGCAGGGCCAGAAGAAGATTGGACCCGTTGACAAGGATGGAAACTAGCCCAACAGATCAACAGTCGATCGGGTACTCCCAAGAGGGAGCGCAAGCTCCACTTGGTTCAATAGAGCTAATTGAAACCAGGGGATGAGGTGGTTTATGTGTATGTCTGCTCAGACCAATTTGGGACAGGTAAGAAAATTTTCGCTGCATTCAAGACTTTTTTGGGATATGTTAAATTTCTGTTTAACCTACAGTAGTATAGGTAATGGCGGTTCCAGCGCACTCGCGCAAATAGAGACCCTCCCGCCAACGAAAAGATCCCCCCCCCAACTTCAGAGCATCATTTACCCACTTTGACTATTCTTTTTGGGGCCTAAGGCATCAAGAGCTGCCAAGAGCTGGAGTCTCCAGACAATGGACTAATGACGGGAAGCCTCTCGTCATGCTACGAGTTGCAGGGGGTAGGTGGAGCCATGAGTCGTGGGGGTAGGGGAGAAGGAGGCCCACGAGTCACAGGGTTTGGGGGAGGGGCAGCTATGAGTCGAAGGGGGTTAGGACAACGAGTCGCACGGGGTAGGGGTAGGGCCGGGGCACGAGTTGCAGATGGGGATTTCATCATGACTTGATTTTTGTCATTTTTACCCTCTTTTAAACTAACAGCGCAGTATAGGTAATGACGTCACACAATACACGCGCCAGAAAGGCCCAAGCCAACTATACTGAGATCCACGGCCAAGCCCCACCGCACTACCCACGCACGAAGGTCGCCCTTGCAGCACTCGAAAAGAAAACGCATTCGATAGGAAGTAAAAGGAGATCTACGCAAGAATGAGGACTAAGGTAGACGGCGAACCAGTCTGACCACCTCCCCCGACCCCACGACCGCGTTTCTCGTCTGAGGTGGTGAAAGCTCCGGCTCCACATCCAAGGACAACCACCAGACCAGTCCCAACCCCCCGCCCAAGGTCAAACACCACACGACCCAGACCGGACCCCACCCCCCGCCTCAACTTCACGAGAATCAAGGTGGCCATCAAGAACCAACTGTGAGGATGGGTCATGAACGTCCCCAATGCTCACCCCCTTACCTCAGACCTCCTTATCTTCCAGAAAGGACTGAATATCTTAGGCGGCCTCAAGACCCAATTCGCAATCAAGGTAAGCCTCTACAATACCAATAAAGATGGTACCACGGAGTATGTCGAGCCAGGCCTACGAAATCAGCAGCAGGTGATTCTAGACCCAGAAAACATTAACACCGCGTTAGACCAAGCCATCCCAAAAATTCAGGAGTTGCTGGAGAAGTGGACTAACCGAGGTTCTGGATGGGTGTTTGAAAGGGTAAAAACCATCTGGATCGACATCGCCAAGTATCAACCACTCAAAGGCGGCTCCTACCTCACGCTACCACCACCAGTAGCAAACAAAGAGGCCATCATAAGCGTAAAGAACCGGGATGACCGTTATATACTATGGTCCATTGACGCAGCCATCCTCCCGGTCAGCAAGGACCCCCAGCGGCCATCAAAATACAACATCCAGTGGCTCATAGATAAGCTAATAGGCTCAGGTGTGGCGTACCCAACCCCGGTCTCCAACGCCGAAAAAATTGAAAGAGTTTTAGACCAAGGCCTGAACATATTTGGCTAGGATGGGAAAGCTGTCATTGTCCACCACATCAGCAAACACCCAGGAGCCTGCATAAACCTCATGCTAACCGAGAAGGATGGAGTATACCATTACACCTGGATCAAAAACCTGAACCTCCTACTCAACGACCATACAAAACAAGAGGGCCGAAAATTCTTCTGCAAACGCTGCCTCCACGGCTACAGCACCTCGGCCCTGCTCCACGCCCACAAGCTAGAGTGTGCAGGGGTCGGCCAAACAGCCGTGCGGGTAGACATGCCAAAGGAGCGGAAAACATCCTATCCTTCAAGAACTGGCAAAAGCAACTTCGGGCCCCCTACGTCATCTACGCAGACTTCGAGACATTCACAGTAAAGCTCCCAGGGCCAGCCCTCAATTCAGAAAGGAGCAACACCCAAAAGACCCAAGAACACCAAGGCTGTGGGTTTGGCTACATAGTGGTCCGGTGTGACGGGAAGACCTCACCCCCAGTCGTCTACAGGGGAAGCGATGCCATGGAGAAGTTCCTGAAGGCCTTACAGTGGTAGGAGAAAAAGATCAAAGCAGTTTTCTCCAAGCCAGTCCCCATGCGGATGACCAGGGAGGACCAAAGAGTCCACAAGACCGCAACCCAATGCCACGTCTGCAGCAAACCACTCGGAACCGACCCGGTCCGTGACCACTGCCACATAACCGGCAACTACAGAGGGCCAGCCCACAATGCCTGCAACCTAAAGCTTAGGTTGAGCCCCAAGACATTTCCCATCCCCGTGGTCTTCCACAACCTGCGGGGCTATGACTCCCATCTCCTAATGCAGGGCATAAGCAAGGTAGAGGGAGACATCAACTGTATACCCAACAACATTGAGAAGTACATATCCCTATCCCTCGGAGAGCTCCGCTTCATAGACAGCGCACAGTTCCTCCTGGCTCCCTTGACAAGCTGGTCTCAGCTAACAGCCCAGATGCCTTCACCGTGACGGCAGAGTATGAGCCAGACCAGATGAAGCGGAGGTTACTACTACGCCAGGGGGTCTTCCCCTATGAGTTCATGGACAGCTCCAAGGCGAACAACCCCTATGTAGGAGACTTCGACCAGGAGAAGCCCACGAGCTATATCCAGTACCTCGACGCCAACAACCTCTATGGATGGGCAATGAGCCAGGCCCTACCTACCTCAAACATTGAGTGGGTGGACCGGCCAGAACTGCTATCCAGACTAGTCCGCACCCACCCCGACCATGCCGAGACTGGGTACATCCTTGA
Source organism: Urechis unicinctus (assembly GCA_034190875.2). Classification (NCBI taxonomy): domain Eukaryota; kingdom Metazoa; phylum Annelida; class Polychaeta; order Xenopneusta; family Urechidae; genus Urechis; species Urechis unicinctus. The sequence continues at coordinate 70,341,484 of CM067351.1, forward strand.
AGTCGACCTGGAGGATCCAGCTGAGCTTCACGACGACCACAACGATTACCCCCTGGCCCTAGAGCGACTCCTTGTCCAGACCGAGTGGCTCTCAGACTACCAGAGAAACCTCCTTAACAAATACGGTGGCCACGGGGTCCTGTCCTGTTCAAGGAGTTTATCAATAATGGTATCAGGATCCATGAATATACATATACGCCTTCGAGCTTCAAAATACTGCACCGCTACCTAGATGAAACCTAAATTGGTTACTGAGGCAGCGGCTGCTATCAAGGCAAATATCACTTCAATCGACGGCATATGCAGTAGTTTAATCAGTCTTCAGCAGCAGTTTTGCGTGCTTGGTCTTTGCTAGTAGTTGGCGTAGTGTGGCACGTTCCTCCTTTGTTGGAATAACATCATTTTCACGTAAAGCGTCTTCAAACGAGTCACGGTCCTTGGTGTGAAAGAGCACCATCCAGCGAGTCTGCTCACGTAAGTCCTTCAGCACAGAGTTGTAACTTTAGGGTGAGGACCCAGACACTTTGCTGCGCATGGCGGCCACTAAAATCCAGTTCGGATAGCATGTCTCTCTTCTTGGTTAGGGCCTTTGTTGCCAAACAGTCATCAATAATGTACAGGGTTGCCTCGCCCTTAAAACAATGGTAGAAAGCCCTCAAGTGGTCATGGAGCCGCTCCCCCGGATCAACGACGTAGACCTCAGAATCATCCCACGCCCATGACCACGACTGATAGGCCTCGTTGAAACGTATGGTGGGGCAGAGGATAACAATGGGGTAAGGCTAAGATTTTAATATTTAATTTTCTGTTGCTTGTCCGATTTACTTCAATTTACCAACACGTTTTTAGGTGCACAGGTAAACAAAGGACTCCGTTTGGAAACCAAAGTTGGTTTATTTTCTATTTCACTCAACAAGCACAAAGTAGAAGTACATGAGTCTCTTTCAAAGCCTATCGGGAAGTTGACGAGAGTCAGTCTCTTTTGGAGTCTGGCTGTCTTCCTTCTGTGGCTTCGATGGATGTCTGTGGACTTCTGCGGAGCATCTGTGGAACTTGAGTGTTGGTGCGCTATTTTGTGTGTCTTATATACGCTAGGATCGGTTTAACTACTTCCGATAAAGATAATAAGTAATTCACCACACGACATTTACTTACCCCTTCAATGCATGCATTATACGAGAGATCAGAGGCCAAAGCACTTACATGGTTTACAAGGGATGCTAAAATAAAGCAATCACGCAGCATACGAGGGTTTCTGAGGACAAAAGCATCAACATGTCATATAAAGCATAGCCAACTTAATCAAGATAGGGGACAAAAGCATTAACTTGGCATATAAAGCATATACAACATATCCCACTTAATCAATAAAGGGGAATTGGAATGCCACGCATACATAACTCAGCCAACAATGTCAAGTAAAAAAGGAAGAACCTTACTCATAAATAAGCTAGATGAGTAAGCCACGATACAGATATAAGTCTCTTCTTTAAGCAATAACATCTCTCTTAATCCTATCCATAAATCTCGTACTATATTACTTTCCTAACTAGTAGCTCAAAAACAGGATCGTAACAAACAATATGTTCGAAGGCGCCGAAGAAGGGGCCTTGGAGGAGGTCGAGGATGAATACGGTTTTCCCGCATCCTGTCTGCCCACAAACAATAGCCGAACCGGTACCATCTGGAAATGTAAACGAACCTGCCATCTTTAATGCTAAGCTGTGCATCCATAACAATATACATATAGACGTTCAATGCACCGGCTGCCTGTGATTTTGTTGTGATCTGTATGGTGATACCCTCAGACGCATTCTCCACGGCCCTGCCACTACCGTGCAGCTGTTCATCATCACTCGTCCTTAAGTCGAGCCACAGAGCATACTTACTGGTTAGGTACGCTCCTAGGGACACATCCGACAATGCCAAGTCTTTTGCAGCTAGTGGTACTTTGGGGTCTCGTTTCCTCATTGCTGCAAAGGCCTTCTTCACTTCATCCCTCTGCTGGTAGCCGCGCATGCCTTGGGCATAGAGTTGGTTGGGGATGCCCTCAATGGTCACCTCAACTTTTGTAATCTTTGGGTTGTAGAACGACTTTGTCTTACTGGCAAATGAGGCCTTGGCTGGGTCTTCAAATAGCAGAAGGATGCCCTTCATGCTGCGAGCTGGCACGTTCATGTTGATGTTCCACAGTGTATCTTCTTTATTGTATACAAGCTTCATGTGACGAAGCACACGGTCATACAGAATTGCAAGTCGACCTGTGTACTGGGTGCGTATCATGCGGGCCAACTCTGTTTGGGTAACCACGTCGTACTCCCGCGATGACATCAATTTTGTAGCTGGCAGCAGTGTCGTCTGTTGTGTGAACCCGGTTGTGGTCGTTGAACATGAGCTCGTATTCCAGTCTGTCATTAAGCGCGCTCTGAGAGAATGGCATGTGGCTCTCGAGGAGTTCAAAGTCACGCGGAACGTAGAACCTGTTACCATACACATCGGCTATGGCCTTGTCCTCTTCCTCGATCTCATCCTTGTCTCCTGCCCCCATTCGTATCTTAGTTGTGTTTCTGTCATCTGATGTGTCAATTCCCTGATACTGGAGGCCCTGTCTCTCCTGTGCGGTCTGCCATAAGTCGTGGTAACAGTAGTACACATCACTGTCATCAATAGACATGACCTCATTGCCAGAAATCTTGATTGTCATTTTTTTAACCACAGCGCGGCCCAGGTTTTGCACAACGCTGCGGTTAAGGTCAGCCAAGGTCAGCGTGATTGTAAAGGCCAGCCGTGCTGTCCCTGGGACAATGACGTCGTCTGCGCCTAGATTGGGGAAGCAAACCAGCAGAAAACGGATCTGGGCGCCGACCTCTCCGAATATACAACAAAGACCTATGTAGAATCACAAAAAAATGGATAAAGGTGGCAGTACTATGACTGGAGACCTTGAAATGGGAGATTATAAAATCGTTAAGCTGCTAATAAAAAGTATGATGATGTTAAATATAGACAGCAGAACAAGGACCTGAGACAACAGGTAGCTGAAAAAACGAAACACCTCATAACTATTTGGGCAGAAGTAAGTGGTGCCCTTCGCATAGGATATAAGTGGTCGTTTGGTGATGGGGTCAAGACTCACTAAACTTAAGTTGTGGATATACCATGTTATCCAATGGTAAGATCATTCGAATGGGGTTGTTGTCTGGTGCGGGCGCTGGTATTGGTGCTATAGCAGTGTTTCCTGTTATAAATGGGACAACTCAATCGGTAGGAATAAATAAGCCTGCTTACCAACAATCTGTTGTAATATCTTTAGCCTAGCCTTTACAGCTGGAACAAGGCAACGTTATTAACTTTTATACAGCCGCTCCAAACAGAGGGGCGACTTGTACTGTAGTATCACTCCTAATTGAACTTGACTGATAGACTTGTGTGCCTATAACTGCAGTATGCAACAACACCCGCCCATTCCTACAGAGCCGCCTTATGAGAATCCAGGCCACAGTCCGGTGGCGACCATCGGGGTGTTTGTTGACTGCGTTTTCAGGTTGTGCTCCTTTGAGGACCTGGGGAGGGCTGAGGCGCATAACCAGGTGTATCACAAGGATCGGAAGAAGTATAAGGAGACGGTGGCTTAGGGGTGGGCGTCGATTGATGGGCTTGAAGACGGTGACTATGGCGCAAACGGGAGAATTAATAGTTGCCTGGATGTGGAACAGGAGCATTATGGTCCTTGGTTGGGGAGGCCGACTGAGCTTCCAGAGAGGCCATCGGGAGCGTTCTACTGTTGGAAGCTCTTTACGATGAGATTGATATCCGCTCGCCCCGATTCCAACTTTATCAAGCAGAACGACGGTATGGTCACCCAGTTTATGGAGGACCTCGACCGGATGAAAAACGGCACCTATACGGGGTCCGGGGGTGGCGGTCAAAGGATGTTTACACTTAAAGACCTCTATGGATAGACACTGGAGGTTGTACCCCCACGACTCATGGCTCCACCTACCCCCTGCGACTCGTGGCCTGACGAGAGGCTCCCCGTCATTAGTCCATTGTCTGGAGACTCCAGTCGATGTTGGTAAATGATGCTCTGAAGTGAGGGGGGGGGGGGGTGGGGTGGGGGTCGGTTCCTTATCGTTGGTGGGTGGGTCTCTATTTGCACGAGTGCGCTGGATCCGCCATTACCTATACTACTCCTACTTACAGCCTACGGGTATTGGTTCATGCTAGTGTCACACAGCATGTGGAGGTTAGTGGGGATGTGCCGCCAATTTGGGTCGGTTTTTTGGCATTTTGGTATACAAATGGGTCGTTATTTCTTGAAGACAGGTATAGCAATGGGTCGGTTTTTTTGGCAATGACCTGGTATACCAATAGGTAGGTATTTTTGACAGCAAGTATAGCAATGGGTATTTGTTCTGGGATGCTCAATATTGGGTGACTGCTCAAGTCCTCTGGGTCAATGGTGGCCAGCCCTATCAGCCAGCGTGGTTAAGTTATTTCAAAGACCAAGATAAGCAAACAGAAAGGTCAGGTCTGTACATTCTCCTTCCACTGTTTCATGCAATATCGTCTACTTCATGGGCCGGACGTCCTGGGGCTCTCATTGATAGCCTGCGGGTCCGAGTCACACATCTGTTTATTGAGTGGCCGCTATTTAATTAACTGCCTTGCGGTTACGAACCATAGCATCGTTAGGACTGACCACAGCATCAGCAAAGTTTTTTTAGTTTTTTTTCAGTGGCGAAGCCTACTTTTTCATTCTAAAGTTTGTTTGTTAGTTTGGTATATGGATGGTTCCCTTGTAGCTCCTCGAGGTGGTCTAGATATGATTTGGGATCATTCATTTTGGTATATGTATTAGTGACCCTTTTTAAAATTTTGTATATGAATGGGTCTTTTTTCAGAGAAATTGGTATGTAAGCTGGTAAATGGTTCCCTTTTCTCACTTTGGCTTGGTATAGATATGACCCGGTTTTTGTTTCCCTTGGCGGCACACCCCTACCCTTTTCCAAGGAGAGAACACCCCTCCCCCCCACCCCCATAGTATTGATCAATCGTGATGACAACGCGTGTAGCACCAAACTCAGAGGTGCTACACGCGTAGGCAAGGCACTCGCCCCTGGTGTTAACATGATCTGATGTCAAGAGCGTGGATGTGAGAGATCGAAAGTAGTAAATAGCGCGGCGCTGTCAGAGGCGGAGTGTCTTTGCCATGCTTGAATTATGTTTGAACCGCAAAAATGGTCAGTTCAGTTTAGTTCAGATCAATTTATTAACCAATTGAACATATATACAATGAACCATTGATAAGGAGACTCCAACTAAGGCTGGTAAGCCGCTGCTGCTGGATCCACCCTGACATGATAATAATAATAATAATAATAATAATATAAAAGAAGAAAAACACAAAAGATAGACTATGAACAAAAGAGAAACAGTACACAAATAATAAAAGTACATGAGGTCACAGCATCATGTTACCCGAGTAAAAAGGTACAGAAAACATTTACATAGTCAGAGGGTTTTGGCAGGAATTAGGTGACATGAGTAGCACATTAAGAATTTATACAATAACAAATGACTTTTTTGCTTGACTAGTTAATGTGGGCAAGTACATGTATAACAATTGGGAGTGGTGCACATATACCTGTATCTATTGATAAACCAATTTTGTATGTAGTTGCAGTATCCTTTGTAAGAATGAGAGAATATTTTTGTTACTATGATATTTGGGGCATGGTTGATGAATTTTGGAATGCTGAATCGAATGGATGAGACTGCAAAAGAGTGTTCTACTCTTGGGATAAAGAGATTATTGTGATTTCTAGTATTGTGATTATGAATGTCAGATGTTTGATTTATTAAGTTTATGTTATTGTAATACGAGGGTAGATTGTTATGACAGTAATTATAATAGAATTTATATCTGGACAGTGAGAATAGATCTTCAATTTTCAAGATCTGTAGTTCTTTAAAAAGAGGATCAGTATGAGTATTGTAGGAGCTGCAGGTAATGATTCGAGTGATCTTTTTTTGAAGTTTTGCAATTCTATTACCATGTTGACCCCAAAGTAACAAGTTGTAGTTTAGATGTGGTAATATTAGTGAGTTGTAGAGCAATTTTTTAATATCTAAGGGGAGGATGTGTTTTAGTTTACTTATAATGCCCATTGTTCGACTAAGTTTGATATGGATTTTATCATTATGACTTTTCCAGCTGAGGTGCTGATCAATGTTGAGACCCAGGAAGTTGAAATATTACACTTGTTTGATTGCTGTGTTATTTATAAGGATCTGGATCCTTGAATGGATTTTTTTCGGTGGTTTATGAAAAATCATGAATTTGGTCTCGCTTGTGTTAAGGGACAGCTTGTTGTGCATAAGCCAGTTGTTGACATTATTAAGTTCATTGTTTAATGTGTCTATATTGTATGTAGAATTTCTTGAGTTGAGGGTGGTGGTAAGGGTTGTATCATCTGCATATGTTATAACTTTGAATAAATTTGATGCATTGCAGATGTCATTTACATATATCAAGAATAAAAAGGGCCCTAAGATTGATCCCTGAGGCACTCCAGTTGTAAGGGGGAGGAGGTCAGACTGAGTGTCTTCAAAATTAACATATTGTTTTCTGTCTTGTAGATAGTTTTTAATTAATATGCTGCTGGTGGTTGAAAGCAGTATGTTATGATCTATTGTGTCAAAGGCTTTGCTGAGGTCAAGAAATATGCTGATTGGTAGCAAATTGTGGTCTAGGTCATTAAGTACAGATTCAATCAGTTCTACTGCTGCTAGTTCAGTGGAATGCCCTTTTCTGAAACCATACTGGTTGTCATAAAATAAGTTATGGGTTTGGAAGTACTGGTATATTTGTTGGAAAATAATTTTTTTAAATATTTTTGACATGGATGGAAGAAGTGATATTGGGCGATAGTTATCAAATAGAAATTTATCCCCTTTTTTGAAGATGGGAATTACTTTTGCTGCCTTTAGGGATATGGGAAATATGCCTGTATTGAGGGTTTGGTTGATAATTATGGTAATTGGTTTGATGAGTGCTTGTTTGAGATGCTTCAAAAGATTTGTTGATATGTTATCATATCCACAACTGTTTTTTTCCTTTCAGGTCATTTACAACTTTGGAAATTTCTGACTCATTTACATTTTTGAAATTAAAATTGTTCCGTTGTTGCTCAGTTAAGTACAAAGTGAAATCCTCATTTGAAGGTGGGTTTATATTTTTGGCTAAATTTGGGCCCAAATTTGTGAAAAAATGAGTTAAATTTGTTTGTTATTTCAGTTTTGTGGTTTATTTGTGTTCCATTATGTATGAAGTAATCAGGATTCCAGATTTGTTTAAAATTTCATTGATGGTTTGCCATGTTTTTTTCATGTCTGAGATTGAGTCTTTGAAACATTTGCCATAATGTCTTGTTTTAGCTTCTTTTATTGTTTTTTTTTCAATATGTGATTGTAACTGGCTAGATTTTGTTTTAAAGCGTTGTAGCTATCAATTTTTGTGGTGTTTTGATTTTGGATTTATACAGGTTGTCTCGGTAGCGAATGGATTTGATTATACCATTTGTGATCCACTTGTTTTTCTTGTGCTTATGTTTGTTGAATCTGACATATTTATGAGGGAAATGTTTTCATAACATGACTGAAGAATGTTTTCTACAATATTGTAGTTTGCCTCTGGATCAGCTGTTTCATTTTGATTGATTTTGTCACAAATATTTGCTTGATGGAGATCATTTAACATGTCCTCGACAGCTGTTTTCTTTTTTGAAGTAATTTTGATACATTTGGGGTTTTTATTTTTTGTTGTAGTTAATTTAATAGAGATGAAGTAGGGGTGATGGTCAGAGAGTTTGTTCAACATGACACCAGCTGATGAATGAAGAGATGCTTTTGTTAATTTACAGAAGAAGTTGTCAATAAGTGTACAACATGTGTTTGAGAATCTTGTTGGCAAAGTTATCTTGGGATAAAAACTATGTTCGACCATGACTGGTAATTTTCAAGTACTTTTAGGGAAGATGAAATTTCACTTGTGAAAGTATTATAGTTTTCCACTGAATTGCGAGGGGGTCTGTAGATGATGAATTGCGAGGGGGTCGTAGATGCAGCCACCTTTGCTACCACAAGTTTTGCCCTGAGCTATACATGTGTAACCAGGTAGCTGCATGAGAGACAAGCATCTCCTTCTGTTATTCTACATTCTTGAAAACACAAGGCAGAGAATTCTATGTTGTGTGTTTTTAGTAATTCAATGAATATTGTAATTTCAGAAAATTTGGCATTAATTGAGTCAATATTAGAGCTGTAAATAGTAAATGAATCTTTTTGGGATGCTAGGAATTCAAGTGCATGGTCATCATAGTATGGGGAGTGTCTTATAACTTGTATGACATTACTTTCATCATTTTCAACTTCAATGTCATTTACCAGTTCGCAGAAAGAATTGTTTGTTAACCCTCCAAAGCACCGTAAATGTACATCAGCAAGGATGTCTGACATAACTCTCCGGAGATAACAAAAATTTCAGTGTAAATAGGAGCATAGAATGATCATACACCTAACACTGACAATAACAAATGACAATTTGCCTCTAAAATCACCAGGGTAAAAGCTAGAAGTAATAAGTAAGATAAAAATAATACTATGTAGAAGTTTGGGTTTAAAGACAGTGAGATCAGTTTAAGTCATGAAATACGCGTCCACATATGATCACTGAGGTTTCATATCTAAAAGTGTATGTTCAGTGTATGGTTTCATCTGAGTAAAAATAACCAGACAACATAATTTTATCTACCTATTTTGGTTGGTAGCTCCATGAGCAAGGAGTTGTGGCATTTGTGACCACAGCAGCAGTGGATTTAGTCGAGCCAGAAGTGAAAGGTACGGGTTTGACTGCAGTCCACTGGGATGTATCTGCTCAATCTGAGGTTGGGGTGGCTGTTGACACTCTTTGTTGTTTTTTGCTTCAAGGCCCTCTTTTGCTACTTGAGAGTAGGTTTTCTTCTGTGTTGTTTGGCGAGGGTGAAGCGGAGTGGTAGAATATCTCATTTTTGGATTTGGATCGAACTGGTTTCTTATTGTCATGGCGAGCTGGATGGTGCCCCATCTTGTGAGGTGTAGTCCATCATCACTGATTGTTGGATTTTGCTCGGTGTTTTTGTCAAGAAGGGCCGAGTGGATATCGAGGAACACGACTCCAGCTTGGGATGCGCATAGGTCGTGTATGTGCGAGTTGACCACTGTGATGTCATCATTGAGGTGTTGCTATGGTTCAGTGCGGGCAGGAATGTTTCCTATGATGAGGGTGGCCTGTTTTGTTTTGAAGTCTTTATAAGATTGCGAAATTTTTCGGTGATTTCTCCAGCCGATTCTTTTCCAATGTGGTTTGTTCCAACAATGCACACCAGTTTGTCTTTGCCTTTTGACAGCCGGGACAATTTGGAGGTTGCCTCCTCTATGGTGTAAGCTGCTGCTTTTGAGACAACATTTGACTTCAAAAGTTTTCGCAGGTCAAGTGATTTTGTGAGTCACCAAAAGCCGCCGACAGCGCCACCTAGCGAGTACGGCGTAATCCCCCGGATCTGTAGACCAATGAATACCTGATGAGTGGCGATTAGAACTATGTTTAGATGAAAAACCCACTCGAAGCGATTACTAGACTACTTACTTTTGAGAGGACCAGTCAAAACACGTTCGACAACTTTTTCGTATCGAATCAGACATATCTTCATGATAGTACGGTATTCAGCTAAATAGCAAACTGGACTAGAACTCAGTTCACAATCGTCATTTATGAGGTAGGAACTTGTAGTCCACGCGCTGTGTTGCTTGAGGCTTTTGAGCAAAATGTATTGCATCGGCCGGGAATCGAACCCGGGCCGCCCGCGTGGCAGGCGAGCATTCTACCACTGAACCACCGATGCTCACAGAGAGCATGTATTGTTATTGCAATCTATTCGAATTCTTAGAAGAAATTCCTACACTCAAGACACATTGTCGTGATTGTATAATATTTTGTGAAATCTCCATATAGAACTATTGCTTATTTAGCAGCAACAGGTCAATGAACTCCCTCATTTTCTTATTTCCACCGAACACATAGCAAAGAAATATAATGAAATGAAACATCAAGCCAGTTAACGAATTCCATATCCAAAAGATTATGGATGAGGATTTTTTTTATTGGACACTTTCGATACAAAATAAGTAAATGAAATTACATATAATATATACCAGCAGACTGACCTGTGTGGCCTTGGCTGGAAAGCAGTCATAAATTACCCAGAATTGACGTTAAAGAAGGTATACTCGGTACAGTTACTCGGCGATCCCTTAATCCCGCCCTCATCTGACCCCACCTTAATCTCACCATGACCCCACCCTTATCTCGACATGACCCCCCTAACCCTAATGACCCAACAAGACCCTGACCCTAATCCCAACCATGACCCCACCTAATCCCCACATATGACTTTAATCCTCATGACCAACGCGCTCGAACCGACACTGACCCAACCTTTGTATTGAACCTTGACCCCACCCTAATCTCACCATGACCCTACCCTAATCCCAACCATGACCCCACCTAATCCCCACTCTGACTTTGTCCTCGTCGCAACGCGCTCGAACCACTGCAACCTTTATATACTGAGTTGTATATATACGGCGGGGATGTGGACAAAGTCATATATAGTGAAGATAGTGGAGACTACTTTGTCAAATCAGTTTCATAGTTTTATTAAGTCAGTGATTTGTCACATTGCACAATCACGCTGGTTTTTATTACCGCATATTCAAAGCTCTTCTTTAACACAATACGGTTTTCAGGAGGAGATTTTATTTGTGGATCTTTATGTAGTAGAGAAACACTGGGCTAGGCTACAAAGTTTAACACTGGGCTAGGCAAAAAAGTAATTGGCTGGTAGAAATTCACAACAACTTGCCATAACAACCATAATAGTCTATATCAAAGATACAAACTTGCTCGTGAGAGGTTCATAAATATCTCCCTGAATGTTTCGTATCTTGCCCCAAGGTCTGGCCCTTGACTAAGTACCTACGTAGTATAGCTGCTATGAGGCAAAGCGCTTTTAACCATAAAGTCAGGGTGGTAATACGCTTCCAAGGTCGCGCGTATATCGCTTGACACGGATTCTTTCGAAAATCGGCATAACTGTTGTACACAAAAATACCACCTTTATGTTTCCAATCGTCGCCAATCCGTTTCGAAATCCGTCCCGTCCCAGGGGATTTCGTCGTCACTTCAACTTCCATTCGCCTTCAGTATTGTTTCCATTGTTTGTGTTGTTTCATACTGTTGACTCATCAGATATTGAAAAAAAACCCACCTTAGTTGACACATCAATGTATAGTTTACAAAATTATGACCACCGATCGACATCTCTCAAATCATTCCCATTTCGCGGGCAAGTTGGTGCTAATTTCAATATATATTTAAATATGCTAATGAGCACTCTTTGGACCAATTCCGGATGTAAACAACAACAAAAATGACAGGACCCCTGGCACGTTTTGTTCCAATAGTTTTTTGTTTGATTGCAGTGTCAAGTGCCAGTAACTATGACATAAATACCCAAGATGGACTTGGAAGACGTTTTGACGAATTTGAGCCATAAACTTTCCGACCTAGTTACCTTTTCCTCTCCTTTATCCAGCATTATAACAAGTCCGTTACAATCCGACTTACGTTGCGCAATCTCGCCGCCATATTGGAATTTAGTCGGAAAAGTTAATCGCCTCGCACATTTTAGGCAATTATGCATATTTACAAGTTGTTGCGATTCCTGAGACTCTAATGCGATACACAATACTGATTGCTTATTAAATTGGACTTGTTAAATCAAGTTGACATCGTGAAGGTGAGGTCTTATCTTCGAATTTTCTATATTGGAAATGCCATCTTCGAGAACCAAGAGGGAGGGCAAGCTCCACTTGGTTCAAAAGAGCTACCGTACGAAGGTGACTGTACCGTTGCCCAAATACTGAATGTGTTTTACTTTCGGGACAGAGATATTTATACAAGTGTGTGGCGTCGTCAGCAAGCCTGGAGGTACAATTACCTTTTGCTTTTGCGACTAGCTAATATAGGACAGCAGGGCTGCTAACACGACATTTGACTCATGACATAGCTAAAGTAACGTTCTGCTCTGTGAGGGAAAATTATGATTGCAAACAGCGGACATGTAAAGAATGACCCCGTTTGAGATCGAGCGATTTGCATCTTTCGATCCTGATCATCAACCGCGTCAGTATCTTGACAGTATCAATTATAACACAATCCATGAATCCCTTGATAGGGGAGCATGGAATGAAGATGTGATTGCTTCATCCACGACGATCAATCGACAAGCAGCAAGAAAGTCAATCCAAACTATTATTATCTTTTTGAAGTACACCTCTGCACTCTCGAAAACAAATCAAAGAACCTGTCGGGGAAAGGTGAGGAGATAAAAGATGATAAATATATCTGATGATTGTTTTTCAAAAAATATCGTTTCGTACAGGGATAAGGCAACGAAACTAAGATACAATGTTTTTTGCAATCGAAACCTAACTGATAAGGGCATGTTAATAAGTACAGACCTCATATTAGGTTTAAAGGGCATGTCCACTTGAACAGATAAATGTTGAGACGAAATTGCGTAGTTACATTGATGGACTTGATGTTAGTTTCTCCTGATAAACGAAAGTTTCTCTTTGCGCTACCTTATATCTTTGGGATTTCGTATTTTACTTGTCAGAAACGAACTGCAAATAGCCCTCTCCAGTGGAATCAAGTGAGTTAGCAATTTATAGTAATCAACTCAATTTAAAGGTGAACACCTTATTATCCAGTTTTCATTACAGAATGTGTGTGTCGACCATTCCAGTTAAGTTCGCTGACGCTCTGTTACATGAAACAAGATGTATCCGCTCCTAATGACGGTAACACTGAGCTATATGTTGGTGGCCACCGTGACAGGTGTCCAGGACGAAGCTTGTCCTTCATCACGTACACTCTCACTAACAGCATTGTGTCCATATTCTATCAAAATCAACAGCAGCGCTTATACACCAGGCTACCCAGTTGCAGGCGAGTGATGCAATTTATTGTTATCGGATCTCTAAAAGTTCATGAGTAAGCTTGTTGTTGTTTCTATGTTTTTTTTCAGTTGTCAAATTGTAGGTGTTGCGTCCTGATATGTTTCAGAGTAAGCTCGTCATGGTTTATCATTATTTTTAAGAGTAAGCTTGTCATGGTTTATCATTATTTTAAAGAGTAAGCTTGTCATGGTTTATCATTATTTTAAAGAGTAAGCTTGTCATGGTTTATCATTATTTTAAAGAGTAAGCTTGTCATGGTTTATCATTATTTTAAAGAGTAAGCTTGTCATGGTTTATCATTATTTTAAAGAGTTGTATGGTTTATCATTATTTTAAAGAGTAAGCTTGTCATGGTTTATCATTATTTTAAAGAGTAAGCTTGTCATGGTTTATCATTATTTTAAAGAGTAAGCTTGTCATGGTTTATCATTATTTTAAAGAGTAAGCTTGTCATGGTTTATCATTATTTTAAAGAGTAAGCTTGTCATGGTTTATCATTATTTTAAAGAGTAAGCTTGTCATGGTTTATCATTATTTAAAAAAGAGTAAGTCAGTAAGCTTGTCATGGTTTATCATTATTTTAAAGAGTAATCTTGTCATGGTTATCATTATTTTAAAGAGTAAAGTCATGTCATCATGTCATTTTATCATTATTTTAAAGAAAGTCAGTTTATCATTATTTTAAAGAGTAATCTTTTCATGGTTTATCATTATTTTAAAGAGCAAGCTTGTCATGATTTATCATTATTTTAAAGAGTAAGCTTGTCATGGTTTATCATTATTTTAAAGAGTAAGCTTGTCATGGTTTATCATTATTTTAAAGAGTAAGCTTGTCATGGTTTATCATTATTTTAAAGAGTAAGCTTGTCATGGTTTATCATTATTTTAAAGAGTAAGCTTGTCATGGTTTATCATTATTTTAAAGAGTAAGATTGCTGTTGTTTACCTAATCTGTTTATCATCAAGTTTGCTGTCTCTTCTGTATATGTTTAGCAGTAAGATTGCTGTTGCTTCTGTATATATTCAGCAGGTAATTTTTGTTGTTTCTGTATATATTTAGCAGTAAGATTGCAGTTATTTCTGTATATATTCAGCAGGAAAATTGTTGTTGTTTCTATATATATTTAGCAGTAAGATTGCTGTTATTTCTGTATATGTTCATCATAAATTTTGCAGTTGCTTCTATATATGTTCAAAGAGAGAATTGATTTTGTTTCCGTAATATGTTCTTCAACAAGATTGCTATTGTTTCTGAGTGTGTTCAGCAGTAACATAATGGTTGTTTCTGTATATGTTCAGCAGTGATATTGTTGTTGTTTCTGTATATGTTCAGCAGTGAGATTGCTGTTGTTTCTGTATATGTTCAGCAGTGAGATTGCTGTTGTTTCTGTATATGTTCAGCAGTGAGATTGCTGTTGTTTCTGTATATGTTCAGCAGTGAGATTGCTGTTGTTTCTGTATATGTTCAGCAGTGAGATTGCTGTTGTTTCTGTATATGTTCAGCAGTGAGATTGCTGTTGTTTCTGTATATGTTCAGCAGTGAGGTTCAGCAGTGAGATTGCCGTTGTTTCTGTATATGTTCAGCAGTGAGATTGCTGTTTGTTTCTGTATATGTTCAGCAGTGAGATTGCCGTTGTTTCTGTATATGTTCAGCAGTGAGATTGCCGTTGTTTCTGTATATGTTCAGCAGTGAGATTGCCGTTGTTTCTGTATATGTTCAGCAGTGAGATTGCCGTTGTTTCTGTATATGTTCAGCAGTGAGATTGCTGTTGTTTCTGTATATGTTCAGCAGTGAGATTGCTGTTGTTGTGAGATTGCTGTTGTTTCTATATGTTCAGCAGTGAGTGAGTAGCTCTTCTGACGTCGAAAAGTTTCCCTATGTTCTGTTCGTCGAACCATTGTGTTGTCACAGTTCTACGACATTACTTAGGAGATGCATGTATTCGAAAATGCTCCAG
>CM067351.1:70356666-70403605 GCA_034190875.2 Urechis unicinctus
CTACCTATGGCCACTTCATATGCGAAAAGGTTGAGCACCACCCTTGTGTAGGCTAGGTGTGGATAGGACAGCTCCCCAAAAGAAGAAAGATAGGTTGGTTTCCTAGGACGCCTTTCATGGTCCTATATATACTGGGAATTCCTATGCATGTGACTGGGATGGCCCAAACATCGCCATGTATTGCCTAGCATAGTATAGCACTATACCATTTCCATACTATACCTTTTCTGGAAATACCAGCCTAGAATTGTACAGCACTTTACCATTTCTACAGCACTATATCATACTATACTATTTCTGGAAATACCATATTAGACTTTTGGCTGGCGATAAAATATTTAGCATGCGTCGATAAAAACCATCCGACAAGCAGATCCAAGAAATACGCGACCAACAGCGGGTGGCCTCAGCTAAAGAGATGTGAAAGAGGTTTCGGATAGGGACAGCAAGGCTATACAAATTATGGCAAGGCCAACCACCCCTGGAGGTCCCTATCGAGAATATACCCAAGCATCGTCACGACACTGAGAAAACACCCCAGCAGCGTTGTAGCGACATCAAGTCAACTAGTACGCAAGACCTTCTTGACCGGACAGAGCTCCTGGAGGTCAGTACGGCAGACCGGATAGAGTGCATAGACACGCTGATGCGGCGTATCTCTATTTTGGAGCTCTAGGGATCTGGAAGTTCTTGCGCCAGTTTGCAGGTCGACAGCCACATACAGAACACCAAAAAGGAGAAGACAGAAAAAGATTTCTCGCCAAGGTATCTCCTCGCTGTCTGTAGATTTGTTGTCAGTGTATGCGTTGGAAAAGGGTGAGCTTCCTCCCCATTGTTGGAAGCGGGATACCATAGTTCGGTGTAGTATACTTTCTGCTGTTTTTTTTTACTGATTCGAAAAGCACACATTGGCATAAGAGAACAAGTGATAGTGCCAAGGGTCAGGCTTTTGGCGAGCAAGCGGTTTGCATTGCGCTGGCTTGTTGAGAGCAAGCATCTGGTCTCTCCTAGGGTTGATCCCAAAAAAGGTACCCGCTGCGCCAGAACCGCCACTATACTACTCTTGCTTTATACGAAAGCGTGACATCAAAAATTGTTCCCCTTTGGGTTAACAAAGTGCAAAATATTTTATTAATTTTTCTCGAATAACTCTCGAAAGAGGGTTTCGTATGAAATTTGGGGATGGTAGCTTGCTTGATAAGAAAACATGCCACCAAAAATTGTTCGAACGGATCGATGGTTGGATGCCCAAGCAAGGGTATATGATACGCTCTGCTCAAGAGCAGAGCTAAAACAAATACGACCATCATCTAAACCTCACTCTTTTGATGATTTCCCAGAAAGTCGCAGGGGACTTTCCATCATATGAACTCTGTTGAATAACATATATTGGTTTAGATTTGGCCTTGTTAGCGAGGCTACAAATACTGACTGACTAAGTGCGAGACCAAATCTCCTCTTTCAAAAGGACATTGAGCAAAGATTAACCCATTTGTACCCATACTTCTGATACGCATTCGATACATAGAAACGCCCGTTTGAACTCCCCTCACTTCCACCGCAACCAAATACCACGCACTTCTAAATAACAATAAAAGTAACATCACCTTACTCCTCACTTTAAGATTAAAGATGAAAATTTACATCCTTTCCGAAAAAAACTGTCCATGTTCATTGTCCACTGTCAAAATCAAATCCTTGTAGATGAATTATGTCTGTGTAAATAATTTCCCTATTCCACCAAATAATTTAAATTATATGTCAAGATGACATTTTAGACCTTGGTCCATTTCATTGGCCTGCATCATTTGGTAGAATCTGGATTTGGGGTGCTTCCTTCAGCAGTGATTTTGGGCTAACAAATTATGGAATCTGAAGCAGATGGAAAACATGTTTTCTAAGTTGTACATATTCGTGCGAGTTTCAAAACCAGTATACAGCAGATAAAGAAGCCTCCTTATATACTTCCCAATAATGAACTACCCTACTGCTTGTTTATTTTTTCGAATGGGTTAGAGAGATGTGGATTTTATTACCAACAAAATATTTATTTATACATTTAATCGCAATACAATGATGAACCAAGTGCTGAACACACAAGTTATTGTGTTAATCAACATCTGACCTCCCCTGACCTCCCCTGACATTAACGACTTCCTCCCTGGACAGCATCGACAACAATGATCCTATCACAGATGAGAACAATGATCCTATCACAGATGAGAACAATGATCCTATCACAGATGAGAACAATGATCCTATCACAGATGAGAACAATGATCCTATCACAGATGAGAACAATGATCCTATCACAGATGAGAACAATGATCCTATCACAGATGAGAACAATGATCCTATCACAGATGAGAACAATGATCCTATCACAGATGAGAACAATGATCCTATCACAGATGAGAACAATGATCCTATCACAGATGAGAACAATGATCCTATCACAGATGAGAACCGTATTCTGTGAGCTATTGTGAGTAAGGTGCAATCATCAAAAAGTCTTCGTGAATTATCTGCGGTATCTTGTTGTCAGTCTCTGTATCTGTTGATGCTGCTGTTTTATCTGCTATCAATAACAGCACCAAGAAAGTAATGAAACATATCATGGCAGAAGTTCCAACAGAGATAAAAGAGTCCATGAAACCTACTTGTCTAACCTTCAACATGGCAACTGCTGACTAATCAGGAAAACCCTGATTGGAGAGGTGTTCCATTTGACAAGTGTGTTTGTGTGACACGCGTTTTATGTGGAGAGTGTTATAGTGGACGGGTTTAATATGATTGCACAATTGTTATTGTGTTGTGTT
Source organism: Urechis unicinctus (assembly GCA_034190875.2). Taxonomy (NCBI): domain Eukaryota; kingdom Metazoa; phylum Annelida; class Polychaeta; order Xenopneusta; family Urechidae; genus Urechis; species Urechis unicinctus. Next base: position 70,359,486 of record CM067351.1, read on the forward strand.
GTATTTGGCAGGTGTTATATTTGGCAAGTGTTATTTTTGGCAGGCATAATATGACTATTTTATTTGAGAGGTATTTTATTTGATATTTATATCTTGTTCTAAAGGATGTTCAGTGATGACAGACGTAGCAATCCCCAGGTAACGTGATCTGACAGGTGTAGCAATCCCCAGGTAACGTAATCTGACAGAACAGTATGACCTGACGAGGCAGCTCAGATGTTATAATTCAGGTGAGATGAGATAATATGCCGGCTGGCGTACATTGCTATATCGCAGTAAAGCTCTTGCTCTGCAGATGAGTTGTCTCTCTCCCTACCATAAAGAAGTTGCCTCCATTCTCTATAAAAGCGCCTCATAGCTGCCCCTCAACTCCCTCCACCTGTGTACAACACAAAAGGGAGGTTAAGGCCAATTTAGCCACCCCCTTAATCCACGTGTCGCCACCATTGATTCAGTCAGCTATTGTTATAAACCAGCACCGACAACCGGATATTCTAACTCCATGAATAACAACCATGTACTCTACAAATTAGCAACCCCCTCACCACAAACCCAAGTAACTATAACACATCAAGCCAAAAATTTTCCAGAAAGATCAGACAGCACTGGAGTCATCCTGACCTCTACCCCTCCCCCTAAATATGATATAACATTGATCATATTAGATGAGATTTTGCCATCCATGATGACCTTGTTGGCCTGTGATATGACACTGCAACGTGACGCTATCTACCTCCAGATGTAATCATATAATTTTAGGATGTGCTGTCCTATCTGTTTGGGAACTTGTGGGACAGTCCTATTTGTTTTGGATCTTTGTGAGGAAGTCCTATCTGTTTTGGATCGTGTGCGTCCCCAAAACAATCTTATAAAGACATGTAAGCCTGTTGTTCTTCAGGCCAATATATACAACAACATTTAGATTTATCCGATGCAATGATGTCCAAAGGTGTCCTTAAATATTGAATATCAATTTATCAAACCCCATTTTTACAGGTTATATATGTAAACAAAAATGTATTGGCCATCTTGATAAAACGATTTTTAATTCATCACAGGCTCCATATCAGCAATGTATTTAATCAAGCGATGTACTATCTACCAAATACTCTTACGTTAATCACTCAAAGAAGGATAATCAACAAAGCTCTTTGGTTAACTCTGATTTCTGATACAAAACAAGAAGCTGGGTTTGAAGAAGACCTTTCTGCAAATGATCTGCACTTTGATAAAAATTGGATGATTCATTGGAGGTGTAAATTCTGGAAAGCGAGGCTCTGAAGGAACTCGACGAGGGTCCTTGTCGGCCGACCTGAAACATGAGTGAAACAGATCCTGGAGTGGCTTCATTTGAAGGCATATGGATATGAAAAGGTGAACAGTCTATATAAGTCTGAAAGCATGAAGAGCCCCACTCACCTGACAATTAAACTCCCACTCATCCGATACCTTAAGCCGTCATTCACCAGACACCTTAAGCCTTCACTCACCAGACACCATAAGCTTTCATTCATTAGACACTTAACGCTCCAACTGACCACACACCTTAAACCTCCACTCACCAGCCACCTTAAGCCCCCACCGATCAGACACCTTGAGCCCCACTCTCCAGACACCTCAAGCCTCCACTCACCAGACATTCCCGTGCAGAGATAAGGAACTGTCTTCTCGTTTGTCATTACACTGGCGATATCCATGTGTATCCAGTGATCATGTGTGACAAACTCACGTAGGAAAGCGGCCGCCGTACAGGAGCCTCCACATTGACCTGCTGGGCTGACATTGTTGATGTCGGCCAGCTTGCACTCAGTCATTTGCTTGGTGAAGTGGTTGAAGAGAGGCATTTTCCACATGCGGTCCCCTGTACGTGTGCCCGCCTGGAAGATAATATCCCCATTCGTTAGGCGAACAAGTCGTCAAACAAAAGCACTGATAATATTCATGGATTATAGTTATGTTTGCAAAATAGTTAACGGAATATTATAATGTAAGTAATTATGTTCACTAATTATAGAAATGTTTGTAGTTATGTTAATTGATCATAGTAATGCTTATAGTAATGTTCTCTGAGTATAGTTATGTTTGTAGCAATGTTCAGTGATTATGGCCATGTTTGTAGTAATGTTAACTGAGTATAGTAATGTTTGTAGTAATGTTCACTGATTATGGCCATGTTTGTAGTAATGTTTACTGAGTATATTAATGTTTGTAGTAATGTTCACTGATTATGGCCATGTTTGCAGTAATGTTCATTGATTTTAGACAAGCTACTTCACAAATTTGTTTTTTATAATGAGTACCCCAGATCTTTTCGAAAACGTGAAGCATAATAATGTTTCAGTACATTTATCAAGAAAGATGCCAGTATAGAAAATATAAATATAAAAAATGTATATGAATACTACAAGGATGGGAGAGAATCATGTTAAATTATTGAAATGGCTTCATTGATTACATTAATATTCTGAGCAGATATACTTGCAAAGCTCATCAATGATTGGTAATTAAATTCAGAGTACGGGCTTGGGGGCTTACAAAACATAGCTTACTACACACTATGTAACAGTAACAACCACACCAGAGAGAAAACCCCTGTTGAGCTGGACACTATCGCTACTCCATAGCTCCTACGTCACGTACAATACAGAGACATGGTGTTGCATTGCGGATGAGGCTGAGATTTGAACACCTACTGACAGGTTGTTTGGGTGTATATTGACTAATAAAGGATCATTTAAGCTAATGAATGTCCAAGGTCAGATGGAGACCATGCCAACTCAATAGCATCGCATACCAGTGACTTGGGTTCAAAACATTGGTTGGAGCGATTAAATGTGTGGGTCCCTGTCTGCGCACCACAAGCATCCTCTCCCTACATGATTTTTGTTCAACGTTTCCCTAGCCAGACTAACACCATAAAAACTACAACAACCACTGGAGCCCTCATCGACCTGAATAATGCTCCAGAAACAACCACGTAGTGACACTCGAGGGTGGAGTGTATGAGATACACACATCTGGGGTTGTGTACTGTAGTCAATGATGGAGCATTCCCAATTCAGCTAATAGAACGTCGACATCTTGGTTCCCAGCAATGCTTGACGCGATGGTGAAGTACTATGAGGGCGAGCTCACACACTGATTCAAGGGAACTTGAGTTTGCCGATGATAGTGACTGTCATGAAAATGATAGGAATAGCTATGTGTCATGCACTTTCTGAAAAGCAGGGAAACGCTTTCACGTGTGCTGCAGCAGCCAGGTATGTACACTATGGCGATGAGTTACCTTATGTATGGTCTCCCAAAGGTGCTTGGACTTTGAGAAGACCCCCTGTTGAAGAGGAGCCCAGTGCCACCACGATAGCACCTATGACATGACCCCCATATATTACCTCAAAGGTCTCATTGTGACATTTGAAAACATTCAACTCGCAGTTAATATTCATAATGATAAGATGTTAAACAAATACTGAGGTTAGCAGGTAATCTCTCAACTCTAAAGGTCAACTTGGTTAATATGTGATCTTGAATATACTCAAGTTGCTGTATTTCTTGAAACCATTGAGAACCTCAGGGGACATTTTATTAGGACAGATTTAAATAAACTGATCCTCTTTGAACATTAATTTCAGTTCAACCTCATCCCTCCAACTTAACCCACACAAAATATGTATGCAAATTGTCAGAAGTAGAATTTGGAATTCAAACTCTGTCAAAGTCAGTCATGCTGGTTCCATTGGTGGGTATGAATTGTAATGGATGCAATACCTGTGAGGGTTGCCATGTCTATGATTCCGCTAGGCTTGAACGTCTGGGCGTAACACAGAGAATCAGCTAACGCCAATCAACCTTCATTATCCGTATTGTCAACCTGCCAAGGTCGAAGCAGGTTAAAATCACGAATTGATCAATTTTAGAAATGAAATTACTTACAATAATTCAAATTGCTCAATGTGGTGATGATCAGTCCCGTGCATGCGTGTGTTATCTTGAAAGAAAAGAATTGACCACACAGGACTGAGAATGCTCGGTTGTTCGAGCTAGCGATGACATAAGTCCTGTTGACTGACCTGGATTGTCTTGCCGTTCATGGCTTTGACAACGTCACCGGGCTTGGTGGCTTTCCCGCTTGGCATGTTCTCACACATTGGCATGAACCCTGAAACACACACGCCATGAAACCTACAAACTAACTGCAGACATGTCACAGGAACGCCAGTCATAAAACACACATCTTACCTATGTCTTTTTGAATTAGCAGCTAGAGAGGAGGGGAGTTTAATTTTTAAAGGAAGGAAAACCTCACTGAATGGAGTGCTGTTACAGTTTGATATGGAATTCATGCTTCCCGTAAAGAATGAAACCTATATCGAGGTCAATGCTTATGGGATCATGTTTTGGTGTTGAAGCGAAATCCGTCTGAATAATGACGATGATGACGACAATGAAATCATGATGATGACAACCATGATGATAACGATGATAAAGGAAAGCACGATGATAAGATAATGATTAATGGGAATCATGAATGAAGGTGCCATTACAGACATACTTAGCGCAACAGACACCAGCTATTCACTCTGGAAGTCCTACACTGTAACTCAAATCCACAACTGAGCTTGACAACCCAGGCATCGTGACGCATGACATGCAGTGACCCTGGGGCATACTAAGAGAACACATGGCATGTAGTTACCCATAACGTTGATGGGAATTTTGAGACGAGCTGCGGTGTAGATGGTGGCCAAGGTACACGCGGCGCCCCCCATGTCAGCCCTCATCCTGTCCATATTGGCTGCGGGCTTGAGGGAGATTCCACCGCTAGTTTACGCACATAGCAAGACATATTGATTGACATACTCTGGTTGTTAAAGAGTCCACTTGTCCGTGAATAACTGATACAATTTGTTTCGCTAGATATGAAGTATGAGCAGTGCATTGATTACAGGAGGTCATACACACGGTCAGCCTAGCACAGTAACCCATAGTCAGCCAATAAAACAGTGAAACAATCTTAATAAACAAATGAATCAGTTAACTAATCATAGTCAGTAAATGCAACAGTTAACCAATCATAATCAACCAATAAAACAGTTAATCAATCATAATCAACCAATGAATCAGTTAACCAATCATAGTCAGCTGATGAAACAGTTAACCAACCATAATCAACCAATGAAACAATTAACCAATCATTATCAAACAATTTCGCAATCAACCAATCACGGTCAACCAATGAAACAGTTAACCAATCTTAGTCAGCCAATGAAACGGTTAACCATTCATAATCAACCACTGAAACAGTCAACCAACCATGTCCTACCAATCAAACAGTCAACTCATTAGAGTCAACCAATGAAACACTCAACCAGTGAAACAGTATTCAAATCAAATTATCAAATAGAAACTTACCTGTCGAAGGTGATTCCTTTCCCCACCAAGGCAAACGGAGCCTCATATTCCTTCCCTCCACGGTAGTCCACTTCGACGAATTTGCAGGGTTCCTCCGACCCATTGGTCACACTCAGACAGGACCCCATCTTCATCTCCTCGGCCCAAGCTCTGTCCCTGAGTATCAAATGAAACATGTGAGTTAATAATGGCCTTCAACATTTCGGGTCATATTGTGAAGATGATGTATAATGAGTGTACATTGTTTTGAATTCAGGTTAGGGGAAACGCTTTTATGAAGAGTACCTCGAAAGCGATAGCCACTTATGATAACAGGTAAGCTCCTCTTATTAAGTAAGCTTAAATGGCTTTCAACTTCTCGTGAAACAGATTATAGCTATGCTAAGAGGGTTCACTCTGACTAACTGTGCGGTGATCGTGAAAATGAAATAAATACACGCCCCTTATCAGGTGACGCTACCTTAAAATCACAAAGCCTCATCATATATTTTCTTGGTGGAAGTTGCAATTAAATCCTCATACCTCGAAAATAATAACCACTCCTGATTGCAGGTATGCACCTTGTATTACAGGTAAACTCCTATGATTACACGTTAATCATGACTGCATCTTACCTGACAGCCACTGTCACATTGTCCAGTGGACCTAGGTATTCCTCAGCAAGCTCCCCGAATCGAGTTGGTGTGAGGACGTTTGCCGGAGGTTCAATTAAGCGACGTGAGAAGTTCTGTCCCTCAGCCAGGATCCTCCCTCTCTCCCAGCCCTGCTGTACGCTGTATCAACACACAGTGCTAACATTAGGACAAAATCAACAAGATCATCTTCATTATTTGTTTCGATCTATAACGTTTGGTGACCTCAGATACCTGAGGGTAACAAACACCTCCAAACAACAGACACATAAATTAAGCGCCAACAGTTCAGTTTATACCGATATCTGCGGACCAGGTTTGAATTGATGAGTGAGTACAAATACTTGTCAGGGCTGTCGGATCCATTGGTATAACAGCTAAGCTCCACTGCAGGATTCTTCTCAGCTTTCAGTTCATCATAGGCCCAGACACAGAGAGTGGCAGCTTCCGCAGCCGCTGGTTATACACATCAAGGTTAGATACACATCTAAAGGTCATGGGCAACTCTCATGGTCATAGAGATATTTCAATGTGATGAAAATATCATAGTGGGATCATACACATCAATGTCAGGTATGCATGCCAAGGTTGTGATTACGTTTCAAGGTCACTAACACATCTCAAGGTCATGGAACAATCTCAGTTTCATGAATATATGTCAAGGTTATGTAGACACACCTGATGTACCATAAACACTGGTTATAGTGACAGGTAAAATCGGTCACTGGCCATCAATGACTGATGATGATAATAATGATGACAGCAAATAAAAGGATGACAATTATGTTATATTCCAAATGTAACTCACAATTAGACGCCTGTTAGCATCATGTGTATCTACTACTAGCTTTAGATCTCTATTAAGAGCTCAGTCACATCAAGACGTAATCCTCGGCTGGCCAGCTCTCACCTTCTGGGTCTCCACACGGATCAACCTGTATCTTCCTAACTCCCTCGCTCTTCAAGCAAGTCACACCGGCTGAGATCAGATACACACACGAGCCACAAATGTCAACATGGATGGTTTAGTTTTCAATCGCAGATTGAAGGTTAGATAATTGAGGCACTCACCTGCGACAGACACCCTGACATTCTCACGACCTTCCTCCAGTTCTTCCAGCTCGTTATAACCAACACCTTTCTATCCCAGGTTGACTACGGCGATGCTCGGGAAGTCGGCATCGACTCCATAAAACACACGCGTCTTACCAGCCTTCTTGGTACCTAAACCGGACCTGGTGAGGGGCAACCTAAGTGTTATTGACGGTAATGGATGAAAGAGATGCGGATAAATCTGATAAGATAGAGGATGATGAATGGGGTAAAGATGTTCTAGTTGACATGATGAACTTACTGTCTGCATGCACCAAATCACGTAAGGAGAAGTATTAGGTTTGAAATGGAGGGTTCAACAACAGATGATGCAGTTGATTAGGCCTTCTGTCTGTTTGAGCTTGAACTGATTTCTTGTGGACAAAGCTAACCAATGATTAAGAAGTTCTACCCAGATTCCATCGATGGAACATACAGTGGTTGGTAAAATTCACAAAACTCACATTTTCCAGTTGAAAAACTTAAATAGGTCAATTTATACCTCAGGTAATCAAAATCAAAATATCAGTTGAAAGGTCGGGGCTTAGTAGATCCTCTACCCATATGAAACATTGATTTCCGACAGTCTACACTTTGATACAGCAACTGTTTAAAAAACTATAGAAAACTTATGCACATTTCCATATCATGGAAAACAGCATGTTACACTTGGTAAACATTTATGTAGAAAGATCAATGACTGTTCAAGTTGAGTGGCTCAACTAACCACTATCCGATAGGAAACACCAATGAGTTGATGCACCTTTGAACAACCAATGTTGCAAAGTAACAGTTAACAGACACATACTTGATAGAAATCAATTGTGCACATTACAGAATTACTATGAGACAATTGATTGACAGCTGTCATCTCCGTTTCTATGCGGCTATCGATAATTGTATCACGAAGAATAAAGGGACTCTTCTAAAAATAGGAAGTTAATTGCTTCCGTTTGGTAAACAAGCTCAGAGCTATTAGAGAATTTAACCCACCATCAAATTAAGCAGTGAAATGTAGAAAGTAAACTGTTGAGTTGAGAGTCAGCGCCATAACACTCTGCGTAGGTCACTGCTTACAATAGAGCGATACACTTACAGTTTAATAAGGTCAGACAGCTGGGCGGCAGCTGGGAAGGACTTGGCAGCCGCCGTAAGCTTTACACCATGTTTACCCTCGTAGACGCCCAGCACCAAGCCCTGTCGCTGTGGAACCAATTAACAGCACATATAAACCCCTATTATAACGGTCAGTCATTAAGGTTCAGCGTTAAATTACTTTACAGTACAATCTGTCATAGTCAGTTGTCAGACTTATCTCACCTTATAACTCCTAAGTATAGCCCCGCAAAGAGTTAACAATGCCACTAATGTAAGCAAGCAGAGCTAACAATGCCACTAATGTAAGCAAGCAGAGCTAACAATGCCACTAATGTAAGCAAGCAGAGCTAACAATGCCACTAATGTAAGCAAGCAGAGCTAACAATGCCACTAATGTAAGCAAGCAGAGCTAACAATGCCACTAATGTAAGCAAGCAGAGCTAACAATGCCACTAATGTAAGCAAGCAGAGCTAACAATGCCACTAATGTAAGCAAGCAGAGCTAACAATGCCACTAATGTAAGCAAGCAGAGCTAACAATGCCACTAATGTAAGCAAGCAGAGCTAACAATGCCACTAATGTAAGCAAGCAGAGCTAACAATGCCACTAATGTAAGCAAGCAGTTTCGGGGGGGGGGGGGGGGGGGGGGGGGGGGGGGCACAGCAGACTTATGAACACAGTTCGCTGGATATAATGGCTTTGAAATATGGGGTTCTGCCTCTATTCAATTTATATTCGATTCTGTTTTCATGGAATTGATTGCTGTGATTAAGTATTGTTTGACATGTCGGTACGTTGTTTGGAAGCATAACAATTCAAGACCTCACACAATTTCCCAATAGCCTACAGCTTTGTGGGACATTTTGCTGTTAGCTGGATTAGTATTGAATAATGCGCGGTGTTCAGTTAATCATGCTTCCAGAGTGTAAGTGATATATATAACTCTGGGCTCTACAAGTTGAGAAAAACTGATGCAACAAATTGCTGTTGGAAATATGAAAATGAAAGGAAGCATGTATGTTAAGGAAGAGGACAAATCTTATCTTTATGACAAGATTTAATGGATTGACTGCTGCTCCAAGCGGGTGGAGTTGGATGTCGAAATAAGAAAATTCTATTGTGAAACAATGAACAACAAATTACGATGAAGTGAACAATGATCAAATATAATCTGATGAAGAGAACAACAATAAGACAGCATAGCGACAGGGGTTTAAATGAGTTTCAACACTGTGTGTGTGACAGCATAACATGATGCAAACAATCGGTGATCCACAGTGAAAATGAAAGCGTTGAGTTAGGATAAGCTCAAGAGGAAACACTGTGGTTTCAATCTGCTCATATTAGTTGATGGAAATTCAATAATGCAATTATGACACAGATAGTAAATTCAATGAGGCAATCATAAAACAGACTATAATGAAAGGAACTATGTAACCTTCATCGAGTATGTAATAATAATGATGAAAGAAATCATAAAGAGAACAATCCAGTTAGAGAGTTCTTAGAAACAGACATCAAACCAAGAGGACCATGCGAACTATATCATGAAGTTTTTAAAATGTTAAAAAACGGTCCAAAATTGACCAAATTACTATGGATTTATGGATGATCTAATATTTCCTTCGATGACCTTAACCTTAGTTTACAGTCAAGGTCAAAATAATACTTCTGGGTTCTGAACATCTTTGGCACCTTCAATTTAAACAAAAAATATTTCCAAAAATATATGGAAAATTGCGTTCTGTACCGCGAGACGAAAAAAGATAATAAACATTGATTCAGAAGCTAACCAACGTTAAACGTCAAAAATCGCGGATCAACAAATTGTCCACATAAAAACAAACAAACGTACATGCATACATACATACAAACGCGACTGACCAAGATAGCTAGGCGATGCCATTCGCAAAGTTAAAAAAAGAAACAATAATAGACTAAATTATTAAGTATATAAGAATCATGAAAATCATTATGATTGGAAAGTGATTCATGTGAAATGAAAAATCATAAGGCACAAATCATCATTTCATTATCATCGTTATAATGTCTAGTGGGAACCATCGAAAGCCAAGGATGATTATGTACTATTGACTGGAATGGTTTAGTTTCCCGTGTGTCGCATCAATAAGTTCAATTTTGGGGGGCTTTTCGTGACACGACTATACTAACATGTAGAGCAACAACAGAAACTCAATCATATGGGCCAACGCTTACCGCACTAATTAGTTTAGTTTAATCGTCCAAATGACTACCGCATCATAACGCTACATAGTGTCAAGCTCGCTGCAGTGGTCCTGAATAACCCTTGATAACCAAGAGAAAATATGCTGATGATGATGACGACGGTTATGATGAAGATGATGATGACGACGATGTTGATTGTAATATCATGACCAGCTATAAATGCCAGGATTGTATTCACAAAGAATCTTGAGTCTTAGTGCACTAGTGCAAGTGAAGCGCGCGGAGAGCCAAAATAAGCTTGCGGCAGATAGCGCATGCGCGCGTCGTTTAACAAATTTCAGTGTACCAACAAGCCATAATTTTTTTGGCTTAAGTAGTTAATCGTTGTCCGTTGGATTAGATCCATTTTATCTCATATAATATCAACAAGCCTCTTTTTTTTCATTTAGAAGACTTACATAACTCTTGAAATAAGGGCCCTAAATAATATTGATCATGTCAGTTACTCAGTAACTGGTTGGAATCGCCGAATTAAAGGGGTTTGGGTTGTTTTCTAACGATGTTTGCAAGTAGGCTGTTGTATCCAGACACGTTAAATAATATCAATTTGGCCGAAACTATATCTATGGTTGTTAGCGTAAGCTATTAACATCAGTGATGTTCATAGAATTCACAATGAAGCAGAGAGTAAACGCGCTCTATAACCTACATGCATTTTGACAGTCAACAATCCGTGTTGCTACTTGCCTGCGTCCCGCAGGGCGAGAGCGCAGCAGCGGCGACCTTTGTGAGACAATCAACCTTAAACATTTACTCAGAAGCCAACCGACGTTAAGCCCAAAAAATCCGTATCGACCCATAATTTACTAAGTTACTATGGATTTATCAATGTTGTTGAGTTTTACCTCAGGTATACTTAGTTACTGTTAAGAAACATGTTGGGCTATAGATGTGTGAACGTGTGACGTAGTTCAGAGGCTGGTGTTCAAATCTCTCGGTTCTGCGCTTTATTGACGCCTATCTACTGAAGAAGAAAAAAATTGCGATCAGTATCGCGTGACAGAAAATTGTTAACAAACATACAAACATACATACATACATACATAGCCACAAACGCGACTGACCAAAGATAATAATTTATAATAAAACAAAATGTAATTGAAATAGAATACTGATATAACATGACTGACCAGAGGATCCATGTTCTTCAGAGAGGATCAGTGAATGACTGAATGTGAAAGTGCTGAGGCTATATATGCATGCAAGAACGGAAATGATGCAGTAGTATATATATTGGAGGTTCTGGCCCACCGGGGGACGGGTTGGGACACCAGTTTATATACTACAGATGCAACAGATTGTGATTAGAAATATGAAAATGAAAGGGCTTCATTCATTGGATATTAAAGATGAAAGGAAAAGATTACGTAAAGGAAGAGGATGGTCAAATGTGAGGCAACAAATCTCATCTTGCACAGTGAAAGCGACAGTGGCAGATTATGTCAAGATTTAATGGATTTACTGCTGCTCCAAGCTGGTGGAGTTGGATGACGAAATAATACAATTCTATTGTGAAACAAAGCAATGATAATTAAGTGAACAATGATCATCAAATTACGATTAAGTGAAAAATGATCCAATATCATCTGATGAAGAGAACAACAATAAGACAGCATAGCGACAGGGGTTTAAAATGAGTTTCAACACTATGTGTGTAACAGCATAACATGATGCGACAAATCGGTGATCGACTGTGAAAATGAAAGCGTTGAGTTAGGATAAGCTCAAGAGGAAACACTGTGGTTTCAATCTGCTCATACATAGTAGAGCAATCCAAATGTGACACTAAGTGGGTATGGAGGGCCCTGGATGTAATGTTTGCTCCTGAAAATAGCTCATACACTTACGAACTTGTAACTCATTCATCTAATTGTATTTTTCTAATAGTTGCCTCGCAAACTGAGCTTAAATTTCAAAAACGGCGCCCAAAATGCATTAACACCCCGATATGTTTAATAATACTGGGTCGATTTTGAAACATTTTCCATCAACTTGTAAATGACTCTTCTAGTAACATTTCGTTTGCCGCACATCAGCACGAATTATGCGTAGTTTTCTCACGAATCGCAGGTAAAAGTTCGGAAAACAGATAAAATTGGCAAGAAATTTTCGATCGCGTTTAAAATCGACAATATGCGTTCAACAGTCATAAAACGTGGGTCAAATGTTATCATAGAGAGCTTCAACCGAATTATAATTCTTTTGTGGAAGTCGCTGACGTCATTTCCGGTCACGAACGAATCATGGTTAAAATGGGACTGAAATATGAAGTTGTCGCGTCGTTTTTCCTTTGTGAATGGTCGTATTGTGAATTGGTTTACTCTCAATTATGAGCATATGACTAAATCATGTTTGATGTAAATAACCGATAGTTTTATCACAAAGTAAGTTTGAAGTACTGTGGGTGTCATTTCTGCTGGCTCTTCACTGGTTTGTTAACAACAGCCGACCTGTCGCGCTGCACAAAGGTTGCCGCTGCTCCGCGCTCGGCTTGTGGGGCACGGCAAGTATGGCACGCCGCGGTACTATTTAATAAAATATGCTTTTCCTTGTGTCAGCTGAATCATTGTCAATCTATCATGGACCCGGAAAACATGATTGCTTTAATAGATTTGATTGCTTATAAAATCATCAATATACATGCGATGGTCATGAAAATTTGTTGAATTGTGGTCCTATAAAAACTTGATACAGTTCGCCTAGTTCCCCCATGTCCTCTGTCAAATATGCTCAGAACCCAAAGGTTTTATTTTGACCTTGATTGTAAACTTAGGTCAAGGTCATCGAAAGAAAATCAATCAAAATCCATAATAATCCATATCAATTCGTAATTGACAAGCCAATTATCATCCGATCTAAAAAAAACTAATATTTTCTGAAAGCTGAAACCACTAACAAACTTTTAAAATGATATGATCTATCAAAATATTCGTCATTTTCGAAGGGCGTTGGGGTGAATTTTGTTTTTTTTCACTTTGACAACTTTCGTTAATATTTCAATCGCTTATAAAATGGTAAATATTGGTTGAATAGTCATAGAAATTGTGTCAATTGCTGCAAAGTACAGCGCAAATAAATTTCTAAAAAATTTCATGTGTGTGTATCACGCCACATCCGGTACGGAATGCATTTTTGCTCAAGCGGAAGGGAAATCGGTAATGATTGCCATGATAGAGATTCACCAAGAGCCGGGCTATGATTCTGCCAGTTCGCATGGATGATTTTGTCACCATAGCGGTTGTAAAACTTATTTTTTAATGTGATGATGGTATCGTAATTTTGTTTAACCTAGTTGCCAAGTTCATCAATTGGTAAATTGAATTCTTGCGTTTAACGTTAGTCAGCTTCTAAATAAAACTATCAAGCGCTTATAAAATTGTAAATAATGGTCCAATGGTCATCAAACTTGAGTCAATTGTTGTCATGGACAGCGCAAATCCAATCCTAAAATTGTATAGTATGGATACACATGTCATGGGGTAGGGGCTGGGCAAGGATCGATGTCAAGCACTTCATCTGGGCATCGTTTTACTTGCAACACAAATTCAACAGAATAGGACATCTACATAGAAGCTTGGTGGGTTGCTTAGATTATTACATGCATTTGTGTATCTCCATAGATCAGTCTGCAAACAAGTGAATCCGGAGAATGCATTGCCTTAATGGCGCTACAAGCTCACGATTATATTATTCAAAAGGACTCGTCTGTCAATTAATGAATATTGACGATTATGCAATACAGAGAGTATGCCAGAGAGCGACCAAGCTGATGAGATAATAAATGAGGTAACATCGTTAATGCTACTATGTTAGCACATCTTCCAGCTAGGATTGATAACTTAAAGAGTGCGCATAATTAATGTTATATATGGAATGTAAGGTGTATGCTATATTTTCCTCGTCTTTGTATTCAAAGCAGAATGTCTTATAGTATATATCTACCCCACATTGTAATATCTCACCCCGCACCACATTCCAGTGTATTCGAGTCACGTCCTCTTTAGTGATCACCCTCAACTGAAGAGTTCCGTTTATGTCTTGGTCGATCAGCTTTATTTCAGGATCGTTAACCACAAATATCGTTGAAGAAAAGCATTTAAAATAAGTTTGAACTAAACCGCCTTATTGCATACCTAATGGACGACGCTTGACATCAGCCTGTGTTAAACCATGTGTGCTAGTTTTGTCAACATCACACATTTCTGTGTATCTCCACTGAGATCAAACGATTTCATCTATACATAAACCAAATGATTATAACAGGGATCACTGCTCCATTGCATTTATAGTTAAGAATCTACATTTTTAGCAGGTGTTCTTGAGTAAATTATGTATGTCGACGTTAGAGCATACTCGCTATGGTCATATAATAGATGCAAGTGGCAGCTAAAACAGTCATTCATTCCCTCAAGTATTTTTCATTCAACTTTTATCGCAGGTAAAATGCAATATGCAATTATGCTACATATAGCGTAAACAACACACACATCACCTGTTATTTATATTCACTGTAGCCCAGATAACATATCTTGTACACCAACAATTAGTCAAACAACCTTTCATTGAATGCTCAGATAATAAAAATCAAGCCAGTTTGCGAAACATACTCAAATATTGAGTCACAACTTATCCTACACAGGACAGGAGGTTGGAATATTGACGTGGGGTATTGGCAGGAAGCTATAAACGCTTTGATAGAGCTCCTTGAATAAAGGGCCATTTGAGAGTTCAAGTATTTAGTGCACTGCTTATCCGAAGTTGAGTGGATTTGAGCATACATTGATAGATTTAGCTGACTTCTGAGGAATTGCCATTAAAATTTAGTCATTTTTATTCATTGGGAAAAATTTCTGGCGACAGTCTGAAGTGCTATTAGCCATGCATCTCTGGTTTAAAAAGTTTTATTGAACCATGATAAAAAGTGTATATGCAAAATAGCTATTTACATTTCAGTTTAAGGAATGCTTAGAATATGTACTGAAGAAATGAATATTTGTTAACCTATTTTGTGTTGTGATACAGGGTGCAAAGTTTAACATACTTTCTCCAAAAGTTTTAAAATAGAAATGTTTACCTCTTAATCGCAATTTTCAAGATATATTTGAAATATTTTTTTTATTTGAAAGGTGTTGATGATGCGCAAAACCCTTGACCACAAATCAAGTTCAAGGTCATCAAAGAACTCATCAATATCTCCCTGGCAAATTGCTTGATCGTGATAAGTGTTGCATATTATGGAAGCCTAATTCAATCGTTAACTTTATAAAATATATGTCATTGTTAAAAAATGAAAGTTTTACCACTCGTACCAATCCGTAATGAATAAAAACTTGGTCATTATGAGCCGATTTTGAAATTCTCTTCCCCATGCAGTTCGCAAAAGTCCCACATGTACTCATGGGCTTCTTGTTAACTTGGCGAATTGGCATGTTTGTATGTTACCAATTTTTTTGATACGCGATACAGGTCACAATTTTAGAATGTTTTTTCTTCAATCTTTAGGCGTCGATAAAGCGCAGAACCGAGAGGTTTTGTTTTGACCTTGACCCGAAACTAAGGTCAAGGTCATCGAATAAGTGATAAACTTGTATCTCGAATAACTCCCTTAATAATTGTCGAATTGTTACATAATTTACATCATTGTGTAATTCATATTAATTGCAAAACCTTTTTTTCTCCTAGCGCCCCAGGTCGAATAATCGCGGTGTCAGTCCAAATAACAACATAAGTTTCATGGATATTTCAAACGCTCATAAAACCGTCAATACATGCCCGATTATAATAAAAATAGGGTGACATGGACTCCATGACACCTTAAGTCGGACGCTTAGATTTCATGAATGTCTATGACGTCACTTACGGTCATGAAAGCATCAAAGTTTTCAAAAAATGACACAAGTTCAATGCTCAATACGTCCATGCTTTAGAATCCCATTTTAATACAGTTAACATATTCTAAAAGTGTAATGTAATTGTTAACTTTTTCTAAATATACTTAATTGTAAATAATTAAAAAAAAAAGGTAGCTGGTCGAAAATTTCTGGGAGCCAGAATCTCTCAACTTTTTAATTTCGTAATAAATTCACTAATTATCTTTCGATCGTAAAAAATTACCATTTTCTAAAAGCTGATGCAATTACCAAACTTTGATTATTGACATATGCTATTAAAATATTCGTCGTTTTCAAAGCGCGTTAAGTTGAAAAAATAAATTTTATCAAATTTTCGATTGCTTATAAACAATATG
Organism: Urechis unicinctus; assembly: GCA_034190875.2. Taxonomy (NCBI): domain Eukaryota; kingdom Metazoa; phylum Annelida; class Polychaeta; order Xenopneusta; family Urechidae; genus Urechis; species Urechis unicinctus. The sequence goes on from CM067351.1 coordinate 70,376,215, forward strand.
CGTTCGACGGTCATAAAACATGGGTTAAGTATTATCATGGAGCGCGTCAACCGAATTATAATTCTTTTGGGGGAGTCGCTGACGTCATTTCTGGTCACGAACGAATACAAGTTAAAACTGAAATCTGAAGTTATCGCGTCGTTTGTCCTTTGTAAATGGTCGTATTGTGAACTGGTTTAATCTCGAAGGAAACCCATTCAATGTGAGACCGCATTGTCAATTAGCTCGATAGGTGGTGGAATAGAGCAATGCGGTCCCACGCTCGGCCGAAAGTTATCGCCCCAATGCCCTTACTTCACAGTAGACGCATTACTACACAAGATTTGTTTCCATTTCGACGAAGAATTCTTGCAGTCTGTACTACGCCACGCTGTCATGTAATATAAATAGTGGCGAATTGTTTAGGGTAAAGTTGTCACTGTCAGTGCGCTGCGACAAACTTTCCAAATGGAACAAATGAACCACTGTAAGTAATCTACGTCTGTTATAAGCTATGTAACTTTTGGCAGTGCATTGTCCCCACAACTGCCTTACATGATGTGTGGTGGCTGGGAGGATATCAAATGTATCTACGAATGTCCCATTCAAGGTGTGATATTATATGAATCTCATTGAAAGGTCTTATACCGGAAGTCTTATATAGTTGTCCTTTTATACCATGAACTGATATATGTAATTTATAATAATCCGTCACTCAAGTACTAAACAGATGATATTGTTTTGTAACCTACTGATAATAATAATGGGACTGGATTCTCAATGAGTTCATGTTTTTTATATCAAAGAACCCAGAAATAAAGCACTTTGGACTTCAAAGAGTTTATCAAACATTCCACAACAGACAATATGCAACTAGAGGTGCAGGTAAATAATTATTTAAGGAAAAAAATCCAGACTTCACAAATTTAGTAACAGAAATTGTGAAAATACATGGAATCAAACACATCATCTTTGAATTAGCCCCTGAAAAACCATAGCAGAAATAAAGTCATTGTCACAATCTCCATGCTCTTATAGGTAAAAACCACGAGATGACAAAGTCGACTGTTTGTACAAAACAACAGGCCCTGAATCCGGTAAAAGTACAATTTGCTGGTTGTTCCCACTGTCCAGGTATGGTACAATAAGTGCAACACCATCTTGTGAGCTTTAATCTGATTGACATGGGTCAGTGACTTTGCCATAGGGACCATATCCGTTTTGATTGAGGCTTTGCATAGCCTGCCAAACTGGGAGGACTTAAGTCTCTTGCATTTTTCAATGTGTCAGGCTATATAATTGGCTTGTTCCAGAGTTTTGTCCCTCACCTCTTGGCATTGAGTTTCTGTGATGTGGGTGATGGCTTCATGCTGAAGTATATTTCTTTTGTAGAGAATGTGGTCATTGGCTATTCCATATTGGTTTGCTTGGGATGAGCTGCAGGATAGATATGCGACAGGTGGATATGGAGGCGAAGTTTACACACTTGTTCCTGAAAGGCGTAGTATGGCACTGAGCGGTAACTGTATGGCCTGGGGTCAAAGTCTCCATTCCAAGAAGTTGCTGACCTCAGCTTCAAGATCTGAGCGTTGACAGGCGATACATTTAACTTGTTTTCTCTGATGGAAGGTCTGGAAGGCCAGTCACTTTGTAATCTACAAGTGCACAGAGAACAACATACACGTGCTTAATGTGTGCCTCTGGGCCCATACCTGCACCACAATCACACTGGCACTCTTTGATGGCGCCATGCAGGTAGAAAACCACATAAACCTCATTCTCCATAGAATTCCTCATCCGCACACAGCGCATGCTGCGCAAATGTGATAAAATTCTTACTGATTATCATTCATAACTGATAATTTATCAGTAATAAAAATACATTGGTTTAAACTGGTAAGCCTAAAAATAATCAATCAGGATATTACTTGGTTCCCTCAGGGTTGTTGATGTGGCATTCCTTGCCAACATCTACTACTCCATTGAAGTTATTGTTGCCATTATAAGCTTCAAGCCTGCAGAAAAGATGGCAACACCTCAATAAACCACAACTGTATTGACTGGGTTATACATGTGGCGATTACAAGCAGTTTCCTAATAATCGCCATACCCAGGCTTCTGCTTGTATTCAACTAGGTAGAATGGCTGTGGGTCAAGGTAGGAAACACTAACCCGGTGTTCTTGTTATTTATAAAACCACTGCTTCAGATTATCTGATCGAAGGGGAGACGAAATAGCATAAAAAACGAATAAGAAAGAAATAGGGTGATTGCATGGAAGAAACTGGGTCAGATTAGTGAGTCATCCCAACGCAAACACAAAATAGACAGATCGAGCAAACGATTACAACTTACCTTTAAATAAGTTAATTTTTTCGTCCGCTAAGCTTCGCATTTTGCTTCTTTAGCTCTATTTTCAATTGCTGTATTGTCTGACGGCTGTATTTATCATTAAGTTAATATTTTCTCCAAGGATATCAACAACATTACTCGAAAGGTTTCGATCAAAAATAATGTAGTACTCGATATTCTATGTAAACCGTGTGTATTAGACCGTCAGAAGCGGGCAAAGGACTACATTGCTCCGTGGCACTGCGAAATAATCATCAAACACGGATAAGTGTGAAAGATCGTCTCGAACTAACTAAATAACATGCATTTTGGCAACAAAGATTGATATAACATAACGGTAAAAGACCTGAAATGGAGCCAACGTTAGCTCGTGGCTGCTTTCTGGAGACTGAGATGCAGGGTGGCAGACACCATGATACTTATACAACCGTCCCCGGAAGTTACTGTGCCGGAAGTTAGGATCTGAGAAGGGCGTATCAACATGAGCTATAGCGCGGTTGAGGTTTTTATTTTATTAAACCACGCCTGCTAACAGAGTTCCCGAGTCAACCCGGAGGATTACACTAATTAAAGAGGGGTTTTAGCCCCATTAAAGTCAATTGCTTATAGTATAGGACACTGATGTAAATTTCTGAGTATAACGAATTTAAGATCCACATGTTAAGCCTATGGAAATTATGCGTTTTTGATAATATTTTGGTTCTATAGAAAAGTTCACACAACTGTTTACGTTATATTTGACATAAAGACAGAACAATAACTGCTTTCCAAAAATCAAGAATAAATTATGTATAGCAGCAGAATTTATTGTTAATTTTTCTCCAGAATGGTGTCAAAACTCGATAAACAAATTTGACCCCTGACTTTTGAAGTAATCTTGGTCTTCTGGTGCAGTGTTATATGTACTATGAACAGAAATTTTAAAAATGATAGGTCATCGAAATCTATGGAAAGCAACAATGGATTTGTTGTTGTATTCTGTGAGTGTGGTCTATTACAATATTCAAACCGCCATAAAAATTTGACCACTGACTTTTGAAGTAAACTTGGTCTTCTGGTGCAGTGATATATGTACTATGGTCAGAAATTAAAAAATTGATAGGTCTTCGAAGTCTATTGGAAGCAACAATGGATTTTTTGTTGTATTCTGTGAGTGTGGTCTATAACAATATTCAAACCTCCATAAAAAAAAATTTACCACTAACTTTTGAAATAAACTTGGTCTTCTGGTGCAGTGATATATGTACTATGAACAGCAATTTAAAAACTGATAGGTCATCGAAGTCTATGGGAAGCCACAATGAATTTTTTGTTGTATTCTGTGGGTGTGGTCTATTACAATATCCAAGAAAGGTAATCCCAAATCATGATCAGTTTCATAGTCCCAACTGATGCGGGGCAGAGTTGCAACTGGTTTGGGTCGAGGTCTGGGTGGGAAGCGTGTAGATTTTGTTTTAAGTCATATCCAAGATTAGTAGTCAAAATACCATGAACACACGCGATCAGTAGGGATCCAACAGTTGACAGTCACTTCATTTTTGCGATTGATCAAATTAATCGATGATCAGTTGGGACAAGAATCAACGTAAATGGGGTGGGGCGGGCACATCTGGTATACCTGTACCATAGTTATTTTGGTGTGAGTCGCAAAATCGTTGCTTCCAATTATTCTATTGGCAAGTGCTATTACCACACCCGCACAAATAGGTCAGATATTCGACACGCGAAATTTGTCGAATGCCGAGCAACACGTCAACCTGTGCACACACACACACACACACACACACACACACACACACACACACACACACACACACACACACACACACACACACACACACACACACACACACTCACACACACACACACACACACACACACACACACACACACACACACACACACACACACACACACACACACACACACACACAGACTAACTTAAAAGAGATTGTATGAACTGTGGAGCTGAAGATGGAGCCCGCAAAACCAGATTGCCATAATTGTCATAATTGACCTTTGACCTGACCGGAGACGCTGCATATCGACGCATGCGCAGTCGCAACCACGATCACGCTGATGATTTTGTTTACTCAAAGAAAAGGATTATTTTTGTTATTATATATTACCGCGGCGTGCCATACTTAACAGCAAGACAGTGAGGCTAGAAGAGAGCAGCGGTGAGTGGTGAGTAGCCTGCTGTTATCAAACCAGTGAAAACCTATCAGAAGTGACACTCGCTGTACTTCAACCTTAATATGAGGGATTGACTCAGCTTTCAGAAAATGATTTTTTTTACAATCGGACGATAATTGGCTAGTTTATTGCGTAATTTTGGCTACCAGAAATTTTCTACTTCGATGCTTTCGTAACCGGAAGTTGCGCCATCGACATCCGTGAAATCATAGGATACGACTTAAGCTGTCACTGACAGCGTGTTATAAACGGAGATATTCGGGATTGCATATGCAAATCTTACTTTGTTGTAAAAGGTAAAAACAAAACTACTAGGTTTTTGCGCATTTTTTGAAAAATTGTGGACCTGTATTGCGAAGTAAAAAAGTGTTAGCAGACATCACACATACGCCGCATCAAACGTGGTTGACCAAGATAACATGGCAAATGCAATTTTGCGAAGTTAACAAGAAGCTCATGATATGGTGAAGTTATGTTAATAAGTATTATATTCATCTTTATCATCATAACCATTGTCTGCAATATCATAACTTTCAACTTTATCATTACCAAGCTGTCAATGTCAAAGTTCATTTCCATACTTTAGCTGTGGCAGAACAAAAAAACATTATGATTACCTTAAGTCCATGAGAAGTGCGCCAAGGCGCTAGATCTTTATATAATAGCGTTGTCATGCACATATCTTGCGCCTCGGTGCATTCAAGCCTGGCATAAGAAGCCGACCGTTAGTTCAATGTGTCATTCTTGGTTGTCATCATGAATCGGCAAGACAAGTGTCTATCGAGGCCTTGCAAGGCAGATAGACCAGGTAAGATACAATTACTGTGGAAGTGAAAAGGTGAGTTGCACAAACATTCACTGGCCTATCTTTTCATCATCTTATGTGGAGCTCTCATTGCCCCTATCCCTTATTTGTCTTGAATATTATGCATAGAGGACAAAAGACACGTCTTATTGACAGCTTTTTCTAAGTGAACTAATTTAGTGGGTGAAATAGGCCGAACGGTTAAGTCAGTTTGTCAACTTTTGATTATCAAACCAGTTTGATGCATGCAATCGAAGCATGTCACGACTGTTGCCTTGATACTATCGTGCTGCTGGTGTCCTTATAATAATGACAGGCGTAACGGTGACTGGAGTGGCTGGTGATGTATTAGCATTAAATGGAGCTGCTGGGGAATCAATAGCTTTGGCTTCTGTGTTTTTCATCTTCTATGTGTGCGGAGCTGATTTTAAGAATGTCTTTGAGGATGCAAATACCTAGAATCACAAAAAGTCTTATTATGGGACAAGTAACATGCTTTAGGAAGAAGAGTGCGGTCATAAAGGGCTAATTATATAACAAAAAGTGTCTTGAAAGTTGATTCCTAATTAGCATGAGATTTGTTCTCTAATAACGAGAGGTTGAAGGTCAAGTCATCAGCACAACAGGGTTCCATATGTTTATCAAGCAGATACCTTGCTGGTAGTATACAAAGTGGCAAATCTGACGTAGCAGGTACCATTTTTAGGAACACCCCTAGGAGAGGGTTTTAGCCCTATCTGCGCTTTGTACACGTCAACCAAATATATAGCCAACTTGAGATCCCCACCACCACCAACATCTCCACTGCCCACCATTACAAATGCATATATGCAGCACCACCGCAAGCCATATAGCACCAGCCAGTCAACAGGAAAATCTCCAGCGCCGCACCAACAGCACCGCCAGGGGAATCCCCCACGCCATTCCCAGCGCCACCAAGACAGCGGCCGACAAAATACATAATTGGGATATTTACTTGTACACATAGATAGAACAAGATCCAGGCTTGTACACATAGGCAGAGACACTGTGAGCTACATTTTTCCATGGAACAGAAAGAGAGACACCAACAGGATACAGTCTTGTACATATAGATAGAAAACGATCCACACATTGGCAGGGTCGCATCAAAACACACATCCAAATTGTTTCTGTACCAGGAAGAGTGCGATGTTCTGGAAACCATCTGAGGTACCATCGTAGTGCACCTTGTCGATTTTACCCGCCGTCGATTTTACAGTCCGGGAGCTGTATCAAATGATTTCACAGGAGGTATATAGAAGACATTGTAGAGGTTTTCTATGACAAACAACAGAATGGGCCGAATGTGTTGCATCCTACCCACACCTGAGGACAGGATACCATAAGTCTAGCGCCACCTCAACTGCAGCGAATCCTGTGGCGAAGAAGTGCGATACGATATGCCAGCGATACGGACCATACTCTTCAGTCAGCTATTTTTATAAACCAGCATCGACAACCAGATATTCTAATTCCATGAATATCAACCATGTGCTCAACAAATTAGCAACCCCCTCACCACAAATCCAAGTTCGTCAATAATGAGCAACAATAACACTTCCAGCCACAAATGCTCCAGAAAGGTCAGACTGAACTGGAGTAATCCTGCCCCCCTCCCCCACCCCTCTCCCTTACTAACTTCAGAATGTATTTGCCACTAATTTGACACGACATTGATCCAATTAGATTTTGCAATCAATAATGACATTGTTAGCCTGTGATATGACACTGCAAGGTGACGCTATCCATCTACAGAGGTGATTCTATCTGGTTAGGATGAGTGAATATATGCCCTCACCAAAACATTGTTATAAAGACGTTCAAGCCTGTTGTACTTCAGGACAATATATACAACAACATTCAGATTTATCGGATGCAATGTTGACCAAAGGTGTCCTTAAATATTGAATATCAATTTATAAAACCCCATTTTTAAAGGTTACATATATAAACTAAAATGCATTAGCCGTCTTGATATAGCGATTTTTATTCATCACAGGCTCCAAATCAGCACTGTATTTAATCAAACGATGAACTATCTACCAAATACTCGACGTTAATCACTCAAAGAAGGATAATTAACAAAGCTCTTTGGTTCACTCTGATTTCTGATACAAAACAAGAAGCTGGGTTTGAAGAAGACCATTCTGAAGATGGTCTGCACTTTGATAAAAATTGGATGAATCATTAGAGGTGTTAATTCTGGAAAGCGAGGCTCTGAAGGAAATCGACGAGGGTCCTTGTCGGCCGACCTGAAACATGAGTGAAACAGATCCTGGAGTGGCTTCATTTGAAGGCAATGTAATGTAATGTTTGTAGTTATGTAAACTTATTATGGCCATGTTTGAAGTAATGCTAACTGAATATAGTAATGTTTGTAGTAATGTTCACTGATTATGGCCATGTCTGTAGTAATGTTCACTGATTTTAGACAAGCTACTTCACAAATTTGTTTTTTATAATGAGTACCCCAGAAAACTTGAAGCATAATAACGTTTCACTATACTTATCAAGAAAGATGTCCAGTATAGAAAATATTGATTTAAAAAATGTATATGAATACTACAAGGATGGGAGAGAATTATAAGTTAAAATATAGAAATGGCTTCATTGATTACATTAATATTCTGAGCGAATATACTTGCAAAGCTCATCAATGATTGGTAATTTCATTAAAAGTACAGGGGGGGGGGGGCTTACAAAACATAGCTTACTACACACTAAGTAACCATAATAAACCACACCAGAAAGAAAACCCCTCTTGAGCTGGACCCTATGGCTACTCCATAGCTCCTACATCACGTACAATACAGATATGGTGTTGCATTGAGGATGAGGCTGAGATTTGAACACCTACTGACAGGTTATTTGGTTGTATATTGACTGATATAGGTTTATTTCAGCTAATGAATGTCTGGCGAGATGGAGTCCATGCCATCTCAATAGCATTGCATACCAGTGAATAGGGTTCAAAACATTGGTTGTAGAGATGGAATGTGAGGGTCCCTGTCTGCGCACCAAAAGCATCATTTCCCCACTAAGCCTCGACATAACACCATAACTACTACCACAACCACTCCAGCCCTCATCGACCTGAATAATGCTCCAGAACCGCTACGAAGTGACACTCGAGAGTGAGTGAATGAGATACACACAGCTGGGTTTGTGAACTGTAGTCAATGATGGAGCATTCCCAATTCAGCTAATAGGACGTCAACATCTTAGTTCCCAGCAATGCTTGACGCGATGGTGTAGTTCGTCGCGGGCGAGCCCATCCACTGATTCAAGGGAACTAGAGTTTGCCGATGATAGTGACTGTCAAGAAAATGATAGGAATAGCTACATGTCATGCACTTTCTGAAAAGGTTGGAAACGCTTACACTATGGCGATGAGTTACCTTATGCATGGTCTCCCAAAGGTGCATGGACTTTGAGAAGACCCCTGTTGAAGAGGAGCCCAGTGCCACCATGATAGCACCTATGACATGACTGTCATATATTACCTCAAAGGTCTCATTGTGACATTTGAAAACATTCAACTCAATATTCACAGTTGAATATGAAAAGACATTACACAAATACTGAGGTTAGCAGGCAATCTCTCAAATCTAAAGGTCAGCTTGACTAACATGCAATCTTGATTATACTCAAGTTGCTGTATTTTTTTTAAACCAGGGGATATTTTCTTAGGACAGATTTATATAAATTGATCCTCTTTGAACATTAATTTCAGTTCAACGTCATCCATCCAACTTAACCCACACAAACATGTGTATGCTTTTTGTCAGAAGTAGAATTTGGAATTCAAACTCTGGCAAAGTCAGAAAAGGACATGCTGGTTCCATTGGTGGGTATCAATTGTAATGGATACAATACCTGTGAGGGTTGCCATGTCTATGATTCCGCTGGGCTTGAACGTCTGGGCGTAACACAGAGCATCAGCTAACACCAATCGACCTTCAGCATCCGTATTGTCAACCTGCTAAGGTCAAAACAGGTTACAAAACACGAATTGATAAATTTTAGAAATGAGCATGGGTGTGTTATCCTGGAAGAAAATAACTGACTACACCGTGCGGAGGACCATCAAAGAGAATGCTCGGTTCAACAAGCTAGTGATGATATAAGTCCTTTGGACTGACCTGGATTGTCTTGCCGTTCATGGCTTTGACAACGTCACCGGGCTTGGTGGCTTTCCCGCTTGGCATGCTCTCACACATTGACATGAACCCTGAAACACACACGCCATGTAACCTACAAACTAACTGCAGCCATATCACAGGAACGCTAGTTGTAAAACACACACGCCATGAAACCTACAATCTAACTGCAGCCATATCACAGGAACGCGAGTTGTAAAACACACACGCCATGTAACCTACAAACTAACTGCAGCCATATCACAGGAACGCTAGTCGTAAAACACACACGCCATTAAACCTACAAACTAACTGGAGCCATATCACAGGAACGCTAGTCGTAAAACACATACGTCATGTAACCTACAATCTAACTGCAGCCATATCACAGGAACACGAGTTGTAAAACACACACGCCAGGCAACCTACAAACTAACTGCAGCCATATCACAGGAACGCCAGTCATAAAACACACATCTTACCTTGTACCTAAGTCTTTATGAATTAGCAGCCAGGGAGAAGGGGAATGTGATTGTTATGGGAAGGAAAACTTAACTGAATGGAGTGCTGTTACAGTTTTTATATGGAATTCAAGCGTGACTAAAAGAATGAAAACCATATTGAGCTCAACGCCTATAGGATCATGCTTTAGTGTCAAAGCGAAATTCGTCTGGATAATGACGATGATGACGACAATGACATCATGATGATGACAATCAGGATGATATCGATGATGAAGGAAGGCACGATAATAAGATCATGATGAATGGGAATTATGACAGAATTACAGACATACTTAGCACAACAGACACCAGTTTTTCACTCTGGAAGTCATAAACTATAATTCAAATCCACAGTGACCCTTGGGCATAATATGAGAACACATTGCATGCAGTTACCCATAACGTTGATGGGATTTTGAGACGAGCTGCGGTGTAGATGGTGGCCAAGGTACAGGCGGCGCCCCCCATGTCAGCCCTCATCTCGTCCATACTGGCTGCGGGCTTGAGGGAGATTCCATCGCTGGTTTACGCACATAGCAAGAAATATTGATTGACATACTTTGGTTGTTAAGGTGTCCACTTGTCCGTAGGAAACTGACATAATTTGTTTCGCTAGATATGAACTATAAGCAGTGCATTGATTACAGGAGGCCATACACACGGTCAGCTTAGGACAGTAACCCTATCATAGTCAGCCAATGAAACAGTTAACCAATCTTAGTCAGCCAATGAAACGGTTAACCATTCATAGTCAACCACTGAAACAGTCAACCAACCATGTCCTACCAATCAAACAGTCAACCCATTAGAGTCAACCAATTAAACAGTCAATGAAACAGTCAACCAATGAAACAGCCAACCAGTAAACAAATCAAATTATCAACTAGAATCTTAACGTCGAAGGTGATTCCTTTACCCACCAAGGCAAACGGAGCCTCATCTTCCTTTTCCCCACGGAAGTCCACTTCGACGAACTTGCAGGGTTCCTCCGACCCAATGGTCACACTCAGATATGACCCCATCTTCATCTCCGCGTCCCAAGCTCTGTCCCTGTGTATAAAATGAAACATGTGAATTAATAATGGTCTTCAACATTTCGGGTCATATTGTGAAGATGATGTACAATGAGTGTACATTGTTTTGAATTCGGTTAAACTCGGGATAACCACTTATGATAACAGGAAAGCTCCTCTTATTATGTAAGCTTAAATGGCTTGAAACTTCTCGAGAAACACCTTTTAGCTATGCTAAGAGGGTTCACTCTGAATAACTGTGCGGTGATCGTGAAAATGAAATAAACACACGCCCCTTATCAGGTGACGCTAGCATAAAATCAACAAAAGCACATGGGAATGTTTATCCAACATCTCGGGGGTCCATATCTGTTAAAGATACGGAGTATTCTGATCGGTCAAGGCGACCACGACCCGAGGTAATCCGAGAATTCCGAGGTTATGACAAAGCGTGATTATATATTTTCTCAGGGGAAGGTGCAATTGATTCCTCTTAAATGATTACAGGTATGCTCCTTGTATTACAGGTAAACTCCTCTGATTACAGGTAAATCATGACTGCATCTTACCTGACAGTCACTGTCACATTGTCCAGTTGACCCAGGTATTCTTCAGCGAGCTCCCCGAATCGCGTTGGTGTGAGGACGTTTGCAGGAGGTTCCATTAAGCGACGTGAGAAGTTCTGTCCCTCAGCCAGGATCCTCCCTCTCTCCCAGCCCTGCTGTACGCTGTGTCAACACACAGTGCTAACATTAGGACAAACTGTAATTCAACAAGATCATCTTCAATATTTGTTTTGTTTTGACCTATAACAACTGGGGTACAAATACATGTCAGGGCTGTCAGCTCCATTGGTAAAACAGCTAAGCTCCACTGCAGGATTTTTCTCAGCCTTCAGCTCATCATAGGCCCAGACACAGAGAGTTAGGTACACATCTTAAGGTCATGGGCAACTCTCAAGGTCATAGAGATATCTCATTGTCATGATCATTTCATAGTGGGATCATACACATCAATGTCAGGTATGCATGTCCAGGTCGAGATTACGTTTCAATGCAAATTACACATCTCAAGGTCATGGAACCATCTCAGTGTCACGTATGTATGTTAAGGTCATTTAGACACATCTGATATACGTTTACCAATGCCAGAAACACTGGTTATAGTGACAGGTAAAATCGGTCACTGACAATAAATGACTGATGATGATAATGATGATAATCACAGCAAATATAAGGATGACAATTATGTTATATTCATGTGTATCTGCCACTAGCCCTAGATCTCTGAAACACACACATCTTACCGGCCTTCTTGGTACCTAAGCCGGACCTGTGTTACTGACGGTAATGGATGAAAGAGATGCGGATAAATCTGATAAGATAGAGGATGATGAATGGGGTGAAGATGTTCTAGTTGACATGATGAACTTACTGTCTGCATGCACCAAATCACGTAAGGAGAAGTATTAGGTTTGAAATGGAGGGTTCAACAACAGATGATGCAGTTGATTAGGCCTTCTATCTATTTGAGCTTGAAGTGATTTCTTGTGGACAAAGCTTACCAATGATCAAGAAGTTCTACCCAGATTCCATTGATGGAACATACAGTGGTTGGTAAAATTCACAAAACTCTCACAATTTCCAGTGGAAAAAATTAAATAGGCCAATCTCTACCTCAGGTAATCAAATCAAATTATCAAAGTTAATAGGTCGGAGCTTAGTAGATCCTCTACCCATAAAAATATTGATTGGCGACAACCTTCACTTTGGTACAGCAACTGTTAAAAATCTATCGAAAACTTATGTACATTTCTATATCATGGTAAACAGCATGTGACATTGGGTAAACATTTATGTAGAAAGATCAATGACTGTTCAAGTTGAGTGGCTCGACTAACCGCTATCCGATAGCAAACACCAATGAGCTAACAAACCTTTGAACAACCAATGTTAAAAAGTAACAGTTAACATACGTATGTTGCTTCATTAACGAGTACAGACAATTACTTGATAGAAATCAATTGCGTACATTACAGAATTAATACGAGACAATTGATTGACTGCTGTCATCTTCGTTTTATGCGCCTATCGATAATTGCATCATCAAGAAGGATACTTCTAAAAATAGGAAGGTAATTGCTTCCGTTTGGTAAACAAGCTCACAGCTTACAATAGAGCGATACACTTACAGCTTAATAAGGTCAGACAGCTTGGCGGCAGCTGGGAAGGACTTGGCAGCCGTCATAAGCTCTACATTATGTCCACCCTCGTAGACGCCCAGCACCAAGCCCTGTCGCTGACTATGGATAATGTCATTGAATTAGGGAAATTCTAGTATCTCGATAACTCGGTCGGATTGTTACATCATTTGCTCCATTGTGTAGCTAATTCTAATTGCAAACATTTTGTTGCAGATATATGTGAATATCAAACCAACAGTTTTTTAAAGCACCTAAAACGTTGAAAAAGCGTTGTATCAGTCCAAATTTCAGGAAAATTAACCCTAGAAATTCAATTGCCTATAAAACGAATAATATTCGCTCCATTGCACCAACAAAATTGCCGAAGGTTGTCAATGATATGATTGGCTGCCTCGTATATTTTCATGGTTGTTAATGACGTCATTTTTTATATGAATAGCATCAAAATATATTAAAAATACCACAAGTTTAACTTCCAATCTTGCTGTGGTAAAAGCTTTTTTAAAAGTGTTGACATATTCTGGCAGTTTATTTTAATTGCTTACTTTTTCTAAATATATGTAATTGTAAATAATGCATTTTTAATTATATTCTATGATATCAAGAAAGTCATATAGCAAATATCGGTAAAATTGACAACCCTATTATCGTCCGATCTGAAAAAACTCAACATTTGCTGAAAGCTGAAACAACTAACAAACTTTTTATGACATGTTCAAGCAAAATAATTCGTCGTTTTGGATGCATGTTGAGGTGATTATTTTGTTTTGTTTTCGTCGACAACTTTAGTTAATTTTTCAATCGCTCATAAAACTAATGTATCGATTTAATAGTCATTAAATGGGGTCCATTGTTGTCATTAATAGCGCAAAGCGAATTGTGAAATTTTATACATGTCGATGACGTCATTTCCAGTATGTAACGCATTTAGGCTCCAGCAAACGATAAATCGGTAGTGATTGTCATCATAGCGATTCACCAAGAGCAGGTTTATGATTCTGCCAGTTCTCATGGAAGATTTTGTCATCATAGCGGTTATAAAACTTATTTTGAATGTGATGATCGTATCGAAATTCAACAATTTGCAACTTGAATACTTGAGCTTAACATTGGTTATCTTCTGAATAAATGTTTCAATTTGTTTGTCTCTTGATACAGATCGCAATTTTTAACATATTTTCGAAATTATTTTTTCAAATTGAAGATCCAGAGGTTTGTTTTTCTATTTCAATTTTATTGCCAACTTTTTTGAAAATATATCGCGTTGTAAAAAATCAACAGTTTTCCCAAGCGCCTAAAGGTCGAAAAATCATGGTATTAGTCCAAATTTTAAAAAAAAATAACTCGTTGTCTGTGACATGGTTAGTTGCATCGTAAAATGTCATGGTTGTTGATGTCGTCATTCCCGGTTGAGATTGCATCAATATTTATTAGAAATACCACAAGTTTTACTACCAATTTTGCTGTTTTTAGCGCTTAGATTTAAGAAATGCTTACATATTCTGGAATTTTTGTTCAATTTCAAACTTTTTCTAAATACATGTAATTGTAAATAATGCATTGGTGATAACATTCGAGCAGGTCGAAAAATTCTTTTAACAAAAATCGGTCAAATTCTTTCAATTCGTAATTAACAAGCCAATTATCGTCCGATATGAAAAAACTTAACATTTTCTGAAAGCGGAAACCACTAACAAAATGTTAAATGACGTGCTCTCTTAAAATATTCGTCCCTTTCGAAGCGCGTTGAGGTGAATTCTGTTTTTTTTGCTCAGATAACTTTCGTAAATTTACAATCGCCAATAAAATGGTAAATATCGGTTAAATAGTCATGAAATTGGGTCAATTGCTGTTACAGACAGCGCAAATCGAATCTTTTAAATTTCATGTGTGTGGAAGACGTCATTTTTGGTACGGAATGCATTATCGCTCCAGCAAAATGACAATCGGTAATGACTGCCATAATAGCGAACCCCCCCAGAACCGTGCTATAATTCGGCCAGTAATCATGGAAGATTTTGTCATCATAGAAGTTGTAAAACTTACTTTTTGAATGTGATGATAGCATCGTAATTTTGTTTTAGCTCGTCACCAAGTTTATCAATTGGTAAATTGAATTCTTGAACTTATTTCGAATCATCAATATCTCCTTGCAAAATGATTCGATGTTAAAAACAATCACAGATTATTGTAGCTGAATTGAATTGTAAGCATTTTCTATAATATATTTAACTTGGCGAATTCGCAAGTTATCTTGGTTAGTCGCGTTTGTGGGTGTCTATGTTTGTTAAAGTGCAAGTAATGGGTAAATTATGAATTTTCGGGATCTTATAGAACGCGATTTTCTGATCAATAATTTGCAGTTCTTTTTTCGATCCGACGCGTAGTAAACAAGAAATAAGCAAAAACAAACAACACATTCCGGAACTTCCCGACCACACACCGAAGATGAACGAAGGCGCTGTGACGTCATATGTCACCAGAAGATCTATGTTACCACGGACGCCGTTTCTATTCGCGAACTAGCTGTCGTACTAATTTATCGCTATTTACAGAAACTCATCAGCGTTTTTGTATCCATGGTTTCTTGAGAATCTGTAAGTATACTCATCCTTACATTTCCCATATGAAAGTCGAATTAGAATTCATTAGTTATGCTTCCGTACTGATTTTGAAAACAGAATTTGCACTTGCCCGTTGACAAAATTGACATGGCCGGTATGGCGGTAGTGATCAGTGTGGGGCGGCTAAAGTTTTATAAGGCTGTTTCACAGATAACATATAGATTTGTCTCGTCAGGCTGCAATATGTAGATGTATGCTAGCCTGACAGTAGCTTACACTTGTCCTAAACAATCCTCGGACGATGCCCAGTGCTCAGTGAGTCAATTCTGGCCTACTGTCAAATTTGCTTCATATAACTTTACCCTTATGTCTTCCAGTCTGTATCATCATTGTGCGAATATGTGAGTACCAGTACTGCAATAATTCGCATCTAGGGCCTCAAACGAAGCATGTCATTTCGTTTGGATGACCAAGGACTGCATCATCACCGATAGGCACACGAGTATCAATAAGTACATCCGTGATGACCAATGAACCAGGTGCACTTGCTGAAATGTATGACTACCCTGACAAGGAGGAGGCTGAGAGGCAGCATTTGGAGAGGTTTCTTCTTTAGATGAGTCATGTAGTAAGGTATCTAAAGGTGATGATGAATGATGGTGGTGGTAGTGATAGGGTAGGGGAGGGGTGGTGATGGAGTTGATGGTGGTGGCCTAAGCATTATATTGGTGGTTGGCCGATTGATATTTGCTTGTTTACAAGTAATATCTAAGCTCTGTTTATTTTTCAGCTTTGGCTTCAGCTAAGTCAAGCTTGTAACATTTAATTTTACCTATCTGTTAACAAGTGCACAAGGACATAACTATTTCTTATCATCATACTTACAAAATAAATGGTAAATATTGGGGTTAAAATTCACTTTGAACATCAAAGGTCATTTCAAACTGGTGGTGTAAGATGAGGAACAAACATTGGAGTTTAAGATCCTATCGCCCAAATGGCACCACCATGCATAGCACACAGTGGGATTTGAACTTGCCACATTTGGGAAACTAGACAAACACCCACCCTGCTAGACCACAGTTGTGGACCTATCATCTTAAACATCATTGGTGAGGTAACCGCCACAATATGACCTCTGATGTTGAAAGTGATGTTAAACAACAATATTAACCATTTTTATTTTCAAATCATCCAGCATGTGTTTGGCTTTATGACTTAATTTGAATGTTAAATGGGTCTAAGGTAAGCTAAGCTGTGGTGAAACTCAAACACTGTTATATGATTCCTCTTTGTGGCTTCCTGAGAATTAATTTTGTAAATATATATGTTGGACTGGTGTATATATTTTGCCATTTCTATTATCCCAGACAAGTGAATAAGACATTGTTGGTATTGTGAGCAGAATTGCATAAGCATTTTTTGTATAATGTGCCCGCGAAATTTAATCATGATGATTGATGTGCAATGGCACAGGATATATAAAATATCCTGCAAAAATTATTAAACAACTGTTAACATACTGTTATTTGAGTGATTAAATATCTTTTGTACGAGATACAGGATACAGGAACAAGATGCCCTGCAGGTATGTCATGATTTTGGAATTGATGCTTCCTATCATTTTATGCATATGGTATAATAAATTAGGTGGACTGGCCTTAACTGAATTTTGTTGCTGGTTATCATCAGCGTGTAGTATCATCATAGCTGAATGTAAATAACAGAATAAGACACATAATGCTTTTTTGTCCCTTTATTATTGTAATGATGAAACCAACATAAACTGATTCACCCTTGGGAAATCATCTCTAATTTTAAGTACAGAACAAGCTGGCAGTGGCACTCTATGATGTCTGCCTAGATTACCCCATCACCACTGTACCAACTGCCGATATGCAGTGAATCGGAATAACCTGCAATAAAAAGAGTACATGAATATTTTTCATCAGTTATCATCTGAACCAGACCATTTTAAAGTATATTCACTCATGCTGAGTAGTAACTTTCTTCTTGTACCTCTGGATATAAGCACTATATGCTATTTCTAGTGTCGAGGGACACAGGAACCCTGAGACAAATCCTGGGTGTGCTGTAATACAGGACGCGCCCATAGATTTTACTTTCTCGAGAACTTGTGGAATTTCCTGGCAGCATTTACTCTCTGCTATTGTAATCATTGGCCCACATGAGCACCTAGTACAGAACATAATTACAATGAATAACTAGCTTTTCAGCAAACAAAAAATTGACATAAAACATGAATAAGAAGATGACTTGAAGCAAGACTTAAGAACAACTGTAAAGTAAAGAGAAAAATATCTGATTGTTTGGACTGAAATGTGCCAATACCAAGTGCTGTTACCCAGTCGGCTCAAGTCCTCTTCTTTTTGAGGAGAATTTGCAGGCCTTGTCTTAGCTGGAGGTTCAAATCTGCATGTCTGTATGCCCCACTTAGGTTCCTAGTTCCTCTTCTTGGTGAGACGAACACTCACTGCTGTAATCCAGCTCATCACTTCCGGAGTTGTCTGTATATAAGGAAGATGAGGACATTTTGCTCCCTTGACATATAATAAAAGCAAAGTATAATGGCAGTTATGCACTGTACTAGGTGTAAGTAATAAATATAGAACTAATAAGGACAAGATAAAGTATGTATTATTGAGGTTGGTACCCAAGGTAATTCAAAGAACTAGTGTAAGGCCTTGAACTCTTTAAAGGCCTATGATATATGTAGTCATAAACATGTCACTGAACTTGGATCCTGTACAATTCACTGGAGAGGTATATTCAATTGTAACAGCTTATCCCTGATAGGTCTCGGTTCCCAAAACCAGTGCCAATATTTAAAATAAATTTGATATTTTCTGTTGTCAAAGAGAATATAAATTATTGAAATTTTATTGTTTATAGCAAAAACGAAATATCGAGTGAAATCCCCATTTAATGTAGTATCAGTTTTCATTTGCGATTAAATCAAATAAAAGCACAAGAAAAGATATTCTCCGTAACAGGACAGGCAAATGGTGAATCAATCATTGATAACCATTAAACGGGCCTGAAATCGAGGTGCAGACCTCTGTTCCAGTACTGCCTGTATTATCGCTCGGTCCCCTTTGGTTGACGTTTTCACCCAACATAATAGAAGTTTATCACAATTTAATGTATTCTAGGCGAACAAGTACTCCATGCCACATTAAATGATGTGATTCGTTGCGGTATATGATGTACATGATGACGGTATAAAATACGATTATGCTCACACCTACCACAGTTCCCATGTAAACAAACGAGAGAAATGACTGCGCTATCCGGCTGGACGGTGACATATGACGTCACAAACGCAGGAGCCAATGGCCGTCGTTTTTTGCGCATATGCCAAAACGGTCCGAAAAATCGATGGAAATATTGAAAAAAAACCTATCTATGGACGAAAATATTGTCGGAAACGTCTTTCACAGGCTGAAATACACCTTATTCAACTTTGATTAGGGATTCGAAAATAGACGTTACTTGCACTTTAACATCTTTTAGTACGCGATACAGGTCGCCGCCATATTTTGAAATTCTTCAGATTTTTTTTTATAAATGGTCGGGAGCAATGATGCACAGAAACCAGATGTTTAGTTTTGACCTTGACCTCATATTAAGGTCAAGGTCATGTTGTAAATTTTTGCTTGGTTTATTGGCCAACTTTTCATAACAAATATTATAAAAAAAAATATGCTTATTTCGCCTCGTAGCCCCACTCGAAAATTCGTGGTATTATTTTACCACATTTGTCAATCCCTTATAACATGGATATTATTCGATGGGTGCCTCTCAAAATTGGGTCAAATGTTGTAAGGGGCAGTGTCTACCGAACGATAATTTTTCTTCTGGATGTCGATGACGTCACTTCCGGTTACGAACAAAAAATCGTAATTCAGCTGTGCAATCGGAAGTTGATAAGTCGTTTCTCCGTCGTTAATGGTCGTATCGTAGTCCATCCCTGAATATCGCAAAATGGGATGGATCAGTGAATATCGTACGGTGGGAGGAATCAGTGAACATCGTAAGGTGGCAGGGATCAGTGAATATCGTAAGGTAGAAGGAATCAGTGAATATCGTAAGGTGGGAGGGGTTCAGTGAATATCGTAAGGTGGGAGGGGTTCAGTGAATATCGTAAGGTGGGAGGGGATCAGGGAATATCGTAAGGTGGGAGGGGATCAGTGAATATCGTAAGGTGGGAGGGATCAGAGAATATCGTAAGGTGGGAGGGATCAGTGAATATCGTAAGGTGGGAGGGAATCAGTGAATGTCATATGATGGGGGGAATCAATTAATATCGTAAGGTGGGGGAATCAGTTGATATCGTAAGGTGGGGGATATAAGTGAATGTACAGATAAGTGCAGGAGTGAGTTGGTAAGTGATCGAGTTAGTGAATGAGTGACTGGGTGGACGAGTGAGTGAACGGGTAGATTAGTGAATGTATATGTGCTTGTGCGTGACTAAGTGCACATATGCAGTCACATTCGAAACGGTTGCGAGATAGAGTTTCAATTAGCATGAGAAAACCGTTTTTTGGTCAGTTATTCGAGAACGACAGATAAAGAAACAGCGGACGCTGATATTCATTGCCTGCCAATCACAAGAAGACGTCTTCGTTGCGTCAACATTTCCATGTTTGTTGAAGACCGAGCCAACTCACATATGTTCTCTTGTAGCGCTTTGATCTACGCATAGAAAACGATGAACATGGTTTAACTATGAAATCTTCATTCAATTGGGCACGTTTTTTCCCGCACTAACTTGGCTGCATATGAAAAGGTACTCAATAAATCACTATTTACTTCACATCCCTCCTATAGACTCAATTCTTATTTTTTTATACCAAGAGATTTCCTGTTACGCATGGCCAGATCACTTGATAAAAAGAAGCCACGAAGTATTAAGGACTCCCTCGTTAGCTGTCCTGCTTGGTTTGCTGAAGGCGTATATTTGCACCAGTTTGTCGCCTGCCCCGTCTTCTGCTCGGCAGCACATGAAATGCATGTTATTTATCCGAAGTAGTAGTTACAATTGAGTGGACATGCAAATTTTTGAGTATAGGAAAAGTAATCAACGAAGATCCATAGTTCGTCATAAACAATCAACCACCACCGGTCGTTTATGCATTATTAATTATTTTGACCTGACCATGTGTCATGATTATGGACTGTTTAACTATGTACCTTGGAGTTAGGTCACAGCTCATATACACATATATATATATATATACATAAACATAAACATATACATATAAGTGTATATACATAAATATAAAATATATATATATATATCTATCTATATAGATATATATATATATATATATATATATATATATATATATATATATATATATATATATATATATATATATATATATATATATATATATATATTTATATTCATTCACCAACCAACACAACAACCAAATTATCAACGAGCATTACCTGGATAAGGTAAGAGGCTGATTAAGGTAATTGAATTATAGAGGTGAGAGGTTAATTGGGATAAAAAAACGGACACCTGCTTGACAGCAACACTGGTTCATTTTCATCCGTTTCTGTGTGTTTAGCCTATACACGAATGAATAACCAAGTTAACTTCAATTCAGAACTATAAATACTCGAAATTTGAAGATCAATACTGCCTTCATTTGATGAAGTATTTGAACATGTTTTCAACTTGTGAGGCGATAAACGCAGGAAAAGCAAATTTATACATAGGCAACTTTTTGCGCTTCAAGAGACGAGCGCCTGTCAAAATCACATACGCTAATCAGAAACAGGAATTCCATTTCATATATCACAATCATATATATATATATATATATATATATATATATATATATATATATATATATATATATATATATATATATATATATATATATATATATATATATATATATATATATATATATATATATATATATATATATATATAAAAACCGCATATGAACTCATAGGCTCTGTTCAATCTGTATATGCTATAATTTGTGACTTATTCTGACTTGTGACTCTTATAACGAGCATCCGTCGAGTTCTAAATATATATAATTGTAAACAAAACCAATGTTAAAGAAATACTAGCAGGTCGAAAATTTCTTGTAGCCTAAAACTGTTTACTTTTTAATTTTGCAATTGATAAACTAATTATAATTCGATCGTAAAAAAAATAACATTTTTGAAAGCTGATTCAATTACCAAACTTTCATAATTTACATATTCTATCAAAATATTCGTCGTTTTCAAAGCGCGTTGAGTTGAAAAAGTTAATTTCACTTAATCAATTTTCGTCACATTTTCGATTGCTAATAAAATAGTAAATATCATTTCAATAGTAAAAAAAAATAGCTTTGTTGTTGACATAATCAGCGCCTATCTAATCCGCAAATTTTATTGATATTGGTTGCCTCACTTCCGGTTTCGAACGAATCAATGTTAAAACGGGGCTGAAATCTGAAGTTATCACGTCGTTTGTCCGTCGTGAATGGTCGTATCGTGAATTTGTTTACACTCGAAGGAAGCCCATTCAATTTTGAACATCGGTGCAAAACTTTCTCCTCTTAATATAAGACAGTTTTCTCACAAAGTAAAATTGAAGTTCCTAGGGCATCACTTCTGTTGACTCTTCACTGGTTTGTTAACAACAGCGACCTCTCAAGCTGCACTAAGGCCACCACTGCTCCTCACTAGGCTCGCGGCAAGTATGGCAGGCCGCGGTACTATTTAATAAAATATGCTTTTCAATGTGTCAGCCAAATCATTGTCAATCTATCATGGACCCGGCAATACGAATATATATGTTCGATAGTCACAAAAAATTGGATCAACGGAAACGTGGTATTTGAGTCAGTTTTAGGCTAATTTTGAAATTTTCAAAACTACCTCATACAATTCAACAAGTTCCTCTATGTCCCCATAGGCATCTTGGCTTAACGGTCGTCAGCTTCCTAAAAAATCTTGGTTAACTTTTTTCTTTGTCAGGGGATGTAGGCCGCAATTTTAAATACATTTTCGGAATGTTTTGTTAAATGAAAGGTGTAATTGCCGCGCAAAGCCTAGAGATTATGTTTTGATCCAGATATAGATACCTATTGTATATAGAGTACATACATAATATATATGTATATATATTATATGTATGTATATATATATATAGATATAAAGGTATATATATATATATATATTATATATATATATTAAGATATTATAATAATAGATATATATATATGTATAGATATATACATATAATATATATTATATATATTATATGTATATAATTTATACTTATCGGTATATATATCCCATATAGATATATGAGTTACATATTATATATATATGTATGTACATATATATATGTAATATAAATATATATAACCATTATTTATATATATCTTGCATATATATATAGATATATATATGTATATATGTATATATATATTATATACAAATTATATATGGATATATACATATATATCTGTAAATATATATAGAGATCTATATTTAGAAAACGGGAGGGATATAGGGAGGGACATAGATATGAGAGTGTAAGAGGAGAGATATAAATAGAGAGACAGGGATAGAGAGATAGGAGATTAGACAGGAGATAGATGATAGAGAGATGGGGGGAGAGAGAGATGAAGGAGAGAGGTATATCAATGGAGAGAGGAGAGAGTAAAAGTAGATAGGTATAGAGATTAAGATAGAAAGGGAGAGAGACAGAGGGACATCCGAGATAGTGCACACATAGAGGTATAGATATAGATAGAGATATTTCTACTATTATTATATATATATCATATGAGATAGATAGAGAGAGATATGGAGATATTATGTGGAGACATACAGAGATAAGGAGGGCACTAATATATTAGTAATATAACAAAGATAATAAACATTATATATATATGAGAGAGAGTAGAGAGAGAGTATATATATAGATATGCTAAATATATATAGGATATGTATATGAGAGATAGATAGAAAGTTTATCTAGATTATTATATATTGATATATATGTAGATTATATCAATTTTATTATATATATAGAGATAGGGAGAGATTTATATTATATATATAACAGAGAGAAGACAGAGAGAGGTATAAATTATATATATAGGTATATATATATAATATCTAGATAGAGAGGAGGGTAGAGAGATAGAGAAAGAGATAGAGAGAGGAGGAGAGATATGATAGATATAGATATATATATAGAATATATGAGATATATATGTAATATAGTATAGATATATATATATATATATATATATATATATATTATATATTATAATTATATAGATGGTTATAGATATATATGTATATATATATATATGTAAATTATATATATATTCATATATCTATATATATATATATATATATAAATAATATATATATAGTTATATAGATATTTATATATATATATGTATAATATATATATATATATAGATATAATAGATTATATATATATATATATATATGTTTATATATATGTACTTATTATATATATATATATATATATATATAACTATATATATATACATTTATAAATATATGTAGAGGGGATAGATATATATTGTATATATATATATGTATTATATATATATAATATATATCTATGTGTATATAGATATAATATATATAGACTAGATATGTATATGATAAAAGATATATGAAATATATATATATACAGAGCGAGAGACGAAATATAATATATAAGAGGTATATTTTATATATAAATAAGAGAGGAGAGATACAAGGGAGAGAATGAGAAAAGATAGAGGGAGAGATAGAGAATATTTAGAAGACAGGATAGGGGCGATATATATGAGAAATACATAGAGTATCATATATAAATTATATATCTATGAGAAATATATAGGGAGGATATAGATATAGAGGGAGCGATATAGAGAGCGGAGATGTATATGTAGAAATAGGATAAGGAGATATATGAGAGAGAGAGAGATAGAGAAGAGAGAGAATATATATGAGAAAGGGAGAGGGAGAGAGAGAGAAAGAGGATAGACAGAATTTATGTATATATAGAGAACATATAGAGATAGGCACAATATATATATACAATATATATATATATATATGTTTATATATATATAATTTATATGTATATATATGTATATTATATAGATATAGATATATATGGGTGTATATATATAGATACATATATATATATATATATAATTTTATATATATCTATTTAGGATATGTATATAAATTTGAGATATATATAGATAAATATATAATCATATATAATCTATATATCTTGTATATATATTTGTATATTTATAATTTATGATATATATAATAATAGATATTATATCTATAGAGGAGAGATATAGGAAGATAGAGAGATATAGAGATAATAGAGACAGATATCTAGCAGATATGAGATAGGGAGATATAGACAGAGAGAGGATATAGAGATAGAGGCAGATATATATATATATCTTATTATATAGGGATATATATATACATAGATAGAGGTTATAGATATAGATGAGAGTATAGAGATAGAGAGATATATATATAGAGAGATTTATAATATATACATATATAGATAGAGGATATAAACATAGATATTTATTAGATATATAGATACATATTATATATATGGAGATATATATTATATATATATATATAAATATAGAAAACATATATATATACTATACATATATATATATATATATATATATATATATTTATATGTCTAAATTTATGTATATATATAGATATATAAACATAGATATTTATATATATGCATATATACATACATATATATATATATATGTATATATATATGTACATATATATATATATAAATTTATGTATATATAGAAACATATATATATAAATATATATATAAATATATGTAATGATGTCAATGACGAATTTTGTGATGAAGATAGTTCTGAAGATAAACATGATGATTGTAATGGTGAAGATAACGAATATGATCAATAAAATGTCATCAAAGTTTGTCGAGTTCTCCCATATACCTATAGGCCTCTTGCTGTACAGTTTTACAGATCTATTCGTTACTTTCTGGTGCATTCGTCGGTGTGACAAGAGATAAGCGGGTTGACTGTCGCGCCTTGCGTCTGCATTTCTCGTTGAAAACATTTAGCTTAATATAAAAAACCCACGCCAATTCCTGCAGTTCCTCAAGAGGTTACAAGATCACGATTCAAAGAATATCATCGTTTCTTGATCGTTGGTCGTAATAGACCATATCGGAAGTAGGTGGTAGTGTCAAGAAAATGCTGCCATTCGTCATGGGGAAGCGGTGTCGCCTCGGAGTAGCCCTGATATCTATATTTGGAGTCTTGCTGTTTTACATTGCGATTTACCATCATGTTTCTATATCGCCTACTACTCGTGCTACAAGAGAGTCCTGTACCACGGACTTGGGATTTGAGGGATGTATAACACATCTGCCTCAAATTCAGGGCGGTGAGAGTGATACTCGGCTTGCTGATCTGTTCCAGGTTGTTAATCATAGCATGTCCGATACACGGCTCCCACGAGCACTCACGTTACAACAGTATACGGATAATACGATATTTCTAGCAAAGGTGAAAATCCTTTTCTCGGACTATAACATCACATGGACATTGGCCTTCGGTTCCCTTCTAGGAAGTGTATTGTGCCATGATATCTTGCCATGGGATGACGACCTGGACTGTTGGATGCTCAAGGCAGATATAAACAACATTGCTGATCTCCATGAAAAGAAAATACTCTCAAGCAAGTACAAACTTGGATACATTCCGAAGGCGCAAAAGTTGTTTGATCTGACCAAACCTTTAATTAAGCCTTACACGTGGAGCTACCCCTTTATTGATATAACACAGTTAGAAATACAATCTAACACTGTAGTCCATACAGACTTCCGGAAGCCAAACCACAACTTTAAGGTGGATCGTGAGCGCTTCTTTCCTTTGTATTGGAGACCGTTTGCGGGAATGTGGTTTCCGGCGCCTCGGGACTCTTGGGGAATATTGAACTTGCTTTACCCTCACTTATCGTGTAAAATGTCAGGCTGGGACCATCCAAAAGAAAGGAACCGTCCCAAAATCCTCTCTGCCACCTGTTCTACGCTCATTTCTGTATACCCTCATGTTTATAGCACCAACAATGGTACTGTAACTATGGAAAAACTTTATTACCGTAACACGTCAGTATATGAATTTTGCTTTAATGAAGCAGGGTACGCTAATACTTTTTGGCTCTCGTAGTGTAAATTATGCGGCTAAGCCGAGCCGAATCTGACAATTTATTGGATACCCCGTAGGACTTAGAATTCGTGAAATTTGTTTGAATTGCTGACATCTGTTAGTAATCGACGCCGAGCGTCAATCAATGCGTATGCTACGGATGTATATATATATATATATATATATATATATTTATATATATATATATATTAGGTATATATACATGTTATGATATATAAATAGTACAGTGGTACTGCTCGGATGATTTTAGTTTCCTCGCGTTCTGACAAGATTTCGTAAGCTAACAATATAAATTATGCTAGGTCCAAAAAAACTCTGAGACTTCATGGGAA
>CM067351.1:70403705-70456205 GCA_034190875.2 Urechis unicinctus
TTGTTTCTGTATATGTTCAGCAGTGAGATTGCTTCTGTTGTTGAGATTGCTGTATTCTGTATATGTTCAGCAGTGAGATTGCTGTTGTTTCTGTATATGTTCAGCAGTGAGATTGCTGTTGTTGCTGTATATGTTCAGCAGTGAGATTGCTTTTGTTTCTGTATATGTTCGTAACATACTTAAGTATAATATTTCTTTTGTTTTTGTAAAAAGCCATAAACGGAATTGTTGTGATTATGTATTCTGTTTAATTTCATAATGACTATTGCTTATTAAATATGTCATTCAGTTGTTATAATCTTTGTGTTTCAGTGGAGATGACAAACTTGGATAAGGGGGGAATACTACTGCAGGCCGTGCGTCTTGATGGAACCCCGGTTGGCCATTTTACTCACCCTCCGGAACATGCTATCCTAAAGCACTGTGTCAGCGAAAATGACACAATAATGTTTGCTTACGTCACAGCAAGCGTTTCCGGTCCATTCACATGGTGGCCCCCAACGAAGATGCAAGGTTTCATCTTCTTTCAGTGAGTAGCTCTTTTGACGTCGAAAAGTTGTTCTGTTCTGTTCGTCGAACCATTGTGTTGTCATAGTTCTACGACATTACTTAGGGGATGCATGTATTCGAAAATGCTCCAGTATGCATTGCTGTTACCAAAATAGTATACACGATATAAAATGAGGATTCCTTTTGTCTCATCATCTGTCGTCAAGGCGTTTAAAGGCGTAAAAATATGTTTACAGCATGAATTTGAAAGCGCTTACATCTATACAATGATGTTTACATTATGATATTTAGTCAACATTATACTCTGTTTCTCATGCAAGAATTTGTAATTTTAAAGGGCTTCAGTCAAAGATATCAAGAATTCTGAATGCCAAGTGGTCGTGTCACGTTTGATCGCCCCTACACCCACTGAGTACGTCCCACGACAACTTGACTTATTTGAGGACAATGACGCGTATTCGTCAAGTGGTGAAGGCGAAGATACTACACCATATATGGGCATATTATCCACAGAGGAGCATGCGCAGTCGTCTTCCGATGATACGACGGTGACGTCATCGGCCTTGACAACCGTTAGTTCCACGCCTGTGTCTGGTGCAACTGCACCATCTAGCAGTTGCTGTCTTATTTACTTGACAGCTTTAGCCTGATGCAAGTTGATTTTGCTCAAAAGCCTCAAGCAATACTGTCCGAGGAACTACTATTTGTCGTTGTTTAAAGACGAGATGCGTCCATTTAAAGGTACAGTCAATTCAACAACGACGAAAATCAGGAAATAAGGCAATCTGGTAAAACCATCTGATGAAGAAATAGATTTGGCATTTCCCATCGACAGATAAGCAGCCAGAAAGCAGAACTGTTTAGTCCAAAGCTGGTAGAAGAGTAGCTCGGGTCGAACGGTAGTATAAATGTCTACTCAGACGTCTTGTAGGGCTAGTAAAGAGTAGCCCTACAAGACGTCTGAGTATTACCGTTCGACCGGAGCTAGTAGAAACGTAAATTGGTTACTGAGGCAGCGGCTGCTATCAAGGCAAATATCGCTTCAATCGACGGCATATGCAGTAGTTTGATCAGTCTTCAGCAGCAGTTTTGCGTGCTTGGTCTTTGATAGTAGTTGGCGTAGTGTGGCACGTTCCTCCTTTGTTGGAATTACATCATTTTCACGTAAGGCGTCTTCAAACAAGTCACGGTCCTTGGTGTGAAAGAGCACCATCCAGCGAGTCTGCTCACGTAAGTCCTTCAGCACAGAGTTGTACTTTTGGGTGAGGACCCAGACACTTTGCTGCGCATGGCGGCTGCTAAAAGCCAGTTCGGATAACATGTCTCTCTTCTTGGTTAGGGCGTTTTGTTGCCGTACAGTCATCAATAACGTACAGGGTTGACTCGCCCTTAAAACAATGGTAGAAAGCCCTAAAGTGGTCATGGAGCCGCTCCCCCGGATCAACGACGTAGACCTCAGAATCATCCCACACCCATGACCGCGACTGATAGGCCTCGTTGAAACGTATGGTGGGGCAATAATATAACAATATCGCATCTTGGGATAAGGCTAAGATATTATTATTTAATTTTCTGTTGCTTGTCCGATTTACTTCAATTTACCAACACAGTTTTAGGTGCACAGGTAAACAAAGGACTCCGTTTGGAAACCAAAGTTGGTTTATTTTCTATTTCACTCAACAAGCACAAAGTAGAAGTACGTGAGTCTCTTTCAAAGCCTATCGGGAAGTTGACGAGAGTCAGTCTCTTTTGGAGTCTGGCTGTCTTCCTTATGTGGCTTTGATGGACGTCTGTGGACTTCTGTGGAGCATCTGTGGAACTTGAGTGTTGGTGCGCTATTTTGTGTGTCTTATATACGCTAGGATCGGTTTAACTACTTCCGATAAAGACAATAAGTAATTCACACGACATTTACCTACCCCTTCAACGCATGCATTATACGAGAGATCCGAGGCCAAAGCACTTATATGGCTTACGAGGGATGCTAAAATAAAGCAATCACGCAGCATACGAGGGTTTCTGAGGACAAAAGCATCAAAATGTCATATAAAGCATAGCCAACTTAATCAAAAATAGGGGACAAAGGCATTAACTTGGCATATAAAGCATATACAACATATCCCACTTAATCAAGAAAGGGGAATTGGACTGCCAGCATACATCAATGTAAAAAAAAAAAAGGAAGAACCTTACTCATAAATAAGCTAGATGAGTAAGCCACGGTACAGATATGTCTCTTCCTTAAGCAATAACATCACGCTTAATCCTATCCATAAATCTCGTACTATATTACTTTCCTAACTAGTAGCTCCAAAACAGGATCGTAACAAACAATATGTTCGAAGGCGCCGAAGAAGGGGCCTTGAGGGAGGTCGAGGATGAATACGGTTTTCCCGCATCCTGTCTGCCCACAAACAATAGCCGAACCGGTATCATCTGGAAATTTAAAACTTAATAGACTGCGCTGACGAACCTGCCATCTTTAATGCTAAGCTGTGCATCCATAACAAAATACATATAGACGTTCAATGCACCGGCCGCCTCTGCTTTTTTGTGATCTGAATGGTGATACCCTCAGACGCATTCTCCACGGCCCTGCCACTTCCGTGCAGCTGGTCGTCATCACTCGTCCTTCGAGCCACAGAGCATACTAACTGGTTAGGTACTCTCCTAGGGACACATCCGACAATGCCAAGTCTTTTGCAGCTAGTGGTACACTGGGGTCTCGTTTCCTCATTGCTGCAAAGGCCTTCTTCACTTCATCCCACTGCTGGTAGCCGCGCATGCCTTGGGCATAGAGTTGGTTGGGGATGCCCTCAATGGTCACCTCAACTTTTGTAATCTTTGGGTTGTAGAACGACTGTGTCTTCCTGGCATATAAGGCACCCTCTGGGTCTTCAAAGAGCAGTAGGATGCCCTTCATTCTGCGAGCCGGCACGTTCAGGTTGATGTTCCACAGTGTATCTCTTTTATTGTATACAAGCTTCATGTGACGAAGCACACGGTCATACAGAATTGCAAGTCGACCTGTGTACTGGGTGCGTATCATGCAGGCCAACTCTGCTTGGGTAACCACGTCGTACTCCAGCCAGATGCCATCAATTTTGTAGCTGGCAGTGGTGTCGCCTGTTGCGTGAATCACGCGGTTGTAGTCATTGAATATGAGCTCGTATTCCAGTCTGTCATCAAGCGCGCTCTGGTAGAATTGCATGTGACTCTCGAGGAGTTCAAGTCAAGCGGCGCGTAGAACCTGTTACAATACACATCGGCTACGGCCTTGTCCTCTTCCTCGCCTCATCCTTGTCTCCTGCCCCTATTCGTATCTTAGTTGTGTTTCTGTCATCTGATGTGTCAATGCCCTGGTACTGGAGGCCCTGTCACTCCTGTGCAGTCCGCACACAAGTCGTGGTAACAGTGGTACACATCGCTGTCATCAATAGACTTGACCTCATTGCCAAAAAATCTTGATTGTCATTTTTTTAACCACAGCGCGGCCCAGGTTTTGCACAACGCTGCGGTTAAGATCAGCCGAGGTTAGCGTGATTGTAAAGGCCAGCCGTGCTGTCCCTGGGACAATGACGTCGTCTGCGCCTAGATTGGGGAAGCGAACCAGCAGAAAACGGATCTGGGCGCCGACCTCTCCGAATATACAACAAAGACCTATGTAGACTCACAAAAAATGGATAAAGGTGGCAGTACTATGACTGGAGACCTTGAAATGGGAGATTATAAAATCGTTGAGCTGCTAATAAAAAGTATGTTGATGTTAAACATGGACAGCAGAACAGGGACCTGAGACAACACGTAGCTGAAAAAACGAAACCCCTCATTACTATTTGGGCAGAAGTAAGTGGCGCCCTTCGCATAGGATATAAGTGGTCGTTTGGTGATGGGGGTCAAGACTCACTAAACTTAAGTTGTGGATATACCATGTTATCCAATGGTAAGATCATTCGTATGGGGTTGTTGTCTGGTGCGGGCGCTGGTATTGGTGCTATAGCAGTGCTTCCTGTTATAAATGGGACAACTCAATTGGTAGGAATAAGTAAGCCAGCTTACCTACAGGCTGTTGTAATATCTTTAGTCCAGCCTTTACAGCTGGAACAAGGCAACGTTATTAACTTTTATACAGCCGCTCCAAACAGAGGGGCGACTTGTACTGTAGTATCACTCCTAATTTAACTTGACATATAGACTTATGTGCCTATAACGGCAGTATGAAACAACACCCGCCCATTCCTCCGGAACCGCCTGATGAGAATCCAGGCCACTCCTATCGGTTGAATGAGATCACGCTCAAGAAGCAATACCTTGAGAAAGAAATTGAAAAATATGGTGCTATGTACAAAAAAAATAGGTGTGCAGTAAACTCAGTGGACGCACTAGACACTGCTTTAGTTGCTGTTGATAAGTGTCTTGGCACAAGCGGTGCAGGTGTAATGTCTACAGTAGTTGCCATTCCTATTGCTATTAAAGAGTGGGAGACTACGAGGAAGGGCTGTGTTGGAGGAAGTGACTACTCCGCCATCATAGGGCAAAACTACTTCAGCAGCTATAGCAAGAAGTTGGCTGAAAAAACTAGCAACGAGGGTGTTAGCTTTAGCGCGCCCTGCCTCTGGGGTCAGACTTTTGAGGAGGTTGCAATTGCGGTATTGGAGAAGGTGTACGACACCAAGGTCTACGGAAACAATATCTATATTCAGGGTGGCGTAACGGCCTACTCTCCGGATGGCTTTTGCGTGCTCCCGATCCGGCGGGCAAGTTCAGAGGTGCTACACGCGTAGGCAAGGCACTCGCCCCTGGTGTTTAGATGATCTGATGTCAAGAGTGCGGATGTGAGAGATCGAAAGTAGTAAATAGCGCGGCGCTGTCAGAGGCGGAGTGTCTTCGCCATGCTTGAATTATGTTTGAACCGCAAAAATGGTCGCCGCCGACAGCGCCACCTAGCGAGTACGGCGTAATCTCCCGGATCTGTAGACCAATGAATACCTGATGAGTGGCGATTAGAACTATGTTTAGATGAAAACCCACTCGAAGCGATTAATAGACTACTTACTTTTGAGAGGACCAGTCAAAACACGTTCGACAACTTTTTCGTATCGAATCAGACATATCTTCATGATAGTACGGTATTCAGCTAAATAGCAAACTGGACTAGAACTCAGTTCACAATCGTCATTTATGAGGTAGGAACTTCAAGAACAAGTTTTCGGTGTTTGCAATAAATTGTAGTCCACGCGCTGTGTTGCTTGAGGCTTTTGAGCAAAATGTATTGCATCGGCCGGGAATCGAACCCGGGCCGCCCGCGTGGCAGGCGAGCATTCTACCACTGAACCACCGATGCTCACGAATTATGTACATTGTTATTGCAATCTATTCGAATTCTTAGAAGAAATTCCTACACTCAGACACATTGTCGTGATTGTATGATATTTTGTGAAATCTCCATATAGAACTATTGCTTATTTAGCAGCAACAGGTCAATGAACTCCCTCATTTTCTTATTTCCTTAACCATGTCATTAAACTGTGCCATCTATTTCACCGAACACATAGCAAAGAAATATAATGAAATGAAACATCAAGCCAGTTAACGAATACCATATCCAAAAGATTATGGATGAGGATTTTTTTTTATTGGACTCTTTCGATACAAAATAAGTAAATGAAATTACATATAATATATACCAGCAGACTGACCTGTGTGGCCTTGGCTGGAAAGCAGTCATAAATTACCCAGAATTGACGTTAAAGAAGGCATACTCAGTATAGTTACTCGGCGATCCCTTAATCCCGCCCTCATCTGACCCCACCTTAATCTCACCATGACCCCACCCTTATCTCGACATGACCCTACCCTAATCCCAACCAAGACCCTACCCTAATCCCAACCATGACCCCACCTAATCCCCACTATGACTTTGTCCTCATTGCAACGCGCTCGAACCACTGCAACCTTTGTATTGAGTTGTATATATATATATACACCGGGGATGTGGACAAAGTCATATATAGTGAAGAGAGTGGAGACTACTTTGTCAAATCAGTTTCATAGTTTTATTAAGTCAGTGATTTGTCACATTGCACAATTCACGTTGGTTTTTATTAGCGCATATTCAAAGCTCTTCTTTAACACAATACGGTTTTCAGGAGGAGATTTTATTTGTGGATCTTTATATGTAGTAGGCTAGGCTACAAAGTTTAACACTGGGCTAGGCAAAAAAGTTCTTGGCTGGTAGAAATTCACAACAACTTGCCATAACAACCATAATAGTCTATATCAAAGATACAAACTTGCTCGTGAGAGGTTCATAAAAATCTCCCTGAATGTTTCGTATCTTGCCCCAAGGTCTGGCCCTTGACTAAGTACCTACGTAGTGTAGCTGATATGAGGCAAAGCGCTATTAACCATAAAGTAAGGGGGGGGGGGGGGGGGAATACGCTTCCGAGGTCGCGCGTATATCGCTTGACACGGATTCTTTCGAAAAATCGGCATAACTGTTGTACACAAAAATACTACCTTTATCTGTTTATCAGTTTATGTTTCCAATCGTCGCCAATCCGTTTCGAAATCCGTCCCGTCCCAGGCGATTTCGTCGTCACTTCAACTTCCATTCGCCTTCTGTATTGTTTCCATTGTTTGTGTTGTTTCATACTGTTGACTCATCAGATATTGAAAAAAAAAACCACCTTAGTTGACACATCAATGTATAGTTTACAAAATTATGACCACGGATCGACTTCTCTCAAATCATTCCCATTTCACGGGCAGGTTGGTGCTAATTTCAATATATATTTAAATATGCTAATGAGCACTCTTTGGACCAATTCCGGATGTAAACATTAACAAAACGAAATGGTTATTCGCACGCCGGCGTGCGAACAATAATTTGAGGATTCCTTATTCGCACGCCAGACGCATGCGCTTTAGGTGACCATGAGGCTACCCGGACATGTGCCTCATGGAAGAGCTGCTTGCGGCCCCAACAAAAAAAAAAGCAAATGGATTCTGTGTTCAGGGTGCTTGCTCTGGTACCACTTCGTATGTGTACATGTGTCATTAAAACCAAAAGGCTCTTTCATTTGCAATGAATGTCTTTAACTCTTACTTGACCGGTTAAAACTCAGTTTAGATATTTTTCCTCTTTGAATATGCTTAATTGGTTTGAATATGTTTAATTGGTTTGGGTGTTTGATCTGTATGATGATAACAACTTGAACTCCCTGATGATAATTAAAACTGCATAAATATATATTGCATTTGTTATTGAGTCGACTGGATTGGAAGCTTAAATATTATCTGGTTTATTTTTCACTTCAAATTTGCATTGTTTATGAATGTAAAAATGTTTAAATAAAAAATTCCTTGCGAAATCTTGTGGACACCTTTGCTTCGACAAATCTGCAAATATTGACTTCTATATATCCATGATGGTATGTTAATACAGTAATTTAATTTGAATTTAGTCTATTCTCATGCTATCAAGGTTTCTGGTGTGAATTTGGATTGCACACAGATACCTCCCTGTATGAATTCGAATTAAAAGGTTATAAAATAAAGCACAAAGTAATGAAAGTGAAAACTTATTAAAGGTATTTGGCCCTCCATTTTGGCATCAATCACTATAAGCCTATACAATTTACATACACAGACCTAGTTGCCACACCCTGTTCCTTATAAAGGTTCAAAACAAGGGAATGTATATATTCATTTGTTAATCACTGATAAACTCCTTGCATTGGCATTCACAGAAAGTTTGTCAGGGATGTAGACCGCTTAAAGCAGAGGCAAAGATACCTTAAAAATAAAGCATGAACGATTGATAACAATACTGTGGATTCAATAAAACTATCAAACTAATTAACGAGTATTTGACCCCCCAAAAAATCAATATGATTATCAAAATAAGATAAATTTCGCATTCTTCATTCACTCTCCTATGCTGGCGTGCGAATATGTTGAGCGCATCACACTATTCCCAAGCCGGCGTGCGAATACTATGATAATGCTCTACTATTCGCACGCCGGCTTGCGAATAAGCTTGACAACGTTCACTATTCCCACGCCGGCGTGCGAATAACCTCTTCCTTAACAAAAATGACAGGACCCCTGGCACGTTTTGTTCCAATAGTTTTTTGTTTGATTGCAGTGTCAAGTGCCAGTAACTATGACATAAATACCAAAAATGGACTTGGAAGACGATTTGATGGAATTGGTGCCATAAGCGGTGGTGGAGTAGGTCGTTTTTTACTTATGTTTCATATTATCGCTCACTGCTTGTCAGAACCGAGACGATAAAGCCAGTTTGTGTTCCTGAAACGGGTTTACTTAAGTGATTGGGAGTGGCTTTCATCATGTACGTTGCATTAGCTTTATCTGTTTGGTAATGTTTTGGCGAATGATAGAAGTAATCTTTTATTCTATGATTGGTTTTAACAGATATTTCTCTGCATGTGGCATCTACAGATCTAGTTGTATACTAATGTTTGCTATCATTATTATTTTTTCATAATCAAATGCACAATATTATCTCAGATTTCACAAGACTTGCTATTATGTGTCTTCATAAGGCAACATCTAAGCTGCTCCTAAACTACCCGGAAAAGCAACGAGCTGAAGTTTTGGACTACCTCTTCAAGGTCAGTTGGCAGTATACACTGGTATATAGGTATAGCCTGCTACTAGACCTAGCTGTTAATGACTGTTTGGTCCGGCACTATGTCAAGCCAAAACTGGCTGACTAACAAACTTTCACCTCACAGACTTTTATAGTTGATGACATTCAAAGTTGAATCGTCACTGGGTATTCTAAAATATCTTACCATGCTTTCTGATATATTAAGATAGTCTGCACAATTTCTCGATTTATTTTCTTCTTCAACACTTTAACCACTAAATCTCAATCTAAGCTATCGTCATTTTGGTGAAGACCTCAATGCCCATTATTTAGGAATTGCTTCCTGGCGGTTTCGTCTTGAGTGTTCATTCATTGCCACATTTGGGCATGTATGGCGAATTAGCTGATATCTTTACTTGGTATTTGTTTCCCCATGGGTAATCAGCTATTTTCGGGTGATAAAGTGTTAGCGCTTTCCTGTTACTAAAGAAACTTAGGTGAGCAACAATTAAGTAGAAATAGATGATAACATTATGTCTATTTTCATGAAGAGTACCACTCAAATATATTTAGTTTTGCATGGGGTAGGCCTCTACTGCATGCATAGCCGCAGTCGTAGGTTTATTGGCTATAGGGTAATAAACAATCGATTGAATTTTCATCCATTCAAGATTCTTTTATATTACCATCCATGCAAGACATTGATTCTGCCAGAAACAGTGACTCAGTGTGACATCCCATGTTGTTTCTCATTTGCAGCCCCAATTTGGTGCTTCCCTTCAACTTCTGAAAGTTGAAATCGGTGGGGATGCCCAGAGCTCAGGTAGGTCTTTAATTGGTGGGGATGCCCAGTGCTCAGGTGTGTCTTTAAATGATGGGGACGCCCAGAGCTCAGGTATGTCTTTGATTGGTGGGGATGCCCAGTGCTCAGGTGTGTCTTTAATTGGTGGGGATGCCCAGAGCTCAGATATGTCTTTAATTGGTGGGGATGCCCAGTGCTCAGGTGTGTCTTTAATTGGTGGGGATTCCCGGAGCTCAGGTATGTCTTTAATTGGTGGGGGTGCCCAGAGCTCAGGTATGTCTTTAATTGGTAGGGATGCCCAGTGCTCAGGTGTGTCTTTAATTGGTGGGGACACCCAGAGCTCAGGTATGTCTTTAATTGGTAGGGATGCCCAGAGCTCAGGTGTGTCTTTAATTGGTGGGGATGCACAGTGCTCAGGTGTGTCTTTAATTGGTGGGGATGCCCTGAGCTCAGGTGTGTCTTTAAATGGTGGGGACCTTCAGAGCTCAGGTATATCTTTAATTGGTGGGGATGCCCAAAACTCAGGTGTGTCTTTAATTGGTGGGGATGCCCAGAGCTCAGGTGTGTCTCTGAATAAAAAAATGAGTGATAAATAGCTGTGACTTAGAGCATGTTAATTAATCTTACTCATTTTCTCCACCGTGCACATTGAATGCTGCCACTTTCACCACAAATTGATTCTCACTGATACTTCTGTACCTTCAATACTAAGTCATGCATGAATCTGGAAGAAGTGCACCTATTATTTAGCAGGTAATGTTTGTGTGTAAAAGAGGGCACCGAGGCATCCCACATGCACGAACCCTGGGATGAGAACTACCAGAGAGGCTATGAATGGTGGATTATGGCAGAAGCCAAGAAGGTCAGTTCTACTTGTTCTGAATAAAAATCCAATGACATATGCATACTGTCATCCAGGTTATTTTGGTAATATTAATGAAAGCTTTCAATGTATGATTGATGTTGATACTTATTACATATTGTGTGCCTACCCATAGTGGCACAATTCCTATATCACATTTGAACATGATGAATTTAGTTATGAAAACCTGATATCACTGATTTCTTGACTTCATTTTGCCCATAACTGAATGATGATACCAAAATAAATTATTTGATCCATTGAACCATTGTCTGTAAAAATGGGAACTAAGAGAGTAAATTGTAGTGTTAAAATATTATCACAGCAATATATTTTCCTGTCAGAGAAACCCGGACATCAAGCTGGTCGGCTTACCCTGGGGATACCCCGGCTGGTTGGGTCAAGGTCACTGGTGGCCGTTTATTCACCCCAATGTCACGGCGGACTATATCACTCGCTGGGTAGAGGGTGCCCTGAAGTACCATGGCCTTCACATTGACTTTCTTGGGGTGAGTTCACTGTGATCTGATCAAAGCTTGTTAGAAAATATATATATATATATATATATATATATATATATATATATATATATATAGATATATATATATATATATATATATATATATATATATATATATATATATATATATATATATATATATATATATATATATATATATATATATATATATATATATATATTTATATATATAATGAACATGTAAAAGAGTTGGTATGTGAAGACTGTAACTGTCTTACTGCAACTACTGTCTTTAATTTTCAGATCTGGAATGAGAAATGGTTTGACCCGGAGTATGTCAAGGTAACATGCAAGCGTGTGGTTGTTTACTATATGTTTCTCTTGGTTTTTACTGCTTCACAACCTAGTGATTCCATGTATGCTCGAGAAAACAACAAACAAAGTTCTTACTCGTGTACTCATTGATGACATCTCATCAGGTACTGCGGAAGACATTAGATGAACGAGGATTTCCTGGGATCAAGATCATTGCTGCTGACCTACTTCCGGTTGACTGCTGGGATATTGTCAATGATATCAACAAAGACTCTGCCCTCAATAAGGCGGTAGATATACTGGGGTGTGTATGTAGCTACTGGTTATCTGGCTGGTGATAGTCATTGACACTATGTCATACCCATTATGTTTCTTCCATCTCATCTACATCTGTACCCAGCATCGTAAATAACGCTTCTAATTCCTTACTTCTGTACTAATAAGTAAACACGAGTAGTATATTGATATGTAGGATATGTTGATATATGATGTTGTGATGCAGATGCCATTATGGCCACACAGCCTCCACACAAGCTGCCAAAGATACGGGGAAGATGATGTGGTCATCAGAAGACTGGAGTACCAACAATGATGAGTTTGGGGGAGGATGCATGGCTAGGGTATGTCACAATGATGAGTTGGGTGGGGATGTATGGCTGTTGTATCTCACAATGATGAGTTGGGTGGGGGTGTATGTCTGTTGTATGTCACAATGATGAGTTGGGTGGGGTTGTATGGCTGTGGTATGTCACAATGATGAGTTGGGTGGGGGTGTATGGCTGTGGTATGTCACAATGATGAGTTGGGTGGGGGTGTATGGCTGTTGTATGTCACAGTGATGAGTTATGTGGGGGTGTATGGCTGTTGTATGTCACAATGATGAGTTGGGTGGAGGTGTATGGCTGTGGTATGTCACAATGATGAGTTGGGTGAGGGTGTATGGCTGTTGTATGTCACAATGATGAGTTGGGTGGGGATGTATGGCTGTTGTATGTCACAATGATGAGTTGGATGGGGGTTTATGGCTAGGGTATGTCACAATGATGAGTTGGGTGGGGGTGTATGGCTAGGGTATGTCGCAATGATGAGTTCGGTGGGGGTGTATGGCTGTGGTATGTCACAATGATGAGTTATGTGGGGGATGTATGGCTGTGGTATGTCACAATGATGATTAGGTTGAGGCTGAATGGCTGAGTCAGTATTCATGGGTCTGTGAGTTATCTGCTTCCTCTCTCATCACCTTGGCGTTCTGTTATTTCTGTATTTGATATAAGAAGGTCATACTTACTTGGTGGAACAGATCTGCTGTTAAGCTAAGACCAAACTCGCATTGACTGAAGTGTGATGTTGGTTGTTTTTCTGTCCAGATTGTCAATCGTAACTATGTGAATGGACTGATCACCAGGTAATAGCATCAACCACTAACTACTTCCTAAATTTGCTTAATTTATTAATTAGATAGCTCAGAATTTTAAAGAATTAAAGATTGGTTCTCGGAAGTGTTCACCATCAAATGCAATGGGCTGTAGAGTCTATGGTGAGTTGGATCCAGAAGGTCACGTGGTCAACACCCCTGCCTAGATGACTCGTGGAGAATGGGCACCTTTCAATCATCATCATTATTATCATCATCATCATCACTATGATCATCATCATCACTGATCATCATCATCATCACTATGATCATCATCATCACTATGATCATCATCATCATAACTATGGTGATCATCATCATCATCATCATTATGATCGATGTCATCATCAATCGTCTCATATGAACTGGTATATATTGAAGGACCATCTAACCTTATTGTGCACCAGGTCTTATTTCAGGTACATATAGCACAACACCATTACTCTGTGTGTGTAGTACTATAGCATGGAACACCCTGTACGCCTACTACAGTCAGCTGCCATACCCAGGCACCGGACTCATGACAGCAAATGAACCCTGGTCCGGTCACTACACAGTCGCCCCTCCCATCTGGGCCACAGGTACGCCCCTCAGTAACCAGGTGAAGACGCCATCTGTGTCAGTGGATATATGGTTAACTATCTGTGTGTGTGGTTATAGGCCGATGGTTATATGGTTAACCATCTGTGTGTGTGGTTATAGGCCATGGTTATATGGTTAACCATCTGTGTCTGTAGTTATAGGTCAATGGTTATATGGTTAACTATCTGTGGTGATAGGCAGATCGTTTTATGGTTAACCAAATATGTTGCAACCCTGCATTGCATTGCATTGCCTCTATTTGAAGTGGTAGGGTGTGGACAGTATCACCTTATTCTTCACCAGGCACAGTCTCAGACAGCAGACAGAGTATACCACCATCTCACCTGAAAGATGTTGTGCTTTCCCAGCCCTGCATTCATTGCTGGGCAGCATTTATTGTCACAGGCTCGATACATTGAATGAGATTAAACTTGCCGGGTACATTCTGTTTCATTATGTTGGTTTTTACATTTCAGCCCACACTACACAGTTCACGCAGCCAGGATGGCATTACTTACAGCATGGGGGAGGGGTTGGGTGGCTCAAGGGAGGAGGATCCTATGTAACGCTTATCTCACCAGACAACCTTCACCTTACCATCGTCATAGAAACCATGGTCAGTTGCCTCATTGAATTCCATCTCATCATGTAATATGATCTGTTTGGTCGCTATGACTGCCACTTGTTTGGTCGCTATGACTGCCACTTTTTTGGTCGTTATGACTACCACTTATACTCTGCAACTTGTGTGTTACCTAAGGATGCGGTGAAGCATGACTTTTGTGTTCGAGACAACAGTGAGAAAATCCCAGTTGTAGCACAGAATGCCACCTTTATCCTGCAAGGCAATATGGTAAGTCTAATTATAATTCTCTCGACATTTGTATTGTATATACCTATATTCAAGCTGATGCTCCTGGCAATGTTTGGCTGATTATTGTATTCCTTGTTTTTTATATTTTTTATTGCTTTTAACTTTTTTTTATCTCCAGACAAAATATACAGTGTTTAACTTATGGCAGACATCTTTAGGGCTGGAGAACCAGCCCAGTGAATTCTTCAAATATGTTGGTACAATAAAGGTGGGTTCCTTATGGAGTAAAGTTATCCTTAGTATAATGACATTGGGATACAACTGCATCAATGATAAATACCACACTATGTTCTGTTACTATGCAGGTGAGGAATGGGACATTCACCATCACACTTGAAGTCAACAGCATCTATACCATATCTACTGTACCAGGAGCAACAAAGGGTTTCCATGGTAACCCCCCATCACCTGGCGAGTTCCTTTTACCATATAAGGACTCATTTGACTGTAAGTCAATTCAATATATATATTTTATATATATATATATATATATATATATATATATATATATATATATATATATATATATATAGTCAATTTAATTTATTTATATATATAAATATATATATATATATGATTATATATTTATATATGATATGATTATATATATATGTATAAATATGTATATATTTATATATATGTATATAAACACAACACACACACATGCATATATGTATATATATATATTTTTATGTATACATTTATATATATAATAATTTTATGCTTAATGTAAAAAACACAAGACTTGCTTTACCTGTTGTGTACTGGATTGTGCATAAATGTTTTTCTGAAATAACTAGGATAGTTAATTATTAATTTATTCAGCTTATCCAGAATTCCAAGAAGCCAATTACTTTGCCCAACAAGTTGGGGTGTTTGAGATTACATCAATAGCTGGAGGTCAAGGTAAGGTCATGAGGCAGGTGATGCTGAGGACCCCTGTTCACACAGCCTGTCATGGGCAACTTCCTGGTCTCACACATTCCTGTGACCGTCATGGGTAGCCACTATAGGTACAAAGCTCATCTTATTAGTGTAGTCACTATATGTACAAAGTTTGTTAGCTGTAAAGCTCATCTTATCATATGTACAAAGCCTTATTAATGTAGCCACTATAGGTACAAAGCTCATCTTATTAATGTAGCCACTGTCTTATTATGTGCGTCATCTCATCTTATTAATGTAGTCACTATATGTACACACTAAGCTCATCTTATTAGTGTTAGTGTAGTCAGTGTATAACAAAGCTCATCTACAAAGCTACAAAGCTCTTATTAATGTAGCCACTATAGGTACAAAGCTCATCTTATTAGTGTAGTCACTATATGTACAAAGCTCATCTTATTAATGTAGCCACTGTAGGTACAAAGCTCATCTTCTTATTAGTGTAGCCACTATATGTACAAAGCTCATCTTATTAGTGTAGCCACTATAAGTACAAAGCCCATCTTATTAGTGTAGCCACTGTAGGTACAAAGTTCATCTTATTAGTGTAGCCACTGTAGGTACAGCTCATCTTATTAGTGTAGCCACTATAGGTACAAACATCTTGTTAGTGTAGGTACAAAGCTTCATCTTGTTAGTGTAGCCACTATAGGTACAAAGCTCATCTTATTAGTGTAGCCACTATAGGTACAAAGCTCATCTTATTAGTGTAGCCACTATAGGTACAAAGCTCATCTTATTAGTGTAGCCACTATAGGTACAAAGCTCATCTTATTAGTGTAGCCACTGTAGGTACAAACTCATCTTGTTAGTGTAGCCACTGTAGGTACAAAGTTCATCTTATTAGTGTAGCCACTGTAGGTACAAACTTCATCTTATTAGTACAAAGCCACTGTAGGTATCTTCATTATTAGTGTAGTAGGTACAAACTCATCTTATTAGTGTACAATAGCAAAGCTCATCTTATTAGCCACTGTAGCCACTATAGTAGGTACAAAGCTCATCTTATTAGCCACTGTAGCCACTGTAGCCATCTTGTACAAAACTTCATCTTATTAGTGTAGCCACTGTAGCTCATCTCATCTTATTAGTGTAGCCACTATAACAAAGTACAATGTACAAAGCTCATCTCATGAACTATTTATATATATATATGTCAAGAACTATTTATATATTATATGTCAAGCCTTTGCTCAGGGGAGATATCTATGCCGAGATCGTAGTAAGTATACCTACTGTCAACGGAACAGACGGTGTCTTCCTGGCGCTCAAGGTTAAGGAGCTAGGATGCTACACTCTCCTGGCCAATGGAATATTCTTTTACCTTGATTATCACTCACAGCAGTACCAACTAACCAGGGATCTTAGTAAGTCAAAAATTGTATGTTGTATGATAT
Organism: Urechis unicinctus; assembly: GCA_034190875.2. NCBI lineage: Eukaryota > Metazoa > Annelida > Polychaeta > Xenopneusta > Urechidae > Urechis > Urechis unicinctus. Next base: position 70,420,505 of record CM067351.1, read on the forward strand.
GATTGACAGCTTATGCAGTTGCTTTTGTATCTATGAATATTCATAGGAATGGAAATGAATACTCATTGTATATTATTGATTGACAGCTAGAACACAAAGCATAGCCAAGGGAGCAGTGTCTCTTCAACGTGGCACACGATACAAGATAAGCTTGCAGATACAGGTGTGTAGAGATGATAGATATGTAAGGTTTAATTAAAAGTTTAACAGTTTTTGGGCCATATTTCAAGTTTCACATGTCAAAAAGAATATATGAAGGAGGAGACTTCAGCAGTGTACATATGAATGTATCAGATATAGGGATCTGATTTAAAGTAGCTTCTTGTTGGGTTGTGTGTAGAAGGGTGTTGTCTTGGCTCAACTAGATGGACGGACAGTGTTCAATGGCTCGGTAGATACGGCCCATACAGACGGGTTTGTGGCAGTAGGAACAAACAGCTTTGGGCTGGCCGACTTTGATGATTTCCTTCTTCATAAGACATAACATGTATGAGGCAATGCACTAGTCACAATATGTTATAATTTTGTTAATTGTTATTACTATTTGTCATGTTGAATGACCATTATCAAAACCAACAGTTGTTGCTCAGTTTGCACTGGCATATATCCCTCAACATTCCTCAATGATTCATTCAAGTCTTAATCACCTAAAAATTACATATTTGTCATGTTTTACATTCGTTGTTTTATGATCCATTAACCAACAATCGTTGCTCAAATGCATGAACATCTAAATGCTCCTCAGGGCTAATTTTACTCATATACATTTGTTCAGATTTGAGTTGCATGTGATAATCAATAAAAGAGATGTAATTTTTCCTGGTGTTTTGCTTCAATTGGCGGATGTCAGAGAGCTTATAGCTGCTATTGCATGGCTTGAATCATCACTGCCCAACCCAAAGTGTGCATCTCCTTCAAATGTCTTCCTTAAAATCATATGGCATTTTCTGTTTTTCATATCATTTAGAAAGTAATGCATCATAACGTCTGAGGTGTGGCTCTGATGAAGAACTGAGAGGCAAGAGCCAGTTCAGCAACTCCAAAATCACTGACCAAGTAGTATACATTGTAGCGGTTCTGAAACAAACCGCTTCCATGTATACTACTCACCTTTGGCAGCTTATACAAGATTTTGCTCACCCTAAGGGCTCCTCTGTCCCGACCCCCAAACGGGGCTGAGGGGCTAGTTTGTTGGTAAACTAGTGTGACCATAGGCCAGGGTGTCTACGCCGTTTGCAGCTATCCACCTCTTTGAATCAAAGGGAGCGAGGGACACCATGTTGGCAAAGAGTCTATAAAACTTATGGCTATCACTGCGTAGCATGTTCATCCCATGGCGGAACTGCTTCTTGGTGAACAGAGCCTCTATGTACTGTGCGTGGCGTAGGAGTTTCTTGACCACAACCTTGTTCACTCCCTTAGCTCTTTTGATCTCGCCCTCGTCGAAATCAGGATCGAGTACACCTTTGGGCGCAGACCAACATACTCCTTGATGGGCACACCAGCACACTCATCCTTCATCTTCCCTAGCTCCTTTTTGTTTACGTTACTGAACAATGGATGGCAAGGTTCATAGTTGCTGGTATTAAAGAGGTCGCTATCTTCTTTCATGTCTGTATACACGTCAGCTGTGCGGATCTCCAGAAGCAGCGAGTATGTGTCTTTGTATAGCAGGCCAAGGTCGCTACCATATCTGGACTTCATTGTGTTATAATAGAAGTCGTACATCAGGTGCTTGGAGAGGTCAAGTATGCACATACCTACATACACCGGACGAATAAACACTAAGTGGGTCATGTGCAAATGCAGGGCGGCCAGGTCATCTTCAAATACTTTATGTCGAGCATAGGCGGGACTGGCAACAACCCTGCGGGTTTTTTCCTCTTCCGCCGAGCGTACAATCTTAACGTCAACCTGCCTTTTCTTTATTGCGCAGGTTCGGCTGTCGAGCCAACATTAACGAGCAAGCCTCCGGAAAGGTAGGCTTGGCCAACATGGGCTTCGCCTTTGGTTGTCAGCTGTGTCGGGGTGTTTGGACTAGCATTGTTTTGGTACAGGCGCAAACTACACCCTAAACAGGTTGTGATACAAAAGCCTCAGGACGTACAATTAAAGGATCCGTTTTATATGGAATAAGATGACAACACCAATTACTGATGGAAAAATGCTTAGCAACGCTCTGTACCATGGTACAGTTGCTTCCGGTATATCAATAGGTTATGCCAAGCTTGCTAAGACGGTTCTGGGTGGGGGGAGGCGCCATTTCTTGATTTCACCCTACGCGACCTGGCTATGGCTGTTGCCGATGTATCACTAGCTATGGCCACAAAGGATATGCTAATTAAACAAGGGAATTATACCAGCTGATATACTGAAGTAAAGGCCACACTCGCGCTGCTTGTTGGAGGCGCTCTTGTTAACGCCCTTGCATTCTGTGGGAGCAACTTTTTATTCTCTAAGTTACGAGGCAGCCAAGTGGAAGCGGAACGTAAACGCCAATCGAGCATCTTCAATCTGTTCAGGCAGCATGGGCCAAGAAGCGGACTGAGCATTAAGACTTCATCATTGAGCAACTGCGCCGCCTGGGACATGCCGAGCATACTTTTCGGGATGTTGATGCGGCTATGAAAGAGTACTAAATCTTGACGGGTAAACCTGTCGACCCGCTGGGCTCTGAGCCGCAGCTTTCAGACTTCTACTAGCCCTCAGATGGTCAAAAAAGGCGTGAGGTGGCGTTTATTATACTGGTATGGCTGCGACTGGACTGGTTGCATGCAGGCTTGCTAAGTAGGTCATTTGGAGACTCGAGCGTTTAATTTGTATGGATCGTCGCATGCAAAAGATCTACTATAGTCCTGAGGGCTACTGGAAAGGCATTACAGCTATCAAGAAGCTTGCAACAGAAGCGAGGGTTTCTGAGGAAGTTGCCAGGGGGTGGCTTACAAAGCAAGCTATATGGCAAATCACCTGCCAGTGCCAAAACACATTGCAAGACCAAAATTTGATGTGTCTGGGCCTAATGAGGTGCCCCAAGCCGATCTCTTATTTCTTCCTCATGATGTTGTGAAGCGCCGGACTTACAAGTATGCCCTAACAGTGGTGGACGTGGCCTCACGCTACAAAGCGGCTGAGCCATTGACTACAAAAGAGGCTAAAGAGGTCGCAGGAAATACAAGCGATCCCTGCTGCATTGGCCTAAACTACTTCAGGTGGACCCCGGAAGGGAGTTTATGGGAGCAGCAAATCAGCTGCTAGCAAAACATGGAGAATCAGTCAGGCGCAGCCGTGTGAACATCCATCGAGACCAGGCTGTAGTGGAGAGCTTTAAGTGAACATTGCCTAGCGACTCTTTGGTAACAAGTATGCCGTAGAGTTAAGGGAAACTGGAAAACGATCTACTGAGTGGGTTTCTCGACTGCAGGCTGTAGTCTCTGCGATAAATAATGAAGTGAGCTAAAGATGCTATAAAGGCAAAACGAGTTGCACAAAGGCCCTCTTCAGTCGTACCAGGGCGTCCGTTGGGGGTCAAAGAGCAAAAGCTTCCCTCTGGTGTTGGCGTTCGCTACCTCTAACAGCCTGGTGAGGTAGAGCAAGTCCAGTGGCGTCGGGCCACTGACCCTGTCTGGTCACTAAATTTTTACCCGATTGGGTGCTCTGTCACTAAATCTGGTGAGCCTGTAATACACTATTTGTTAGATTGACCACTCGGTGGCTTTGTAAAGGAGGAGCTGCTTGTGGTGCCAGTTGCCGCCAGATGGTATTCTCAATTAAACAAATAGATATATATATATTCATAACAATGGTAGTATTTGAAAATAAGTGCCCGTGGATATTACTTGGAAAGAAAGACCCCTGTAACATGCCCTGTACGCAAGAGTTTTGTGGATTACACAGACATAAGATAAAACATGGTGCCATTAATCGTCTTTGTACGGGTTGTCAGAAGGCTATAAGAAATAAAGTAGGATTGTGTATGGATTGTGGGTTCGATAAAGTTAACCACAGGCGTCTTTACCAAAAAAAAAAATTGCTTCACAACAGCCTCACAGTGTTACACTGGCTCACCAGCCGGCGACACTGAGCCTAAAAACGGGGATCTCCCCCTGTATAAAAATAGAAATCCTGTGGCGCTGTCAACAGGTCAAAGTCCGCTCGCTGCCTAGTCGTTGTCTTTTATGTATGATAATTTTTTCCTTTTAGACAATTGGATTTGTATAGTAACCATGACTCACAATACGCGAGCAGGTAAACCCCAAAACTGTTATGTTACAATTCACGGTTTTAAACCAACTTACCCTTGCTCTAAGGTTGCACTCCAAGCACTTGAAAAGCGTAATGAATTTGACTGCGTATACAAGGAGATATTTGCTAGATTAAGGGCTGGGGTGGCACGCACCCCTGTCCCTTCCCTAAGCATACAGTCCCTGCCACACGCAGACCAGTCCCTGCCCCGTGCACCCCAGTCCCTGCCCCATGCGCCCCAGTCCCTGCCCCATGTACCCCAGTCCCCGCAACCCAGTCCCCCGGGGGGCGCACTTGGCCTTATTCTGGATAGGGGTGTGCCGCGGGACCTCGAAAACCCGTACCCGTCGTACAAGGTCAAAATGGCCAAAAGCATACCCCGTCGTACAAGGTATTATGCGAATGTATAACCCCTCGTACAGATTGAAGCTCAAAAACATACCCCGTCGTACAAGTATGAGGCCAAAAAACCCGTCGTACAAGTCAAGAGGCCGAAAAAACATACCCCGTCGCGCGGCACATATGTACTACCTCTATACCATTAAGTGCCCCCCCCCCGGGCCCAGTCCCCAGTCCCCACACCGCGTCTTGACCTCAAGAAGACTAAGTGGGCTATTAAAAACTATTTGCGTGGATGGGTTGTGAACGTTCCTGAGTCTCACCCCCTTGGCTCGGACCTTATGATGTTCTTTAATGGCATGCATCGGAAGATGCATAAAGTTTTGACTAGTGAGCTGGAAGAGCTAGGTGGAATCAAGTGTCAGTTTGCCCTTAAGGTAAGACTTATGAAGCACACTGATGATGACAGCACTGAGTATGCTGAGCCTGTATTGCGTAATAAGCAGCAGGTAGTTCTCTCCTCAGAAGATATTAACGATGCGCTGGACCAGTGTAACGCTAGTATCCAAAAGTGATTGGAGAAGTGGACCAATAGAGGTTCTGGTTGGGAATTTGAGTCAGTCACAACTCTATGGATTGATGTTGTCAACTACCAGCCATTGAAAGGTGGCACCTACCTACGACTGCCGAGTAAGCTGGCAGCTAAGAAGGCGATCATAAACGTAAAAAACACAAACGACCCATACTGCTTTCTATGGTCTCTTGAAGCGGCTCTGCACCCGATTGCCAAGAACCCACATCGGCCATCAAATTATAATATTCAGTGGCTGTTGACCCTGTTGGAAGGTAATGGCGTAGAATATCCAACACCAGTGTCGCAGATTGAGAAGGTAGAAAAGCATGCTAACCTTGCCGTGAACGTCTTTGGCGGGGATGGGAAGGCCACTATCATACACCACATCAGTAAACCGACTGGTCCACGTATAAACCTCATGCTGGTTGAGGTGGATGGCAAGTTTCATAACACGCAAATCAAAGATCTGAACCGCCTGCTGTATGATCAGAGTATATACGAGCACCGCAAGTTCTTCTGTGAGTGATGCCAACACGGTTATATCACAGACAAACTGCTCTCTGAGCACAAGCCTGAGTGTATGAGGATAGGGCAAACTGCTGTGCGAGTGGATATGCCTGAGGAAGGGAAGAACATATTATCCTTTCAGAACTGGCAGAAGCAGCTGGCTGCCCCTTATGTTATCTACGCTGACTTTGAGGCGCTCACGGTGAAACTTCCAGGCCCTGCGCTTGATCCTACCAAGAGCAACACACAGAAGACAGAGGAACATGAGCCATGTTGTTACGGCTACGTAGTTGTCAGGTGTGATGGTCAGACCGAACCCCTGTGGTGTATATAGGAGACAACACTGTGGAGAAATTCTTGCTCGCCCTGCAGCAGGAAGAGCTCAAGATCAAAGCAGTTCTGTCAAAACCTGTCCCCATGCGAATGACGCGAGAGGACAAAAAAGTTCACAGGGCAGCAACCCATTGTCATGTCTGAAAAAAAGAACTGGGTGAGGACTCTGTCCGCAACTACTGTCATATAACAGGTAAGTACATGGGGCAGCCCACAACGTATGCAACCTAAAGCTGCGGTTGAATCCTAAAACAACATCCGTGCCTGTAGTGTTCCACAACCTACGAGGCTATGAGTCCCACCTCTTAATGTAGGCCGTAAGCAAGGTAGAAGGGAAGATCAACTGTATCCGAAACAATATGGAGAAGTGTATCTCCATATCGGTCGGACAGTTACGCTTTATTGACAGTGCACAGTTCCTCCTAGTCTTGCTTGACAAACTGGTGTCTGCAAACAACTCAGACGCCTTTGCAGTGACGGCTAAGTATGAGCATGATAAAACGAAACTGCTGCTGCGTAAGGGAGTGTATCCCTATGAGTTTATGGATGGCTGGGATAAGTTTGATTCCTCGCTGCCAGTCAACCATGAGTTCTACAGCAAGCTATCTGAGCAAGGCATATCTACCGCAGACTATGAACATGCCCAGAAAGTTTGGAACGTGTTTGGCTGTAAAAACATGGGAGACTATCATAATCTGTACTTACGCACAGATTTACTATTCTAAGCCGATGTGTTTGAAATATTCTGCAAAATATGGGATGCGCTTCTTAAGAGCACAGGGGTGGAACTCGAGCTTCTCATCGATTATGACAAGCACCTGTTCATTGGGAAGGGTCTGCATATATACTACTGACCAAGACAGAGAAGAAGCCTCCTATATTAAATGACTTCGTAACAGGATAACAGCAGGTACAGACCCACGTCTGGAGGGATAAGGATTGTCACTGCACAGAAGTTGAGACCTTCAAAGTCATCGCATGCTCATGAAGGAACCAAGCAATGATAGAGAACCAAGTTAAAGAGGCCCAGTACGGACAAGGTATGGAGGCCCGGCGCAGACAAGATATGGAGGCTTGGCACGGACAAGGTATGGAAGCCCGGTATGGATAAGGTATGGAGGCCCGGCACGGACAGGGCATGGAGGCCCGGCACGGACAATATATGGAGGCCTGGCAAGGACAAGGTATGGAGGCTCGGCATGCACAAGGTATGGAGGCCCGTCACGGACAAGATATGGAGGCCCGGCATGGACAGCGTATGGAGGCCTGGCACGGACAAGATATGGAGGCCTGGCATGGACAAGGTATCGAGGCCCGGCACGGACAGCGTATGGAGGCCTGGCACGGACAAGGTATGTCAAGTCACAATAGTAGACAGATTTCGATAAATCACTGCATCAGACAAAACAGTCGAATGCCTGCAGAAGATATTTGTTATCGAGCCTTATTTTGACAATCACAAGAGTATCACTGTCACGGAAACCAGTGCCATGTTGCTATCACTCTTATATGGAAACCAGTGCCATGATGGTATCTCTCTCAATGAAACCAGTGTCATGATGGTATCATTCACATGGAAACCAGTGCCATGAAAGTATCACTCACATGGAAACCAGTGCCATGATGGTGTCACTCTAACATAGAAACCAGTGCCATGATGGTATCACTCACAATCACATGGAAACCAGTGCCATGATGGTATCACTCTCATGGAAACCAGTGCCATGATGGTATCACTCACACGGAAACCAGTGCCATGATGGTATCACTCACATGAAAACCTGTGCCACGATGGTATCACTCACATGGAAACCAGTGCCATGATGGTATCACTCTCTCATGGAATCCAGTGCCATGATGGTATCACTCACATGAAAACCTGTGCCACGATGATATCACTCACATGGAAATCAGTGCCATGATGATATCACTTTCACATGGATCCCAATGCCATGATGGTATCACTCTCACATGGAAACCAGTGCCATGATGGTATCACTCTCACAGAAACCAGGTTCATGATGGTATCAAGCATGAAATTGTATGAATATAAAAATATGGAAAAATTGATCCACCACAAAACAAACTGCATGAAATTGAAACAGGGGGATGGCCTCACAGTTGCTGAGACAGCTGTAGAGATGTGGCTTTTCTAGCCAGTGGCCGTATGGGTCACACGTATACAAGCCATGATTATCTGCTGAGGGATGAGCCGATCACTGAATGCATTATTTGCCTTAGTGCATAGAGTGTAATCGAATGTGCTGAACTGATTCTGAGGACTCTGCCTTCAAAGTCGTTCGAAATGGTGGATCTGTATAAGATCCTGTGATATATGCAAGATATTGGATTAAAACATAGATTTTAAACAACATGATTTAATATTGAATAGAACATTTCAATTAATTTAATAACATATGGTTTAATTTAGGTTAAACTTTAATTCCCCCCCCCCCTTCCTTTATAGGAACCATATAATACACTCGTATTGTTGTCCCTATACTTCCTATACCAAACAAACGTCGGCGTCAGTCCCGATTTGTAAGGAATGGAAAATGGAGACCTTCAGTCCTGGGTTAGTCAAGGTCCCCTAGCCTGATGGCTGCGGGCGCTGTTTACATGTTACTGATATTCAATAATCTCGCCTTCAGTCTAGGCAAGCTTTATGTCTTGAACTGGACAGGCATCCCAGATTTGGGATGCTCCAATCACAAGCCGTGTCTCTCGGTCACTCTCGGGTACTTTTGAGTCGTTGACTCTCATTGGTTCCGAAGAACTTGTCCAACCGGACGAGTGATTTTTATGAGCCGGGCACACATTCTACAACAACCCGATTTGTTGTTTCACGCTGAGTGGCACCGTTAATCACACTGTCGGCGAGAGAAGCAGACACACAATTGGTTCTTTTTAACTGACTATTACGTAAACATACTATCTGCAGCTAAGCGATTAAAGCGCTTGTTGAGGTGCCAATTTGAACTTTTGAGACGCCCCATAATTCCAGAAGACATTCAATGTGTTCTCATTGGACGCAGACCACTACAATGTCCATGACGTCACATAGAACCGAGGGTGCGTATCACAAGCCAGACACGCGCAATTAAGGTCAATCCGGGTCACAACCTTTGCGTTGATTGGTCACGAAGATTAACGAACGTGTCTAATGAATATTCGGACGCGCCAGTTTAAGACCTTATCTTATCGTAGACTCTAGGGCGAGGAGCGTAGCGGAACCCCTGGAGTCTGGGACGCAGACTAGTCCCGGGTGGATCCTGGTTGAATTCAATCCTGCAGCCAGCCCACAACAGTATTGAAACGTCACAAAACCATGCTAGTAAATTACCACTAGACTCCTTGCTGTCAGTGGGCGAATTTCCTTCATGATGGATCTTTGTATTTGAAAAATGTATAAAAACAGAGTTGAATTTGTAACAGACATAATATGGACAACAACGTGGGGCAAACCACTACTGCACACAAACACCTCCAATAGCCATTCATACATTGACATGTATCATTGTGAAATACCAGCAAATTGCCATTGATTTTCAACTTGTCAACAGATAACAAATTACTGACAAAGACATTTTTTTCAAACTTAAAACAATATCGTTTCACCCGATGCCTGTATTGCATTGATGGTGCAGGAGAATATAATTCATTAAATAGGTAGACGTTTCATCAAGCGAGGCGGAACAGATCAAGTAGAGGGATTTGCAGCTGGAATCTTGCCAGTTTATGTTCTTTGTCGATCTTTGGATACAAATTCCGCTTCGTTTAGGATATAAAATTGGTAATCATAATGTTAAAAAAATCATAACGGTAGTATCAGTAGCGAAACGAGGTAGATAATAAACTTCGTGACTGAATCATTTCCCTAACATGGAGCCATCAACCGACTCCATCCATTCTAGGGATTCTCAATATCCAGGACAATCATGGTTCACACACAGACGTTTTAAATCATCCCGTTATGACTAGAGTCCACATATGTTGCTGCTTATTTCCCACAGACGTCGCGCCAACTCGGGATCCGTGGCGTAACTTTTGGCGGTTTTTTCTTTACAATCACTGCAACCAAATAACGCAAATTTGTTAAGGTATATATTCCATTTTGGTGATTTTTCAACCTGGAAAACAGCGCGTACTTCAATTTTTATTTTCTATGGCGAACTGGTAGGAGTTATTACGGGCCATTAAATGTTGTATTTTGTAATTCAAGCGACTTCGTCTTTCTTCGGCTAAATGGCCAATGGTTGAGATGTTTTAGTTTGTGGAAGAAATGTTTCCCTCAGACCAGCTTCCGTTTTCTTGTTAAGGCAATTCATTGAGAACGAATATGCACCTGAATAATGTATTTAAACATTTCGTTCAATAGCATTGTAATAATTGACATCGGCCCTTTGAAGTGCTATCGTCCACCATACCGTTAATCCATATGGTATGTTCGCTTTCGCTTGATCTAGACCACAGTGTTTGGTTATACCTGTAATATTTGCCGGTATGTGTAGCGATGCTGGGTTCCACAGCGCAGTAGAGGGAGGTGTGCGCACCCTCTTCTGGCGTAAGAAATTCAGTACAGGGACAACATTTCCACACACAGGCGAAACACGACATTAGACAGGAGCCGGCATGGTCACGTGCTAGTTCCGTTTCTATGACACCCGGATGAAGGCTGTAGACGGTCACGCCTGAACCTGACGACAGAGGGTGACATGTAATGGTAATATTTCGGAGTTCACGAAAACAGCTAAACGAAACAGCATCGTTGATTATAGTTGAAATGGTAGTTATTCTCCTCCCCCACTCTCTCTCTCGTTCTCTGTGAATACAGCAATAATTTATAAAATCAGCCACAGCTGACCTTGTAATAACTTGGCGAGATGTGTAGCAAACAAGATGTTTGCAGTTTTACTTCTGCAGTAAACATTCAGACTACTCCATCCATTCTTAGAATCAAGGTCATTGAAATCGAGCGATTTGACCTCGTGACCTGCCGATGAAACAACCACGACCCTAGAGGGCGCTGATTGTTTTAGCTTGTTCAGAAGAAGGTTGGTGAGCAGGAAATGACCTGATACGGACACAATCAAAGAACATCTGTAAAGGTTGGATAGTTCATAAACACAATACATGAGATACACAATTAATAGCATGGAACTTATTATAAGATTGGAGATTTACCTAGATGGTTGACGGCAAACATCATCTCGTTTCCATTTTTAGTTTCCAAGCGTTTGGCAGTTAAGACACCTGCGTTGTTGATTAACATATCCAAACGCTCCTCATCTGCATAATTCAATCAAATTGAATATTTATGATATGGATTCATCTGATTGGTCTAGGCGACTACAGCGCCAAATTAAACAGGGAATTCCACGTTTTAAGAGACTATGACAAGACGCTTTAACAACAACGCTTCGGCTAACAGGTGGCGTCTTCACATATTTCCTCGGGCGGAAGGCTCGAGTGAGCTCTCTTAGCAAAGCTATAAACTTTTTGATTAAATTGCAAAGTATCACTGTATATCAGCATAAAATGGCAACAATCCACTGGAGGTCATCCAATGGAGGTCATCCAGTGACGGCAACCCAATGGAGGTCATCCAATGGAGGTCATCCAGTGGCGGCAATCCAATGGAGGTCATCCAATGGAGGTCATCCAGTGGCGGCAATCCAATGGAGGTCATCCAATGGAGGTCATCCAGTGGCGGCAATCCAATGGACGTCATCCAATGGAGGTCATCCAATGTTATCCACTTACGTTGCTTATACTTCTCAGCGAATGCCCGTATGGAGGTGAACGAGGCGAGATCGAGTTGCATGACGACAACCTGGCGGCTTCCTGACGTGTTCACGATGTCAGCCTTGGCTGCCTCGCCCTTCCCCACGTCACGGCATGCTAGGATGACACGGGCACCTGGCAAGGTACAGGTCATAGCGTGACAGGTGGGATGTATGACAGATAGTAGTTACGACAAGTGGTGTGTATGGCAGTTGGACTGTATTACTTATGGTATGTATGGCAGTTGGAGTGTATTACTTATGGTATGTATGGCAGTTGGCGTGTATTACTTATGGTATTTATGGTAGTTAGTGTGTATTATTCTTTGTAAGTTTGGCAGTTGGTATATGTAACCAGCCTTTGATAAAGTTTACGCAGGAAGTATGCATCACACAACCAAGTTATTCGATATTTCAACTTCCGTTATACGTCGGAAACAACGTGTGGTACTATGTGCTGTGTAACTCACCTGTACGTGCTAGCTCACGAGCTGTCTCCTTCCCTATACCTGTATTAGCTCCAGTCACCACAGCTGTCTTCCCCACAAGTGTCACGCCCTCCATAACGACCGTCACGAACTCGTTAACTTACAGACACAAGTTCCAGTTACTATGTGTAGTTACCAGCTGCTCCTGTCACGGTATACTTGTCTCGCGTATTCCTGTCACAGTACTATATTCATTGATAAGCAGCTTCTATCACAGAACTATATCCATTGATAAGCAGCTCCTATCAAGGTTACTCCGGTCACGATGACCTCGATAAAGCCATCAGTTAACACACACACAGCTCCTCTAATTCATTTATCAGAGCCAGAGCGTCCTTGGACAGGTAGTTGTTGTCACTCGTTCGTCTTTAATGTTCACCAATATTTACATATGCTAAGTTGTACCGCAACAACAAATGAGTCATGAAGGCTGTTATATTCCTGATATTAAAGTTCGAAGCTGGCAAAAGTGGAGAAATTCCCGATATCACCCTCGTATCCAGTCTACACCGCGTCGCTTCCAGGTTTATTTACGTGACGTATCTAGTCTACACCGTGACGCTTCCAGTTTTATTTACGTGACGTATCCAGTTTACACTGCGTCGCTTCCAGGTTTATTTACGTGACGTATCCAGTTTACACCGCGTCGCTTCCAGGTTTATTTACGTGACGTATCCAGTTTACACCGCGTCGCTTCCAGTTTTATTTACGTGACGTATCCAGTTTACACTGCAGGTTTATTTACGTGACGTATCCAGTTTACACCGCGTCGCTTCCAGTTTTATTTACGTGACGTATCCAGTTTACGCCGCGTCGCTTCCAGGTTTATTTACGGGGCGTATCCAGTTTACACCGCGTTACTTCTTGGATTGTTAACCTGACTGTATTACGTCGCTCGTCCAGCTTTACTCCTGTAACATATCCAGAGTTCATGACACGTTACTCATCTATCCTCGGCGAGTTCGTCAACGACGAGCGCTTTCACCGCCTGTTACCAATGTCTGAAAAACAAGAAACCACCAAGCCGTTTGAGTGTATATGTTAGGTATAGAATGTCCCATGTTTTGCAGGAAATGTTTTACTGTTACAGCTCAAATTACACAGTTACACGAGAAGCTGACACTTCAAATCGACCTTCTGTCAGGCGTGACATTCCTAACACATAGACTCTGTTTGTACTGATGAAGTCTCCCCACACTGGTGAAACAAGTCAATGCCTTAACGGCTGTCGTGTTTATGGGCAATTGGCGCGGGGGCCATTTCCGCACCTCTCGAACCTCCATATCACGATTTGGAGCGCGTACGATTAAACATTTGGTAAAGTGATGACAAAATTAAATAATGGAACATCTGATTACATCAAGAATGAATCAACCTGCCTTGACAACATTATATTTTAACATGCTGCGTATGCATTCGTTCATATATGCGACTGAAAATTGGTGAAAAAAGAGCGTCTGTGTAGGTAGGGCGTCTGCGTAGGTAGAACGTCTGTGTAGGTAGAGCGCCTGTGTAGGTAGAGCGTCTGTGTCGGGTAGAGCGTCTGTGTAGGTAAGCGTCTGTGTAGGCAGGGCGTCTGCGTAGGTAGAGCGTTTGTGTAGGTAGAGCGTCTGTGTAGGTAGAACGTCTGCGTATGTAGAGCGTCTGTTTAGGTACAACGTCTGTGTAGGCAGGGGGTCTGTGTGGGTAGAGCGTGTGTGTAGGTAGAGCGTCTGTGTAGGTAGAGCGTTTGTGTAGGTAGAACGACTTTGAAGGTAGAGTGTCTGTGTAGGTAGAGCTTCTGTTTAGGTAGAAGGTCTGTGTAGGTAGAGCGTCTGTGAAGGTATGGCGACTGTATAGGTAGAATGTCTGTTTCAGATAGAGCGTCTGTGTATGTAGAGCGTCTGTGTAGGTTGAGCGTTTTCGTAGGTAGAGCGTCTGTGTAGGTAGAGCGTTTGTGTGGGTAGAGCGGTTGTGAAGGTAGAGCGCCTGTGTAGGATGAGTGTCTGGGTAGGTAGAGCGTCTGTGAAGGTAGAGCGCCTGTGTAGGTTGAGCGTCTGTGTAGGTAGAGCGTCTGTGAAGGCTTGGCATCTGTGTCGGTAGAGCGTCTGTGTCGGTAGAGCGTCTGTGTAGGTAGAGCGCCTGTGTAGGTTGAGCGTCTTTGTCGGGTAGAGCGACTGTGTAGGTAGAGCGTCTTTGTAGGTAGAGCGTCTGTGTAGGTAGAACGTCTGTGTATGTAGAGCGTCTGTGAAGGTAGAGCGTCTGTGTAGGCAGGGCGTCTGTGTAGGTAGAGCGTCTGTGTTGGTAGAGCGTCTGTGTAGGTAGAACGTCTGTGTATGTAGAGCGTCTGTGTAGGTAGAACGTCTGTGTAGGCAGGGCGTCTGTGTGGGTAGAGCGTGTGTGTAGGTAGAGCGTCTGTGTAGGTAGAGCGTTTGTGTAGGTAGAACGACTTTGAAGGTAGAGTGTCTGTGTAGGTAGAGCTTCTGTTTAGGTAGAAGGTCTGTGTAGGTAGAGCGTCTGTGAAGGTATGGCGACTGTATAGGTAGAACGTCTGTTTCAGATAGAGTGTCAGTGCAGTTAGAGCGTTTGCGTAGGTAGAGCGTCTGTGTAGGTAGAGCGTTTGCATAGGTAGAGCGTCTGTGTAGGTAGAGCGTTTGCGTAGGTAGAGCGTCTGTGTATGTAGAGCGACTATGTGGCGTACATCGTCTGGGTTCTTCACTGCGAATGATAACGGCGCAGCGTCTGGTTACGGTACAGCGTCTGTTTACTGAACAGCGTCAGGTTATGGTACAGTGTCAGGTTACGGTAGAGTGTCTGGTTACGGTACAACGTCAGGTTATGGTACAGCGTCAGGTTATGTTGCAGCGTCAGGTTATGGTACAGCGTCAGGTTATGTTGCAGCGTCTGGTTACGGTTGAGTGGCTGGTTATGGTACGCGTCAGGTTATGGTAAAGGTCAGTTTTCGGTACAGCGTCAGGTTACGGTACAGCGTCTGGTTACGGTACAGCGTCTGGTTACGGTAGAGCGGCTGGTTACGGTACAGCGTCAGGTTATGGTAAAATGTCAGGTTACAGTACAGCGTCAGGTTATGCTACAGCGTCAGGTTATGGTACAGCGTCAGATTATGGTACAGCGTCAAGTTATGGTACAGCGACACGTTATGGTAGAGCGTCAGGTTACGGTACGGCGTATGGTTACGGTACGGCGTCTGGTTACGGTACAGCGTCAGGTTACGGAACAACGTCAGGTTATGGTACAGCGTCAGGTTATGGTACAGCGTCAGGTTACGGTACAGCGTCAGGTTATGGAACAACGTCAGGTTATGGTACAGCGTCAGGTTATGGTACAGCGTCAGGTTACGGTACAGCGTCAGGTTACGGAACAACGTCACAGCGTCAGGTTATGGTACAGCGTCAGGTTACGGTACAGCGTCAGGTTACGGTACAGCGTCAGGTTATGGTACGGCTTGCTTTCGGCATACATTGGTACGTCCCTGTAAGAAACGGCGATTTAAGTTTTCCTTTGGATATATAACATCAGTGGCCCCCTTCCATTGAATCATACAAGGCGTAGCTTTTAAAAAAAAGAAGTCAAATCGCCCCTGCATACCTTCACGATATAACGTACCTTGATAGAGGAGCGATCCAAACTCTGACCCACCTAGTCATGAACGACTCTCTGAAACATTACCCTTACTTGTCTGCTTTACAGAAAGATATCTCGACCTGACCCATCAAAGGTCACTGCGTATCTAATGAGCAGCGATCAGTAGGAAGAGATAACACGATAGCTCACTCTAGTCACGGGCTACAGGAGGTCACGTGACCGGCCATGCGCAAGTGGGTGTGAATGACTTCTTCAATGCGATATTATTGGCATCACGCGATTTGACTGATGATAAAATCGGAAAGTATGAGATACATTAAGAGGTCTGTTAACCAATCGTTTCTTTGACGAGATTGACACATGACGAGTGATGAGATTAAACATCGACCCGCTTCAGAGCGGACCAGCCTGTGTAGTTAGTCCAACTAAGTGATTAGAACGTCCCCAGACATTTAACTCCGCAGGCATTCACCTTCATTGCAGACTTTAGGTCCTCATCCCTTCATCTGTTCATGCAAAGTAAGCTCTCATATAGCCAACCAACGGGGTCAAAAACAAGGACACCACTTGCTTACACGAACAGAGCTGTCATTGGTTGATTCACCTGTCACGATGTCGATTGCTCCCAGGGCGGGGCATTGGTCCCCGCTCGCTTTACAATAGCCTAGCATCTCAATGCGACCGCTTCCCAAGCTTCAGCAGACTCAATTGTTTATGATTCCTTTGGCAAATAGCACCCAGATCGCGATGAATGTATGATGTTTGTCCAAGCATTTGTTTTTCTATTAGATAATTGAACACTAAAGCGCCTATGCGTGGGGTTGTATCACAGCTTAGGCTTACAAATAAAGCCGCACAGGGCACTTCACTGGTGTTTCAATCTAATTTCATTTTCAAAGCATGGACATCAATTATTGACGTGTCATGCTTTGATTGGCAACAGCTTAATGCCACGGGAACGCACGAGAAATGTTACTACAACAACCCGCGGCCGCCAGTTCAGCGCGATGTTTTATGCTCGGGCATGACCGAGTAACGAGACCCCCCATGACACGGACATTATTATTTGGCGCATTATTACTTGGCTTGCTCCACCTCTCACGTGCAGTATATACAGAACAGCTGGCTTACGGCAGCACTATTTTCATAGCGTCACACCTTTACCTTAATCACTCTCTTGTCAACCTTTGTATTGTAACAGATAGTTCAAGATAATCTTGCATTGAGGTCACTCAACGTTGAATTCATTTCGCTCAGACGCGACAGAATGAGTAGATTTCGATGCAATATCCTTAGCTTTCACGAAAAGAAGTTTAATGTAGGAAAAAAATATGAACGGGAAATTGATATGCTGGCTTGTGAGTGACGTCATGGCTGACTGACTAACTGCGCAGTTAGCCAGCTGATAGACTCCCCTTCCATTACATCAACAACTGACATGCCACACACATACACACCTAAGCTAACACTGATCGTAAGCTACAACACGTCAACCATTGGACTCGGCATCACACACAACAGATTGTGCCACAATAATAGCTTGTTTTTGTATCACAGTGAAAACTATCAGTGAAACGTTTCAAACAGACTGGAACAATTTCAATGTGAATCAAAACACGTCATTTCTCACGAGACTTGTCTGCTAAGTCACGGGCTCTAATTCTATTGCCTGGAACTTAAAGGCCCTTAATATGTGAAGAAATTCAACGACCCTCTCAGCTGAGTTGCGTGTGGTCGGTTGACTTGTTAAAGTAAGTACGCATGGGGGCATAAAAAGCCCAGGGTATGAGATCAAATGTCACGCTGTGAACTACGTACACATTATACCAAACTCGAATGAATTCCCTTATTGCACTTAATACCACCATAGCAAATTATCCGTCTTGAAACCACCAGCGTTTACTTAGAAAGTTGATACGGCAAAATGATGCTTGCAAGTTGAGAGTGATGGCAATTACAACTCATAAGGTTCTTTGAAGTAATTAATAATCAACCTAACATCGGGAATCAAAACCAATACCGTGGGCCTTTTCGCTCAGACATGACTCTCATCCCGCACAACGACCCCATGTTCCAGCGCCAACACGGTGGTGTCCGTCGTTATTAATTACCTAGGCTCTATATGTAATGTAGGCGGCATTAACTAATGATCAATATGGTTAGCTATAAACAAGAGGAGGTGTTCAAACATATCCATAATAAACAGAAATAACTCACCTGGTTGCAACCCGTATCTGGTCCGATTAACCTCATATTCAACGCGCTGATACACAAGAGCTTGACGGAGAAACCTAACCAGAGGCTAGTCCTGTCTCTTCAGAGAAAGCCAGTTAAGCAATCCCATTAAGACTCTCCGCTTGAGTGGCCGGCCCCCTATTGGCCAACTAAACACGACACTCCCTTCCTGATGTGGAAGCCTGCCGAGCTATGTGATGTCTCTCTTAAAGTCATTATTTGACATCAGATAGGGACGACCTAACTAGATCAGCAGAAACCGGATATACTTCTATAGGGAAGAGTCCCTTCATGACGCAGGTGACACGCGCAAATTACGCAACGCATCAAGCTTAAAGGTCAACCAACGCACTGATTCCATGTGCTTTAATGCCAACACTTTTTTTGACCAACACAGACAAACAATAAAGAGCTCTGTTCGATTACAATCTTAAAATCGGTTCTGAGAATGGCAACAGATAATACAGGACGCCAGATGCATAAAAAATGCAGAGGACGACGGAGGTATATCAACAGACAATACAGGGCCAAGGAGGTATAACAACAGAAAACACAGGGCTACGGAGGTATAACAACAGAAAACACAGGCTACAGAGGTATAACAACAGACAACACAGGGCCACGGAGGTATAGCAACAGACAACAGAGGGCTACGGAGGTATAACAACAGAGAACAAAGGGCCACGGAGGTATAACGACAGACAACACAGGGCCACGAAGGTATATCAACAGACAACGCAGGGCTACGGAGGTATAACAACAGACAACACAGGACGACGGAGGACGACGGAGGTATAACAACAGATAACACAGGACGACGGAGGTATAACAACAGACAACAAAGGACGACGGAGGTATAGCAACAGATAACACAGGAAGACGAAGGCATAACAACAGACAACACAGAACGAAGGAGGTAAAACATCAGATGTTACATTATAGGACATAGTAGAATACGTTTACCATACCAGACTCTACTCCCGCCCACATCACAATATGTGCCCCCATTATTAACAGTATTCTATTAATTGCCAAAACAAACGCATGGGTCATATTTCAGGCTAGCCAAGCAAGGGACAGGTGAAGTAAGTTAACGTTGTCTTAACGTCACAGCTATACAGATAAACACCATTTCGTCTAAAGAAATGCTATATATATCCCAGGTACGGCTATGAAATACCGACAGCGACTTAATGAGCTATACATTTACAATGGTTTATCCAATTAATAAAATTCCAATTAAGATGTAAAACTCATGACTCTTACCTGAAGGCTTTCATACATCGTTGCATTGAAGTCAATCTATTGACTGATAGTCCATCAAGCGACAACTGAATCCTTCTCCTATATTCATCGCCTATCAATGGCCTTCAACAACTGCTCTGCGGACGGTAGTAATGCCTTATGCGCCAAGTACTAACTCTCTCACACGCTGTGCTTTCAAAAGACACGAGGGGCCAAGTCATCATTTATGCGTAGGGGTGTTGCCATAGTATGGTTCAACTTGGCTCTACATGTGTAATTGGACTCCTTGCCGAGACAGCGGTGCGTGCACTCACCTGTATTGGTCTATTATTCTCAGAGTGACAACTGCATTATAAATCTGAAATGAACGCGCTCGAATGATATGGCCTGTACATGATCGTTTTACACCGTGTCTGTGTTGTTTACAAACCAGTGACTCCGACATGCTAAGAGTTAAGAGTTTATCAAGTGCTCTCCACTAGGGTAAGGTGTTTTCTTGACGAATGGCAGTGTATTTCTTTCGTTGCCAATATTTTAGTATTCAAATATGATATCGGGTTTAAAGAAATATATTTGCCTAAATTCAGTATTCCTGAATGGTTGTAAAGGCTTTGATAGCGTTTTAGCTGGAACATCAGTCATTCTTTATACTGATATTCCCATCCACTGATATAAATGTTGACCAGTTCTCGTCATTTCCTCTCATCTCTCACGCGAGCTCTAACTAGCATAAATGACCGTTACACTTGGCGCCTCTACTTTTAATAGGAGCGCTGTATTATCTGGCCAGCAATCAGCTCGCCTCAGGGGATTCCAGACTCTATACTCACGTCCTATTGTTTTGGTTTCCTCAGGAGAAGCAACGAATCTCCGGCAGTAGATCAGACGTTAATCAGAGCTTCAAATAACACGCTGCTATCTCTCGTCTTTCACTACTACCAGGAGCTACCTGTCACTACCTGGCCCTCTCCGGCTGTAAAGGGCACGTTTGTTATCTGAGGCATTGGGTAACAAACTGCGCAGTGTAGGTGTCAGGTAGGGTTGGGAATGGCTCTCGGTACGTCTGAGCGTATGCGATGGAGAAGACTTCGCCTCTGGTAAAATGAGGAGTTTCAGGTGTGTTGGTAACTGATATAATGTAGCTTGTTTGTTAGGATTGGATAATCTAATTAAATAGGGCGGGTCCATACGCACGACAATGGTCCCACAGGGTAGGGGGAAAGGGCGGTGAAAAGACAGTTGGTTGTCCTGAAATATGACAGTATTACGGGTTGGCGCCAATTCCCCTAGCGAGCTATGGACAGGGTTAGCATGGTAGAACGCCTGAGAACTCCACAACATGCGTATTGTATCGGGTTAGTGTGTCTGTGTAAAGTAGAGCAGCTGAGAACGGCAAAGAGTCTGTGTAGGCATTCTGTATACAGAAGAGTACATAGAACATCTACATAGAGTGCACCGTCTGCAGACTGAGTCTGGTATTATGGCTGTGTACGGTCAAGCAGCTACCTCTGGTAAAGAAATGCTCCATGTTCGACATATCACTAAGCGTTCGCGCACGATGCTAATCACACCACAATAACAACCCTGCCCTAATTCTTTGTTAATCATCCCTGAATGTTATGCAAACTCCCATAAGGCATATACAAGAGACCAACGGGGCCAAAAACAACAACACCACTGGCTTGCGCGAACAGAGCTCTCATTGGTTGATCTACCAGTCAAGATGTCGTCTGCTTTCAGGGTGAAGCATGATCATTGCTTATCATCACAAAGTGAGCGTTTCCAAAGCTTCGGTAGCCATAGTTACTCATACATCCTTTGGCAAATATTGCCTTAAACCTAATGATGGCGTAATATTCTTACACGGTGTAAAATAACTAGACACATGGCTTTCCATTCCGCCATCTTAGTGTTTGTGTGAGGAGTCGTTTTACTATAATATGTATATAGCCCCCAGTATGGTTCTAATGAGACTAGTGTTATTTTGCTTGATTTCGAGGAACTCACAGACAATCATTGTGACAGCATCAATCGAGAACATAAGAGTAACACAGACCGGCCGAGCGTTTGTGTGAGGTGACGTATTTCAGCAATCACTTGCAGGAAATACAGACCTGGTGGACTAAGGAGGAACTGATTTCATTAATGACTGCCTTCATCCTTGTTCCGGTTTGCATTTAGTTTGCATTTGCTCTTCTGGTTTCATTTGATCGTTCAATTCGAATTAAATTTGTGCTTAGACACGAAAGACAATCCTAATTTCACTGCTACCTATTCATAGGTATGTCTGGCGTCACGAGTCAAGAGTTCCTGTCTCAAGAAACAGACATGTTAACTGTAACTGATTGATGATACCTGATTGTAATATATGCTGAGCTTGCGTAAATAGACCTTAAAAACCCTCATCTACTCAACATGAGATGATTGACTGTTAGAATGATTGACAGAGATGATTGACTGTTAGAATGATTGACAAAGATGATAAAATACCATAATCAGTGTGAATTGACCAGCTGTCCAATCGAATTATTGCTGAGTTGTGTAGCTGCAAGAATGACAGACTAATTAATTGACTTGATATCAGACTGACTGACTGACTGTTTGATTGATTAGCAGCCATAGTAACGAATTGCTTAGCTGCAATGACGCATGACATATTTGTGAGCTTCTGGACTGGATGACTCTCGATGACTGATGAATTGTCATCTGACGTAATGGCATACAAGCGAATCGGCTGTCTGGTAAATGGACTGACTCTCCACCTACTTTCTTTTCGACCTCCCTAAATCCCATAACGTGCCTCTCACCCTCTTTCCTCTCTCTCTCTCTCTCTCTCTCTCTCTCTCTCTCTCTCTCTCTCTCTCTCTCTCTCTCTCTCTCTCTCTCTCTCTCTCTCTCTCTCTCTCTCTCTCTCTCTCTCTCTCTCTCTCTCTCTCTCTCTCTCTCTCTCTCTCTCTCTCTCTCTCTCCATCTGTCCCATTTGACTGCTGCTTTGTCTCTTTAGTAATAACTCATGATTCTATCTCTCGTTTGCTATCTCAGTCTGACCCTTTCCCTGTCACCAACGTAAATGGATTGACTCTCCACCTACTTTCTTTTCGACCTTCCTAAATCCCATAACGTGCCTCTCACCCTCTTTCCTCTCTCTCTCTCTCTCTCTCTCTCTCTCTCTCTCTCTCTCTCTCTCTCTCTCTCTCTCTCTCTCTCTCTCCATCTGTCCCATTTGACTGCTGCTTTGCCTCTTTAGTAATAACTCATGATTCTATCTCTCGTTTGCTATCTCAGTCTGTCCCTTTCCCTGTCACCAACGTCTGTTTGACGCTAGCATGATGACTGTCTATTTTAACTTCTTTGTCCAAACTAGAATGTATAACTGACGTATTGACTAGCCATTACGCAGTGTTATTGACGAACTGATCAGCTTCTGGACTGAATGATTGCTCATTTCACGGCTTGTTCACTTTCTGATTCAATGTACGCAGGTTTGGCTCTCCGCTTGTTTTCTTCCCACCCCCATTATTCCGCATACATTCTTCTTATCATACTATCTCTCTAGCTTTCTCTCTATCCTGCTCTTTAAGTCTCTCTTTTTCGCTGCCTCTCTTTTCCTTCCTCAGTCTCCTCTCTCTCGACAACCATTACTCTTTTTCACACGAACACACCTTTTCTCTCTTACTTTTTATATTACCATATCCTGTTTCGTTGTCAGTGCGGTATCATGTATACTTTTCCTTGATCCACCGCAAGCTGATCCTCAATTCCGACAGGCATCTAACATTTCTGTAACAACTTATATGCAATACACATGCACACCAAAGCTAACACCAATTAGAGCTGTCAGCACTATGACCTATTTGACACGAGTTCTTGGGCTTCCACCCGTCTCAAGGAGCCAGCATAAAGCTCACTTTTTATGTATCACAGCGTGAACAAATAGCGATACGATGCAAACAGCATCAAACAATGCCAATAAGAAGTAAACCAAAACATCTCTCACGAGAATTGTCAGCTAGGTCATGGGTCAAAACTTGACGGCCTGTAACATAAAGGCCTTTAATGTGTGAAGCCATCTGACGGTCCTCTCTGTTGAGTTGAGTGCTGTCGGTTGACTTAATAAGTCAGCTAAGCTTGGGGGAATAAAAAGCCTGCAGCATGAAGTGAAATTCAACGCTGTGAGACATGCACGCTTTTCTACAATTGAATATTAAGACACCATATATGACTATAGCAAAGTGTCTGTGACTCAAGAATAAGAGCACACGCGAAGACATGTGCTATGGAAGTGTCCTGTTGACAAGCTGAGGCCACCATATATTTACCTAACACTGCATAATCAAAACCAACATCATACTTGTTAAAACATAAATATCACACCAAGGACCCGCCCCCTCACCCCAGCAGATCTGTGGCCTTTTAATCATCTTCCTGCCTTCATCACAAAATAAAAGACCCCGACACCAAACAGGATAACTTTCAGGGAGCAGGGCTTGATGTGAGTGTCCATGGACTAGTATACACTACCGTATGAAAAATAATAAAACTCATCGCAGGGCGTACAGTCAGTGATAGCCACACAATGCTTCTCCAAACCGACCGCAACACAGGGCGTACAGTCAGTGATAGCCACACAATGCTTCCCCAAACCGACTCCAACACATGGCGTACAGTCAGTGATAACCACACAATGCTTCCCCAAACCGACTCCAACACATGGCGTACAGTCAGTGATAACCACACAATGCTTCCCCAAACCGACCGCAACACAGGGCGTACAGTCAGTGATAGCCACACAATGCTTCTCCAAACCGACTCCAACACATGGCGTACAGTCAGTGATAACCACAGAATGGTTCCCCAAACCAACTCCAACACAGGGCGTACAGTCAGTGATAACCACACAATGCTTCCCCAAACCGACCGCAACACAGGGCGTACAGTCAGTGATAGCCACACAATGCTTCTCCAAACCGACTCCAACACAGGTCGTACAGTCAGTGATAACCACAGAATGGTTCCCCAAACCGACTCCAACACAGGGCGTACAGTCAGTGATAACCACACAATGCTTCCCCAAACCGACCGCAACACAGGGCGTACAGTCAGTGATAGCCACACAATGCTTCTCCAAACCGACTCCAACACAGGTCGTACAGTCAGTGATAACCACAGAATGGTTCCCCAAACCGACTCCAACACAGGGCGTACAGTCAGTGATAACCACACAATGCTTCCCCAAACCGACCGCAACACAGGGCGTACAGTCAGTGATAACCACACAATGCTTCCCCAAACCGACTCCAACACATGGCGTACAGTCAGTGATAACCACACAATGCTTCCCCAAACCGACCACAACACAGGGCGTACAGTCAGTGATAACCACAGAATGGCTCCCCAAACCGACTCCAACACAGGGCGTACAGTCAGTGATAACCACACAATGCTTCCCCAAACCGACTCCAACACAGGGCGTACAGTCAGTGATTACCACACAATGCTTCCCCAAACCGACTCCAACACAGGGCGTACAGTCAGTGATAACCACACAATGCTTCCCCAAACCGACTCCAACACAGGGCGTACAGTCAGTGATTACCACACAATGCTTCCCCAAACCGACTCCAACACAGGGCGTATAGTCAGTGATTACCACACAATGCTTCCCCAAACCGACCGCAACACAGGGCGTACAGTCAGTGATAACCACACAATGCTTCACACTCCATGTCAGTGATAACCACAGAATGGTTCCCCAAACCGACTCCAACACAGGGCGTACAGTCAGTGATAGCCACACAATGCTTCCCCAAACCGACCACAACACAGGGCGTACAGTCAGTGATAACCACACAATGCTTCCCAAAACCGACCGCAACACAGGGCGTACAGTCAGTGATAACCACAGAATGGTTCCCCAAACCGACCGCAACACAGGGCGTACAGTCAGTGATAACCACACAATGCTTCCCCAAACCGACCGCAACACAGGGCGTACAGTCAGTGATAACCACAGAATGGTTCCCCAAACCGACTCCAACACAGGGCGTACAGTCAGTGATAACAACACAATGCTTCTCCAAACCGACCGCAACACAGGGCGTACAGTCAGTGATAACCACAGAATGGTTCCCCAAACCGACTCCAAAACAGGGCGTACAGTCAATGATAACCACAGAATGGTTCCCCAAACCGACTCCAACACAGGGCGTACAGTCAGTGATAGCCACACAATGCTTCCCCAAACCGACCGCAACACAGGGCGTACAGTCAGTGATAACCACACAATGCTTCCCCAAACCGACCGCAACACAGGGCGTACAGTCAGTGATAACCACAGAATGCTTCCCCAAACCGACCGCAACACAGGGCGTACAGTCAGTGATAACCACACAATGCTTCCCCAAACCGACCGCAACACAGGGCGTACAGTCAGTGATAACCACAGAATGGTTCCCCAAACCGACCGCAACACAGGGCGTACAGTCAGTGATAACCACAGAATGGTTCCCCAAACCGACTCCAAAACAGGGCGTACAGTCAGTGATAACCACAGAATGGTTCCCCAAACCGACCGCAACACAGGGCGTACAGTCAGTGATAACCACAGAATGGTTCCCCAAACCGACCGCAACACATGGCGTACAGTCAGTGATAACCACACAATGCTTCCCCAAACCGACTCCAACACAGGGCGTACAGTCAGTGATAACCACAGAATGGTTCCCCAAACCGACTCCAACACAGGGCGTACAGTCAGTGATAACCACAGAATGGTTCCCCAATGGGCGTACAGTCAGTGATAACCACAGAATGGTTCCCCAAACCGACTCCAAACACAGGGCGTACAGGGCGTACAGTCAGTGATAACCACACAATGGTTCCCCAAACCGACTCCAACACAGGGCGTACAGTCAGTGATAACCACACAATGCTTCCCCAAACCGACCACAACACAGGGCGTACAGTCAGTGATTACCACACAATGCTTCCCCAAACCGACTCCAACACAGGGCGTACAGTCAGTGATAACCACACAATGCTTCCCCAAACCGACTCCAACACAGGGCGTACAGTCAGTGATAACCACACAATGCTTCCCCAAACCGACTCCAACACAGGGCGTACAGTCATAACCACACAATGATAACCACACCAACACAGGGCGTTCCCCAACCACCGACTTCCCCAACACAGGGGCGTACAGTCAGTGATAACCACACAATGCTTTCCCAAATCCACATCGACCGCAACACAGGGCGTACAGTCAGTGATAACCACAGAATGCTTCTCCAAACCGACTCCAACACAGGGCGTACAGTCAGTGATAACCACACAATGCTTCCCCAAACCGACCGCAACACAGGGCGTACAGTCAGTGATAACCACACAATGCTTCTCCAAACCGACTCCAACACAGGGCGTACAGTCAGTGATAACCACACAATGCTTCCCCAAACCGACTCCAACACAGGGCGTACAGTCAGTGATAACCACACAATGCTACCTCAAGCCATTAATGACCTGGAACACTTGGTTTGATAATTAGCAATACCCTGTATGTAATATTAGTGGCTTCACCAAGTAAGGAAGCTGTATAATGGCAGGGGATGTCACACTTAAATGTGTTGCACATTACAGTGGCCAATTCTAGATTATCAAATTGGGTCAACAGTAACAGGATATGACCTGCGGTAGAGGTCATGGTGTAGCTGGCACAGGCAAATTGAGTAACGATTCAAGCCACAAGGTAAACCTGTGCAATATGTCGGTGGTATAGCAACCGATAAGACAGGACGATGGAGGCATACCATCAGATAAGACAGAACGATTGAAACATAACAACAAATAGCAGAAGTGATGGAGATCAAACAGGACGACGGACACATAAAAACACATCAAACAGGACGACGGAGAAATAACAACAGGTCAAACAGGACGACGAAGACATAACAACAGATCAAACAGGACGACGGAGACATAACAACAGATTAAACAGGACGACGGAGACATAACCACAGATCAAACAGGACGAGGGAGACGTAACCATAGATCAAACAGAACGAGGGAGACGTAACCATAGATCAAACAGACATAACAACAGATCGAACAGGACGACGGAGACATAACTACAGATCAAACAGGACGACGGAGACATAACAACAGATCAAACAGGACGACGGAGACGTAACTACAGATCAAACAGGACGACGGAGACATAACAACAGATCAAACAGGACGACGGAGACGTAACTACAGATCAAACAGAACGAGGGAGACGTAACCATAGATCAAACAGGACGAGGGAGACATAACAACAGATCAAACAGGACGACGGAGACATAACAACAGATCAAACAGGACGACGGAGACATAACTACAGATCAAACAGAACGAGGGAGACGTAACCATAGATCAAACAGGACGACGGAGACGTAACCACAGATCAAACAGGACGACGGAGACGTAACCATAGATCAAACAGGACGAGGGAGACGTAACCACAGATCAAACAGGACGAGGGAGACGTTACAACAGATCAAACAGGTCGGAAAATTGTGCGATACGTTTACCACATCAGACTCGACTCACTCCGACAGCAAAACATGCGCTCCACTTATCACCACCTATAATCTTAACATCAACGAGATGGCCTTTTCAAGTAGGCCGCGTGACTGTTCTTCGGGCTACATAAGTCCGTGTCGCCATAACGGCTTAATCAAGTAGACAAACATCCGTAGCATATATTTAGCTAGTCTGTCAACACAACCTTCTGAATCGCGAGGGCAATAACATAACCTCTTTGACCCATGACGTCACTAGATTTTGGATCGATCTCGTTATGCAACTAAGTCATTCAATCAGACGACAATGGCTTGTATACAATACAGAGGCACAATGATTACATGGATAGAAATCACGTATCCAACACAACGCCATGACACTTGAAGGCATGTTTGATGGTAGCTAACACGAACTTTCGATTTCGTGGAAGTTAATAGTTTCATTAGAGGCACACAATACATTGCTCAAGCCGCCTGCGACTAAATAAGTCATATCTGGTTTATCCATTTCTATCAAATTCCCATCGCATTAATTGGTTCATTGCCCGATCCCCCCTGATAAGCTATACCAACGGCAACACCTACCGGTGGTATTCCACATATTCGGGACTTGAAGTGTGTTCATTGACTGAATTGCATCCAGGCAGCAGTCGTATCTCGTTCTATAAAGCATTGCCTACCAGTCGCCTTGGACAAATGCTCTGTGGATGGCGATAACACCTGACAAGTGCTCTGTGGATGGCGATAACACCTGACAAGTGTACTGTGGATGGCGATAACACCTGACAAGTACTCTGTGGATGGCGATAACACCTGACAAGTGCTCTGTGGATGGCGATGGCGATAACACCTGACAAGTGCTCTGTGGATGGCGATAACACCTGACAAGTGCTCTGTGGATGGCGATAACACCTGACAAGTGTACTGTGGATGGCGATAAAACCTGACAAGTGCTCTGTGGATGGCGATAACACCTACTGCGCCAAACACCAATTCCCTCACACACCCGCCTTCAAAAGACATGAGGGGCTAAGTCATTATTATTGCAGCTGGGTATAGCCAGAATATCGTTCTACTTGGTTCTACATATGTAATTGAGTTCCCTGTTCACATAGTGGCGCGTGCATTAATCTGCGTTGGTCGATTGCTTACCGAGTGACAGTTTGATTACAGATGTGAAATGCACATGCTCCATTGATATGTGTGCTAGTATTTGTCGCCATTATAGGCAGCCAACTGTTAACACCAGGATTGTGACACAAAACTTGGTCATGCTATGATTTACAGGTTGTCAAGTTCTATATGCTTGCATTGGGCGTGTTCATTGAAAACATTTCGTTCATCGCCAGTATGGCCCACCCCCTCTCTCTCTCACACTCTATCTCACACACACACACACACACACACACAAATAAGCTAACATCGATCAAGTTGTCAGATTTTGAGCGATATGCCTGTTCAATGAGTGCCCAGTTGATTCCGCCCCATAGACAGAAGTTATGTGCCTCCGACTCGTCCTCAATTAGCTAGCATTATGGCTTGTTTTATTTTATAATCGCAAGAAGTATCAGCGTTCAAACAGACTCAAGCAATGTAAGTGCGAATAAAAGCACGATATATCTCACGAGAACTGTCAGCAAGGTAACGAGGTCGAACTTGATAGCATGGAACTTTAAGGCCCTTAATGGGAGAAGCCGTAATTGTAGGCTCTGGTGAGGTATGTGTGGTTGTTTGACTTGGTGAGGTAAGCATGCATTTGTCGTGTCGACACCCAAGGCATAATGTGGTGTAGTCAACTACACGCAAGCATCTACGAGCAAAGCAAATGATCAGCATGTATGATAAAGCAGTACACGTCGTGATCGAGGAGAGGTAGAGACAACGCATTGCGTGCACCAGCCCAGGAGGTCCCGTGCACCAGCCCAGGAGGTCCCGTGCACCAGCCCAGGAGGTCCCGTGCACCAGCCCAGGGGGTCCGTGGCGTGGCTAGTCATACCTCCCCATTAATGGAACCATAACCGAAAAGGTTCATTGGATAACGGTTTGGTGTTAGGGTCATATGTGAGGGTCATGGGGTCAATATGTGAGGGTCATGGGTTCAATATATGGTAGAGTGGAGGAGTGCTCCACTTGGTTCCCAAGTTAAACAGAACCCCTAATCTGTCCTTATTCATCTGAGACTTACCTGACTGCCGCACAGGGGCATGACACAGAAAACAGAGATATAGATATATCAACACATCATTAGGACGACGCGGGAATAGCAACATAATACGGAAAGGAACTTGATGGAATAAGTAGACGATACCAGACCCGACTTCATCGCGTATCAAAACAAGTGAGCCTTTATTGACAGTACCTGATCGATCACCAAAATAAATCAATCGGCTAAGTCTTCATGTCAACGAGTTTGTTATTGACGCTGGCCGCTAGGTGGTTCATTAGGTTTCTTTAGGCTGTGTTGCACCAACGGCTCCGCTAACTAGAGCTGCCACGGTCCGTAAACGCTGCAGTCTATATGACCAGTGTCTGTTGAAGAACCAATTCTCCCTTTAATTCAATAGATGTCAGATTGATCCAGGTCAGAAGGAATTTGGTCATTCTGACACATTGAACAAATGCTCCTTACAGCAACTGCTCGTATGCGACAAGATTACAAAGCCATAGAACAGTCATTTTATCTGACGACAAAGATTTCTATGCGATTGGTTACCAATTGTCGGTGTATTTATACCAAAGATCACTCCCTGATATGTCTCTAGGTAAGCGACAAATTCAGCATTTCCACTTCTGACACTTAATATGTATCCCATCGTGGGCCATGTTATCTTGCCTGAGGCTCATATGCTACACGTTGACAATAGTGGTCCGTGAAATCAACTGCACATCATGTCTACTGGTTCATTATCCCATCCTCCCGAACACAACAAACTTCAACACTTACCAGCCAGATTTCAGATAGCCTTGCATTTACGACAATCCATTCATAGCATCACATCTGGACGACCCTGAGTCTTTTTTTCAATTTGCATTGGCTACAAGTCGCCTTCGACTACTGCTCTGTGGGCCTCAATATCGCCTTTTGTGCCAAGCACCAACTTCCTCCGATACTCAGCCTTCAGAAGACACGAGGGGCCAAGTCATTATCTATGCTACGGTGTGTTGCCAGAATATCTTTTTACTTAGCTGTACATATGTAAGTGGACTCGCTGCCGAGACCGCACTGAGTGCATTCATCAGTGTTTGTCTGTCATTTTCAGGGTGACAACTAAATGACAGATCAGAAATTCACTCGTTCAGGTGAAATGTGCGCCAGCATTACAGTGTCTGCGCTGTTAACTGACTCCGTTAACAGACATATAAGACCGGCATGCTATCACTTATAATTATCGTGTGCTTTCGCTTTTAAAGGGTAATTTTCCTTAACAGGTTGCAATATATTTCTTTCATCGGTTTAGTCTTTTTCAACATGATATTTTAAGCTTCTAAGTGTATTTGACTGATTATTATTCCAGATTGAAGCAGCGAATCCCAGGAAGAGACCATCGCTTCGACGAAAACACTGGTATATCTTGCCTTTCCCCGCTTCATGGAGCTGTCTTTCTCCATGTTACTCACCGCTTCATGGAGCTGTCTTACTCCATGTTACTCACCGCTTCATGGAGCTATCTTTCTCCATGTTACTCACCGCTTCATGGAGCTGTCTTTCTCCATGTTACTCACCGCTTCATGGAGCTGTCTTACTCCATGTTACTCACCGCTTCATGGAGCTGTCTTACTCCATGTTACTCACCGCTTCATGGAGCTGTCTTACTCCATGTTACTCACCGCTTCATGGAGCTGTCTTACTCCATGTTACTCACCGCTTCATGGAGCTATCTTTCTCCATGTTACTCACCGCTTCATGGAGCTGTCTTTCTCCATGTTACTCACCGCTTCATGGAGCTGTCTTACTCCATGTTACTCACCGCTTCATGGAGCTGTCTTACTCCATGTTACTCACCACTTCATGGAGCTGTCTTTCTCCATGTTACTCCCTCCAGGTAATGAGTAAGTTGGATATACAAAGCTAACGTCTCTATAGTATAGGGTGTCTGAGAGGGTCTGGAGGAGCTTTCTCTGAATCCTTGGTGAAAAGTGAGCTTTTATTGGCTCGTTGGAACGGGATCTAAGATCATGGGTAGTTGGTGATGTAGACCGAGGACTACACAAACTTACCGACCAATTATATAGATTGAAGGCAGACTCGTAATGCGTACAGGTGTTATTAACTTTAGAGAGGCTGAATAAGACACGTTGTGAGAAATATCGACGTTTTATTGGCCATGACATAGAATCTTCAGCTCACGGTCATAATAAGATTAGATTTATGATAATAATTTAGTAAAAGAAAAGTGAGGTATTATTGGGTCATTGGGATCTTAAACGCATCATGGTCTTAAACGTAAATAATTGTACTGTATGAAGATACATGTGGTATTTACTTAATAAGGTAAGCTGGATTAGAACACCGATGCACAAAACATGATGTCAGATACGACGTTGTATGGCTTCCATGGAATGCGACTAAATACACGAGGAACTTTATACAGTAAATCTATCCTTTATATAAAGCAGCCCATGTCTGAGAGGAATTGAAACAGGCATCTTGCAATGAAAGTGATTTCGCGTAACCCCTGGTGGAGCACATTTCGCCGCAAATGACAAAATCATGTCTCACTTTGATGGTTTATGTTTCGACACAACGTGATCCACACGTCTCGTCTTGTGTTGGTCCCTTTAACCATACTGGTTTATAGCTTGGCTTTGGTGCAAGGTTTATTGTAAGGAACGTGGAACCTATGAATAATGTCACAAAATGTATAATATCCCTGATCCAAGTGACGATAGCCCTAGGAAGTACTGTACTTAATGTTATTCCTCTGCGTGGACAACATCATCCCCAATGACAAATGGTCCATAATACAGACAGGAGCCCGATGTGGCAGTGTAATTTGATACGCGTGTATATGATAGCTTGAAGCCGCTTGCTGGCACAGACCCTCCCAACTTTATCGCTTGCACTTGTTAAACTGATTAAGTTGGATTGCAACTAGTTACTAATACATCAAACCAAAAAGGATGTATAAAACATTTTCATCTATCAAGCGCCAATGGTTCATAAGCGTTACCGGGGGCAAAATAAGCACAGGGCTGGAAAGCAAGTTATTAGCACAAAGTGAATTGATTGTGAAGGGATCTATATGGTTTCTGAGAGTCTTCCCTACAATCACTTCTGGCAAGAGCCAAACTTTGAATTACAGCTTCCGTTACATAACGCCCTCTGGCAGTCTTATAGCCAGTACTAAACCAAGGATTGCTTTTGTTGGTCGGATATATCGAACACTATCTCAATGCCGGGCTATAAATGAAGCACACCTCACCATGTGAATTGATTAATGCTACAAGTGGCCACACATGAAGGCGGTATTCTATATAATATCATATACTTTAATTGAAAGTAAACCATTTTACTGTCACAGAATTGCACCTAGGCGGCATCTGATTCTCTCCACTCATTAACTTCCAGTAATATTCAACTACCAATCTGTCGAGATCACTAAGCACAAACGCCATCACCCACCCTCCCTTCCAAAATATCAAGGGAGCATAATGTATTTATCGGGCTGCTGCTCGAATTTATTCTGTTGCGGCTCTATATGCATAACCGGACTCGGTGTAGAGACAGCAGTGTGTGCATTTACCTTGTTCCATTACTTTCAGAGAGGCATTACAATGAAATGATCTGGCGCAAGTAATATGACCAATATTCTACGTTTGAATTTGTGTCTGTCCACGATATATCAGTAATCGGTGCTTCCCCCTGTTCATATCCTTTAACACATTGCAATATGCATCTTTCATCGCCAGGGTATTGGCTTTTGAAAAGGATATCGTAATTTGGTAATTACAGGTGCTGTCAAAACAGTATTCCTCTTTGCTTGAACATGCTTTTTATACAAGCAATTCAGAAAATTGACAGTCTGTATAATTGTATACAGTATGTAGAACTCCCTTCGTCATGTCCGGTTCGTCAACACCCTCTAAGCTGCTGCTAGTTAACTGATGCAATCAGACTCTAGAGTCATGCCATCCAGAATGAAATGAAATAAGGTTCGGAAGAGATGCAGCAGCCGTTCAGCCTTCATAACGCGCCCACCGCATGTAATAAAGAATGATCAGTTATCATCACATCTCTACCCACGGGATGTAACCGGCTGCTGCTGTAGCCGGTTAGCGCTAATCACTGTTACATCTTCAACCACTAATGGACGGACGCCCAGCGGTGCTCGGTTACCGATGCCACGCTTCCGAGCGCCGTGCGCCTAGACACCATCTAACACGTAACATACATGGAAGCGGCTCGGCGCTCGGAGGCTTAGTATCGAGTACCGAGTGTGCTCTTGTCAGCAGTCGCCTTGCCACGGGCAATATCCGTCGTATTCCTGCCTGTATACTAACATAAACTCCCTGAGCGACGACCACACGCTAATAACAGCCCGCTGGTATCGCTCTGGTCAGCCGAGCGTTTCCACCAGGAATCTGACACTGTCCGGCTCTGACGGGAAGATGGACGATTCAATGTAGGAGATATCTGTGTATTGAAGCTGAGACAGTGAGGGATCACCACTTCTGGTCACTGTGATGGTGGGAACCATAACTAAAGCACCGAGTCTCGTTAGTGGGAGTGGGGTGGGGGGGGGGGAGGGGGGGGGTGGTATTAAAGAGCCACTATTGGAGGATGAAGGATGCAGAGGGCATGTTGGGACAGAGTAGCACGGAACAGCGAGATACTGTTATAGAACTATAGGGAAAAGGGTTACTGTGAGGGCAATGGGGAAATAGCGGAAGCGATAGATGACCCAGTCTTATAACATCACCATAATTCCATGACATACTTGACTTAAGAAACATAACACAAAGTCTATGTAATATTATATATTTGTATTACCGCCCTTCCCCCGCGCATTACTATATCTAGGCGTTGTCTCTGACTCACCCACCCTACTGACCTACTGTTTTATCCAGTTGATGACCCAGTTCCCCAATCACTGGATGCTATAAATGTCTTTAGATCTGGACTTAGAACTTGATCAAGGACTATAACGACATAATTACACTTGGGTGACATTAAAACGTTGCCCTCAGCATAATTGCTACCTCAGACTGCCATAACTCTTAATATATAATATTTATGAAAGCAAATGACGCTAAAAGCACGCTTGTCTTTGTGAGGTTAAATGCAGTTCAACTATGTATGTTAATAAACCAATGAATACCAACGCCACATCACCACTAAGCGACATAGGCGCACTAACATATCTAGGGTTGTACTAAGTTGTACTGAAAGCATGTGTTTTCCGAAAGCACAGCATCACCTCAAAGCGAGAAGAGAATACGTCACAATGGCGTCAATGACGTGAGGCAAATCCAGAACGACAGGATGAAATCACCATGGAGTTGTCATGGCATATGGTTGTCTGATTGTGATGTAGACCTGGCTGTGTCGCTATAGCGTCAAACATGCCAGACAGAGCGGAAACACCATCGTGTAATCACTGTCACATTTCACTTGATGCGTTTAATAGGGGCAAAATGTGTCAACATGGCTAATACCACAGGGATCAGCACAGATACGCACAAAGTCTGGTCTTGTTACGTTCAGAAGATAGAGCTACTGTCTGATAGTATTACACCATACAATGTTAAGCCTATCACGACTTGATGGTACAGCCTCGCGTTTTTCATGCATTTTGCAATGTACGCCTT
>CM067351.1:70461205-70546205 GCA_034190875.2 Urechis unicinctus
TGATAGCAGATGCCGGTCCTTGATATGGCACTGATAGCAGATGCCGGTCCTTGACAATCTGATAACATAGAACGCCACAGAGGTTAAGACCTTGTCACGACAACAAACATAATGGTCACAAGGTGGCGTTATTCTTGTCTGTGATATGCCTTTGAAGTGGGCGGTGACCCCACCTCGTGCACAAAAGTGGCCCTTGAAGGAGATTAACATCGCTATCCACCCGCGACCCTCTTGTCATGGTGAACCTACCGGCGTTAACACAGGACTTCATATTGACAATGTCTCTTGACGTGGGCGACATTACCAGCATTGTCCGGCATATTACAGGGGCTGGGGTGTGGCGTTGATTGCTGGTCTGCTTCTCCTGTGATGGATTGAGTGGCTTGATGACGGCGCTTGGTTCCGCTTTATTAATAGCACTAGGTGTCCTAGTTGTCAACCGCTTGGTATCATGGCTGCTCCAGTTAACTCACCTCGGCTTCCAGTACAAATAATAATTCATCCCGACACAATCGGTCCCCGACATTCATGGTCACATATTTATGGAATTGATTGAAATACATCTCGTTTGAATGAACGAGTATTACAGATCAGACTGTGTGAGTGATGGTGAGATTTTGGGACAGCGACGAGGCTGCTGATGTAATTAAAACCCCGCTTGTCCACGGTATTAGTAGCATGTCTAATGAATCACGGAAGGCGAACAATTGTCACGCTGTCTATACGTGACTAGAGATGTCATTGCATACGTGATCTGTCATTATGTTGTCTGCTTTAAGGGTGTAGAAGTCGGCCTACCAATCCCACCAAAGTCTGATTTTAGGGTGTAGAAGTCGGCCTACCAATCCCACCAATGTCTGCTTTAAGGGTGTGGAAGTCGGCCTACCAATCCCACCAATGTCTGCTTTTAGGGTGTAGAAGTCGGCCTACCAATCCCACCAATGTCTGCTTTAAGGGTGTAGAAGTCGGCCTACCAATCCCACCAATGTCCGCTTTTAGGGTGTAGAAGTCGGCCTACCAATCCCACCAATGTCTGATTTTTCGGGTGTAGAAGTCGGCCTACCAATCCCACCAATGTCTGCTTTTAGGGTGTAGAAGTCGGCCTACCAATCCCACCAATGTCTGCTTTAAGGGTGTAGAAGTCGGCCTTCCCACCAATGTCTGCTTTAAGGGTGTAGAAGTCGGCCTACCAATCCCACCAATGTCTGCTTTAAGGGTGTAAAAGTCGACCTACCAATCCCACCAATGTCTGCTTTAAGGGTGTGGAAGTCGGCTTACCAATTCCACCAATGCTCTGATATTGCAACGTGATCATTGTTGGGATGGCTATAAATAGATTCTGCTTTGAGACACTGTTACAAATATTTGCTTAGCGAACATTAGCGTGACTGTACCACATCAGTGATCTCGTGTTTGATTGAATATTGGATCACCAGGGGGCAATTGTGATTGCTTTGATGGTGTGGAGGTCTCGGGAGTCTGGTGAAATGTATGAGGGTCTGGCTGTGATTGAGGGCTGTGTTACTATGACAAATCTACTTCACGTTTGTGACCCTAATGAAATGTGTAGGCATCGGTGGTTCAGTGGTAGAATGCTCGCCTGCCACGCGGGCGGCCCGGGTTCGATTCCCGGCCGATGCAAGTACAACTTTTGCTCAAAAGCCTCAAGCAATACAGCGCGAGTTCTTCAATTTGTCGTCAACACCGAAAACTTAATTGATTTTTCTACGCTGACGTCACGCGGGCAAGGTCGTTAATCCAAAACGAGACGCGGCCATTCAGAGGTACAAACAATTCAACAACAACACTCAGTTAGTACCCACAATCACAGAAATCTCGCTGAAAATCTGGAAATATGCAATTGAGCGTACCATAATAATGACTCATATATACATTAAGCATTGCAGTCGATTGCAGTATGGAAGTGGAACGAGAGTGATAGTTGGTCCCGCACGCCGGCTACAGCGGAACTCCTTTATCAGACGAGCACGACCGCTGGT
Source organism: Urechis unicinctus (assembly GCA_034190875.2). Lineage (NCBI taxonomy): Eukaryota > Metazoa > Annelida > Polychaeta > Xenopneusta > Urechidae > Urechis > Urechis unicinctus. The sequence goes on from CM067351.1 coordinate 70,463,206, forward strand.
GCACTCGTTAAACTGTTAAAGATAATACATTGTAGATTACTTACGAAGTCATTGATATATATATATATATATATATATATATATATATATATAGATAGAGATATATATATATAGAGAGAGAGAGAGATAGAGAGAGAGAGAGAGAGAGAGAGAGAGAGAGAGGGAGAGAGAGAGAGGAGAGAGAGAGAGAGAGAGAGAGAGAGACAGAGAGAGAGAGAGAGAGAGAGAGAGAGAGAGAGAGAGAGAGAGAGAGAGAGAGAGAGACAGAGAGAGAGAGAGAGAGGAGAGAGAGAGAGAGAGAGAGAGAGAGAGGGAGAGAGAGAGAGATCTCTCTCTCTAGAGAGATCTCTATCTCTCTAGAGAGAGAGAGAGAGAGAGAGAGAGAGAGAGAGAGAGAGAGAGAGAGAGAGAGAGAGAGAGAGAGAGAGAGAGAGAGAGAGAGAGAGAGAGAGAGAGAAGAGAGAGAGAGAGAGAGAGAGAGAGAGAGAGAGAGAGAGAGAGATCTCTCTCTCTCTCTCTCTCTCTCTCTCTCTCTCTCTCTCTCTCTCTCTCTCTATCTCTCTCTATATATATCTATATCTATATATATATATATATATATATATATATATATATATATATATATATATATATATATATAGTGTGGGACTGAATCACTTGTTCTGAGGAACTGCAGTAAGGTAACTCCAAGAATTACTTGGTTATCTCGGGGGCGCCTGGCACAACCAAGAAATACGTCAACGACAAGGTGCTGTGCCAGCTTCATATCGCATCGCGGTGGTTTGTGTCCTGATATCGTCTTAACATGTGTAACATGGGAAAAGAATATTCGACAACGATTGCATAGAAGGCAGTTCTTGTAGAAATAAATCCTGGCTTTGCTGTTTGGTACGGAGACTCGTTTTGTATAGTGCACTGAGAGTATTAAATGGTATGTGACTCAGACTGTATATATAGGCCACATTATCTTAGATCGTGCCTGCATAAAACATCATATGACGAGATTCATGATGCTGCCTTAGATTCCAATGCAAAGGATAGGTTACCAGAGCACCATCCATTGCTCAGATTTGTTGTCTAGATAACGTTTGTAGTTATAATAACTGTCACTTAATTGCACAAAATGTGCTCTTACCAAATAAATGTGCCGAAAGATTATAAAATTAATGCTCCTTGATTTGTTATTTGGTCAAAATGTGAAGTGATGGCTACAATTGCAACGGTTATTGACTGGTATACACAGCGCATTTCCGGGAACCCACAATGTACATCGCCGTATGAGTCTCACATGATGTACAAATAGTGTACACACAAGAACAGATAACAATATACTACAAAAATATATTTCTTATTTGCTCTTGCTTTCAAATATTCTGCTTGCATGCAAAACCAATGTTAAGAGTTTGTCAAGCCACCAAACACAGGTGCTCTGCAGCAGGCACGCCACCTAGTGGCTGCAGTATGCCGTAGAGAAGCAAGTGATTTAAAAGCTTGATTGCATTCCTTATGCAAGTCATCCACGACAGACCGAATGCTACAGCATACATACCACTACAGCTGACATTAACATTGAATTGTTCAACAGTGACATTAATGGAAGCAGTATGACGCTAAATGGTATATTTGGTTGTGGTTAGTTTTCACGTTGTAGTAAGTGGTAGGGTCGTATCAGTGTAGGATGCGCTTTACTTGTTGTGTGGTTTGCTCCCCTTATTATCATTCCCGGGCGCGGAACGTATCATCACTTAGCAAACAACAAATTGGATGATGATATATGCCAGCTATTCTTCTGTGGAGCTAGATCAGATAGTCAGTCTGCAGTGTCTGAGACTAAACGACTCCGCTAACCACGGCACTGGCAGCACTAATATGAGAACATCGCGCTAATGACGGGGAAGTAAATATTTGTGATCTGGTTAAGTACAGAATCTATACGCAGACCTCCCAGAAACATCCACTTTGTAATAAAAGGAAATAGCTGGGAGAGTGAGCCCTGATTGCCCGTCCGTAATACAGAGGACAGATGTTCACACAAAGCAAACGAGCTGTTGTCCTGGTTGTCTTGTTGGAGATTCTGCCTAAAGTTGAACAATTGTGAACAATTTACGAATTATGTCAAAGCACAGTCGAGTAATCGACTAGGTTACATTGATAACTGATTATATATATGAATCGGACTTCAGTGCCTTATGAGATTAACAAAGTCGCAATAATAATCAAAACTAGCTGCAACAATCAAGATGGTTCAGTTGCAATATCAAGATGGTTCAGTTGCAATATCAAGATGGTTCAGTTGCAATATCAAGATGGATTAGTTGTTATTATAAATGCAATAATAAAGATGGGTTCATTGTTATTATAAAAGGCAATTGCAATAATAAAGGTGGGTTGATTATTATTATAAAGGCGGGCTAATTGCAAGGTGGGTTGATTGTTATTATAAAGGCGGGCTAATTGCATAATAAAGGTGGGTTGATTATTATTATAAAGGCGGGCTAATTGCAGTAATAAAGGTGGGTTGATTGTTATTATAAAGGCGGACTAATTGCAGTATAATAAAGGTGGGTTGATTGTTAATAAAATGGCGGGGCAGTAATAAAGGTGGGTTGATTGTTATTATAAAGGCGGGCTAATTGCAATAATAAAGGTGGGTTGATTGTTATTATAAAGGCGGGCTAATTGCAGTAATAAAGGTGGGTTGATTGTTATTATAAAGGCGGGCTAATTGCAGTAATAAAGGTGGGTTGATTGTTATTATAAAGGCGGGCTAATTGCAGTAATAAAGGTGGGTTGATTGTTATTATAAAGGCGGGCTAATTGCAGTAATAAAGCAGTAATAATTGCAGGTGGGTTGATTGTTATTATAAAGGCGGGCTAATTGCAGTAATAAAGGTGGGTTGATTGTTATTATAAAGGCGGGCTAATTGCAGTAATAAAGGTGGGTTGATTGTTATTATAAAGGCGGGCTAATTGCAATAATAAAGGTGGGTTGATTGTTATTATAAAGGCGGGCTAATTGCAGTAATAAAGGTGGGTGATGATTGTTATTATAAAGGCGGGCTAATTGCAGTAATAAAGGTGGGTTGATTGTTATTATAAAGGCGGGCTAATTGCAGTAATAAAGGTGTTGATTGTTTATTATAAAGGCGGGCTAATTGCAATAATAAAGGTGGGCTGATAAAGTTATTATTGCCGTGTTATTATAAAGTTATTATAAAAAGGCGGGCTAATAAAGGTGGGTTGATTGTAATAAAGGGCGGTAATTGCAGTAATTGGTGGGCTGATTGTTATTATAAAGGCGGGCTAATTGCAGTAATAAAGGTGGGCTAATTGATTGATATTATTATAAAGGCGGGCTAATTGCAATAAAAAGGTGGGCTGATTGTTATTATAATTGCATAAAGGGTGGGCTAATTATAAAGCAGGCTAATAAACGTGGGTGATTGTTATTATAAAGGCGGGCTAATTGCAATAATAAAGGTGGGCTGATTGTTATTATAAAGGCGGGCTAATTGCAGTAATAAACGTGGGTGATTGTTATTATAAAGGCGGGCTGATTGCAATAATAAAGGTGGGCTGATTGTTATTATAAAGGCGGGCTAATTGCAGTAATAAACGTGGGTGATTGTTATTATAAAGGCGGGTTGGTTGCAATAGTAAAGATGGGTTAGTTTTATTTATAAAGGTGGGTTAGTTGCAATACTAAAGGTGGGTTAATTGTAATTAAACAAGTGGTCTGGTTGCAATAATAAATATGCTTCATTTGTTATGATATACCTGAGGAAACTGCAGTAATCAATCTGGACCTGTCCTTCTAGTAATGAAGGTCTAAGGATCACCTCAAGGTAAGTCCGCACCACTGGTGTGAATTCGCTCTGGTGCAGATTTGACCATCGCGTGTTACGCAACCTCAATAGCCAGATTTATTGATCAAATCTAATTCGTGTCATAAAATAAAAAGTATTCTAATCTCCACCCTTGATCACATCCGTATTCCCTGTAGACTGGACAATGCTCGTAATGACCTCCGTGTCAAAAAACGAAAAACATCATGGGATTACGTCAGTGTTCTGTCGTGAAAAGAGGTTTCAAGTGTTAGTGGCGGGGAGCGCTGTGTTAGTGGCGGGGAGCGCTGTGTTAGTGGCGGGGAGCGCTGTGTTAGTGGCGGGGAGCGCTGTTTAGCAAATTCAAGAGCAATGTTTGTGGACGAGATGGGGCCACCACAAAGACATATCACAGACAAAAATATTGCGACCACTGTGTTTGGTGTCTTGAAAAGGTCTTAATCTCTGCGACGCATCATGTTATCAGCTTCTCTAGTTTATCAAGGGTCGGTACTTGCTCTCAGATCAATATGGTTGCGACAAGAGCGCGTGTGCATATCTGATAGCTAGATCGATTTTCTGCCAAAATGAACCTCTCGATGTGTCTGGAACCTTAGTAAGTTGAATTCTCAACCAGTGTTTCTTCCAAGTCATAGTTTCCATATAATGTCCATGTATACGTCAACAGCTTCTATTGTTTTTACACCCTGACAGCACTGGGGGAAAGCATTTGGCTCCGCACCAGTTTGCAGTGGTTCATTGGTTCCATCCGACCACAACAAAGCGTCAAAAAAGTCCTTTTTTATATGGCAATAAGAAGTGTAACTGCCTGCTTGGATGACCACACGCAGCCAGTAATGCTGTGTCGATATTCCAAGCGACATTTCAGGGGGAAATGTTTCTGGGTATGTAACCAAAACAGACCGGATGTGTAAGTAAACGGCCATATTTTGGTTTCTGTGTGGAAAATAGATCTAATGTATGGGTTTTAGATATGTCAAGGTATGGAGCGAAGAGAAGCGTTACTGGCAGCAAGCCAAAACTACCAACATCTAGCCAAGCGGAATGAGCTGTGTACGCTCTCTTGATAACACATGATACAACCGCTCATATTAGTCAGAGAATATTAGATGCCAACGCACGGACTAACGGAATATCCTCATGTCCGTACAGAACGCTGATGATCATAATGCAGGCAGAGTTATCGACGACCACTGACAACATGAAATGATGGTACTAGCAATTCAGAGATGGACCCGTGATTGCTTCATCAAGCCAAGCCAGTCTAATCGAACATTGGAGTTTTATTTGAGCCGTAAACCTATCAGGCTGTCATATACATTAATGCTCCTGCCATAGCGATATGGCACTGATAGCAGATGCCGGTCCTTAACAAACTGATAACATAGAACGCCACAGAGGCTAACACCTTGTCAAGACATCAACTATAGTGGTCTCAATGTGCATTTTTCCTGGTCTGTGATGTGCCTTTGGTGACCCCATCGCGTGGAATAAGCACCTCTTGAGGGAGATTGAGAGCGTCCTTCTTCCATCACACGCCAAACGTCCAATCATGATAATTCACTGACTTAATCCCATCTCTTGTTCTTATGTTATTGAAGTCCTCTGGATATCACCCCTACATACCAAGTCAGTTGGCTGGATCCCCAACAAGGCAAGTTCTAGCAACGGTCAATACGTCGTCTGCTTCCGGGTGGAGAATTATGCCGTACAATCCCAGAATTTCCCTGTTAATGCTAAGTGAATATTTCCATAAAGCTAACCAATAGATTCGGCTTCGAGGCTCTTTTACAAATATTTTCTTCGCCACCATTAGCTTGATAAGATCACTTCCGGGATCTGGGATACCACAATAATTGGGATAGCACAATAATGACTCATGTTAACTTCAAGCCTTTGAGCCGATGCCTGTGTTCCCGCGCAGCGCGAGACTTGATTGGCCCCACACGAAGGTACACTACAATACCTTCATCCGCCTTAAACGACCGCTTCTCACAATTAACAGCTGATATATCCGGTACATCGTATATTGCTTACCAAGTCACTGTTTTAATGGTTCATCAAGCTATAGAGTGGACTTTGCCAAACGCTATACAAACGGATCAACTAATCAACCCGCTCGGAGGAGAGCATTTCATGTCTACAGTCAATCAGTATGTCATGGACCAACACAGGTGAATATACACACTGCTGTCTCGACAACCAGTCCAATTACATATCTAGGGCCGAGTGAATAGATACTCTTGCAGCACCCTGCTGTATAAATAATGACATCGCCCCTCATTAATTCTGAAGGCGGAGAGTATAAGCAAGTAGGTGCCTGGTACGTCGCGTGCGGAGATCCAGAATCGCCTGGATGCAATCCCATGACTGCAAATACAGCAGCGCCAAATAAAGGATATATGTAGGAACGAACTCCCGTGTGTCTATTTATACGCCCTACATGGACGAGACGATGAAGCGATCAAAGCCGTTAAAGTCAAGTATGTCTAGTGGAGTCATTGATTTTTGTTTTTTGTTTCCATGAAGATAAATAGAACAATATATCCTTGGTTAGGTGGTGGCTTGTTAGTCACTGAGCACAGTGGTCAGATATGTGTTAACTGAGCACAGTGGTCAGATATGTGTTAACTGAGCACAGTGGTCAGATATGTGTTAACTGAGCACAGTGGTCAGATATGTGTTAACTGAGCACAGTGGTCAGATATGTGTTAACTGAGCACAGTGGTCAGATATGTGTTAACTGAGCTGAGAACAGTGGTCAGATATGTGTTAACTGAGCACAGTGGTCAGATATGTGTCAGCACAGTGGTCAGATATGTGTTAACTGAGCACAGTGGTTAACTGAGACAGTGGTCAGATATGTGTTAACTGTTGGTCAGAATGTGTTAAGAGCACAGTGGTCAGATATGTGTTAACTGAGCACACAGTGGTCAGTATGTGTTAACAGATATGTGTTAACTTGAGCACAGTGGTCAGATATGTGTTAACTGAGCACAGTGGTCAGATATGTGTTAACTGAGCACAGTGGTCAGATATGTGTTAACTGAGCAAAGCTGTCAAATATGTGTTAACTGAGCACAGTGGTAAGATATGTGTTAACTGAGCACAGTGGTCAGATATGTGTTAACTGAGCACAGTGGTCAGATATGTGTTAATTGAGCACAGTGGTCAGATATGTGTTAATTGAATACAGTGGTCAGATATGTGTTAACTGAGCACAGTGGTCAGATATGTGTTAACTGAGCACAGTGGTCAGATATGTGTTAACTGAGCACAGTTGTCAGATATGTGTTAACTGAGCACAGTTGTCAGATATGTGTTAACTGAGCACAGTAGGGACAGTGAGATATATGAGCACAGTACGTTAGTCTGGCTGCCTGGCGGATATGTGTTAACTGAGCCAGTGAGATATGTGTTAGGTGTCAGATATGTGTTAACTGAGCACAGTGGTCAGATATGTGTTAACTGAGCATACAGAGATCATCAGTGTTAACTGCATGGAATCATCCATCGTTAGTCTGGCATGGTTAGGTGTCCCTGGCAGAGATACATAGATCATCAGCTGCATGGAATCATCCATCAGCTGCATGGAATCATCCATCACCAGATATGTAGCTTTCTGCTCTGAGATTTTCCCGCCGGAGAATCAGATGGAAATTGTGCCTTTCGTCAAAACAACCCCTCTATTGCCCTTGAAATAATCTCATGCGTGATATGTCATGTTTGGTTACGCAGCGCATATGCGCCTTTGGCAGGTTCGCATTACGCAGGGGTTTTATCGCCATCAGTTGAGTTTATTGTGACCTCACGGTACATGCCTCATACATTCAACATGAGTTGCATTTATTGAGACCTCACGGTACATGCCTAATATATTCAACCCGAGTTGCCTAATACAGCCAACATACCAAGACAAACGCAACCTAACACAGATCCGATTGAATATCTTACGAGGAATTCTAATTTTTTTTTTAATCTAATGTTACCTTTTGTTGTTTTATGTAATTCCGATAGCTGCCCTAATTGAACAATAAACTATGATATTTGCTGTAACTGTTGGTATCAAGTCCACATAACTGTCAATGGGCCCCGGTCATATACTTTCTCTTTATAAACGCACTGAACTCAGTATTTGACAGCTATGAACGTCGTTGACATCGGTGTGACGTATTGGGTCGGCAGGTATGAGGAAGCTTTTATTTTGTGAAGAATACAAGTTTACAGAACAATTAGCCAGAAAAATAGAAAGGGAGTGAGGAGGGAAAGAAAGGTAGACCACGTGATAGTTAGGATGGACAGATTATGACTGAGAGTAGAACATAGCCAGAAAATATGATGATTGTGGAATGCTAGATGGAGATAGATGGGGAGAGGGAAGGAGGTTAAGTAATGGTGAGGGGAAGGAGGCAGATTAATGGTGAGGGGGAAGGAGGTAGAGTAATGGTGAGGGGAAAAGAGGTAGAGTAATGGTGAGGGGAAGGAGGTAGAGTAATGGTGAGGGGTATGAGGTAGAGTAATGGTGAGGGGTATGAGGTAGAGTAATGGTGAGGGGGAAGGAGGTAGAGTAATGGTGAGGGGGAAGGAGGTAGAGTAATGGTGAGGGGTATGAGGTAGAGTAATGGTGAGGGGGAAGGAGGTAGATTAATGGTGAGGGGGAAGGAGGTAGAGTAATAGTGAGGTGGGGGAGAGAAGGGTTGATGTACTTAAGCAAGAAGTACATCTGTTAGACTGAAACAGTGACATCAGGGGACAGAGACTGTGATTTTAAGAGGGAGAAACTAAAAGAAACATGGATGAGGGACAGGAATACATAGAAAGAGAAAGCTAGCTAGTATGACCATTGACCAAATAAGCAATTGGTCATTCAACAATTCTCGACCAACAACGCGGATGTTGAGCGCCTTGTTATTAAATCGTTATGACAATCATTGGAGGGATTTTGGGAGAGACACAAATCGACAGAATTTCAAGTGCACAGAGCAACATACTTGATGCAGTTAGTAAGAATTTCCATTTTCAAAATAGTTGAAGGTTGGTTAGCATGTGATGATTGGTATGTAGCAGAAGCATGGTCTGCACCAATCAAATGACGTATTGATTGATTGATTGATTGAGCACCCGCTGTAATGACTATATGGTGTGCGGATTGAATGAGTGAAATAAGAGTATACAGGTCTATACACTCGCATATACAGAGCCTCTTTCACTTTTCCTTCGCTGATTCTCTCTCTTTCTCTTAATTATCCTCCTCAAATTACTTCTATATCCCTCAATCACAAACATACACTCTACAAGCTCGATATTCTGCTCCTCATTCATAGCTGCTATTTCTATCGTCCACTCTTTTGATTATCAGAAGTGATGACCTTTCCATCCCACCCACCCAGTCATTCTGTACCCGGAGGCTGATCACCACGTGTTCTGGCACCCTACACTACTCACCCACCCAGTCATTCTGTACCCGGAGGCTGATCACCACGTGCTCGTGCACCCTACACTACTCACCCACCCAGTCATTCTGTACCCGGAGGCTGATCACCACGTGCTCGTGCACCCTACACTACTCACCCACCCAGACATTCTGCACCCGGAGGCTGATCACCACGTGCTCGTGCACCCTACACTACTCACCCACCCAGTCATTCTGTACCCGGAGGCTGATCACCACGTGCTCGTGCACCCTACACTACTCACCCACCCAGTCATTCTGTACCCGGAGGCTGATCACCACGTGCTCTGGCACCCTACACTACTTACACATCCAATGCTCAAGAAAGAAAACCGATCAGTCACGGCCTGAGATAGCCAGATAGAGACAGGAAGTTCCTTGTTGTTGTGAAAGATAAGAGATACCAGCGTAATGTTTAGGCTCCGACTAACGTCTGGTCTGTTCTAAAGGTGTCTATTGCCTGTGAGTAAACATTCCGCTCGTGCTATAACTAGAGACCTCAGGTGTACTAGTGATGTTTCTTGTGGGACATGGCAAAATATAACGAGAACCAATCAACGTTTGTTTTAAGGGGTAGTCATTTTCAAAATACGCTCATTTGGGTACTTGTACAACCCACAGTACAACCTCTCATATTGATCGGGATACGCTCATTTGGGTACTTGTACAACCCACAGTACAATCTCTCATATTGATCTGGATACGCTCATTTGGGTACTTGTACAACCCACAGTACAACCTCATATATTGATCAGGATACGCTCATTTGGGTACTTGTACAACCCACAGTACAACCTCACATATTGATCGGGATACGCTCATTTGGGTACTTGTACAACCCACAGTACAACCTCTCATATTGATCGAGACCAAACCAAGACACATGGACTGTACATACCTGATGCTTATGATTATGCTGGAGTGATTGAGACCATGATCAGACGGCCACTGAGACTAGGCCACCTGGTTCTACTTCCTCTGATTCGCTTGTTCCATAAAACGACTACATTTAGCTTCTGTATCTCCATAACACAATGGATGGCTTGTACCATACATCCCCTATAATTACCTCCTGTACCATATAGCCCCTATATTTACCTTCTGTACCATACAGCCCCTATATTTACCTTCTGTACCATACAGCCCCTATATTTACCTTCTGTACCATACAGCCCCTTTATTTACTTTCTGTATCCCAATAACACATGCATTACGTTAGCAGTGACATGGCACCTGTGTCATATGACAATAATAACCCACGTCAGCAGACCTATTCATGATGAGACCTAGAGTCAGTCATTTTAGCAATCACTCAGTCAAGCTGAACTTATGGGTGTGACAGCTAACAACTGGACTATTTGGTTTGAAATATGGACGATTATGCACACACAGCCAGAATGATGTTCAGCTTTACTGACTTATTGATTGGTCGATGGATTGATTTCCTATCAGGAGAAATAACCAAGCGGGGTGAGGGCCGAATAACTGAGCTTTGGGTCTACATGTAGACGTACTGCCACATGCACACACCCTCTCCTCCCCTTATCTCGAAATGATTTGTCTGTCTGTCTCTGTCTGTCTGTCTCTATCCCTCTCATTCTCTCTCTCCCAGGTAACATACTGCGCCCAGGTAGCCCAGCAATCAATCCCCACTTAAACACCCCACACCAAACACACATACATGGTGTCGTTTATGCAACCTCGAAAGTCAAATAGAGACAGGTAGTTAGAAGCGAGTTGTTTGAGGCACCTATAAGCGCTCGATCTATTCCGGTGGATTCGCTGCTTCCATTGGGCCAACAGAGACAATAGTGTAGTGGAACACAGCCGGAAATCCCCCATGGTGAGCCGACTGCATGTGAGAAAACACGGCGCTTCTGTTATGAGCAGAGACTGCAAGTGTAAGGGAGATTAGTGCTGGTCATAGCCTGCGTGAGAGATGGTCAACCAAGGATTTCAATTGCTTATTTTGGGAGCCTGAAGAGATATTTTAGCAACACCCTGCTGCATAAATAGAGACTTCACCCCAAGTGTATTTTGAAGGCGGAGTGTGTGCCTGGTTATGTGGGCCGTTGTTATCGTTCATTTGGAGGTAGTCAGAGGCAGCTTAAAGGCAATACACTGAGGAGGGAGGTCCACTTTGTGCATGCATATGACTTAACATCAGCGCAAGGACATGCGGAATAAAGTTGGTAAGTGTTTTCATTTATAGTCGGGGCAGTTGATATGGTATGGTGTGTATATTGAAGCTCGATTATAAAAGCATGTTTCTTTATCGCTAATTTTCTATTATTTCAAGCAGAGAGTTTAATAGACTGGTGTTATTGGAGAAAAGAGAGTGATCCATTGAATGACCAATAATTGATTGATTGAATGAATGATATATTTAATGGTCGATTCCTTCGTTAATTCATTGATTCTTTCATTCTGTCTTTCATTCATTCATTGATTGATGTTTTTCATTAATTCATTCATTTATTCACTGAGTTATGATATAATGATTCGCTGTCATGGTTTTTCAAACGGCTGACTGAATCGTAGCGGAGGTACTGGCTGACACGTCGACACATTGCCCCATACGCACAATTATGATCCACTCCCTAACCCTAATCTCTTCAGTAATCGTGTGAACTTTTTATTAGCTGGATTCCTTCTTTATCTTGACACAACCAGCGTATTAAATGACTGCACCTTAAACTGCTCCTATACATCGTCATGGGGTCATGAGGTCATGGGGTCAGGAATTCCTAGGCCTGGAAACGATTAACATATGTTATCTGCCACTTAAGTTCGATGTATGTTTGCTTTGTCAACCTTATAATGTGGACACACAATGTGTACTGCAATGTTGAATGATTAAACATACATAGCATAACAATAAAACATGACATACACCCTCTCATCGTGTGAACCATTGCTGTTGCCATGAACATGAGAAAACGCCTTTTCGGAGGAAACAAGACGTTGTAAGATGGTTGAATGACGCGAGGCAGGGTCATCAACTCGTGATAAGCTTAGTATTTTATGATGTCATATTGACTCCATCTGCTGAACGTTACAAGACTGGCTTTGCGTGCCTGTCCTGATCCCCGTGGTATGAGCCATGTAGACACATTTTTCCCCTATTAATCGCATCATATGAAATGTGACAGTGATTACACGATGGTGTTTCCGCTCTGTTTGGCATGTTTGACGCTATAGCGACACAGCCAGGTCTACATCACAATCAGACAACCATATGCCATGACAACTCCATGGTGATTTCATCCTGTCGTTCTGGATTTGCCTCACTTAATCGGCCTCTTCGCAAGCTCTAGTTTATCTTGCGACCACCTGGCAGCGATACTGATTTTAAACCGGAAGCAGGGTCATGTTTTGTGGCTGTCAAGCTGTCATTGCGTTGTTAGTGCATTAGCGATGCTGTTTGTGTTGCGTCCTTGTGTTAGTGCATTAGCGATGCTGTTTGTGTTGCGTCCTTGTGTTAGTGCATTAGCGATGCTGTTTGTGTTGCGTCCTTGTGTTAGTGCATTAGCGATGCTGTTTGTGTTGCGTCCTTGTGTTGCGCGATTCTATTGCTGTCAAAAGACACCAAAGACTTCCCTGAAAGTGTTGAGTGTATTTGGAATTGTTCTTGAGTTCAGCTGAACGCTGTCAAGAGGCGATGAGCACAGAAAACAATGCAAGTCTGTTTGAGAACCAGCCTGACTTTGTCTCGATTGCAGCATTTGCATCCATCCATTCGTTATAAGTGTGTGTGATTGTTATTAAATGTACACCATGTCATTTATATCTCCTTCCAAGTGGAAGGTACTCCGGCTGAAAAGACAAGGGAACCTCCTGCTCTAGTTACAATAGATCTCAGCTTGTAGTGTTAGCGAGAATTGCCCTTTGCAACACAGGTGTTATGGAGTTGGTTTGGGAAGACGATAAAGACAACATTGATAAAGAGAGAATAGCTTTGAGCATAGACGGCCAGAAGATTACCTTCCCAGACCCCAGAAAACTCACTGCATGGCAGACAGACATGTCAAGTGTACCTCAGCTCACAGAAACTTACTGCCTTATATATCTAATGACCACTTGCATATGGAATTCAAGTGTTATTTTTTGGTAACTAGAGCAAGGTATTTCCGTGTCTTTCCGATAACTTTTCAGCCGGGGTACCCTCCACTTGGAAGGAGATAGCGATGAATAAAATTTAGTTGGTACTCTTCATGTAGGGCTTTGGTCATTGATATTTTTTACAACAAGTGTTAGAGGGGTCAAGTACCTCATGGCCCGGAACCAAAGCAAATTTAATGGCTGAATATATTTAACAGTACTGGGTAGTGTGCGCTTCTCGCAATTTGTATACGGTTAGTACATGGTGAGAACTCTAACGTTATTAGATAATGTCAAACCGTTTAGGATTATATGTTTTACGAGATATGTCAACGCTTTCGCTTTGAAATGGTAATTTAGTCACATCATAGATAGAGAAAATGCACGCGACAAACTTAACATAATGCATATTGTCCATGCCCCCGGAAAACGTGAGGCTACACCATGTTAGGCTTGCCATCCGGGCCTCATAGGCCGCCAACAGTGTCTTCACCTCATGATTTCATCGTTCAATCATCAACGCGTGTATAACACAGTGATCGCAAGAAGAAGAGGCTCGGCGCTCGGAAGCGTGGCATCGGTAACCGAGCACCGCTGGGCGTCCGTCCATTAATGGTTGAAGATGTAACAGTGATTAGCGCTAACGGCTACAGCAGCAACCGGTTACATCCCGTGGGTAGAGATGTAATTAGCGCTAACCTGCTACAGCAGCAGCCGGTTACATCCCGTGGGTAGAGATGTGATGATAACTGATCATTCTTTATTACATGTGGTGGGCGCGTTATGAAGGCTGAATGGCTGCTGCATCTCTTCCGAACCTTATTTCATTCTGGATGGCATGACTCTTGAGTCTGATTACATCAGTTAACTAGCAGCAGCTTAGAGGGTGTTGACGAACCGGACATGACGAAGGGAGTTCTACATACTGAATACAATTATACAGACTGTCAATTTTCTGAATTGCTTGTACAAAAAGCATGTTCAAGCAAAGAGGAATACTGTTTTGACAGCACCTGTAATTACCAAATTTATAAAACGATATCCTTTTCAAAAGCCAATACCCTGGCGATGAAAGACGCATATTGCAATGTGTTAAAGGATATGACCAGGGGGAAGCACCGATTACTGATATATCGTGGACAGACACAAATTCAAAGGTAGAATATTGGTCATATTACTTGCGCCAGATCATTTCATTGTAATGCCTCTCTGAAAGTAATGGAACAAGGTAAATGCACACACTGCTGTCTATACGCCGAGTCCGGTTATGCATATAGAGCCGCAACAGAATAAATTCGAGCAGCAGCCCGATAAATAAATTATGCCCCCTTGATATTTTGGAAGGCAGGGTGGGTGATGGCGTTTGTGCTTAGTGATCTCGACAGATTGATAGTTGAATATTACTGGAAGTTAATGAGTGGAGAGAATCAGATGCCGCCTAGGTGCAATTCTGTGACAGTAAAATGGTTTACTTTCAATTAAAGTATATGATATTATATGGAATACCGCCCTCATGTGTGGCCACTTGTAGCATTAATCAATTCACATGTTGAGGTCCATTTAGAGCCCGGCATTAAGATAGTGTGCGATAAATCTGACCAACAAAAGCAATCCTTTTTTGAGTAATCGCTATAAGATGATTGAGCTGACCGCCAGAGGGCGTTATGTACCGGAAGCTGTAATTTCTCAGATACCATATAGATCCCTTCACAATCAATTCGCTTTGTGCTAATAACTTTCCAGCCCTGCTCTAAGTCTGCACCCCCACCCCCGGTTACGCTTATGAACCATTGGCGCTTGATAGATAAAAAAAGTTTTATATATCCGTTTTAGTTTGATGTATAAGTAACTCGCTGCAATCCAACTTAATCAGTTTAACAAGTGCAAGCGATAAAGTTGGCAGGGTCTGTGCCAGCAAGCGGCTTCAAGCTATCATATACACGCGTATCAAATTACACTGCCACATCGGGCTCTTGTTTATTGTTGTATTATGGACCATTTGTCATTTGGGATGATGTTGTCCACGCAGAGGAATAACATTAAGTACAGTACTTCCTAGGGCTATAGTCACTTGGATCAGGGATATTATACATTTTGTGACATTATTCATAGGTTCCACGTTCTTCACAATAAACCTTGCACCGAAGCCAAGCTATAAACCAGTATGGTTAAAGGGACCGACACAAGATGAGACGTGTGGATCCCGTGGTGTCGAAACATAAACCATCAAAGTGAGACATGAAATGTGCTCCACGAGGGGTTACTCGATATCTCTTTCATTGCAAGATAACTGTTTCAATATCTTTCAGGCATGGGCTGATTTTTATGAAGAATATATAATTTACTGTTTAAAGTTCCTCGTGTATTTTGTCGCATTCCATGGAAGCCATACGACGTCGTATCTAACTTCATGTTTTGTGCATTGGTGTTCTAATCCAGCTTACCTTATTAAGTAAATACCACCTGTATCTTCATACAGTACAATTATTTACGTTTAAGTCTATGATGCGTCTGACCATGTGACCTTACAAGGGATATCTTATGATGCCTCTCTTACCTTCAACAGGCATGAAGAGTCTGCCTTTCATTTATGCCTTCAGGCTCATGAGCTTAGATCCCAATGACCCAATAACAGCTGACTTTTGTTTAACTAAATTATCATTATTATTCTACTCTTGTTATGACCGTGAGCTGAAGATTCTATGTCATTGCCAATAAAGCGTCGATATTTCTCACAACATGTATTATTCAGCTTCTCTAAACTTAATCACACCTCTACGCATTTCGAGTCTGCCTTCAATCTATATAATTGGTCGGTAAGTTTGTGCCAATCTTTGTAATTGGTCGGTAAGTTTGTGTAAATCTATATAATTGGTCAGTAAGTTTGTGTCAATTTATATAATTGGTCAGTAGCTTTGTGTCAATTAATATAATTGGTCGGTATGTTTGTGTCAATCTATACAATTGGTCGGTATTGTACTTTTTTTTCACTGTCTGTCATCATTACTATGTGAAAACTTAGATATATTTCTTACCCAATGACAGTGTGAGATAATTTTGTCACGGTTTTATTTATTGTTCGCCATTTGCGGGTCGATTCACTGTACAAAACATCTGAAACACTCAAAACCTATTTGTGAACTCATTTACATAGCAGAGCTAACATTCCTGAAGCTGAAACTTGAACTGAAAGGTGAACCTCATTTAATGCCATTTAGGCGCGTAAAATCATGGGGTAATTTTTTTCAATGCAACGCGAATTGATGAATTGTGACTTTCTGTGTTACATTGAGACTTATGACTGTCTGAGTTACATTGAGACTTATTAATGACAGCCTGAGTTACATTGAGACTTATGACTGTCTGAGTTACATTGAGACTTATGACTGTCTGAGTTACATTGAGACTTATGACTGTCTGAGTTACATTGAGACTTATTAGAACCATGGGGAAATATTGACATGTTATATGTTGTTCCCTAAACTCACGTGACGTGTCACGTGAATCAGCCTTAAAAATATATTCTGGCAACACACCGCAGCAATGATAATGACTTGTCCCCTCGTGTCTTCTGAAGGCTGAGTGTGTGAGGAAGTTGGTGCTTGGCGATATTGAAGCCCACAGAGCAGTAGTCGAAGGCGACTTGTAGCCAATGCAAATTGAAAAAAAGACTCAGGGTCGTCCAGATGTGATGCTATGAATGGATTGTCGTAAATGCAAGGCTATCTGAAATCTGGCTGGTACGTGTTGCCGTTTGTTGTGTTCGGGAGGATGGGATAATGAACCAGTAGACATGATGTGCAGTTGATTTCACGGACCACTATTGTCAGCGTAGCGCATATGAGCCTCAGGCAAGATAATTTGGCCCACGATGGGATACATATTAAGTGTCAGAAGTGACAATATTGAACAAGGCGCCAGTCTAACGACATATCAATGAGGCATCTTTGGCAGAAATACGCCGACAATTGGTTACCAATCGCATAGAAATCTTTGTCGTCAGATAAAACGACTCTTCCATGGCTTTGTAACCAGTCGGCGCGCGAGCTGTTTTTAAATGTATCAGCTGAATGACAAGAATCCCTCTGACCGGGATCAGTCTGACATCTGATGAATTCAAGGGAAGTTGGTTTTTCAGTAGACACTGGTGATATAGGCTGTTGCACTAACGGACTGTGAGAGCTATAGCAAGTTCAGCCGTTAGGGCAACCTAACAAACCATCACACGGCCAGCGTAAATAACGCACTCGTTAACATTTACACTTAGCTCATTAACTCATTTAGGCGATCTATCAGGCACTTTTGTCAAAACTTTTTGATTCGGGACAAAGTCGGGTATGTCATGGTCAACTCATTTCTGAAAGTTCCGCGCCATGCTAATGATGCGTGGATATATCTCCGTTGCTCTTTGTCATATAAGGTAATGTTACCGTCGTCCAGTGTCATCTGTTGTTATGTTACCGTCGTCAAGTGTTATATGCTGTTATGTTACCGTCGTCAAGTGTCATCTGTTGTCATGTTACCGACGTCCAGTGTCATCTGTTGTTATCTTAACGTCGTCCAGTGTTACCTGTTGTTATTTTGCCGTCGTCCAGTGTTATCTGTTGTTATCTTAACGTCGTCCAGTGTCATTTGTTGTTATGTTACCGTTGTTCAGTGTTATTTGTTGCTATGTTACCGTCATTTGTTGTTATGCTACCTTCGTTCAGTGTTATATATCGATAGGTTCTCCAATCCGTTCTTCATTGGTTATCATCACGGGTCAGCAGATACGCAATTAATGATATCAACACACGTGTTACATCAAAATCCGTCACGCAATTGTGTTGCCTGTGGCACCTGTATCATGACTATCCTAACACCAGGGTTTATCCAGACCTTATAAATGTCACCTGGAATTGGCCATTATATGATGCTAATTAATGGCATTAAAGGTGACATCACCTGCCGTTGTCAGGCTTTCCCTACAGCCGTGGCTCAAGGGAGGATATGTTGGTTGATCTTTACGGAACCAAACCGTTATTCCATGAACCTGACCGGACTTTCTGGTCTGGAGCTTGGGATCTCATGGTCTGGTGCATGGGACCTCCTGAACTGTTGCCTGAGACCTCCTGGGCTGGTGCATGGCAACTCCTGTGCTGGTGCATAGGACCTACTGGACTTGTTCACGGGACCTTCTGGTCTGGAGCCTGGGATCTCATGGTCTGGTGCACGGGACCTCCTGAACTGTTGCCTGAGACCTCCTGGGCTGGTGCATGGAACCTCCTGGGCTGGTGCACGGGACCTCCTGATCTGGGGCCTGGGACCTCCTGGGCTTGTTCACGGGACCTCCTGGCCTGGTGCATGGGGTCGGTGCACGAGCTGATGCCAATCAAGTAGTGATGTGATTCTTTATTGCGCCGTGTTAGGCTGATAGCACTTGAAAACCTATAAACCAAAGTATGACGATGTCATTTATCTGTTAACATCACAATCATGATGTGAACGAATCGTGGCCAAAAATACAGACAAATATTGGTACAAATATCAACGGAGCGTCTGCAATCAGGCGATCACTCGGTAAGCAATGGACCAACGCAGGTGAATGCGCATGCCGCTGTCTCAACAAGGAGCCCAATTACATATGTAGAGCGAAGTACATGTTCTAGTTACACCCCGCTGCGTAATAATGGGTTTGCCCCTACTGTCTTATGAAGGCCGAGTGTGTGAGGGAATTGGTGCTTGATACAGTAGATGTTATTGCCGTCCACAAACAGTTGTCTAAGGCAGACATTTGTATCGATTCTGATCCAGTTTGTGTCTGGATGCAATTCAGTCTATGGATATATCTCAATGTACGGACATCTGAAGTATCGCAAATCAATGTTTCCGTTGGTTTGTCATATTAAGGATGATTTTTTAATGAGCCAATCGATGTGAAAGGCGGTTGGTACAATCGGTAAAATTTCATAAACTATTGTTGAGGTATTTCTTATTCAGTCGCAGACGACATGAGTAATATATTGGGTACCTGCAATGGTATTGTTGATTTCCATGCTTGCATGTCAGCGAAAGGTAGCGACAATGAAGCTTGTCTTTAAGCGCATTTGCTATCCGATTTTGACTTTGAATTGCATACAGACATTTGCCGTCAGATCAAATGACTTTTGTTGCATGGCAAATATACTCATGACCGAGATCATTAGAAATCTAGTGCAATAATAGACCCTTGATATTTAGGCTATTGTGCTGATAGACTATCACAGCACGTGCTGAGGATATTTGTCTGCTTGGTTGAGCCGTTGAGGCAACACAAAACCCTTCACAGAACCTTCACATCATCAGCAATAATACGTCGTCCTTATTCAGTAAAGGCTACAATGTTTCACACAGAGCATTCCAATAATCAGACCATGAAACAACACACATCTCAACAGCGGCCCTTATACATCTTCACACATTAAAGCGTTTATGTTCCAGGTTATCAGGTTTCGACCCGAGATCCCCTGACCTAGCTGACAGTTCTCGTTAGAAATTTTGGGCTTTGATTCATATAGACACTATTTGAATCCGTTTGAATCGAATCTTAGATAGTATTTGCTTTGATACAAAAATGCGAGCTATTACGCTGGCTCCTTGAGACGGGGGGAGACCCAAATCTTGTGTCTATGGGGAGCCAAATGGTCATAGTGTTGACAGCTCTAATTGAGGTGGTGTTTCTGTGTGTGGCATATGAGTTGTTGAGATCTGTTTTGTGTTTGAAATGTTAGATATGCCTGTCGGAATTGAAGAGTAACTGACAGAGAAAAAATACACATGATGAAAGCAGGGAAGGGAGAAAGTTAGAAAGCGTATGGTAACGAAGATGAGTAGAAATTATGTGGAATTAAGGGGGAAAAAATGAAAACCTACATACATTTAATCAGCCATGAAGTCAGACATTGACCAAGACACTTATTGTGTCAGCTCGTGAAATGAGCAATCATTAAGTCCAGAAGCTGATCAGTTCGTCAGTAACACGTAATGGCTAGTCAATACGTCAGTTATACATTCTGGCTTGGACAAAGGAGTACAAATAGACAGTTATCATGCTAATGTGATACAGACGATGGTGACAAGAGAAAGGGCAGACTGAGATAGCAAACAAGAAACAGAATCAAGAGTTATTGCTAAAGAGAATAAGATAACGGTAAAATGGGGCAGTTTGGGAGAGACCAAGAGGAATGTGGGGGATAGAAACGGTATGGGAGTTAAGAAGGTCAAAGGTAAAATTGGTGGAGAGTCAATCCATTTACCAGACAGCCGATTCTGTCAGCTGGGCAGTTCATTAGTCATTGAGAACCGTCTGCTCATCAATCATACTTTTAGTCAGTCTGTCAGTCTGATATCTAGTCAATTAATCAGTCCCTCAGTGTGCCGGCTGGTCATTGCTCGTCACTCATTCTAACAGCTACAAAAACTCCGCAATCATTCAGTATTAGAGCTAGCCAAATGCATGAGACATTCATTCCGGCAACTTGTCGTTTCGTCATGCATTCATTCCGGCACCTTGTCGTTTCGTCAGGCATTCATTCCGACACCTTGTCGTTTCGTCATGATAGCATTAAGACATCTCTGTCAATCATTCAGCAGTCAACAAAGTTCTCTTGAATAGTAGACAGGTGCTCCTGGGACAACTGAAATTGAAAACTAGTTAGAATATCTGATATTTTTTCCCTTTCTTTGCATGGTGTATTTACGTCAATGTTAGCTTTTTTTCACCTATTACGGTTGAAATGACTGTCTCTGAGTGACAAAAGTACAGAACGTAAAATTTACGCAGAATTTCATCCCACAAGTAAGATGAAACAAAACAGGAACAGCTAGCTATTACAATGCTAAAAGAAAGAGTGCGTAACAAGGATAAAGGTTGTAATTAATGAAATCAGTTCCTCCTTAGTCCACCAGGTCTGTATTTCCTGCTAGTGATTGCTGAAATACGTCACCTCACACAAACGCCAGTCAGTGTTACTCTTATGTTCTCGAGCCTAGTACCCGCTCTTAAATGATAGTCGCGAATTGTTGCAGTCACAATGATTGTACATGAGTTCCTCGAAATCAAGCCGCTGCAAATTAAAACGTCAAAAATAGTGTTTTGACTGAAAATAACACTCATTAGAAACCTACCGAGGAGTTTACTACATGTTGTTGTAAAATGACCCCTCATACAAACGCTAAGCTAAGTGTCTCGTTATTTTACACTGTGCACGAATATCACGTCAACATTAGGTTCAAGGCTATATTTGCCAATGGATGTATGAGTAATTATGGCTACCGAAGCTTTGGAAACGCTCACTTTGTGATGATAAGCGATGATCATGCTTCACCCAGAAAGCAGACGACATCTTGACAGGTAGATCAACCAATGAGAGCTCTGTTCGCGCTTGTTTTTGGCCCCGTTGGTTTCCTGTTTATGCCTTATGGGAGTTTGCTGAGCATTCAGGGATGATTAACAAAAGGCTACAATGGTAATGAATGTTTGCGGTGTTCACTTTTCTGTTGAATCATAGTCACTAATCCGACTAACTAGGCATGCTAGTCTAATTGGAAGGCTATCTATTTATTATGCAATCACTCATCACAAGTAAAACCCATCTCAGAATCGATTATTTGGCAAAGCTCATAATGTATCTCGTTTTTTCCAATTCCATCTTTATACAAATCATGTGATGCCAATGAAAACCGCAATTAAGTCATTCGCACTAACTTGCATAACTTCCAGAAGCTGTCTCGCTCTAAATGAGCCATCCCATCAAGGTACGTAATGTAATGCAAGTAGAAAGAGGGAATCTTACTTCTTGCTGACGCTAAAAAGCTATGTTCTGCTTAGGACAGGGGTGTTATTGTGGTGTGATTAGCATCGTGCGTGAACACTTTGTGATATGTCGAACATGGAGCATTGTTTAGCCAGAGGTAGATGCTTGACCGTACACAGCCAAAAACTCAGTCTGCGGACGGTGCTCTCTATGTAGATGTTCTATGTACTCTTCTGTATACAGAATGCCTACACAGACTCTTTGCCGTTCTCAGCTGCTCTACTTTACACAGACACACTAACCCGATACAATACACATGT
Source organism: Urechis unicinctus (assembly GCA_034190875.2). NCBI lineage: Eukaryota > Metazoa > Annelida > Polychaeta > Xenopneusta > Urechidae > Urechis > Urechis unicinctus. Next base: position 70,485,698 of record CM067351.1, read on the forward strand.
TGTGGAGTTCTCAGGCTTTCCAACTTGCTACTGATGGCAGTCTATTTGAATACTGCTGCGACCCTTGAAAGCACTTGGATCCTTAAATACGGTTTTAATAAGCGCCACAATAGTAGGTTGTTATGTTTGCATGCGTAGGCCGAGACACGGTAGCGTATACTGCATATCTTACTACGCTTCAACTCAATGCGCGCGCAGTTGATCAATCAGATTGATAACTAGCTAAAATTATGAATTTACCAATAGAAGAACCATTTCAGGGATATGCGAATTTGGCGCCAACCCGTAATACTGTTATATTTCAAGAAAAGATGATGTCTGACACATGATTTGTTTCACCGCCCTTTCCGCCTTTTCCGCCCTTTCCCCCTACCCCCTACTCCATGCGCATCGGCTTCTGCGCGGGCTAGGATTCGCGTAGCGTCAAACATATCTGCCATGGAGATTATCCAATCCTAACAAACAAGCTACATTATATCAGTATCCAACACACCTGAAACTCCCCATTTTACCAAAGGCGAAGTCTTCTCCATTGCATACGCTCAGACGTACCGAGAGCCATTCCCAACCCTACCTGACACCTACACTGCGCAGTTACCCAATGCCTCAGATATCAAACGTGCCCTTTACAGCCGGAGAGGGCCAGGTAGAGACAGGTAGCTCCTGGTAGTAGTGAATGACGAGAGATAGCAGCGTGTTATTTGAAGCTCTGATTAACGTCTGATCTACTGCCGGAGATTCGTTGCTTCTCCTGAGGAAACCAAAACAATAGGACGTGAGTATAGAGTCTGGAATCCCCTGAGGCGAGCTGATTGCTGGCCAGATAATACAGCGCTCCTATTAAAAGTAGAGGCTCCAAATGTAACGGTCATTTATGCTAGTTAGAGCTCGCGTGAGAGATGGGAGGAAACGACGAGAACTAGTCAACATTTATATCAGTGGATGGGAATATCAGTATAAAGAATGACTGATGTTCTAGCTAAAACGCTATCAAAGCCTTTACAACAATTCAGGAATACTGAATTTAGACAAATATATTTCTTTAAACCCGATATCATGTTTGAATACTAAAATATTGGCAACGAAAGAAATACACTGCCATTCGTCAAGAAAACACCTTATACTAGTTGAGAGCACTTGATAAACTCTAACTCTTAGCATGCCGGAGTCACTGGTCTGTAAACAACACAGACATGGTGTAAAACGATCATGTACAGGCCATATCTATCAGTCAATAGATTGACTTCGATGCAACGATGTATGAAAGCCTTCAGGTAAGAGTCATAAGTTTTTCATCTTAATTGGAATTTTATTAATTGGATAAACCATTGTAAATGTATAGCTCATTAAGTCGCTGTCGGTATTTCATAGCCGTACCTGGGATATATATAGCATTTCTTTAGACGAAATGGTGTTTATCTGTACAGCTGTGACGTTAAGGCAACGTTAACTTACTTCACCTGTCCCTTGCTTGGCTAGCCTGAAATATGACCCATGCGTTTGTTTTGGCGATTAATAGAATACTGTTAATAATGGGGGCACATATTGTGATGTGTGCGGAAGTAGAGTCTGGTATGGTAAACGTATTCTACTATGTCCTATAATGTAACATCTGATGTTTTACCTCCTTCGTCCTGTGTTATCTGTGGTTATGCCGTCGTCGTCCTGTGTTGTCTGTTGTTATACCTCCGTCGTCCTGTGTTATCTTTTGTTATACCTCCGTCGTCCTATGTTGTCTGTAGTTATAGCTCCGTCGTCCTGTGTTGTCTGTTGTTATACCTCCGTCGTCCTGTGTTATCTGTTGTTATACCTCCGTCGTCCTGTGTTATCTGTTGTTATACCTCCGTCGTCCTCTGTTATCTGTTGTTATACCTCCATCGTCCTGTGTTGTCTGTAGTTATATCTCCGTCGTCCTGTGTTGTCTGTTGTTATACCTCCGTCGTCCTGTGTTGTCTGTTGTTATATCTCCGTCGTCCTGTGTTGCATTTTGTTATATCTTCGTCGTCTTGTCTTATCTGTTGTTGTGTCTCTCGTTCTGTGTTGTCTGTTGTTATACCTCCGTTGTCCTGTGTTGTTTGTTGTTATACCTCCGTCGTCCTGTGTTATCTGTTGTTATATCCCCGTCGTCCTGTGTTGTCTGTTGTTGTGCCTCTCTCGTTCTGTGTTATCTGATGTTAAATAATGACTTTAATAGGGACATCACATACCTGTGCATGCCTTCCACTACAGCCTTCCTCAAGGGAGTGTTATGTTTTGTTGTCCAGTAGGGGGCCACTGAAGCGGTGAGTCTTAATGGGATTGCTTAACTGGCCTTCTCTAAAGAGACAGATCTAGCATGTGGCTCGTTTTCTCCGTTAAGCTCTTGAATATGAGGTCAATCGGACCAGATAGAGGTTGCAAGTAGGTGAGTTACTTCGTTATACTTGAATCCCAATATTAGGTCAATTACCCCTCGACCTTCGAGAACAAGAGAGAATGCTGGCCGGTGCAAAACACGCTTTATTGGGTACCTCGGAGGACCCAAGAACAGTGAGGTGTTGACAAGATATACAAGAATCATAGTACAAACAAATATCAAATAGTTATAGATTACAGAAAGGAAATGAGAGGTACTCTAGAAAGTGTAGTTAGGTAGTAGACACGAGATTATGTAAGAAGAGCGAAAAGGAAATGGCCAGGAAGGCCAGCCTAAACTATTATTAGTTACCTCAAAGAACCTTATGAGTTGTAATTGCCATCACTCTCAACTTGCAAGCATCATTTTGCCGTATCAACTTTCTAAGTAAACGCTGGTGGTTTCAAGACGGATAATTTGCTCTGGTGGTATCAAGTGCGATAAGTCAATTCATTCAAGTTCGGTATAATGTGCGCGTAGTTCACAGCGTGACATTTGACCTCATACCCTGGGCTTTTTATGCCCCCATGCGTACTTACTTTAACGAGTCAACCGACCACACAAAAGTCAACAGAGAAGGTCGTTAGAATGCTTCACACATTAACGGCCTTTAAGTTCCAGGCCATCAAATTCCGCTCCATGTGTTAGTTGACAAGTCTCGCGAGAAATATCGTGATTTGGTCCATATTGGCATTGTTCCAATCTGTATGAATCGCATGACTGATAGTTCTCACTGTGGTGCATCAAACAAGCTGGAATAGTGGCTCGTTCTGAGCGATGGGAGTCGAAGAACTATTGTCTGTGAGGAGGAGTCAAAAGGGCACTCATTACACGTTAAATTGCTTAAAAGGGCACTCATTACACGTTAACTAGCTCAAAAGGGCACTCATTACACGTTAAATTGCTCAAAAGGGCATTCATTACACGTTAAATTGCTCAAAAGAGCACTCATTACACGTTAAATTGTTCAAAATCTGACAACTCTGATTCTTGTTAGCTTAGGTGTATATATGTTTGGCATGTAAGTCGTGGATTTGTTTTGTTTGGCGTGAATTGTGAGAAACCTGTGAGAGTCGAGGAGAAACATTGCCTTACAAACCAGAAAAAAGGATGGGGGCAGGAGAAACAGTGATAGGGAGAAATCGAGCCTTAATTAGTCAACAGTGACATAAGGAGTGATAGACTGAGGTAGACAGCACGAGGCTTGTTAATTTATCAGTCATTTATAGTGGCAGGTTCTCAATTGTCAGTCCATTCCGCAGTCATTGGAACTAGCAGTAAGTCCACGCATCATTCTGGCAGCTTGTCAATTCCTCATTCATTCATTGTACCAGTTCGTCACCTCCTGTAGATATTTGAATTATCTATTTCTGTTTAAGTAGGTATTTTGACATATGAGACCTAAACATGGCCTCACTTGTTTCAATATTTTGTATTTTTTGTCTTTCATTGTATGTTCTTTTCATGAAAGCGATGCATATATTTAAATCGGGCATCACGACACAGTTATAGAAAAGATTACCGTTGCTTCATGATAAGAGTGTGTGATGTTGAAAATGCACGTAAAGCAGTAATCACGTCCCTCTGCCTTACCCATTTATAGGGAATAATCCAATCAGTCGGTCTTATCTGAGTGAAATTGATTCATCCTTTAGTGCCCTCAAATGTGGCCGTTACAGCACAATGGTTGTCAAGAGATTGATAAGGGCAATTTTTTAAGCTGTGAAAATAGTGCTGCTGTTCTGTGTATACTGCACGTGAGTGGTGGGGTACGCTAAGTAATAATGCGCCTGGCTGGTCCGTGACATGGGGAGTCTTGTTACTCAGTCATGCCCGAGCATAAAACATCGCGCTTAACTGGCGGCAGCGGGTTGTTGAACAAATAATAATATGCGTTCATGCGGAATTAAGCTGTTGCTTCATTAGAAAAACAAATGCTTGGACAAACATCATACATTCATCACGATCTGGGTGCTATTTGCCAAAGGAATCATAAACAATTGAGTCTGCTGAAGCTTGGGAAGCGGTCGCATTGAGATGCTAGGCTATTGTAAAGCGAGCGGGGACCAATGCCCCGCCCTGGGAGCAATCGACATTGTGACAGGTGAATCAACCAAAGACAGCTCTGTTCGTGTAAGCATGTGGTGTCCTTATTTTTAGACCTGTTGGTTGGCTATATGAGAGTTTACTTTGCATGAAGGGTCGATGACCCAAGGGCTGCAATGAATGCCTGCGGAGTTAAATGTCTGGGGACGTTCTAATCACTTAGTTGGACTAACTGCACAGGCTGGTCCACTCTGAAGCGGGTCGATGTTTAATCTCATCACTCGTCATGTGTCAATCTCGTCAAAGAAACGATTGGTTAACAGACCTCTTAATGTATCTCAAACTTTCCGATTTTATCATCAGTCAAATCGCGTGATGCCAATAATATCGCATTGAAGAAGTCATTCACACCCACTTGCGCAGGACCGGTCACGTGACCTCCTGTAGCCCGTGACTAGAGTGAGATATCGTGTTATCTTTTCCTTCTGATCGCTGCTCATTAGATAAGCAGTGACCATTTAATGGGTCATATGATTTAACTTTCTGTAGAACTCGACACAGACGCTCGACCTGCACAAACGCCCTACCTACACAGACGCTCTACCTACACATAAGCTCTACCTACACAGACGCTCTTTTCTACACAGACGCTCTACCTACACAGACGCTCTACCTACTCAGACGCTCAACCTACACAGACGCTCTACCCGACACAGACGCTCAACCTACACAGACGCCCTACCTACACAGACGCTCTACCTACACAGACGTTCTACCTGACACAGACGCTCAACCTACACAGACGCTCTACCCGACACAGACGCTCAACCTACACAGACGCCCTACCTACACAGACGCTCTACCTACACAGACGTTCTACCTGACACAGACGCTCTACCTACACAGACGCTCTACCTACACAGACGTTCTACCTAAACAGACGCTCAACCTACACAGACGCTCTACCCGACACAGACGCTCAACCTACACAGACGCTCTACCCGACACAGACGCTCTGCCTACACAGACGTTCTACCTGACACAGACGCTCTGCCTACACAGACGCTCTACCTACACAGACGCTCTGCCTACACAGACGCTCTACCTGCACAGACGCTCTACCTGCACAGACGCTCTACGTACACAGACGCTCTACCTACACAGACGCTCTGCCTACACAGACGCTCTACCTACACAGACGATCTACCTACACAGACGCTCTACCTGCACAGACGCTCTACCCGACGCAGATGCTCTTTTCTATACAGACACTCTTTCCTACACAGACGCTCTGCCTACACAGACGCTCTACCCACACAGACGATCTACCTACACAGACGCTCTACCTTCACAGACGCTCTACCCGACGCAGATGCTCTTTTCCATACAGACACTCTTTCCTACACATACGCCCTACCTACAAAAAGCTCTACCTACACAGACGCTCTACCTACACAGACGCTCTACCTACACAGACGCTCTGCCTACACAGACGCTCTACCTACACAGACGCTCTGCCTACACAGACGCTCTACCTACACAGACGCTCTGCCTACACAGATGCTTTACCTACACAGATGCTCTGCCTACACAGACGCTCTACCTACCCAGACACTCTTTTGTCACCAATTTAACAATAACATATTCGTTTGCATTATGAACGAGTTAATTAGCAGAATATTGAACTATCATGATTAATTTTTAATTTATATGATCCGGTGTTTTATCATTTAATTTTATCATCACTCTTTCCACGGTTAAATCGTAAGCGCTCCAAAACCTGATATGGAGGTTCGAGAGATGCGGATCTAGCACCCGCGCTAATCTCCTACAAAAATTCCACCCGTCAACGCATCAACATGTGTCACTAGAGTGAGGAAGACTTTTGTCAGAGCAAACATCGTCTATCTGCTATGCATGAGACGCCTGACAAAAGGTCGATTTCTCGTGTAACTGTGTACAAAACATGGGACATTCTATATCTAACATATACACTCATAGGGCTTGGTGGTTTCTTGTTTTTCCAGACACTGGTAACAGGCGGTGAAAGCGCTCGTCGTTGATGAACTCGCCGAGGATAAATGAGTAATGTGTTGGATACGATGTCATGAAGTCTGGATACGTGACAGGATTAAACCTGGACGAGCGACGTAATACAGTCAGGTTAACGATCCAAGAAGCGACGCGATGTAAACTGGATACGCCACGTAAATAAACCTGGAAGTGACGCGGTATAGACTTGATACGTCACTTAAATAAACCTAGAAGTTTATTAATACAGAAGCGACGCAGTGTACACTGGATACACCACGTTAATTAACACAGAAGCGACGCGGTGCAGACTGGATTCGCCACGTTAATCAACACAGAAGCGACGCGGTGTACACTGGATACGCCACGTTAATTAACACAGAGCGACGCGGTGCAGACTGGATTCGCCACGTTAATCAACACAGAAGCGACGCGGTGTAGACTGGATACGCCACGTTAATTAACACAGAAGCGACGCGGTGCAGACTGAATTCGCCACGTTTATCAACACAGAAGCGACGCGGTGTAGACTGGATACGCCACGTTAATTAACACAGAAGCGACGCGGTGTAGACTGGATACGCCACGTTAATTAACACAGAAGCGACGCGGTGTAGACTGGATACGCCACGTTAATTAACACAGAAGCGACGGATACGTCTCGTTAATAACCTGGAAGCGACGTGTTATAGACGGAATACGAGGGTGATATCGGGAATTCCTCCACTTTTGCCAGCTTCGAACTTTAATATCAGGAATATAACAGCCTTCATGACTCATTTGTTGTTGCGGTACAACTTAGCACATGTAAATATTGGTGAACATTAAAGAGGAACGAGTGACAACAACTACCTGTCCAAGGACGCTCTGGCTCTGATGAATGAGTTAGAGGAGCTGTGTGTGTGTTAACTGATGGCTTTATCGAGGTCATCGTGACCAGAGTAACCTTGACAGGAGCTGCTTATCAATGGATATAGTACTGTGATAGGAGCTGCTTATCAATGAATATAGTACTGTGACAGGAGCTGTATATCAATGAGTATAGTGCTGTGACAGGAGCTGCTTATCAATGAATATAGTGCTGTCACAGGAGCTGTATATCAATGAATATAATGCTGTAACAGGAGCTGCTTATCAATGAGTATATTGCTGTGACAGGAGCTGTTTGTCAATGAGTATAGTGCTGTGACAGGAGCTAATGATGAACATATATCTATAACAGGGATACCTGCAACAGGAGTTGCTGGTTAGCGCACAAACGTGACAAAAATACCATTTGCAGGGGCCGCTGGTTAATATACAACGGTGCAAGGAATACGCGTGGCAAGAATAACCGTAACACTGACAGGAGCAGCTGGTAACTATACATCGTAACTGGAACCTGTGTCTGTAAGTTTACGAGTTCGTGACGGTCGTTATGGATGGTGTGACACTTGTGGGGAAGACAGCGGTGGTGACTGGAGCTAATACAGGTATAGGGAAGGAGACAGCTCGGGAGCTAGCACGCGCAGGTGAGTTACACAGCACATATTGACATAGTAACACACGTTGTTTCCGACGTATAACGGGTGTTGAAGTATCGAATAACTTGGAAGTGTCATCCATACCTCCTGCTGTAAACACAGTTGTAACTTTATCAAAGGCTGGTAACATATACCAACTGCCAAGCGTACTACGAGTAATACACATTATCGGTCATACATACCATAAGTAATACACTCCAACTGCCATACATACCATAAGTAATGCACGCCAACTGCCATACATACCATAAGTTATACACCCCAACTGCCATACATACCATAAGTAATACACCCCAACTGCCGTACACACCATAAGTAATACACCCCAACTGCCATACACACCACTTGTCGTACCTACTATCTGACATACATCTCACCTGTCACGCTATGACCTGTACCTTGCCAGGTGCCCGTGTCATCCTAGCATGCCGTGACGTGGGGAAGGCCGAGGCAGCCAAGGCTGACATCGTGAACACGTCAGGAAGCCGCCAGGTTGTCGTCATGCAACTAGATCTCGCCTCGTTCACCTCCATACGGGCATTCGCTGAGAAATATTATCAACGTAAGTGGATAACAAGTGCGATGACCTCAATTGGATGACCTCCTTTGGATGACCTCCATTGGATGACCTCCATTAGATTACCGCCATTTTATGCTGATATCCAGTAATACTTTAAAGGCAGGATCGATCTGATTGAATTATGCAGATGAGGAGCGCTTGGATATGTTAATTAACAACGCTGGTGTCTTTACTGCCAAACGCTTGGAAACTGAAAATGGAAACGAGATGATGTTTGCCGTCAACCACCTTGGTAAATCTCCAGTCTTGTAATAAGTTCCATGCTATTAATTGTGTATCTCATGTATTGTGTTTATGAACATTCCAACCTTTACTGATGTTCTTTGATTGTGTTCTAATCAGGTCATTTCCTGCTTACAAACCTGCTTCTGGACAAACTTAAACAATCCGCGCCCTCTAGGGTTGTGGTTGTTTCATCGGCAGGTCACGAGGTCAAATCGCTCGATTTCAATGACCTTGATTCTAGAAATGGATGGAGTAGTATGAATGTTTACTGCAAAAGTAAAACTGCAAACATCTTGTTTGCTACATATCTCGCCAAGTTATTACAAGGTCAGCTATGACTAATTCTATGAATTATTGCGGCTTTTATAGCGGGCGAGTTAGTGTGGTGGGTGGGTGAGGCGCGAAATTTCAGCTACAACTAAAATCTGCGATGCACTAGTTTGATTAACATAGACACATTCTGTCGAAGAGCCATTTCTACAAACAGCCACTATTTTTCTTCAACTGTTCTGCAGAAAACACACATCCTCTTTCACAAGTTACCACACATCCCATTCTGCAAAGAACCACACAACCTACCACACGTCCTCTTCGGCATCACATATCCTCTGAAACAACCTACCACACGTCCTCTTCGGCATCACATAACCTCTGTAACAACCTACCACACGTCCTCTTCGGCATCACATAACCTCTGTAACAACCTTCCACACGTCCTCTTCGGCATCACATATCCTCTGAAACAACCTAGCGCATCATGAAATAACTTATTCTCTTCATCAACTAACCACACATCCTCTCCCACAACAAGCTACGCCTCCTGTTCTACAACAAGCCACGCCTCCTGTTCTACAACAAGCCACGCCTCCTGTTCTACAACAAGCCACGCCTCCTGTTATACAACAAGCCACGTCTCCCTCTGTTTATCCTGTCGCATGATTATTTGCAGTTGCATCAATAAGTTACCATAAACCTTAGCAAACCCTTTATTTCTTAGTTGCTTAATTATTGTACAATTCTTCAATATACTCATATTATTTCTCCCTATATTCATCCTATATTCACCCATTTATTCACCAATATCTGTTTTTGCTCATTCCTTTTAACATTTTTGTTAATTTCCAGCTAATTGACGCGTTTTATCATCTTCTGTCTATTGCATATTGTATTATTTCCTGTCTAGTTCCACAGTTTATTATCCCCGTTATACTCATTCATTTCATTAACATCTTCTCATTCGCCCATTCTATTCTCGATTGCCTTTTCAATCATTGTAACATAACCTTCCTATTCACTTATTTCATTACCGCCTCCTCTGTTAATCTCTTCCATTCACTAAGTCCTCATTATATCAACAAGTGTTCTTCTATTTCTATGTTCATACACATTGCTACTCGTCTTATAAACCACCATTACACGGTGCCTTCTGTCGTCAGGTTCAGGCGTGACCGTCTACAGCCTTCATCCGGGTGTCATATAAACTGAACTAGCACGTGACCATGCCGGCTCCTGTCTGATATCGTGTTTCGCCTGTGTGTGGAAATGTTGTCCCTGTACTGAGTTACTTACGCCAGAAGAGGGCGCGCACACCTCCCTCTACTGCGCTGTGGAACCCAGCATCGCCACACATACCGGCAAATATTACAGGTATAACTAACCACCGTGGCCAAGATCAATTGAAAGCGACTAGACCCGTCCATATGGCTTAATGATATGGTGGTGGTGGGGTGTCGCACTTTAAAAGAGCGATGCCAACTATTGCTTTCCTATTGAGAGAAATGTAAAACCCCATTATCGGAGTACATTTTGGTTTTCATTTGTTAGTGACCGGGTGCGCCTTAGCAAGGAAGTTGTTGGGGGGAAAACATTTCTTCCACAAAATGAAACTGCTCAATTAATAGCGCACACCCGTACGTTTAGACGGAGTGGGGACCCATTTGTTTGAAATACAATATGAAAAATCTAATGGCCCGGAAGCACTCTTACTAGCTAATTATAGAAAAACACACCTCTTCCGGACGAGCGACAATAGGAGACGTTTTGTATCTGACAACTATTATATACGATGTAAACCAGATTAAAAAGGGCAAACTCAACATGACATGTTTATTGGTTGCAGTGATTGTAAAGAAAGGATCGCCAAAAGTTACGCCACGGACCCCGAATTGGCGCGACGTCTGTGGGAAATTAGCTCCAACAAATGTGGACTCGAGTCATAACGGGATGATTAAAAACGACTGTCCGTGAGCAAGGAATGAATCGACACAATCTTATATCCGTTCCATAGAAGGGAAACAATGCAACGAGTCAGTCACGGAGCTTATTATCTACTACATTGCGATGCTGGAACTACCATTATGATATTTTAACATTATGATTGCCGATTGGAAATCCCGAACAAGGCAGAACTTGCATCCAATCATCAATAGTTTCATGATGACATAAAGAGGATGCGATTGCAGACGTCCAGTTACAAATCTCACTCCTTGATCACGTGAGACCTGGTTGACATATTCATGTCGGTTTAACATCGCTTAATGTACCGATTTAATCCATTTCATTTTTCCGCACCGTCAATGCAAGACTGGCATCAGGTGAAGCGATGACGTTTTTTTGATCAAAACCTATCGTTTGACACGTAGATACTTTTTAACAAGTTCAAAATCAATATGGTGGTACATCACACTGATACGAGTAAATGTATGAAGGGCTATTGATGATATTTAGGTGTAGTAGGTGTTGTCTCACATCCGACTGTTGTGTTCTATGTGATTATATGTCTGTTTGTACATGATTTCATATTTTAACAATTTTTTTCTCTACTTCATTATCATAAACGCAGTACATGACCACAGCACATTAAGTGCAATTTATGTGTAAACGGGAGATCTTATTTCTTCCGAATATTGATAATGTATTTTCTAATTGGTTACATCTAAACATGGTCGACAGCAGTGAAATACATGAAGTGACAGTATTGAAATACACGAATGACAGTATCGAAAAACATGAAGTTACCGTAGCGAAAGACACGAAGTGACAGTAACGAAATACCTAAAGTGACTGTCGAAATACATGAAGTGACAGTAACGAAATACACGAATAGCTACATACATGAAGTGATGACAGTAGGAGAGTCAGAATTTTTTTCCCCAAAATGTGCATGGAAGGCAATATTTTTTAAGGCGTTGCCTCTTCATATTTCCGCTTGCCTGTCTCTTCCTAGTAGGTTTATGTGCATTGTGCGTGTAACAGACATAAGAAACGTAGAACCTAAGAGAGAAGGTTAACATGAATTATAAGTTTAAAGCGTTCAGCTCTACGTGACACACACACAGATTGTATCACTGGCGAGATTTCTTTTATGAATCAATCAAATCAATTGCATGTTCTATCTTAATTAAATCGGACCACAGGCAGCAAGGAGTCGATAGCAGCAAGATAATGAAATGTAACCGGCAGCAAGGAGTCGATAGCAGCAAGATAATGAAATGTAACGGGCAGCAAGGAGTCGATAGCAGCAAGATAATGAAATGTAACCGCCATCAAGGAGTCGATAGCAGCAAGATAATGAAATGTAACGGGCAGCAAGGAGTCGATAGCAGCAAGATGATGAAATGTAACCGGCAGCAAGGATTCGAAAGCAGCAAGATGATGAAATGTAACCGGCAGCAAGGAGTCGATAGCAGCAAGATGATGAAATGTAACAGGCAGCAAGGAGTCGATAGCAGCAAGATGGTGAAATGTAACAGGCAGCAAGGAGTCGATAGCAGCAAGATAATGAAATGTAACAGGCAGCAAGGAGTCGATAGCAGCAAGATAATGAAATGTAACCGGCAGCAAGGAGTCGATAGCAGCAAGATAATGAAATGTAACAAGTAGCAAGGAGTCGATAGCAGCAAGATAATGAAATGTAACCGGCAGCAAGGAGTCGATAGCAACAAGATAATGAAATGTAACAAGTAGCAAGGAGTCGATAGCAGCAAGATAATGAAATGTAACCGGCATCAAGGAGTCGATAGCAGCAAGATAATGAAATGTAACGGGCAGCAAGGAGTCGATAGCAGCAAGATGATGAAATGTAACAGGCAGCAAGGAGTCGAAAGCAGCAAGATGATGAAATGTAACCGGCAGCAAGGAGTCGATAGCAGCAAGATGATGAAATGTAACAGGCAGCAAAGAGTCGATAGCAGCAAGATGATGAAATGTAACCGGCAGCAAGGAGTCGAAAGCAGCAAGATGATGAAATGTAACCGGCAGCAAGGAGTCGATAGCAGCAAGATGATGAAATGTAACAGGCAGCAAGGAGTCGATAGCAGCAAGATGATGAAATGTAACCGGCAGCAAGGAGTCGATAGCAGCATGATAATGAAATGTAACCGGCAGCTTGTAGGAATCAAGCACAGAGGATTAAACCAGAACTGACAGTCTTATACCTGGATTTCAGCAAAGTGTCGAGGTGGGGGAAACACGAATAGGCACAAAATTAATTAAACAGATATATGGGAAATTCATTTGATTTATATTAAATTATTTGACAGAGGTTATATGATTCACTCAGTAAGGCTATTGTAACAAAACAAATGACAACGTAACTAAAATCTGCATCAATGTATAATGTAATCAGTGCGTGACAAGGTCTTAACATAATTGGTGTTTTCTCTTATCAGCATATCAACGGCCGTTATATGTATGTGTAGATTTCAGTGAAATCAAATATTGATGTTTATTTAGTTCCTTGAAAGCCCTTTATCCAGGACTATTCAATCATAATTCCATAGCAGTATATAGGACTACTGTACCTTAGATTATGGTGGTAGGGGGAGCTTGTTGAACAAAGGTTCCCCTGGATATATTGTTAGCTGCATGGTAATACAATCAGATGTGTGTATAAGATCGGCAAGAGCTATGTCTGGCGGATTTGGTGTCTCTTAGAGCATATATATATAGATATATATATATATATATATATAGATATAGAGATATATATATAGATATCTAGATAGAGAGATATATAGAGATATATAGATAGATAGAGATATAGATAGAGAGAGAGATATATATAGATATAGATAGATATAGATATATATATAGAGAGATCTCTATAGAGAGATCTATATATCTATATATATATATATATATGTAGATATCTATATCTATAGATATAACTTATAGAGATATCTATATATATATATCTGTCTATTTCTATATCCTTCTAGATCTATATCTCTATCTTTATCTATATCTATATATCTATAGTCTCTCTTTCTATATATCTCTTTATATATATATATATATATATATATATATATATATCTATATATATATATATATATATATATATATATATATATTACATATATACAGTTCATGATGCTTTGATCGATGCTGCATCGATGTTTCTAGTATATGCTATGTCATGCAATAATGTATTATTATACAGTCATTAAGAATAACCAAGAATGCATGAACCAGTACTACATAATAAAATGATCCGTCTGCACAGGGCATCCCATCAACCGACAATGCAGCATGGTCATTCGGTGGAGATACGTCTGGGTGACCAATCAAATATCATTCAATCGGTAAAACATGAGTATGTTTTTAAATCAACTTTTCATACTCCATCTCAAAGATGACCACACTATTGACAAAAGCAATATCATTCAAATTAAACTTTTAAAATTAAATAGGGGTAGACTAGACATCCGACCAGGGCTAAAACAGGGGTAGACTTAACTCTACAGGACGTCTTATATCACCGTCCTAGGGTAGACACCGATATATGTAACTTCGTTCAAACGTTCATTAAAATATTGAAGAAAATAAATCGCCACACAAATTGATTAAACGATGTCAATAGTAATTGGCTGTTGTTTTTTTCTTATTGACTCTATCAAAAAGTCTTTAAATTTAATAAATACATCGGTACTTTTGCGTACATACCGTCACCGATCGATCTTTTAGCATTCATCAACGCGCTTTTGTTAACATTTTAGCTTCCACGAAGCCAGGTGGCGCGCTGGTCGCGAGCTTTTCTTTCCAATCTTCATGGTCTTCTCTGATTTGAAGCCAAACAATGCTACCATAAACCTCTTATCCACATGACTCACTTGTTTCTCTATACAAACAGCATTTAAGTTTCTAATTCCCTAATAGCACTCTCCGCCCTCACCCCTCTCCACCCTCACCCCTCTCCACCCTCACCCCTCTCCATCCTAACCCCTTTCTAGTTCTCTGCCTAGGCGTTCAATATACTTGTATTATTCACAAAATAAAAGCCAAGCATTCCTCATACATACAACCACAGAGCTTCACACCGATGTCAACGACGTTCATGGTTGACAGTAATTGAGTTCTACGCATTAGTAATGAAAAAGAATATGACCCCGGGACATTGACTAAATTGTAGGCTTGAAACAAATAACCCTTTAAAATGTCACATATTATTTTTCATTCCCTAATAAGGGCTACATATAACAGCAACGCATAAAACACTAACAATGCCAGTGTGAAAATAATTTCGAAATTCCTCGCAGAATTTTGCATTTGCAGTCATGGAACTGTATCCAGGCGACTTTAGATCTCCGCACGCGACGTACCAGGCATCTACTTGCCTATAATCTTCGCCTTCAGAATTAATGGCATTTTTCATACAGCAGGGTGCTGCCAGAACATCTATTCACTCAGTCCCATATATGTAATCGGAGTCGCTGTCGAGACAGCAGTGCATGCATTTACCTGTGTTGGTCCATTACAAATAATGCATAGGCATGCTCAATTAATTTGGGTCATATTTTTCTGTATTATATGTCTGGATCGTCATATTGTTCTGCCTTATATGTCTGGACCGTCATATTGTTCTGCTTTATGTGTCTAGATCGTCATATTGTTCTGTATTATATGTCTGGATCGTCATACTGTTCTGGATTATATGTCTAGATCGTCATACTGTTCTGTATTATATGTCTAGATCGTCATACTGTTCTGTATTATATGTCTAGATCGTCATACTGTTCTGTATTATATGTCTAGATCGTCATACTGTTCTGTATTATATGTCTAGATCGTCATATTGTTCTGTATTAAATGTCTAGATCGTCATATTGTTCTGTATTATATGTCTAGATCGTCATACTGTTCTGCTTTATATGTCTGGATCGTCATATTGTCATATGTCTGAACGTTTTACTTCGTATCAAACTAAGTTTGAAACATGTTATGATGCTTAAAGTCAGAGCTGTATGTCGTTGGTTACAAAGCATCCCGTCATGAAGACTCCCTGCATTAGTGATTTATCCAACCATCATGGTGTGTAGAAGTGATTACCTCTTCTTCTCACTCAGGCAAACAGATAAAGCGCTCTATTTGCTGCATCAAATAGCTAATCGCCCCCTCACAGCCGGAGAGTGTGAGATACCTGATAGCAGTATGAGACAGACCAGTGAGATAACAGTGTGCTGTTTGAAGCTCCGATAAGTGTCCGGTTAATATCCAGGCATTTGTTGTCAGTAAATAACCAAGCATAACCTGGAAGTCACTATTGTTCTCATTTATCACCATGGAAACATAAAAAAGCCGTTAAATGCAATCTGGAACCCCATTCTTCGATAACATTTTCGTTCTCATTTGATGCAAAGGGGGTGCGCCTTGGCACAGAAGCGGAAGCTGTCACGGGTAAAAACATGTTGGCCACAACTCAAAACAGCTCAACCGATGGCGCCCACCCGATCACTTAGCCTAAGTGAAGTCAAATTCGTTAGAAATACAAAATAAAACATCAAATGACCCGGAAGCACTCTTTCCGAAGAGCGACAATCGGAGACGTAAATAATTGAAGGATGCGATGAAATCAAGGAGTTAAAATATGATGAATTCATCATGACAAGCGATATTTGCGTTTATTGCTTGCAGTGATGGTAAATAATACACCAGAAGTGACGCGACGGATTCCGAGCTGGAACTGCCTCTGTAAACATTGATTTATAACGACTGTGTGTGAAGCATGAATTACGGCGGTTCTACGAGAGTGAAACAGTGCTTGTTGCCTTCCTCTTTACGCTGTTACAAGAGTGAAACAGTGCTTGTTGCTTTCCTCTTTACGCTGTTACAACAGTGAAACAGTGCTTGTCATGGAACTAGTATACTGATAACACCGACCATGGGACTAGTGTACTGATTACATCGACCATTGTACTAGTGTACTGATAACACCGACCATTGTACTAGTGTACTGATAACATCGACCCTGGATAAGATGATAACACACAACAACACGGAGGTTACGATGTGCCTCACTCTACACCTGTCCGTTATGTGCCTCACTTTACACCTGTCGGTGATGTGTCTCACTTTACACCTGTCCGTGATGTGCCTCACTTTACAACTGTCGTGGTGTGCCTTTGAAGTCTCACTTTACACCTGTCCGTGATGTACCTCACTTTACACCTGTCCGTGATGTGCCTTTGTAGTCTCACTTCACACCTGTCTGCGACGTGTCTCACTTTACATCTGTCCGTGATGTATCTCACTTTACATCTGTCCGTGATGTATCTCACTTCACACCTGTCTGCGATGTGTCTCACTTTACACCTGTCCGTGATGTGTCTCACTTTACACCTGTCCGTGATGCATCTCACCTAACATCTGTCAGTGATGTATCTCACTTTACACCTGTCTGCGATGTGTCTCACTTTACACCTGTCCGGGATGTGTCTCACTTTACACCTGTCCGTGATGTATCTCACTTTACACCTGTCCGTGATGTATCTCACTTTACATCTGTCAGTGATGTATCTCACTCTACACCTGTCCGTGATGTATCTCACTCTACACCTGTCCGTGATGTATCTCACTTTATATCTGTCCGTGACGTGTCTCACTTTACACCTGTCTATGATGCGTCTCACTGTACACCTGTCTGTGATGTATCTCATTTTACACCTGTCTGCGATGTGTCTCACTTTACACCTGTCCGGGATGTGTCTCACTTTACACCTGTCCGTGATGTATCACACTTTACATCTGTCCGTGATGTATCTCACTTTACATCTGTCCGTGACGTGTCTCACTTTACACCTGTCTATGATGCGTCTCACTGTACACCTGTCTGTGATGTATCTCACTTTACACCTGTCTGTGATGTATCTCACTTCACACCTGTCTGCGATGTGTCTCACTTTACACCTGTCCGTGATGTGTCTCACTTTACACCTGTCCGTGATGCATCTCACCTAACATCTGTCAGTGATGTATCTCACTTCACACCTGTCTGCGATGTGTCTCACTTTACACCTGTCCGGGATGTGTCTCACTTTACACCTGTCCGTGATGTATCTCACTTTACACCTGTCCGTGATGTATCTCACTTTACACCTGTCCGGGATGTGTCTCACTTTACACCTGTCCGTGATGTATCTCACTTTACACCTGTCCGTGATGTATCTCACTTTACATCTGTCCGTGATGTATCTCACTTTACATCTGTCCGTGACGTGTCTCACTTTACACCTGTCTATGATGTGTCTCACTTTACACCTGTCTGTGATGTGTCTTTGTAGTCTCTCTTTACACCTGTCCGTGATCTGTCTTTGTAGTCTCACTTTACATCTGTTTATGATGTGTCTCTCTTTACACCTGTCCGTGATGTGTCTTTGTAGTCTTACTTTACACCTGTTTATGACGTGTCTCACTTTACACCTGTCCGTGATGTGTCTTTGCAGTCTAACTTTACACCTGTCTGTGTTCTTTCTCACTTTAGTCACACCTGTCTATGACGTGTCTCACTTTACACCTGTCCGTGATGTGTCTTTGTAGTCTAACTTTACACCTGTCTGGGTTGTTTCTCACTTTAGTCACACCTGTCTATGACGTGTCTCACTTTACACCTGTCTGTGATGTGCCTTTGTAGTCTAACTTTACACCTGTCTGTGTTGTTTCTCACTTTAGTCACACCTGTCTATGACGTGTCTCTCTTTACACCTGTTCGTGATGTGTCTTTGTAGTCTTACTTTACACCTGTTTATGACGTGTCTCACTTTACACCTGTCCGTGATGTGTCTTTGTAGTCTAACTTTACACCTGTCTGTGTTCTTTCTCACTTTAGTCACACCTGTCTAAGACGTGTCTCACTTTACACCTCTCCGTGATGTGTCTTTATAGTCTAACTTTACACCTGTCTGGGTTGTTTCTCACTTTAGTCACACCTGTCTATGACGTGTCTCACTTTACACCTGTCTGTGATGTGCCTTTTTAGTTTGAGGAGTCCCCACCTTCTGCACACAAGTGGCCCTTAAAGGAGATTAACAGCGCCCTCTATCCATCACACTCCAAACCGCTCACGCTGAAGATCCAGTGCCGTGATCTCCTCGCGTCTTCATCGCGAATACGTCCTATGACACGGGGGTTATAGCGAGCGTTGTCCCTTTTGTAACAGGGGATCTTGGTGTGATGTTACATTGCTGTTACAGTGTTTTTGTCATTACACGAATTGAAATGGGTTTATAGCACTGACTGGTCGGGTTCGAACTGATCCACTTATGGACCTACTTGATGAGAAGGACTAGTCTGGTGTGATTAGTGTAGTTCGCTAGGACTTATTGGTGCAACTGGTTCACCTTTATTGTCCTTACCAAGTCAGTGCCATGAGCGGTTTTATGATTGCTCTTTGTACTAAACTCAGACTTATGTACGCGTCATTATACAATGGTGTTGATTCAATAGATTCCTCGACTTTACTTGAAATCACCCCCGCCTATCACATTTAACTGCGGGATCTCCAACAAGGCGTGGAATGACAACCGGGGAAAATGTCTCGCATGTTTATGTCATCAGAGCACTGGTTGGTAATTAGATCGGCTAATTTCCGGACGGGTAATTAGGCCTTGCAGTCTCAGTATGTACTGTTATTATTCAGTAATCATTTCAAAGACGTCTGCGGGAAATAACCTGCAGCATATGTGGACTCGAGTCATAACGGAATGATTCAAAACATAAGGAATTGACCAGTCTCATAACGGTTGTGAAGAAGGGAAGAATTCAGCGGATCAGACACAGTGTGTGTGTGTGCGTGTGTGTGCGTGTGTGTGTACGTGCGTGCGTGTGTGTGTGTGTCGTATATATATATATATATATATATATATATATATATATATATATATAGATATATAGATAGAGAGATATATATATATATAGAGATATATATATATATATATATATATATATATAGATATATATATATATATATATATATATATATATATATATATATATATATATATATATCTATCTATATCTATATATATATATATATATATATATATATATATATATATATATATATATATATATATATATATATATATATATATATGTATCTATATATTTACGATTGCTACCATGTGTCTTCAAGCAGGAGCTGTGTTCATTTCTGGTTCATATTACCCGGGAAGGGATCGGGCGTCAAGTTGAAATCCCTGTCTATCTTGTGGCTCTTGGGAAACCAGGAATCATACCGGGGCGTAGCAGACCGGTATAGAGTAAGCAGACTTTAGGCAGGGTATAGCTTCTCAGGAGTTTTAGGGGCAATTGACACTCATGTGGCCATACAAACACCGAGGCTCAAAACTTAACCGCAAAGGTTTCCCCAGCATGCAGCTGTAAGTTGTAGTTGACAGCAAACTACTATTGACGAATGTATATGCTGGTTGGCCTGGTGCTGTGCATGATGCACGGATGATCAGAATTAGCCCTCTACACGCATTATTGCCAACTGCCCGCCTTGCATTTGTTGATAGACTATGCCTATCGTCTAAGGTGTATAGTAGCATGTGTAAGTAATGACGTCTTCTCGAGGCCGACAATACCCCAGTCCCTGTCTGTGTCTCATCGGGAGTTGAGGACTCGGAGCAGGCTGAAGAAAATAAAAATACAAATAATGACTGTCTAATCAGACTGCTCTGAATATATAGTCGTATATTGTTGGAATAACAAAACCAAGGGGTTACACTTGTGAAATACTAACTGGAGCTTTGCGATGAGCGGGGCGAAGGGGGACTGCAGAAGTACATACATAACTATATTCATGAAATCAAAACTTTTAAATAATTTGATTTTCTCGAACAAATTGAATGTCTGTCAGTAGTGCTACATTTACAACAAAGCCTCTTGACAGTTCCATGTGTTTTTGTTGACAAAAAGATGTTCTTCAGCTGGCGCCAGAAAAAATCATGCCATCACCACCGAAATCAATAAATTCCCATCCACCTGTAGGCTATCGTAAGACATTAAACATTTAATTACAGGTAGAAAACTCAATGTAAGTGTTTAAAAGATTTCTCATCACAGTTATGTCCTACAAACAACTCCATGCTGACAAAAAATCTTGCGCAATCCTCACCTTTGTAATTGTCCACAATGTTGAAGTCACGTGATATTCTCATGGCGAGTCATCCCCAAACAGTAAGCAAAATGAGACCGTTACAGAACGATCGCGAACGTTTTGTGTTATTGAACGCAGTGCAGGTGTGATGGTTTGAAACACGCTGGCGTCGACCACATTCTCCGTCATATGCTGCGAGGTAATACAGACGTGGCAATGTATAGCACTTCAAACCCGGCGCCTACCTGCTAGATCAGTAAACGGCGACGCAAGTCATTCGATGTACGTTTCACTGCCCCTTGGGTCAAGAGACTCTCACATGACTGCATGATTTGCTGGGTTTTCATCATGAGACCCAAACAATGTTATAGAAGAAGCAAACAGCAGTGCACTTGCTAACCTTGGGATCTGCTGTGTCATCACGACATCAATGTACGACATCGGTTCACTGCCCGGGGTGTGAGGGGGGGGGGGGGGGCACTTGGCCTTATTCTGGATAGGGGTGTGCCGCGGGACCTCGAAAACCCGTACCCGTCGTACAAGGTCAAAATGACCAAAAGCATACCCCGTCGTACAAGGTATTATGCGAATGTATAACCCGTCGTATAGATTGAAGGTGAAAAGCATACCCCGTCGTACAAGTACGAGGCCAAAAAACCCGTCGTACAAGTCGAGAGGCCGAAAAATCATACCCCATCGCGCGGCACATATATACTACCTCTATACACTTAAGTGCCCCCCCCCCCCCCCCTCCCCCCGGTGCACTTGCTAACCTTGGGATCTGCTGTGTCATCGCGATATCAATGTACTTGTCGATTCAATGAAGTGAAGTACCCTAACATGACTTGACATCATTTGCTTGGATTACATCACGAGAAGAAGATAGTATATAAGGGAAGGCGGCGATAGTTCGCTCGCTAAGACTTGATGCAGGAGTATCGTCACCTGGTCGATTTTCTTTCACTGTGCCATATGTGTTAAGTGTGTGTTAACGAGATTACTCAACTTAACAAAAGACTAGTCTCTGGCGTGCTCTTGTGAGGCAAGGTGGTGAAAGACAAGGACAGATACATCTACAGTTGTGGAAAGGTAAGTCTTTCTCACATACTTTGGGTTTCATTTCAACTCATTCCGTATCATACATAGGTCAATGTATATATATATATACATTTACTTACTAACACACACACATACACATGCACACACACACACACACACACACACACACACACACACACACACACACACACACACACACACACACATATATATATATATATATATATATATGTATATATATATATATTTATAAACATATAAACATATAAACATATATCTATATGAA
The DNA here is from genome assembly GCA_034190875.2 of Urechis unicinctus. Lineage (NCBI taxonomy): Eukaryota > Metazoa > Annelida > Polychaeta > Xenopneusta > Urechidae > Urechis > Urechis unicinctus. The sequence goes on from CM067351.1 coordinate 70,508,222, forward strand.
TATATATATACATATACACACATATATATTTATATATAAATTTATATATCTATATACACACACATATATATATATATATATATATATATATAATTTATATGTGTATAAATGCATACATTTATATATATATATGTATATATATACACATATATATATACACATATATATATATATATATATATATGTATTCATATATATATGCATGTATATATATGCATATATATAAATTTATATATATATATATTTATACATATATACATATAGGTATATAACATATATATATATTTATACATATATATATATATTATACATATATATAGATATGTATATATATATATCTCTCTCTATATCCTCTATCTCTATCTCTATCTCTAGATATCTCTATATCTATATATATATATATATATATATATATATATATATATATATATATATATATATATATATACTTTACTATGGCAGGAGTAGTTAGTGGTTTTTAAATATTGGGACGAGTGCTATAAAATCTATTATCAATGTAACAGTGATAGGAACTTGTGTGTGTAAGCGGACGTGTTTGTGGCGGTCGTTATGGAGGGCGTGAGGCTGGAGGGGAAGACAGCGGTGGTGACCGGTGCTAATACAGGTATTGGGAAGGAGACTGCTCGTGAGCTGGCACTCGCAGGTAAGTGTAACGCATGGCGCATAACGTGGCCGTTACTGAGAGTTAATGTACGACAAGTCAATTGTAAGTGGGCAACAAGGGATATTTATTGAATTACATAACGTCATTAAACAATATCACATAAGATCGCAGTACTACATGATAATTAATATTATGTGATATGGCATAACAAGGAAATCTATAAAATATAACCCCAAGAGCCAATGGTAGTCAGTAGGGTAGGTTAGAGGAAAATTGATTAATGATAGAGGTTTTAGCTGAGAGGGGAGAGTGAGGTAGGAGAGATAGGCTGAGCTTTTCCAGTCACCTAGAATTTTGATAGCCTCCCCTGGAAGACCCTGGTGCAGCGCCCAAGAGGCGCCGCCTCGCCGGAAACTATGACCAGAGTAGAGATGAGGGTTGGCGATGATGGTGCCCAATATTTCCCGGAGCTCAGAGATAAAAACCCTGTACAACAGAGGTGCTGGACGTCCCCTATCACCGGTCCTTGTCATGAAAGCGGGGCCCTGAGGTGAGGCGCTAGGTGTACAGCAGAAGGCGTGCATCACCGCGCTCACTGGACACAGGGGGTGTTCGGGCAGGCGGGGGAGCGGGCACTGCAACACCCGCTCATAGTGCTGAATAGTTTTAGACCAGCGAATGTGTACTACGACCCCGTGGCACGGGTCGTCAGGGTTGACAAAAAAAAATCGCACCGTCTGAGGTGTCTTGCAGGGTTGAAAGCAGCCATAGAAGGGGGGAACACGTTGGACTTTCTGAGCATTGTGAAGAATAGGACCAAACAAGCAGCCCAGAAGCATTTATGATGCGGGGACGTTAGGTCAAGTTTTAATCTAACGGCGAGGAGGATGTCAGGGGTAATTGGGAGCTTACGCTTAACAGCGGTGCCTTTGCCTTTTGCTATACCTTTGAGAAGAGAGGACAATGACCAGTTATCTTCAAGGGGGTTGGGGAAACCTAATTCTAAGTGCATTATTCTAATGACACTAAGGTACTGCTTGACGGAGCTGAATGCGACCCTATCCGCCAGGTGTGCCGCATATCTACAAAGCGTGGTGGTAGACGCAGGGATTGGTTGGTAACGGAAGTCGTTACAGAAAGTTAGGAAGGACTTTCTGTGGCTCCTTTAGCATTGTTTGGTGGCCTGTGAGAAGCATTGTGATCGATAGGCGGATACCTTTTCATCCAGCTCTCCTTCCAGTTTATACCGGACTGAATCTGTTTGAAGACAGACAGATAGGATGAAAAAGACATGTGTCGATTCAGGGTGGCCAAGAAGAATGATAAAGAGGCCGGGCATGCCAGGCCGTACAATTCCCCATACAACTTATGCAGATACTGCGGTTGATGTAATCTCGACGCTGTGTCGGCCATCGTATTATCCTTACCGGGAATATGCATCGCCCGCACTTCAAAGTTGAACTGAATTGTGAGCCAGAACAGCTCCCGCAAGGCCTCCATAACAAAACCGTTGTGGCACGTGCCCTTGTTCAAAATTGCCACCGCAGTCATGTTGTCGGTGTGGACGACGACTGTTTTATTCGCTAATTTAGGGGCCCATCTCTTGCATGCCAATACTACCGCGAGTGTTTCTTTGTGGTTTATATGTAAGGCATTCGCTTCTGGCCAGTCGGATTGCCAGGCTGAATAAAAGAAATCCGTCAGAAAAGTTCCGCCACAACCCGTTGTGCATGCATCGGTTTTCATATCAGTCACCGGCCTTGGGTCTGGCCAGGCCGATATGCCGTTGAATGTGGCGAGGAACGCCTGCCACCAACCAACGTCCAGCTTGAACGCGTTGTCAAGAAGAATCTTATGCCTCGCGTCAGATAATTTGTCAATTTGGTCAAATATGCGTCGGAGAAACGTGCGCCCTCCCCTGACGACTTGACATGCCCAATTCAGTTTGCCCGCCAGTGACTGTAGTTGCCTTTTACTTGCCCGCTTCCGTTGCGCGAAGTCGTCAAGTAATTGCCTAAATTCTGCTATTCTAATCTGTGAAAGTTGCAAAGTCATTGCCCGTGTGTCTATGCCGATCCCAAGAAAAGTTAGAGCTTGGGACGGACCTTCTACATTGGACCAGTTTATCAAAAATCCCAGGCTGCGAAGCAACGTGATAAGGGTCGACAGAGCCCTCTGGCATCTATCCTTACTTGTTTCTACAATAAGGAAATCGTCGAGGTAAACACATAAGTTGTTAAAGCCGTGCTTAGCCATCATTGTGCTTACCTTACTGGTCAATGTGTGAAAAATAAACGGACTCTGACAGGAACCAAAACTAAGTCGCGTGTCCCTGAAGTATGTTGGTCGAGTGTGGCCTTTGAAGGTCCATTTTAGACCGGTGGCTTTAAGAGAGTTACTGTGGATTCTGACGGATCTGTAGGCCGATGCCAGGTCGACCTTTGCTAGATAACAGTCTGGTGAGAGCATAGCTACAGCTGAATCTAATGTTTGGTACCGAAAAAGGTTTGGGGGTAGCATAATCGTTAACTGCCTTACCCATAGGCCGACTACAGTCATGGATCAACCGAATTCTGTCCGTGTTTGGTTTTGGAATAGCTCCCAATGCGCTTATCAGCAACGGCTTCTCCGGTACAAGTTCGTAGTTGCCAGCCTCTAACTCTGTCAGTATCTGCTGCTCGACCTTATTTCGGTTAATATCAGAGGTCGCCGAACGATAATTATCCTGTTCTGCTACATGCAACTCAGCATGTTCATCAATGATGTGAAAACCCTCCTTAATCCCTGACAAAAGGAAAGACCTATCGGAATCAAAGGGGAGCTCAGCCTCCCAAATATGCAAGCTGTTAGAGATGGAAATAGGATTATGAGGGGTTTGATGTGGTGTGGGGTGAAGGTCAGGAATTGCTGCGCCTATTAGTTTGGGTGATCGGATTTGGGGTGGGGGCCGAAGCAAGTTAGGCACGAATGGGCCATGTTACATCTGGTCCCGAACTTGCATGCATTGTTATTAAAATTCAAGCACACCTCCTTGCCTGCTTTGGGGTCAATGGGAGCCTTGAGTCTGGGAGTATGCGTGCGTGGTGAGTGTGAGGTATTCCCTCCCTTACTGGTTTTGATGTTGGGGAAAAGTTCTTGTGTTTTCTCTCCCGAAGGGCCACCCGGTGGAGATGGGGACAGTCTACCCCCCCACGGGAACATAAGGGTGGCTTGGAGTTCTCTGTATTGCCGGTCGTATATTAAGACAGAGCTCCAAACAAAAGGTTCCCCAAGCTGGAGAATTTTAACAGTGTAAGCCAAATACTGCAGTACCCCCTCCTGAGAGAGAGACCCCTCACTTATCAGCTTGTACATTATACGCGCGTTCGCCGCACCCCACTGACAGGGACTGATGGAGTCTAATTTTGGGCGTCTGGGCCCAGATTCAAAGATAACCCTTCCATCACCCCCAGGTAGAACAAACCTCTCTTTTATATTGATTAACCCTGGCACAAAATCAACTATGTCGTGATAAGAAACCTTCTCACCTTGTGCCTGGGTTAGGTAGATCAGGGGGTCGTCGAGGGTAATAGGTGGCTGCTGCTGTTGCTGCTGCTGGGGTTGTTGAGGTTGATGTTGGTTGAGCTTGTGTTGATGCGTCTGATGGGGCTGCTGTCGCTGCTGCTGGAGATGCTGGCGATGGTGATGCTGTTGGTCGTGTTGGTGTGGCCAGTGCTGGTGCTGCTGGGGTTGACAGCGAGTGCCAGCGGTTGTGTCTCCTTGGTTTAGGAGTCCATACATCAGAGTATGGAGAGGCATTCCACTCCGTACGTCCTGCAACAAGGGAGTGGAGTCAGGTGGAGGACGAGGATAGGCGTTGCGCACCGCTGTCCTGAGCTTTACCTCCACGGCAATTGGCATGCCGAGCCGTGTCCAGTCCTTTGGTGAAAGGTGTCGCAGTTCGTCGACTGACGTGAAGCCGTGGTGCTGCAGGCACTCGAGGGCATCCCGCGGAACGCACACGGCTTCCAAGCACCAGCGTTCCAGCGAGGTTGCGGAATCCAGCGGGGGGTTCCGGCTTGCCGCGGTGTGGCCTGAGGTCGTCTCCCTGCTTGTCGGCACCTGGTTGATATGAGGGCCGACATGCTGTGCATCCCCACGTAGTGGTATGTCTACGGCCACGTGTGTCCGGTCGTGCGCCGAGGGTGCTCGTGTGCCCTTTGTGGTGCCGCTTATGGGAGGTTGGTGAGTTGTAGTACACCAATTTGGGTCCTCCGAGGTGGGAAGAAGTCCTGGAGGTTCCGAAGGGAGAGGCACATCCGTATCCAACAGGATACTGTAAGAAGCGCTGATAGCTTCGTTGAGAGCCATGACGCGAAAAAAACGCCGAGTACGCAGGTATCGGGGCTCTCTGCTGCTCAGAAGTGAGGTACTGCAGCAGGGAGGAGGTCACCTTATATACCTCTCCCAAATTTGCATTATAAAGCGGACCCGGGTCAGGATGGTATATTGACGGGTCCGTCTTAAGTCTAAGCGGGGGAAGGGAGAAGGCCTAGTTGATTGACATTCACTCCCATTAAACAACCTTCACACCAGTGAAGCTACCACAAGAGTATCTAGGGGTAATAACGCATCGTCTCCATTTGTTGGAACTGGTTAAAGCAAGCCCCCTGCCAAACATGCCAGCTACCACATGTACGACGTCTCATGCACATCACCTGTCACACATAGAAGCCGCCTGTCATACATATTACCTGTGATATATGCTAAGTGTCAGACATATCACCTGGAGAACAGAGCATGTACTTCCTGTTATACATAGCACCTGTGATATGTATTAACTGCATTATATATATCCCCTGTGATTGGTATTGAATGCCATTCATACCACCTGCAACGACTTGGCAGGTGCTCGTGTTCTTCCTGTTATACAAACCACCCGCAATATACATCGAATGACATACATCCCACCTGTCACGCTATGACCTGTACATTGGCAGGTGCCCGTGTCATCCTAGCATGCCGTGACGTGGGGAAGGCTGAGGCAGCCAAGGCTGACATCGTGAACACGTCAGGAAGCCGCGAGGTTGTAGTCATGCAACTCGATCTCGCCTCGTTCACCTCCATACGGGCATTCGCTGAGAAATATAATCAACGTTAGTGCTACACAAGCATAATGATCTATAATCAATGTCTATAACTGTATGCTATGTGCTTATTTATATAATCAAAGTGTTTAGATATTAAGTAGTAAAATATTCTTTGAACTTCTGTAACATTTACTGTTTATCGCTTATTGCGACAATGTGATTGAATTATGCAGATGAGGAGCGTTTGGATATGTTAATTAACAACGCAGGTGTCTCACCTGCCAAACGCTTGGAAACTGAGAATGGAAACGAGATGATGTTTGGGGTCAACCATCTGGGTCAATATCTTATCGGATAATATTTGACTATCTTAGCTTCCGAGTTTTTTGTATAAAGTTTAATGCTCGATATTTGGACCTACTTGTCTGTGGTAGTGTAATATACAAACGTTAACAGATGCTACTTGATTGTGTCCGTATCAGGTCATTTCCTGCTCACCAACCTTCTTCTGGACAAACTTAAACAATCAGCGCCCTCTAGGGTTGTGGTTGTTGCCTCTTTAGGTCATGAATGGAATTCACTCGATTTCAATGACCTTGAGTCGAAGAATGGATGGAGTAGTATTAACGTTTACTGCAAAAGTAAAACTGCCAACATCCTGTTTGCTACACATCTCGCCAGATTATTAAAAGGTCAGTTATGGCCTGTGCTTGAAAACACACACACACACACACACACACACACACACACACACACACACACACACACACACACACACACACACACACACACACACACACACACACACACACACACACATATATATATATATATATATATATATATATATATATATATATATATATATTTACACACACATATGCACACACACACATGCACACTATCGCACAAAGGGAAACACACACACATTCATACACACAAACGAACAAAATCACTCACACACAGCGAAATCACACAATCCACCACTTCTGCCCGAACGTCTGTATTTTCATCAGCATACTATTGTTTACCACCTGTTTATTCACCTGCCCATTAACTCATTCATATAAATTATCTCCCCGGGAGGCTCCTAAATACTCCTCGGGGGGGGGGGGGCACTTAAGTGTATAGATGTAGTATATATGTGCCGCGCGGCGGGGTATGTTTTTTCGGCCTCTCGACTAGTACGACGGGATTTATTGGGCCCCATACTTGTACGACGGGATAAGTTTTTCAGCTTCAATCTGTACGACGGGTTTTTTGGGGGCTTCGTATTGTACGACGGGGTATTTTTTTCTCTTTCCACCTGTATAACGGGTTGAATACGGGGTACGCTTTTTGGCCATTTTCACCTTGTACGACGGGTTATACATTCGCATAATACCTTGTACGACAGGGTATGCTTTTGGCCATTTTGACCTTGTACGACGGGAACGGGTTTTCGAGGTCCCGCGGCACACCTCTATCCAGAATAAGGCCAAGTGCCCCCCCCCCCACGGGGAAATACTAAACTGAGCACTCATATCTTCACGCTAAACGAACCTCATTGTATAGGCATCCTCAAATTCCTATTTATTTTCTTTATTTTACCCAGTATTTACCCTTTTGTACGACCTTTGACTGGTCCACTCATATCTTTGATCACATTAACCTGTAGTTTTCTGTCGACAGACTCGGGTGTAACCGTTTACAGTCTGCATCCGGGGTTCGTAAAGACAGAATTAGCGCGGGACTACAGCAGCTGTGTTACCGGCTTTATGACGTGCTTTTGGAAATTTTGTCGCTGTACTGACTTATTGACGCCAGAAGAGGGCGCTCATACCACGCTCTACTGCGCAGTGGAACCCAGCATCGCTACACATACCGGCAAATATTACAGGTTAATACTTCAAATATAGGGACAAATCAGCAAAAACGTTTAATATTTGAGACGTTGCAAATGATTGTCTCAATGGGATCGCGAATGTTTTTCGTTGCCAGCGGTTTGGCGGACGATGGTTCTGTAAGGGGCGATGTCAAATCATCACAATCGTCATCACATTATTATCATGCGATTGAAAGATATGTTATACCCCAACCATTTAAAGTGATCGATCTACAACCAAGCAAGGAAACGGGAGTAGCCGGGTGGGGGCAAGGCATTTCTGCCACACCCCAAAACAGCCCTGTAGCATTATGGCAAGCTTATAATAGGAAAACATCCTGTCCGCAAGGCGTCATTCGATTGTAGACATTTCATAACCAAAACACTTCAGTAATGCTATGCAATCCATCTGAGCAAAAAAAGAGAAAGATACATTAAACGTGCTTGGCAATTGGGATGTTTATATTGCACCTGTTGATTGCAGTGATTGTAGAGAAAAAACCGCCAAAAGTTACGCCACGGACCCCGAGTTGGCGCGACGTCTGTGGGAAATTAGCAGCAACATATGTGGACTCGAGTCATAACGGGATCAGGGACGACTTGGAGATTGGATACATTTTATGGAATTGGAGGAATTTCGTTTCCTGCTAGGCATATTGAATTGAAACCATTTATTTACTACCTGCGTTTGAAGCTTAAACTACTAATAACATCTTACTAGGCCATGATGGCCTAGTATAAAGTTTTTGGGGGGATTTTTTATGAATATAATTGGTTGCAATTGTTATATGCTGAAAATACTCCTGTTGATCAGCGATCTCCTCTTATCCACCCTTCATTCCGACACAACCATCTGTAGCATATGTTTGAACATACAGTCATCGATATTGGCCGTCAAATCCAACTAATCACAACAGTTGCATTTGAATAATCACGCATTGTTGTGTTTGAATCTACATTAATTTGCATTTCTAGTTGAGCTGTGCGCCATTTCAGTGGTGTGCTCTGAGGAAAGCACACGACCTGACTTAATTGTTCTAAGGTAAATTCGAAAGCACTGCTCACATTTATGAGAGAACTATTGAACATGTACTGAATGCTGCATGGTTTGTTTCACAGGAGAGCATTTGAGACGTTTTTGATTGATTCGAAAGATTTTCTGGTTTAAGCTAAACTTGTAATTGACGAAATTGGTGTGTTTTGTCCAGCATTTAACAAGGATAGATTGATTGATTTAATAAACGCATTGTTGCGTTTGATCAGTCACAAAATTAACAAGGTGTTATAACAGAGGAAATCGTTAGATATTGATTTGTTCTTCTGTAGATCAATACTCAGATGTAAACGGCAAATGCCTTTTCACTAGCTTGACACGGGTTTGTACAAATGTGCACACTTCAGCAAATTTAACAAGCGACTTACAAAGCCGTTGCTGCGATGTTTGATAATATTCGCATTTATATGTTGTGTAATTCCGTGTATATTTTCTTTCAATACATCTGACAATTCTTGAGATTTGAAGTGTCAAATTCCGCTTCATTGGGGTCTGTCTCTTTTCGAGTTGAATAAAAAGTTTTACAGTATAATCTTACAACCCGATGCTGATTTGGGTTGTATTTTCTGACAACAATAAGATTTTGTTTTTAATATTATGCGTATTTTTGTTTCGATACTTCTGACATTGAGCAGATTTTCGTAGAAGCATTTGCGCGTCGATTGTCTTGTGGAAGTTTTGTACCGCCATCGACTATTTAACAGCGTTAGATAACTGCATTAATGCAAAGCCGTTTTTTCTCATTTGCCAGTATTAGTGTCATACCTTATGAAACAACCACTCACAAACTGCACTAGACTGTGTTGATAGGAATTATATTTTCCAACAAACTTTACAATAACATTTTACATCAATTTTGGTCCTGCATTTGAATTATAACAACCAGAAACGTGTTGTGTTTTTTAACATTCCGGTGAATTCTAGCGCCCGTTGATTTTGTCGCCTAATTTTGACCAGGTCCGTGTGGTATCTGTTGTGCCGTTTGCTTTAAACCGGGGTCTTACGATGTCCATATTGTCGCCTGGGTTTGACTAGACTCTTTTTATCGCCTGCTTTCTATCACAACCTTCGGCGTCTATTGTGTCATCTGCTTTTGCCCGGAAATTGACAGCGTTCATTATGTCGCCTTTTGACTGGAGTCTTATGGCATCCATAATGTGACTTGCATTTTACTGAAGACACCTATGGATGGTATTGAGTTACCTGCGTTTTCACCAGACACCTATGAAGGCTATTGAGTTACCTGCGTTTTAGCCAGACACCTATGGAGTCTATTGAGTTACCTGCGTTTTAGCAAGACACCTATGGAGGCTATTGAGTTATCTGCGTTTTAGCCAGACACCTATGGAGGCTATTGAGTTACCTGCGTTTTAGCCAGACACCTATGGAGGCTATTGAGTTACCTGCGTTTTAGCCAGACACCTATGGAGTCTATTGAGTTACCTGCGTTTTAGCCAGACACCTATGGAGGCTATTGAGTTACCTGCGTTTTAGCCAGACACCTATGGAGGCTATTGAGTTACCTGCGTTTTAGCCAGACACCTATGGAGGCTATTGCGTTTTAGTATGGAGTCTATTGAGTTACCTGCGTTTTAGCCAGACACCTATGGAGGCTATTGAGTTACCTGCGTTTTAGCCAGACACCTATGGAGGCTATTGAGTTAGCGTTTTACCAGACACCTGGAGGCTATTTTACCTGCCCAGACACCTATGGAGGCTATTGAGTTACCTGCGTTTTAGCCAGACACCTATGGAGGCTATTGAGTTACCTGCGTTTTAGCCAGACACCTATGGAGGCTATTGAGTTACCTGCGTTTTAGCCAGACACCTATGGAGGCTATTGAGTTACCTGCGTTTTAGCCAGACACCTATGGAGGCTATTGAGTTACCTGCGTTTTAGCCAGACACCTATGGAGGCTATTGAGTGAGTTTTAGCCAGACACCTATGGAGGCTATTGAGTTACCTGCGTTTTAGCCAGACACCTATGGAGGCTATTGAGTTACCTGCGTTTTAGCCAGACACCTATGGAGTCTATTGAGTTACCTGCGTTTTAGCCAGACACCTATGGAGTCTATTGAGTTACCTGCGTTTTAGCCAGACACCTATGGAGGCTATTGAGTTACCTGCGTTTTAGCCAGACACCTATGGAGGCTATTGAGTTACCTGACACATTGTGCGTCGTTTGTTTTGTTGCTGCTTTTCGTCGGACAATTCTGGCATCCACTGTGCTGCCTGCTTTCTACCACAGCCCCATGGCGTCCATTGAATAGCCTATGTTTTTACCAGTGACAGTTTTACTGGAGACTTAAACCCTGCTCCCCTTTGGGTTCGTGAGTAGAATAGGCCCACCGTTTTCTCGTTGCGACTCGTGTCTGTGGACAATGGAATCCTGGTGTTTATGTAGAGAGGTCCTTCCGTGGGCCATATCTGCAACACACCACTTAGGTCTGATCCAGTCCATAGGCTGGTGGTGAGATGCCCTCTGTTATCCATTTTTATATGTATCTACTTCATTTTTTTATTCATGTCATTTTCTCTTTTTTCCCCATTTATCCCAGAAGGCGGCTGCTCAACTAGATCGATCGTATCTCTTTATTTATACACTACTTTTACAGCACCATATAACACAACAGTGTTGGTGTACTTTTAAAATCTAAACCAACTAACTAACCATATGGATAATCCATACGTACGGGTGCCTTGGTCAGCTTAGATTGATCTGAGTGAGGGTCGTCCAATGTCCGTCGTCGTCGCCGTCGGCGTCGTCGTCGTCGTCGTCGTCACAGTGATGATGAGAAGTGTCTATGTGTGATGAGGGTTAAAACAAATATATCTAAGTTGGGGTCACTTCAATTTGAGGCTACCTCTTTATTTTGAAAAGTAAATGAGTTGCTTTCCTCGTGAAATAGAAGTCATCTTGTGAGGTACATGTATAGGTGTCTATCGGAATACTAGTGTACCATCGCATGTGAAGCTATTCGACTACTATTACACACTCGTGCAAAACAGTATTCAACCATTTCTAATTCAGATCGGCGCCCTCAGCCCGTCAACTTCCAGAGGCTGTCGATGCGATGTTTCAAATGTGAATAATTCAGATGATGTGAAATGCTGCAAGACTACATCTTGTGAGACGCTCTACTGCTGGCCGTATAATGCAGCTGTGAGCATACTGCGACACGTAGATCAGGTGCTCTGGTTTTTAATGCCAAATACTGGAATGATTCATGGAGGAGCCAGTGAGCCACATGATTAGGGAGCCCCAGCGGATCAGCAAGCCAGGGAGGAACCAGCCACCCACAGAAGATCAGCAAGCCAGGGAGGAACCAGCCACCCACGGAACAGCCAGCCCACCAGGAAGATCAGCAAGCCAGGGAGGAACCAGCCACCCACGGAAGATCAGCAGGGAGGAACCAGCCACCCACGGAAGATCAGCAAGCCAGGGAGGAACCAGCCACCCACGGAAGCTCAGCGAGCCAGGGAGGAACCAGCCACCAACGGAAGATCAGCAATACCCTGAGGCAAAACACGAGCCATAGAGGATGAGTGAGACACATAGGACCAGCGGGCCATAACGGGCCAGCAAGGCACAACCTTCTAGAAGCGTAACTGTTTGCCGTTGTATGCAGCTGTGTAAATGATGTGACAAGTGGCTTTAAGTGCACTGAAAGGGTCACAGAGGAGCCAGCGAGCTACGGAGGATCAGAGAGCAAAATAAAAATCAGCGAGCCACGGAATAACCAGCGAGCCACATAGGAACCAACAGAGGAAAAGACCACAGCTGGTGAGTACCGCGACTGTTTGCCTTTTAATGCAACTGTGAATAATGTTACACATGATCTTTTAATGCCAGATACCGGAATAGGTCATGGAAAGGCGTGCCAGCCATGGAGGACCAAGGAGCCATAAATAACCGGCGAGCTCCAGAGGATCAGCGAGTAACGCAGGATCAGGGAGCAAGATAGGGTCAGCGAGTCACGCTAGATCAGGGAGCCACAGAGGGTCAGTGAGTCACGCAGGATCAGGGAGCCACAGGGGGTCAGCGAGTCATGCAGGATCAGGGAGCCACAGACAGTCAGTCGTCACACTGGATCAGGAAGCCACAGAGTGTCAGCGAGTCACGCAGGATCAGGGAGCCACAGACAGTCAGTCGTCACACTGGATCAGGGAGCCACAGACGGCCAGCGAGTCACACAGAATCAGGGAGCCACAAACAGTCAGCCGTCACGCTAGATCAGGGAGCCACAGAGGGTCAGCGAGTCACGCAGGATCAGGGAGCCACAGACGGTCAGCGAGTCACGCAGGATCAGGGAGCCACATACGGTCAGCCGTAATGCTAGATCAGGGAGCCACAGAGGGTCAGCGAGTCACGCAGGATCAGGGAGCCACAGACGGTCAGTGAGTCACGCTGGATCAGGGAGCCACAGAGGGTCAGCGAGTCACGCAGGATCAGGGAGCCACAAGGGGTCAGCGAGTCACACAGAATCAGGGAGCCACAGAGGATCAGCAAGTCACACAGGATCAGGGAGCCACAGAGTGTCAGCGAGTCACGCAGGATCAGGGAGCCACAGACAGTCAGTCGTCACACAGAATCAGGGAGCCACAGAGGATCAGCGAGTCACACAGGATCAGGGAGGCTCAGAGGATCAGCGAGTCACACAGAATCAAGGAGGCTCAGAGGATCAGCGAGTTGCGCAGGATAAGCAAGCCAACGATTTGCGGATGATCAGGGAGGAAGGAAACCGTTAGCCACGGAGGTCAGCGAGGCACAGAGGAACCAGCTTACCACGGAGAACCCGCAAGCCACGGGGGATCAGTAAACCACGAAGAACCCGCAAGCCACGGAGGAACCAGTGAACTACGGATCACCCGCAAGCCACGGGGGAATCAGTGAACCACAGAGAACCTGCAAGCCACGGAAGAACCAATGAACCACTGAGAACCCGTGAGCCACATAGACAAGTGAACCACTGAAAACCAGCGAGCCACTGAGGAACCAGTGAACCACTGAAAACCCGCGAGCCACTGAGGAACCAGTGAACCAATGAGAACCCGCGAGGCACTGAGGAACCAGTAAACCACTGAGAACCCGCGAGCCACAGAGGAACCACTTAACCACTGAAAACCCGCGAGCCACTCAGGAGCTTGCTAACCACGCACAACCTACGAGTCACAGAGGAAGCAGCGATAGAAATACCACTAGCTCTATTGATATCTTTTAAAGCAGCTGTAAATAATGCGACTTATAGCTAAGCTACTCTGGCTTTTAATGCTAGTTACTGGAATGGGTCATAGAGTGTCAGGGAGCCACGTCATAGAGGACCAGGGAGCCACGTATGATCAACAATCTATGCAGGAACCAACTACCCACGGATGATCAGCAAGAAACAGAGGAACAAATGAGCCAAGGAGGATCATGGAGCCACAGAGGACATGTGAACCATGGAGGAACCAATGAGTCAGAGGATTAAGGTGGTACGGATGATCAGTGAGCCATGAAGGACCTGCGAGCCACGAAGTATCAGGGAGCCATGGATGGTCTACGTACAACAAAGGAACCAGCAAGCCACAGATGAACCAGCAAGCCACAGATGAACCAGCAAGCCACAGATGAACCAGCAAGCCACAGATGAACTAGCAAACCATAGTGGAAACAGTGAGTCAGGTTGGAAGCAGCTGTTGCACTTCGTGATTGCTATATCTTTGCTACTTTAACATATGGTGATCACAAGCCATATTCATAATTTTGTTAGAATATGTTCCTTGTCAATGTCAGTTTGCGTGTGGTTTGTCTGTTTATCGACGGCTTTGAGTTACTTTGATAATAAATGGAAGAACAGATGAAAAATCCTATCAATGAATCGAGGCTGTAGGTATAGCTTTAAAGTTGGGGGTCACAACTAGAATGTTTGTGGTGCAAGGGAAATTGCATCGCATTAGTTGAACCATTATGGACCAGCTTCGCGAGGATATCAGTGGGGGTGACGGTTGTGTCGAAACTATCGAAGAATATACTGTCAGCGTGTAATATCACGAACACTATCGCCATCCCTGGTTGACACAGGGGTCATGAATAATGTGCCACAAGTGGAAATGTTGAGTTAAACCAAAAACACCCTCATCTAGCCTAGCAGCATAAGCTTGGTTGGTATAATAAATTGGCAATAAACCTAGGCGCTGGGATTCTTTTGCAAAATGTATGCGCGCCAAGGCTCTAGATCTTTATGTAATAGCGTTGTCATACAAAGGTCTTGCGCCTCGGTGCATTTAAACCTGGCATAAGGAGCCGACCGTTAGTGCGCTGGTCATTCTTTTGGTTGTCACCATAAATCGGCAAGACACGTGTCTACAGTGGCCTTAAAAGGCAGGGTGCTAGACCAGATAGACCAGGGTAGATGCAATTACAGTGAAAGTGAAAAGGTGAGTTGCATAAACATTCACTGGCCTATCTTTTCATCATCTTATGTGGAGCTCTCATTGTCCCTATCCCTTATTTGTCCGAATATTATGCATAAAGAGAAGACACGTCTGATTGACAGCTTTTTCTAAATAAACTGAGTCAGTGGGTGAAATAGGCCGAATGGTTAAGCCAGTATGTCAACTTTTAATTATCAAACCTGTTTGATGCATGCAATCAAAGAATGTTTCGAATGTTGTCTTGATACTATTGTGCTGCTGGTGTCTTTAAAATAATGACAGGCGTAACGGTGACTGGAGTGGCTGGTGATGTATTAGCATTAAATGGATCTGCTGGGGAATCAATAGAGTTGGCTTCTGTGGTTGTCATCTTCAATCTTTGCTGAGCTGAATTGTAGGAACAACGTTTCTAACACATGGGACCACCATAGAAATACCATACCTGCAAAGAGCACACCATCGAAGAAAGCATACCAAGACATCGTTTCTGGAGCAGTAGGGTAACAAGAGGTCAAGACGCAATACCATATAACGGTCCGCAGATACACTTGCATCAAAAATGGAGAAGAGAAGTACACCCCACCACAGCAACAAACCAAGAAGTACTTTGTACACTACTGGGAAATCCCCGACAACCTAGTGGAAGGCATCCTGGCTGACAAGATTGGAAAAAGAGAAGCCCGAAGGACCTACCGCATAGGTACGAAAACCTTTTAAAGTGAGGCGAGGTCGAAAAAGTGGACTCCGATGACAAGGTGGACCAAGACTTCCATAACCAGGCCCACAGGTACTCACCCAAATTATTTCTGTATCAAGCAGAGTGCGATGATTTCACAGGAGGTACATAGAAGACATTATAGAGATTTCTACGACAAATGGGCCGAATGTGTTGCATCCTACCCATACCAGAAGTAGAACGACACTACAACTGCAGTGAATCATGTGGCGAAGCCGTGCAATACAATATGCCATCCATACTGACTATACTCTTTGGCTTCACCGAAGGGTGCCTTTGACGACTGTAACAAGGGCGATCGTTGCGTCTTACATACACTCGACCACAAACCGGAAAAACCCCCACCACCACAAAAAAAAACCCAGACTGCAACAAAATCCATGTGCATGAGAAACTACTCGGCAACAATGCCATAATATACATCGAAAACAAAGACATGCAATGTGGTGTATACGCTACTAATTGAAATCCGGATTATGCAGGACGGTTATACATGCAAAAGAAGACAGGATTGTTTGTGGCATAGGATATAGACCTAGGACGCAATGAGATTGCAACTTAAGGAACGCACCACCACGGGGAACCACCTATTGTCTCCTACACAGGAAAGATATATGCAGTAGTAGGCGATGTCTTCCTCTCTCCGGCTCCGGTGCCTCCTCTGCGGGAAGCTGGCCAAACCACCAGGCGACTATAGCTGTACTCGGTATGCATGGTCCACGTCAATACTCTTTCTTGTGCCGATAGGGATCCCACTACAGGTGCAGAACTACCTACCTATGGCCACTTCATATGCGAAAAGGTTGAGCACCACCCTTGTGTAGGCTAGGTGTGGATAGGACAGCTCCCCAAAAGAAGAAAGATAGGTTGGTTTCCTAGGACGCCTTTCATGGTCCTATATATACTGGGAATTCCTATGCATGTGACTGGGATGGGCCAAACATCGCCATGTATTGCCTAGCATAGTATAGCACTATACCATTTCCATACTATACCTTTTCTGGAAATACCAGCCTAGAATTGTACAGCACTTTACCATTTCTACAGCACTATATCATACTATACTATTTCTGGAAATACCATATTAGACTTTTGGGCTGGCGATAAAATATTTAGCATGCGTCGATAAAAACCATCCGACAAGCAGATCCAAGAAATACGCGACCAGCAGCGGGTGGCCTCAGCTAAAGAGATGTGAAAGAGGTTTCGGATAGGGACAGCAAGGCTATACAAATTATGGCAAGGCCAACCACCCCTGGAGGTCCCTATCGAGAATATACCCAAGCATCGTCACGACACTGAGAAAACACCCCAGCAGCGTTGTAGCGACATCAAGTCAACTAGTACGCAAGACCTTCTTGACCGGACAGAGCTCCTGGAGGTCAGTACGGCAGACCGGATAGAGTGCATAGACACGCTGATGCGGCGTATCTCTATTTTGGAGCTCTAGGTTTGTAGGTCGACAGCCACATACAGAACACCAAAAAGGAGAAGACAGAAAAAGATTTCTCGCCAAGGTATTTCCTCGCTGTCTGTAGATTTGTTGTCAGTGTATGCGCTGGAAAAGGGTGAGCTTCCTCCCCATTGTTGGAAGCGGGATACCATAGTTCGGTGTAGTATACTTTCTGCTGTTTTTTTTACTGATTCGAAAAGCACACATTGGCATAAGAGAACAAGTGATAGTGCCAAGGGTCAGGCTTTTGGCGAGCAAGCGGTTTGCATTGCGCTGGCTTGTTGAGAGCAAGCATCTGGTCTCTCCTAGGGTTGATCCCAAAAAAGGTACCCGCTGCGCCAGAACCGCCACTATACTACTCTTGCTTTATACGAAAGCGTGACATCAAAAATTGTTCCCCTTTGGGTTAACAAAGTGCAAAATATTTTATTAATTTTTCTCGAATAACTCTCGAAAGAGGGTTTCGTATGAAATTTGGGGATGGTAGCTTGCTTGATAAGAAAACATGCCACCAAAAATTGTTCGAACGGATCGATGGTTGGATGCCCAAGCAAGGGTATATGATACGCTCTGCTCAAGAGCAGAGCTAAAACAAATACGACCATCATCTAAACCTCACTCTTTTGATGATTTCCCAGAAAGTCGCAGGGGACTTTCCATCATATGAACTCTGTTGAATAACATATATTGGTTTAGATTTGGCCTTGTTAGCGAGGCTACAAATACTGACTGACTAAGTGCGAGACCAAATCTCCTCTTTCAAAAGGACATTGAGCAAAGATTAACCCATTTGTACCCATACTTCTGATACGCATTCGATACATAGAAACGCCCGTTTGAACTCCCCTCACTTCCACCGCAACCAAATACCACGCACTTCTAAATAACAATAAAAGTAACATCACCTTACTCCTCACTTTAAGATTAAAGATGAAAATTTACATCCTTTCCGAAAAACTGTCCATGTTCATTGTCCACTGTCAAAATCAAATCCTTGTAGATGAATTATGTCTGTGTAAATAATTTCCCTATTCCACCAAATAATTTAAATTATATGTCAAGATGACATTTTAGACCTTGGTCCATTTCATTGGCCTGCATCATTTGGTAGAATCTGGATTTGGGGTGCTTCCTTCAGCAGTGATTTTGGGCTAACAAATTATGCAATCTGAAGCAGATGGAAAACATGTTTACTAAGTTGTACATATTCGTGCGAGTTTCAAAACCAGTATACAGCAGATAAAGAAGCCTCCTTATATACTTCCCAATAATGAACTACCGTATGTATGTATGTATGTATGTATATGTATGTATGTATGTATGTATGTATGTATGTATGTATGTCTGTATGTATGTCTGTATGTATGTATGTATGTCTGTCTGTATGTCTGTATATGTATGTCTGTATGTATGTATGTATGTCTGTATGTGTCTGTGTATGTCTGTATGTATGTATGTCTGTCTGTCTGTCTGTCTGTATGTCTGTCTGTCTGTCTGTCTGTCTGTATGTATGTCTGTCTGTCTGTCTGTCTGTCTGTCTGTCTGTCTGTCTGTCTGTCTGTCTGTCTGTATGTCTGTCTGTCTGTATGTCTGTCTGTCTGTATGTCTGTAGTGTCTGTCTGTATGTATGTATGTATGTATGTGTCTGTATGTATGTCTGTCTGTCTGTCTGTCTGTATGTATGTATGTCTGTCTGTCTTTATGTATGTCTGTATGTCTTTATGTATGTCAATATGCATGTATGCATGTATGCTGTATGTATGTGTGTATGTATGTATGAATGCCTTTATGTATGTATGTATGTAGGTATGCATGCATGTATATATGCATGTATGCATATATGTATGTATGTATGAATGTATTTATGTCGGTAATAACATATACGTATAGATGTTATAGTGTATATATAAATATATATATATATATATATATATATATATATATATATAAATAAGTATTTATATGAATATATATACATTTTTATATCTACACACAATCTGTATATGTGATATTTTCTACCGATTCATGTCCCATGACAATTATATATTATGCATAGCTTCGTCTTGTGCATTCTACCCCCATCAATATTGATATATATATATATATAAATATATATATATATATATATATATATATATATATATATATATATATATATGTATATATATATATATATATATATATATATATATATATATATATATATATATATATATATATATATATATACTATGCCTCACATCATTATGCCTATCATCATAATGCCCCACAACATTATACCTCATGACTTCTGTTCTCATTTCATCATTTTCACCATGCTTTATGTGCGCCCTTCGTGGTCCAGCACCTCGAACACTCTAAGCAGCCTTACCCCAATTTCTACGGGAAAACAATCTTGATCTTCACAAGTCCGTTGCTTTTTATTTTATGCCACATCACCACCAACCAGGCCCGAACGATTCACGGCAGTTTGCCGGCTAACAACATTTTTACAACAAGTTAAACATCTGATCATAACGTTGCAATTGGAACCGCTACACGGTTTATAATTGTTGTCGTCACAATGCAATTGCAAAACCGAGTACAATAACATCATACTCATAATCTGTCTCAATTTTGTATTGTAATGGGAATTGCTGAAAGTATTTAAAACTACTAATTTTCAATTGCAACCATTAGTTCATCATAAACTGAAAAAAGTGATATCATATCCACGTGCCTACATGTGATATCCCAAATTAGCAATGCTTTCTGAGCCAATGGTAGGTTACGGTCTGCTGCTAAAATCACCTCACTCACGAAGAGTCTCACATGCCCATATCGATGTTTCCTCGTTTTTTGTAACGGAAAATGCACTAATGGTTTATGTACAGATAGATTCAGGTTATGTGTCAAAATGCTACTGTCATACACATTTTTTTATCATTATGCGTGTAATTGGATTAGAAACTGTTATGAGTAACAACGAGTTATTTTGACAATGTCCCTTTTCCACTTCACATACATTATAGATAATTGATTCGTTTTGCGTTTTGGAGATGTTAGCAGAGGAGACAATGTGTCAGTAAGTCACCGACAGGTAGGCCCTATGCATTTAGTCAGACTAACGTCCTGGTTATCAACCCGTATGTTGATAGACGCAACATTGTAGATTTTTAAAATGAACTTTGTAAGTCAATATTGGCGATTATTATTGTGTATGCGTGGTGAACAAGTTGTCGATTGCAGCTGTACTCATGTTGCAGTTTGTATCACTGCTAGTCATTAAACAAAGTTATGAAGTAGACATGTGATCAAGCCAGCAACATCGTACCACATACATATATAATATATATATATATATATATATATATATATATATATATATATATATATATATATATATATATATATATATATATATATATATATATATATATATATATATATATATATAAATAAATATATATATATATATTCGACAATAGAACATATAGGATTGCCTTTTGATGTGTGATATAGCGGATAGCATTTACACGAAAAGGAGCTACGATTGGTGTCTTGTTGGATATTGATCTGTGTTATAGTAATGTTCTGTGTTGGAAAGGCCACACACAAATGATATCTCACCAATTCATCGTCAGTAATAGCAGATTATATTTAGCCGGCATGCAGTCCCACGATGATTGTAGTGGTGTAATTAGCTGTATACAACCACAGAGCAAAAGGTTGGGTAGGAACAGCTGGA
This sequence comes from Urechis unicinctus, assembly GCA_034190875.2. Lineage (NCBI taxonomy): Eukaryota > Metazoa > Annelida > Polychaeta > Xenopneusta > Urechidae > Urechis > Urechis unicinctus. Next base: position 70,529,168 of record CM067351.1, read on the forward strand.
CTACATCACTCAAGTACAGACAGGTCGACGCCAGCTAGTGTTATTGAAGGAATGCATTAGATTAGGTGAGTCAGGTGATATGGCGGGACGAAAGACGAATACAGAAACGACAGTAAAATGAGAGCCTGTTTTGCGTATGCACACTGCATAAATTAAAACTGGGTACCAGTAGCTTTCTTTGCAATAAACAAAAATGCTGTTCACTATTACTTCACTTCACTTCACCAGACTACGTCTTCCAATCTATATCGACAGTAAAATATTGATACAGTGAAATATTATTCATGTATTACCAAAAACATAACAACTTTTGCTGGAACCATCACAATTATATCGCTCATAAACATCACAGTTGCATTTGGATGCTTGCTTTCTGCTGTGAAAAATTTGATTATTACGTTACTCAGAATAACATTAATGCCATACACATTATCACCCAAAGAAGAGCTATCTTGCATATGTAAACCTTGCCTTTATTATCCTCACGTGACCATTCTTCACCTCTGAAGCTCATCTCGTTACACCTAATCATTCATTAAGATTTTCCCTCATACAGCCCCATAATAGATCAATGATGAGTTAGACACTTTCAACATTTTGGAGGTAGAACGCAGAGGAACATGCCTTTCACACCAGGTCTCCAGGTTAAATGTATGACGAGACATGAATTCCTACGCGTCATATTTCCTGCCATTAACGCCTGGGTGTAGTGGAACGGAGTTGTATTACGATCGCGAACACCTTCTGTACGGTTCGTGTGGATGAGGATGTATACAAATAATAACATAAATACTTGGGAACGTTATAGAGTGTTAATACAGCGAGAGTGACGTGTTGTATGAAAGGTTTCCTCCAAGAAGTGATTGCAATTTAAATAACTTTTGCATTGTGAATAATTATCAAGGCCGCCGAATTGTGCCGGGAGAGAGTTTAGTGTATTTAGATCACGGCTTGAGTTCCCAGCCTAACTTATTACTCGAACGACTGCAGTCACAATGTAATATATTACAAAATAATACCTAGGCCACAAAAAAGGATTCATCTATAGGACAGCTTGGTAAATAGTTCGCATACCGCATACTGACTAACATTGGCCTTGATAAACTCTATATCAATCCAGTAGGTGAAATATTATGGTATGTTTGGGTCCCTCTTTGAATCTCGGTCTCTACTACATGTACGATGATGCTTTGCGGAGCCATTAGATCTAATGACAGTAGACAATAAATAAACACAAAGAGCACCAAGCAAAGTCAATTATCAAGAGTCATCAATGTCTAACAAACAAAGAGGATCAAGCAAACTAAATTATCAATAGAGCTGCGACATTTAATTTTGTAGATTGCAGAATCCTTTATTTTCATGAATTTACCTGGTTATACTAATTTAGGTAATTGTGGAAAAAAGTACTTGTAACAGGTTGATTGAAACATGCCATCCACATCCGGGATCTATGCCAGGACGCATATGTCATATGACGGTCCAGCAAGTTGATTTCATTGTATATACAGGCAGGAATATTTTTCCTCGCTTCCAAATGCTGGGTAGCAACTGACTGAGGTGACCCAAAAAGCCCATGCAACGACATGTTTTATGTGTCTCAACAATGATGTTGTATTTCAGAGGGTAGAATCATTGTTCGGGAATTGAATTGATCTCTCCATAGTTGCGGCGAGGTTATGTTTCCATGTGTCAGCGACTCACAGCACTGTGTCGAACATCGTCATCGCTTTGCCAATGTTATGATCCTACAACAAATAAAACAGAGGTTATAAACAGGTCGTGTAGAGATGACAAACAATAATCTATTTATAGTTTCCTAATTACCATCAACCAAAACAGCACATTGAGCGGACGTATTTGGTACAAGAAGGCAAAACAGACCCAGAAGCTGTGATCGAATCGAGGAAGCAACTTGATATAAACCAATGCTGAGGCCGATGTTTATATCACAATTTGCAGTGTTACAAACACATATTCAAATATTGGGATGCAATAAACCAATATAACATGATACATTTGTGAATGACCCTGCCTTCATTGTGACTGTGCATTTCTCAACGGAGAACTATGTTGTCACTGTGTCAAAAGCTAATATTCCTTGTGCAACACTTTCGTCCTAAAACCAGAGGAACAAAAACAAATCAATATATGAACAACCTGTTGTCCAAACTAAAACAAAATATAAATCATATCTATTTATATGAACATTTCAACGCTTCAAAAGAACCTCTACGTAACTAAAGCGTCAGGGTAGCCATTAAAACGTGTGCAAAAATTAACATTGACACTGAACGGTGTTTGGGTTGAATGATTACCCTCAAACATGTTTCCATAAATTCGTCAGCAGAAATCACCCCATCTTGGTTGTGGTCCATTTTCTGCACAAACAAACACAAACAATCGTACAATAAAACTTATCCCTGGGCTAAGGCTAATTTCTCGTCATGCACAACAATTATTTTACCATGGTCTTAATCTGCCTTGCATCAATGTCTGTATTAGCCTACATCTAACTGTAGCAATCATAAAATCAGAGCTCTGACTGTAGTTTGACCCAGCAAATGCTAGTAAGTGCATCCGGAATTAGCTGGCGCCATTCTACACAGACAGGTTGTACTGCAGTAATCAACTTCAAGTATATGTTGCAGAGCAATTGGTAAACAAACACCTGGAAGACCATTTCCACATGCTCGGTGGCTGTATGTGCGTCAATGGCAGGATCAGCGTATTGCCCCATCATCTCGTAAATTGAGTTGACAATGTCGTACATTTCGTCCTTCGTAATAAATCCGTCACCATTGATGTCATAAAGATTGAAAGCCCATTTGAGTTTCTCGTGGAATGATCCGCGTGCCAGCACTGACAGTCCCCTCACAAACTCCTACATCAATGAGCAAAGGGTAATATATTTATATCAATTAACATAACCAAACCATGGATCACTATAGTGCCAAAGCTCTTGAGTTCAGCGCCAGTTCATGTGGTGACGAAATATGAATTCTGCATGCCATTGGGGGTGTTATTTGATATACATAATCTGTCAGAACCTTTTGGGCAATTATCACGTGACAATAATATGTATCCACAATATATAGCACGTTCGGCTAGCTGACAGGTGGCAGTGACCAGTGCTAAATAGTTGTAATTACGTTACCTCGAAGCTGATGATCCCGTTATGATCTTGATCAAACGTATTGAAGACGTAATGAGCGTACGCAGCAGAATCTGAAATGGTCAATTCTGGTGATATTCAGCAGAATGAAAACTACTAAACGACAGTAATTTTACGAGATAAGCTATTCCAGGGCAATACTTTGTGAGTATGGAAACAATGACATGTTGACAAAAATGACCAGATTGGCTGCCACAACCTGCCAATGAAAGTTCCTTATGAATGTATTATCGCTCAAGACAAAGCACCACATAGGCATCTATCGTAGCAGCAAGCCATACATTACGTTTACGAAATCCACAAAGACCGCTATTTACCCGCCATTATGTAAATCAGTATATGTTCCAAGTAACCGTTTGTTCTGTTGCTCAAGTTTTAGAATAACACAAACGGTGGAATGACATACGGAGCTAAAAAGCTATGTATAATCTGTAAATCAACTGACTCACTGCCATGAGGAAAGAACTGGGCGTAGATATCCTTAAATGCTTCCTCGTTCACGATTCCCATTGGACATTCCTGTACAACATTGATCTTAACCAATGAGAATCTCGTCGCGTAGACCGACCATCTATTTTATTTCAGTTAATTTTGTTGAAGGAATTGTACGTGGCGATACAAGATGATATGCGATGTCAGTGCGGCACCTGTTTGAATCCTCGGTACATAATCTGAAGCTCCTTGCGAGAGAAATTGGTGTTCTGACAAAGGGCATCGAGTCCTTCTGGTTTGTACCGTAACACCTGCGTCTCAACGTGTTCCATTTCACTCTCTGAAAATACAATGGATTGCATATCAATCTAAATGAGGATTGACTGCCAGTTATTCTACAAATGGGAACCATTAGTACCATGATTGAATAGCATGATGCCTTAATGATCTACAAAGCCGAGTATTGGTACCTGGATTGTATGAAATGATACATGAATGATCTACAAAGCCGAGGCATTGGTACCTGGATTGTATGAAATGATACATGAATGATCTACAAAGACGAGGCATTGGTACCTCGATTGTATGAAATGATACATGAATGATCCACAAAGCTCAAACATTGTCACCTTGACAGTATGGAATGCAGCATGTAATGATCGGCTGACATTGTGTGTCAAGGATGATATTCAGCGAACATGAACTTTAAGCAACAAAAATATATTCGTCGGGTCATTGCTGAGGAAATATGAAACAGACGTTCGTTGTTAAGCTATTCCAAGAAAATGTAGTTTCATTTGCATTGAAAGTGAATCAAATCATTGACCACCCGATGTTACTACAACACCCCACCCCCCTACCGGAACCAGAACTGTATCCATGTTTGCTTTAATTACTTTGAGACTTTCTACCGACAAACATCAACACAATGCTCCCTGGAAACGAGAATCTGCAATAAATCAGGTTTCCAACCAGGTGGCATTAGTAGTATAAGCATTGATTGGGTCCAGTTTCGCGTGGTGCTCCAATAGATATGTAAATATCGCAGCTGTGGGACGCCATTAATTAGGCACAAGAGTCCGATTCAAACACGAGGCTCAAAACGAATGGAAACGTCATAACACGTAACCAAGGTAACCAATCTATCATATTGCAGAATGCGACTAGCCTGAATATACATAGATAGTGAGCAATATTATGGCGTTACTGGGGTCAATAGTCTATGTTGCATCTTAACCTCTTGGATTTAAACGGTAGATTCTCCGCCCAACATTTCCAATCGGTCTTACTGTTTATAGTCCCACAAATCTTCCATCATTGCAAGATCACCGGGGGTCACCCTGAGAGAGCCGTCCTATGGCTGTGGTGCTTAACGCGATCTCCAAAGACCATTCTGCTAATGAACAACGACCTTTATATGAACGGGTCATTAACATGTCATATCGTAAATAATTCGGCGGCCACTGGTAATTGGTAGATGTTGTTTATTGTCAGAGGTGAATAGATGCAGACTTATGGCTTCGGATGAGCTACTTGTGGATCTCCAAACAACATACTGATTCGCGGATTGTACAGCAAATGACGTAATTTTATCAACGCAGTCTTATTAGCACTGTTAGATCAACATTTAATTTGACAACCGTGCATATTGATCTGGCGTGGAGCCGGAACAATAGGCAAATAATGGCAAAAAGATCATTGTTAGACTTGGCAAGAAATAACCCCTCTGTTGTTAGCCATTCATAGCCTAGAAGGTGTGACTTATAATTGCCAAAAGCCAGGAATAAGTCACCCAGTTATTGGATTTGGGCAACCATAGCCAGGATAAAGTCAGCCAGTATTTGGGCAATCATAAACAATTATCAAACCATACATCAAGTGTGCACTGGTGCTACCTGCCTCGTTACCAGTCGCTGTAAATGGAACTTCAGACAGATGAATAGCGCTTTAACTGCTTATCCCGACGCCTTCATCGGAAACAGGCCAAGTAGCCCGGATGTCTCACTCGACATTGAATGATACCAGTGTCAACCAGGTGCATATCAATTCCGCATTCGTCTGCTAAGCGAATAACTAAGTCCATCAACTGTGTCCTGTCGGGCAGGGTAATGATACAAGGAGTTTTCCTGGCCAGACAATGTAGCCGAATTAATTACTTCACGGGTAGCAGCGCTGCCTGTCGGAAGAATCGATCTCAACTGACTATAGCATGTAAAATTCGAGAAGTCTTTTGAAAGGCGTAATTGTGCGAATTAATACGGTCTCTATGGCAGTGACCATAATGAAATTCGCTGTAATTGAGTCGTGAAATAGGCGTGAAAGTCATCATAATGTGCAATAACTGATACAGATAGTTCAGACATAACCATCGGATCCAACATTATCGGACGCTGCGAAAAATGATGAAAAATGTCGATGGTGTTTCCTCCAACCGTTCAACATACACACCGCCATATATTGTCTGCTGCTGATGAGGGCCATATAAGCATGATCGCTTAGCGCTTAAAATAGCATCAATGTAATCACAAATCGAACCATAAGTTGCAAAACTGATAATGCAGTCACCATGTAAATTTGCTATAAACTCGAGTAAGGTAAATACAATCAGCAAGCTAACCAACATGCCCTTACGATCTTCAACGCAGTCACCAGCCAGCTACGACGACCACGAAAAACAATCATTGTTTACGAGTCGCGATCACAGTGTCGTCGAAGTAAACTGCTCACCTTTCGACCTTCATCCCAAGACTAGTGTTCACCAGCCCATTTTTGCACTCTTTGAATCGTTGAGGAGTTGATAAATAATGCATGAATCGATCCCATGGTGCACCAAGCTCAACGTTACATTGGGTGAGTGCCTTATGACTGGGAGAACCACATTGAGATGTGATCACATCACTGAAATATGATGATCCCACCCACCCCCCCACCAGGTGACTTCCACCACTCTGACTGGGGTTGATAATAAAGTAAAACGCCCCAGTCATTCCTGCCTTCACATTCTCGGGTTTCCGTCACTGTCGCTATAGGAGGGCAACTGTCGCGCACAGCGATTTTGACCGGAACTGGGGGCAACTTTCTCTGCCTGTCAAGCTGTCGGCGCTTTGTTCGCTCTTTACCAGTTTCTGTTTTAAGTTCCTACGTTGTTGCGACATCAAAGACGTCGCCAAAGGTGTCAAACGTATTCTGAACTTCTCTTAAGTTCATCTGGACGCTGTCACGTCGCAATGAGCACATTTGAAACAATTCTCAAACACAGAGATTATCATAAAATAGTTATCCAAAATGTTAACAACAACATTCATCTCCAGTCGTCCGGAGAGTATTCTGCAAGGACATCAGATTCCTCCGATATCTCTTCGAAGTTAGCGTGCGTGACTGTTGCTACACCATGTCATCACTGTCCCCGTCTTAGTGGAAAGTACCCCAGCTGAAAACTTTCCTCAGAGATAGGGGAATCACTGAGCTCGTAGAATTAGTAAGAAATGTCTGCAGCACCGTAAATATTGTGGACTTGGTCGGGGAAGATGATGGAGAGAATATTTACAATGAATGAAGAACTATTAACATAGAGGGTCAGCAAGTCAACTTCCCAGATCCCAACAAACTTTCTGCATGACAGGCCGACATGTCAAATGCACCTGAGCTTACTGAGGCTTTACTGAGGCTACTGTCTTTCATTTGATGACCAAATGCAAATGGAGTCCTAATAGGGTGGCATCATTTCAATATCAAACATAAAACAACGAATATTCATCACAGCTTAAATCTCTACGTTCCTCATCGTGTATTGCGTATGCGTATTGGAAAAACATGCCCCTACTACCGGTTGAAAGTCAGTCCTGGCGGCCGCGACGGAAACCCGAGAATGTGAAGGCAGATATTGCATCCATTTCGTTTTTAATACATCACAATCTATCACCCAGATGTCATTCATGCGTGACAACGTCCATTGTATCACATCTTACAATACTTGGATCACAAATACATCCATATTTCACCCTAATGTGCAGTAGGAGTGCTTTCAGTGATCAGTGAATTATTGCCTTGCACACTGCAAATCCTGCTGATGAGAATGTGGTGGAAATCACTTAGTCTTTAGCTGCTCACTTCGTGACAGCAAACGTCTCATGAAAAATACATGGTTTTTGAATAACTTAAATCAACCAAGGTATAATAAGTCAGATCTGATATTAATTAAGATATAATCAGTCAGTTCTGATACCCATTTAGATATCATCAGTCAGTTCTGATGCCCATTTAGATATAATCAGTCAGTTGTGATACCCATTCAGATATAATCAGTCAGCTCTGATACCCATTCAGATATAATCACTCAGTTCTAATACCCATTTAGATATAATCAGTCAGTTCTGATACCCATTTAGATATAATCAGTCAGCTCTGATACCCATTCAGATATAATCAGTCAGCTCTAATACCCATTAAGATATAATCAGTCAGCTCTGATCAGTCAGTTCTGATACCCATTCAGATATAATCAGTCAGCTCTGATACCCATTTAGATATAATCAGTCAGCTCTGATACCCATTTAGATATAATCAGTCAGCTCTGATACCCATTCAGATATAATCAGTCAGCTCTGATACCCATTTAGATATAAGATATAATCAGCTCTGATACCCATTCTGATATAATCAGTCAGCTCTGATACCCATTCAGATATAATCAGTCAGCTCTGATACCCAGTCAGTCAGCTCTGATACCCATTTAGATATAATCAGTCATTTAGATATAATCTCTGATACCCATTTCAGATATAATCAGTCAGCTCTGATACCCATTTAGATATAATCAGTCAGCTCTGATACCCATTCAGATATAATCAGTCAGCTCTGATACCATTTTAGATATAATCAGTCAGCTCTGATACCATTTAGATATAATCAGTCAGCTCTGATACCATTCAGATATAATCAGTCAGCTCTGATACCCATTTAGATATAATCAGTCAGCTCTGATACCCATTTTGATATAATCAGTCAGCTCTGATACCCATTTTGATATAATCAGTCAGCTCTGATACCCATTTTGATATAATCAGTCAGCTCTGATACCCATTTAGATATAATCAGTCAGCTCTGATACCCATTTTGATATAATCAGTCAGCTCTGATACCCATTTAGATATAATCAGTCAGCTCTGATACCCATTCAGATATAATCAGTCAGCTCTGATACCCATTTAGATATAACCAGTCAGCTCTGATACCCATTTAGATATAATCAGTCAGCTATGTAGCCCATTCAGATATAATCAGTCAGCTCTGATACCCATTCAGATATAATCAGTTAGCTCTAATATCCGCCAAGATACCCACATCATTTTTGGTCTCTCGTGTCACACAAATCCTCTATTCCTAAATGTGGACTCCGTCAAGAGAGAAATGAATCACCTGACCATAGATGAGCATCCTAATCTGGTCGCAGCTGTCCGTACCTATAATGTGCCATGCCATTATCATAAGTTGTACTCACTAACCTGTTGCTCCGGCGCCCATTGTCACAACATTGCCCATTGCCGTCAGGTGATTCTGTCACAGGCACGGAGCTATTTCAGCGACATCGTTTCCAAGCGAAAGAATCCAATACGATAAATACACATGCCCATTAATGCCTTAGTTAGGCTATAGCAGAGATGAACTGCTGGTATTCCTGACAACGTGGACCCGAGCTCTAGACAACAGTGATATGACGAAAGTGCTTTGCCCGAATCAATCAGAGCAAAGGCACGGTGTTCTGCAGAACAGGAAGGTTACCCTGCCTGCAGATATTGTACTGCTGTCCTGCAGTGCGATAACTCGGCGGTGAGCAATGCTGGTTTCCGGTGTGGACTATTCAGATATCAATGCATGGCGGTCGGAAAGCAGAACTAACACAGTGGAAGATGTTGAGACTGATATTGTTAGATTGTGATGTGACTAGAAACACTCCAGCAACGGGCAGGTGCTATGGCAACGTACACATCCTCTGATAGTATATCTCTGAGCTCCCCAGTACAGAGAAGGAATGTCAATCGATTCCGCGGCCATGCCATTGAACACAACACGGTGATTTATACTCAGTCATGAATGTACAAAGACTATGTCAGGGAGAGCATTGTAGCAAGGCTGTGTCCGGAGAAGGTGGTCAAATGAGGTTTGTAAAGGCTGGAGTGAGGTATGGATTGTACTCTAAGAAGCCATGACACTGAGGCTGAGTGCAGCCATCAGTTAGAGTCGAGATCAAAGGGCTATTAACTTTCAACGCCAATGTTACATTGCTTACCATTCATTACCTTACAAATTCAAATTCATATCAGCGATCTGTTGAAGCTAGTATTCGCTATACTGAGTTCATCTTAACCATTGCCTTTGTGACGGGGAATAATATGCTTACATTATATTTTTGCAATATAATCAAACAGTATAAAGATGAAAAGATAATCCAATCCTAACGTGCTGGCAACGAATAAACTCCAAGCTTTACAGTTAAGGCAATTATCGCTGTCAGACAAGCTTTATTCCACTGCTTTATGCTTAATGTTCACAGCAAAGAAAGCCGTATTAATTCCACGGTTACATTATTTATATGAAGCAGAATGATTTTATCCGGTTAACAAAAAAAATTGTAGATATTAGTCAGTTCTCTGCGTTCTATCTCTCTCTCCCTGGGCGTGTAGATCTTTATGACCATCCTACCTAGGTGTTGGGTGCGGTGTAGGGCGCTTAGGCGCGGTCTGATTGCTTCCGAACAAGACCCGCTTCATCAGGACCACTCTCCATGGCAGACATGTTTGACGCTTTGCTAACATAACATCTCTGCAATAGTTCACGGAGCGCATGCGATTTGACCCGGTCTGACCTATGACCGGGCGATGACAAGCAGCCGGCCGCACGCGTCAAACATAAACAAACATGAATGGTCAACCCTTCAGCAGTCTATACCTAGTCGGCAGGCAGTGAGGTTGCGCTGCCGAAGCTTATGGAGCTGGTCGGCCTGAATGATATTGAGCGGGCAAATCACTATTACCGACGAGCGTTGACTTCCATCGGGGGCGGGTAGAAAATCTGGGAGCAAATGGTAAATCAGGCTCTTCCCATATCCCGTTGGTAGATTGGCAACAACGTCTTTTCCAACGAACAACTTCGCCAAACACTCTTGTTGCTTATCTTTAAGTTCCAATCCTGGCTTGTAACTCTCTATCGCTTTTCTCAGTCGACTTTCGATTACAAAATCGTTTTCACAGCTGACTGCCGCTATTCTTAAAAACGCTTAATGAAACGTCCGCGGCGCTTACGCCTCATATTGGGCCTATAAAAATCCATAACAAAATGAGTGGTAATATTTAAGCAGTAATAATATTTCGGCGAATGGCCCGAATTCGCCCAAAGCGATCAGAGTGGTGCAGAGGCGAATCCCAGACTGCGCAGAAGCCGATGCGCAGGAGATCGCATCAGGACATCTTGCTTTCTCCTAATACGATAACAGCGACAATCTTGCCAGATAAGGTTTCTGAACGATTAAATTAATATTTCCATGTAGAAACATGTGCTGTTATTATCATTTTGGTTTTGCCATTAAAAAAATAAACGAGAATGTTATTGAAATCCAGTATGTGATATGCCAAAGAGAAAAATGACGTCAACGATCATACTAATTATATAGCCCTCCCTTACATTGATTGCATTGAAAGTAACAAGCAACTCAATTTGGTATATTATACAATAAATAACGTCATGCCAAAATCGTAGTATAATTATTACAACCATGAAGTAAGGGATTGTTTGGTACACCTTCTTAATGCTGCAGGTACATCTAATTAGCTTTTAAGTGAGGTACACCATATACTATTGATTAATCCGCATTGTTGCTGCAGACTCTAACAAAACCTTTTGTCTGCGGTATTTTGTGTACATCGTAAGAATCTCAGTTATGCCGAGGCCAATATTGTTAACGTACTCACGTGGCCCAATCAGCACCAAAGATGCTGTCCATTTTACGGACCATCGGGGTCATAACGGAATCTTCTAACGAATCACCATGAGGTGGAGATAGAGATGTTTATAACTAAATCATAACGGTCAGCGGGAGCCAATACATATTGAAACTGCCATCCTCATTAGAAGATGAATATTAAATAATTCTATGTTGAAACTTGCCGCTGACTTTGTTAACTTAGCACGGCATTTCACTATGTACAACAAAAGCTATGCGTCAACGCCATATCTGTTTGGCGAATTACTATCTATGTATCATCTGAGAGCTGCTTCATCATGTATGATCTTCACAACCAACTATAACCGTATGTATACAGTTGCGTTAGGTCGACGCAGCATGACGTTGACAGCACAATGTGTATCTCTAAGCACAAGCTCTCCTTCAACAGTACCATTCCATAGCAGTAGCAACTTTAACGCTAATATGATCCATAACGGTTATACCTTCCAGTAGCAGCAGCGTCACTCAGTACCAATCCATAACGCCAGTACTGATAGATAACGGTAGTAATAATTAATGACGGTAGCACTGGTCAGTAACGATAGTACAAACCCATAACGGTAGTACTAATCCATAACGGTAGTAATTGTCCATAACGGTATTAAGTAATAATCCATAACAGTAGTACTAATCCATAACGGTAGTACTAATCCATAACAGTAGTACTAATCCATAACGGTAGTACTAATCCATAACAGTAGTACTAATCAAAAACGGCAGTACTATACCATAACGGTAGTACTAATCCATAACAGTAGTACTAATCCATAACAGTAGTACTAATCCATAACGGAAGTACTAATCCATAACGGAAGTAATAATCCATAACAGTAGTACTAATCCATAACGGTAGTACTAATCCATAACAGTAGTACTAATCCATAACGGTAGTACTAATCCATAACGGAAGTAATAATCCATAACAGTAGTACTAATCCATAACAGTAGTACTAATCCATAACGGAAGTACTAATCCATAACGGAAGTAATAATCCATAACAGTAGTACTAATCCATAACGGTAGTACTAATCCATAACAGTAGTACTAATCCATAACAGTAGTACTAATCCATAACGGTAGTACTAATCCATAACAGTAGTACTAATCCATAACGGTAGTACTAATCCATAACGGTAGTACTAATCCATAACGGTAGTACTAATCCATAACAGTAGTACTAATCAAAAACGGCAGTACTATACCATAACGGTATTAAAAATCCATAACGGGAGTTCTAATCCATTTCGGAGGTTTTGATCAATTCCGAAACGGCAAAACCACTCAGTAGCATTAGGCCCATTCAGTGGCCCAGGCATTGGCACTAGGTTCACTCAGTGGCACTAGATTCACTCAATGGCTCTAGGTTCACTCAATGGCACTAGCGCTTTCCAGTCGCATCAGATCCATGAAATGAACAAATGTTACTGCCACCAAATAGTATAATATCACTCAATTACCGTATGAGTACCACTCAGAAAGATAAGTAGTCCTTATTGGCTAACCACTCAGTTGTATTACACACTAGAGGAGTACCACTCAGAAAGATAAGTATTCCTTGTTGTTTAACCACTCAGTTGTATTACACACTACAGGAGTACCACTCAGAAAGATAAGTATTCCTTGTTGTTTAACCACTCAGTTGTATTACACACTACAGGAGTACCACTCAGAAAGATAAGTATTCCTTATTGGCTAACCACTCAGTTGTATTACACACTAGAGGAGTACCACTCAGAAAGATAAGTAGTCCTTATTGGCTAACCACTCAGTTGTATTACACACTACAGGAGTACCACTCAGAAAGATAAGTATTCCTTGTTGGTTAACCACTCAGTTGTATTACACACTACAGGAGTACCACTCAGAAAGATAAGTATTCCTTGTTGTTTAACCACTCAGTTGTATTACACACTACAGGAGTACCACTCAGAAAGATAAGTAGTCCTTATTGGCTAACCACTCAGTTGTATTACACACTAGAGGAGTACCACTCAGAAAGATAAGTAGTCCTTATTGGCTAACCACTCAGTTGTATTACACACTACAGGAGTACCACTCAGAAAGATAAGTATTCCTTGTTGTTTAACCACTCAGTTGTATTACACACTACAGGAGTACCACTCAGAAAGATAAGTAGTCCTTATTGGCTAACCACTCAGTTGTATTACACACTAGAGGAGTACCACTCAGAAAGATAAGTAGTCCTTATTGGCTAACCATTCAGTTGTATTACACACTACAGGAGTACCACTCAGAAAGATAAGTATTCCTTGTGTGCTAACCATTCAGTTGTATTACACACTCAGTAGTACCACAAGAATACTAAAATAAGTATTCCTTGTTTCAGCTAACCATGAGTACGACTCTAACAGAGAGTACTACTCTGAACATAGTACCTACTACCACTCAGTTAAAATGAGTAGTTGTTTAACACACTAGAGAGTACCACTACTCCATTCAGTAAAATGAGTACCACTAAGTATCCATTCAGTAACATGAGTACTACTCAGTAAAATGAGTACCATTCAGTAACATGAGTACTACTCTGTAACATGAGTACTACTCTGTAACATGAGTACTACTCAGTAAAATGAGTACTACTCAGTAAAATGAGTACTACTCAGTAAAATGAGTAATACTCAGTAAAATAAGTACTACTCAGTAAAATAAGTACTACTCAGTAAAATAAGTACTACTCAGTAAAATAAGTACTACTCAGTAACATGAGTACTACTCAGTAAAATGAGTACTACTCAGTAAAATGAGTACTACTCAGTAACATGAGTACTACTCAGTAAAATGAGTACTACTCAGTAAAATGAGTACATAGTATCATTCAGTAACATGAGTTGCATAACTACATCTCTGTCACGTGAGTACTACCCAGTAACTTGAGCAACACTCTGTATTACGAGTATTATTCGCTAACATTTCTGCAACCCTAGCACGCTATCACCACGGTGTTTAATGGTAGTTTCGACTGACCAGGCTTTTTTTTCTTGGAAAACAGCTTGCTCCAACAGCTTCTGGATTTAGAGTGTGGATTCTCTCCGGCGATTGCTGTCGTCGCTGGCAAAGAAACTCCCCCGGCGGATAGCATTATGGAGAATTCAAGTGTTTCTATTTACACCAAATGTCTTCTGCATATTCCGTACAGGCTGTGAAGCGTCCTTGCTTACGTGTTGCAATCGTCAATGCGACGCCATGTTGGCTCAAACAATCGGTTTGCACAAGCCTATTAAAGGGTGTTATAACATTCCGACATCGACTCTCAACAAGGGAACGCTGATCGTCTTTACGGAGAATGCATAACTGGCTGGCAAGAGTTTGACTGTTATCGTTGATATAACCCGTGGAGCAGCCACAGAGCCGATGGATTTCCTTTGCACGGCGGCTGCCAGCGATCACGCCGTGAATGCTTAGGAATGTTTTATCAAATGAGTTTCGATCGACAAATCGGACATGGAAAGCGCCATGTCTCATGTTGCGTGGGGTGGTATTCACGAGTATCAATGGGTGAATGAACGCACTTCGGGGTCCGGTCGATGAAGTAAGACATGCTCCCCGATCTTATCCGCTAAAGCAGAACAGACCCAAACCTCAGTTCACTCGCAACCTCTATCATACCCACACCTAAGTTCACTACAGACGGTTTGCCTTTCAACCATAACCAACTCATATTTGTAGGCAAACATTAAGGCAACGACGGGGCGCGTAAAACTTTGATGCATTTATCATTCATGTTAAACGTCGGCATTAACAACAAACACACGGGGCACATATTGGACGAAGTAGAATGATGGAATAATCCAACGGAGAGCAAATATATGGCATGGGCAAAATGGTAACAGATAAAGAGACACGCTGCGATAGGGTGAAAGAAGAAATCGTTAGCATCTTTCTTAAGGAGTTGCTGTACCGACGAGAGATAAGTTAACATTTTTACAGAATAGTGCGTTTACTCAATCATACATGCCAATATACTGGAAAAAACCCAAAAAATACGCATATTTATGTATATATATGTATATATATATATATATATATATATATATATATATATATATATATATATATATATATAGATATATATATATATATATATCTATATATATATATATATATATATATATATCTATATATATATATATATCTATATATATATATATATATATATATATATATATATATATCTATATATCCTATATATTTCTATAGTGCACACATAAATTGCTTTCGACCGTATAGTGCGTATCGAGACCAGGGTTTCTACGTTACTGGAAGAAATGCGATAATAACCATGACTAACCTCCATCTTGTGTAGCATCACCATGCTCTACATGTCTACGAACATCCTTCAGCCGCCTCAGTAGCTGCCCCACTGTCACATCAAACTATCCTGTACACAATCACCACATGGATAGCTAAGACAATATCCATTCCTATATATACCACTTCCACTTACTGTTCTAAGGCTCGATATGCGTAAGACTTGTTATCGTGAGCGCTACTTTGATCCTATTTCAGTATTTACACAGAAACAAATAATCATTGTATGAGTAGATCCCGGAATAAGAAAGGTGAGCCAGGCCCCCATTGGTCTATTAAGGGGTCAAAAGGGCGCCAGGTAACTGTATGGAAGTACAGGAAGAAACGCATGGTAGGCTGTATCGACACCTCAAGCCCACGGATTCCCCCCTTAGGTGAATGACGGGAAGATGATTAATAACACAACCACCATTACCCCAAACATACATTATAACCCTTACACTGTTGGCTCTATAGCCGACTTACAGTACCCTCCAAGGCACAACACCTAGCTCCTCATCTTCACAAGTACAACACGCAGGCTTAAACCGTATTATCCCCTGCCCCCAGCCGACTCACCGTTATCCCTCGCTAGATCATCAGTCTAGAGAATAATTAACATATCAAATGCTGCACATCTGCTGCCATCGAGTTATGCCCGACTCATATCATGTGTATCCGTCCTGAGACATAGTGTAAATAATGAGGTGTTCATTGTATCTGGTAACTGTTACAGCACCTTACAGTTAAGATCTCGTTTGAGCTGAAGACATACGCCATCCTGATGATGGGTGGAGACATACGCCATCCTGTACCTGCCGGGGTCTGGGAGACATACGCCATCCTGATGATGGGATGATGTACCTGCCGGGGTCTGGGAGACATACGCCATCCTGATGATGGGTGTACCTGCCGGGGTCTGGGAGAAAGCTGTCGAGGTTTATTGGTTAGTCAATATCAATACCCGCTCATATTTCGTGCGCTGGCCGATTGGTCCAGGAAGTATCGATTGATCGATCCTGAAACTCGGATCAATTGAGGCGGCGTGTGCCACTGACCCCCATGATATATTGATCACCTGTGACACCTGCCGGTTTCAGTTAAACATGTGTTATGCTTC
>CM067351.1:70548705-70741205 GCA_034190875.2 Urechis unicinctus
ACATACCTACCCATTTATGGAATAACTATGTTATGTATAGTATGCTGTTGATGTATTTATTTCTAAATGTATTCGATATGTATATTTTATGGTATATATATGATATAATATACAATATATATCGTGATCTATATTTATATCTGTTCGTATGTCCATCTTTAGGTATCGACAGAGATATAGACTTTAGAGGAGATGTACTAGAGAGATAGATTTCCTAGAAAGAGAGATTTAGAGACAGACATCCATATATATATAATACTGGGGTGGTTGTATGTTTTTTCTTGGTGTTCCCCACTCCACCTCGGGTTTTGTGCCTCCTCGGTGTGGCTGTGTCTTGCCTTGTCTCTCTCTCTTTGTTGGTTTTTTCGGTATATATTTATAGTGCACACATGTCGCTACCCTGTCTCTATCTCCTGACCTCTCTACTCTCCCTGTCTTCTCTCCCTCTCTCCCTCTTTCTCCTCGTCGCTGTATATCCTCTCTGCCTCGCTCCCTCTGCCTCTATCTATTTAACTCTCCATCCCTGTGTTGTAGCATCACCATGCTCACATGGTCTACGAACTCATTCAGACCGCTCAGTAGCGCCACTGTCAAAAGGGCGCCAGATAACTGTATGGAAGTACAGGAAGAAACGCATGGTAGGCTGTATCGACACCTCAAGCCCACGGATTCCCCCCTTAGGTAAATGACGGGAAGATGATTAATAACACAACCACCATTACCCCAAACATACATTATAACCCTTACACTGTTGGCTCTATAGCCGACTTACAGTACCCTCCAAGGCACAACACCTAGCTCCTCATCTTCACAAGTACACCACGCAGGCTTAAACCGTATTATCCCCTGCCCCCAGCCGACTCACCGTTATCCCTCGCTAGATCATCAGTCTAGAAAATAATTAACATATCAAATGCTGCACATCTGCTGCCATCGAGTTATGCCCGACTCATATCATGTGTATCCGTCCTGAGACATAGCGTAAATAATGAGGCGTTCATTGTATCTGGTAACTGTTACAGCACCTTACAGTTAAGATCTCGTTTGAGCTGAAGACATACGCCATCCTGATGATGGGTGTACCTGCCGGGGTCTGGGAGACATACGCCATCCTGATGATGGGTGTACCTGCCGGGGTCTGGGAGACATACGCCATCCTGATGATGGGTGTACCTGCCGGGGTCTGGGAGACATACGCCATCCTGATGATGGGTGTACCTGCCGGGGTCTGGGAGACATACGCCATCCTGATGATGGGTGTACCTGCCGGGGTCTGGGAGAAAGCTGTCGAGGTTTATTGGTTAGTCAATATCAATACCCGCTCATATTTCGTGCGATGGCCTATTGGTCCAGGAAGTATCGATTGATCTATCCTGAAACTCGGATCAATTGAGGCGGCGTGTGCCACTGACCCCCATGATATATTGATCACCTGTGACACCTGCCGGTTTCAGTTAAACATGTGTTATGCTTCACACTAATAAGCATGGTAATACTAGTCTAGGTGATTGGGCATGTGGTGATGACCAACTGTCTAAACAAAGACGGCCTTAACTAAACATTCTAAACAAGTTACGAGGACCCTGCACGGGTAAAGACGGCCCTGGCACAGGTTGCGAGGGCCATGCACAGGTAACAACTGCCCTGGCACAGGTTACCAGGATCCTGTACGGGTAACGACGGCTCTGACACAGGTTACGAGGAACCTGTACGGGTAACGACGGTCCTAACGCAGGTTACGAGGAACCTTTACGGGTAACGACGGCCTGACGCAGGTTACGAGGAACCTGTACGGGTAACGACGGCCCTGACACAGGTTACGAGGAACCTGTACGGATAAAGACGGCCCTAGCACAGTTTACGAGGATCCTGTATGGGTAACGGTGGCCCTGGCACAGGTTATGAGGATCCTGTACGGGTAACGACGGCCCTGGCGCAGGTTACGAGGATCCTGTTCGGGTAACGACGGCCTTGGCACAGGTTACGAGAATCCTGTACGGGTAACGACGGCCCTGACACAGGTTACGAGAATCCTGTACGGATAACGACGGCCCTTGCACAGGTTACGAGGGTAATGTACGGATAAAGGTCTTGTAAGAGTTTAAGATAGCCCTGCTTAAGGTAAACATGATTCTGGCGCAGGATAAGACGGGCTTACACCAGGTTAAGTCTGCCCTCAGGATAAGACGGGCTTACACCTGGTAAAGTCTGCCCTGGCTTATGTTTAGGGGATCCTGGCACAGGAAAGTGTGTGTGTGTCAAATTATAGTCGTTTTAAGACAATAAGCTATGTACGTCTAGCAGTGTGTGTAACTCTTGAGGGTGACCACTGCCAGAGAGAACGCCATCGTAGCGACCCATTTATTTGCAGATAATCGATCAAAACGCGTTTATTAAGAAAATGATGACGTTAAACAATAGCTCCTGACTCATTACTCGGAGTATCGGAGTACCTTTTATGTGTATGTGTGTGTGTATATATATATATATATATATATCATATATATATATATATATATATATATATATATATATATATATATATATATATATATATATATATATATATATATATATATATATATATATATATATATATATAATTTATATCTATATATACATATATATATATATTTATATATATATATATATATGAGTGTGTGTGTGGGGTGGGTGAATCGATATCATATATACATATGGATATATATGCATATATATATATGAATATGTGTATATACATATATGCAGGTATATATATATATGCATATATTCATATATGCAGGTATATATATATGTATATATTCATATATACATATATATATATATATATTTATATCTATATATAGATATATATATGTATGTAAATTCATGTATATGCATGTATTTATAAATGTATAATCACATATATATTTATGCTATAAATGATATATATATATATGTAAAGATCTATTTTTATATATGTATATATATGTACATTTATATATGAATTTATATCAATACACACACACATATATATATATATATATATATATATATATAGTTATATATACATATATTTATATATATACATATATAAGTTTGCGTGTATATATATTTATATATATATATATATATTAAAATATATATAAATATGTTTATATATATATATATATTTATGTCTGTGTTTATATATATATATTCATATATATATATATAATTTTATATATATATATATATATATATATATATATATATATTCGTACATGGATATATATGTGTATGTATATATACATGTTTATGCATTAATTTATAAATGTATATCGATATGTATATTTATGGTATATATATGATATATATAAATATATATATTGATCTATATTTATATATGTGCAGATTTATATATATACATTTATATATACATTTATATATGTACATATATATATAGATATTCATATAAATATATATATATTTATATACATACATATATATACACATTTATTTATATTTATATATCCATATATACAGATATATATATGTGTATATATATATACATGTGTGTGTGTGTGAATACAAATATATATATACACATATGGATATATATGCATATATATATGAATATATGTATATATATATATGCGTGTATATATATATGTATATATATGCATATATATACATATATATATATTTATATCTATATATATATATGTATGAAAATTCATGTATATGTATTTATTTATAAATGTATAATCATATATATATTTATGCTATAAATGATATATATATATATAATGATCTATTTTTATATATGTATATATTTGTACATTTATATATGAATTTATACAAATACACACACACATATATACATATATAAATAAATTTATATATATATACTTATATATATATGTATATATATATTATTATATATATATATACATATTTATATATACATATATAAGTTAGCGTGTATATGTATATATTTATATATATATATATATATTAAAATATACATAAATATGTTTTATATATAGATATATTTTTTTATGTGTGTGTGTTTTTTATATATATATATATATATATATATATATTCATATATATATATATATAATTATATATATATATATATATATTCATTTATGGATAAATATGTTTATGTATATATGCATGTTTATGTATTTATTTATAAATGTACATCGATATGTATATTTATGGTATATATGATGATATATAAAAATATATATAATGATCTATATTTATATATGTTCGTATGTACATATTTATGTATACATTTATATATGCATTTATATATGTACATATATATATAGATATTCATATAAATATTTATATATTTACATACATACATATATATACACATTTACTTATATATATATTTATATATATATATACTGAGAGAGAGAGGGAGATATAAATATATGAATATATATATATATATATATATATATATATATATATATATATATATACATAGTGTAATTGTTTTGCGGAGGCAATATATATGAATATATATATATATATATATATATATATATATATATCTATATATATATATCTATATATATATATATATATATATATATATATATATATATATATACGTAGCGTACTTGTTTTGCGGAGGCGCAAGTTGGTGAGTCGAAGGGTTGTTGAAGAGGTAACCGGTTTTGAAATTCCACAAGTCAATCAGGCACTGAGCAGTCAAGATTTACCAATTGGCTCGTCATTTTGGGGATAGATAACTTCAATATCTGTAACACAGAAGTGAGATAGGAGTTTACTCATTGCTACAGTTACCTAGTTCGTGGTGGAACAGGTTAATTGCTATGGAAGGCACACGTATCAAGGGCTATCAAAATGAAAGGGAAGAAATGCAGCGAATGATTTGTATTTGTGCTGTTAGATTAGCCACATGGCATTGTAGAATGAGGAAGCGAGAAATGTACGTGGTAATGCGCATTGCCGGTCGGGGCCTGTCAAAAACGGCGTGTTGATTCATCATAGGGCGTAGCTTCGGTCGAACGGTATTATGAATATATACCGTTCTGCTTCGACATTTTTGGGCGCGTCTTAAAACACGCGTTTGGCTAAAGTGCTGCATAACGCATCCAGAAAATAACATATATCAAGAGCCTGTACAAAAAAAAAGTCATGACGCACCAAAAAGTTTACCCCCAATCGAAGCTATTCTTTAAGAAATGCCATATCTACACATATATTTTCCGAAAAATCGCGATACGATGACCGCCATTTTGGAAAATATTGGGTCGCGTGATTTCCCGCGATTTCCCGCCGTCTCATCCGCATTGCCTTAGCATTAGTCGTGGATGGGTCATATCATTCTGAGCAAGCGCGATGCACGTGGTCTTGTACTTGAAAACAAACATGGTGCTGTGTTTCGGACTTTTTACCGCTTCCAAATTGATCGAAATATAACTAATTACCATGGAAGAAATCCCCCACCACAAAAGGATAAAATTGTCCGTGAACATCATTGCATTCTTAAACTCCATCACTTGGGTATGTTTGGTGTTTGGTAGTTGTCTGAATCGATCTCAAAATTGTTACATTGCGTCGTTTTCAGGGCTTGTAGGGCTACATAGGGCGATGACTCCTCTGTCTGTCATTGACTTCGGAGAAGAAAGAAAATTCCATTTACTGTCAAGAATGGAAGGAAATTATGATTTATCAAGTGTTATCAAGTGTTCGTTTATTCCAGCCCAGCTTATTTGTTTCCACCAACTGCCATTACGAAGAAACCCCTTGTCCACAAGGAGAGCCATTTACAAGGTTGCATAATTCATGGGTAATTAAAGGGATGGCGCGTAAACCGCTACCTGTTGAGGCTAGGGCAACATCCCGTGGGCATTGACAAATTGCCCTGTTATACGTATTAATTGACCATTGCTGCTGCTATTCCGGGCATCATTACGGTGTTACTTTGAAGCAACAAAACAACGTTGATTGGCCGCTCGAATCTTGATGACGTCATTCTATAGGGCGATAATATGGGTCGAGCGATATAGGCCTAGATCCAATGGATTGAATTAGTACAGCCGAGAAAACATCTGTAATAAATGCAAACAAAATGGTGTCTTTGTTGTACTGGTCTAGAACAGATACTGAACCCTAGATAAATTGCGGAAGGTATGCTGCTGATTAGATCAGATATCTTTCATCGTCCCTGACACAATCTCGCTATTCCTTTTGCAATGGTAATTGCTACCCGTACTCACTTTCTGTAATCACTTTCAGGAATTAATGCATTCCGATGTGTCAGAACTATAGCCACTGACTGTTGTGCACCCCTACAACAGAAGCATACGGCGGCCCTTACATCATGCAGGCCGCTATCACGCAACAGGATGTGACAGGCAGTTGTCAGAGGAAATTAAGATGTTGCAATATGAGATGCTGAAAACCCCACATTTGTCACTATGATGTGTCGCATGAGTCAAAAGTATTATATCATTTGTATTTTATTCTCAAGAATATTATCAGACAATTAAGTCACCAAGGATATTATAAGACGATTAAGTCACCAAGGATATTATCAGACGATTAAGTCACCAAGGATATTATCAGATTAAGACGATTTATCAGACGTCACCAAGGATATTATCAGACGATTAAGTCACCAAGGATATTATCAGACGATTAAGTCACCGATTAGGATATTATTATCACGATTAAGTCACCAAGGATATTATCAGACGATTAAGTCACCAAGGATATTATCAGACGATTAAGTCACCAAGGATATTATCAGACGATTACGATATATCAGACGATTAAGTCACCAAGGATATTATCAGACGATTAAGTCACCAAGATATTCCAATAAAGTCACCAAGGATATTATCAGATTATCAGTCACCAAGGATATTATCAGACAATTAAGTCACCAAGGATATTATAAGACGATTAAGTCACCAAGGATATTATCAGACGATTAAGTCACCAAGGATATTATCAGACGATTAAGTCACCAAGGATATTATCAGACGATAAAGTCACCAAGGATATTATCAACGATAAAGTCACCAAGGATATTATCAGACGATTAAGTCACCAAGGATATTATCAGACGATTAAGTCACCAAGGATATTATCAGACGATTAAGTCACCAAGGATATTATCAGTCACAAAGATATTATCAGACGATAAAGTCACCAAGGATATTATCAGACGATTAAGTCACCAAGGATCACGATTAAGTCACCAAGGATATTATCAGACGATTAAGTCACCAAGGATATTATCAGACGATTAAGTCACCAAGGATATTATCAGACGATTAAGTCACCAAGGATATATCAGACGATTAAGTCACCAAGGATATTATCAGACGATTAAGTCACCAAGGATATTATCAGACGATTAAGTCACCAAGGATATTATCAGACGATTAAGTCACCAAGGATATTATCAGACGATTAAGTCACCAAGGATATTATCAGACGATTAAGTCACCAAGGATATTATCAGACGATTATCACCAAGGATATTATCAGACGATTAAGTCACCAAGGATATTATCAGACGATTAAGTCACCAAGGATATTATCAGACGATTAAGTCACCAAGGATATTATCAGACGATTAAGTCACCAAGGATATTATAAGACGATTAAGTCACCAAGGATATTATCAGACGATTAAGTCACCAAGGATATTATCAGACGATAAAGTCACCAAGGATATTAGACAGACGATTAAGTCACCAAGGATATTATCAGACGTCCACGATCAGTCACCAAAAGTCTCAACCAATTATCAGACGATAAAGATATTATCAGACGATAAGTCACCAAGGATATTATCAGACGATTAAGTCACCAAGGATATTATAAGACGATTAAGTCACCAAGGATATTATCAGACGATTAAGTCACCAAGGATATTATCAGACGATAAAGTCTCAAAAATATTATCAGACGATAAAGTCACCAAGGATATTATCATACGACTAAGTCTCAAGGATATTATGAGACGATTGAGTCACCTAAGATATTTTCAGACGTTTATGTCACTGATTATATAACGATTAGACCGCGGTCTTTATGCCTCATGCATGGGTATGGGAGGTTGACGTAACTCATGACCCCAAAGTGTGGACCACGAATCACGGTAGGCTGTTTTACCCATGCTGTGGACCAGGAATCACGGTAGGCTGTTTTACCCATGCCGTGGACCAGGAATCACGGTAGGCTGTTTTACCCATGCTGTAGACCAGCATCTGGGCATTTCTAGTTTCATTAACCCACCTCTCACAGATAAAGCCAAAGCTAATCGAAATTGCCCGGGGATGGCACACTGTGTTCCCGTGTCCGCCCTTTGTAAGTCTAGGCATTCATGGGAACAATGCTTAGAGCTCTCATTGTTGTCCTCCAACCTAGAGCATGGGAGCCATCGACATCAGTCATACCTCTGTGGTGCAATGAGTGCCATCCTTAAACTGTTGGAGGCAATGCAATAATGCTAATCCCTCCATAATATGACAAACATGGCACATATTTCACACAACATTGCTCGTGCTTGATTCTATATTATTCTATAAAGTTATGCTGCCTTCTGTATGTATAGCAAAATAGAAATGTGCATTGAAATGTGCGGCTTAACCAGAGATAGTCGGAATCAGAAAGGCTACAAAAAGAATCATTAATTCCTCAATGGGCTGTCAATCTCGTAATGTCGTCCGACTTATCGTAGGGAACAGCCAAAATGTTCAATGCGGCTCATAACCCTTTTCAGAAACAACCACTGTACCACCATCTTCCTCTCTGGGCCCTATCCACGTTCTTTCGACGCTATATGTCATTAAATCGAGGTCATTAGACAAACATGGTAATTGCGGATATATCGGATCACATCCCCCACCAATATGTAGGTCAAGCAGATCACATCCCCCACCAATATGCAGCAGGTCAAGCGGATCACATCCCCCACCAATATGCAGCAGGTCAAGCGGATCACATCCCCCACCAATATGCAGGTCAAGCGGATCACATCCCCACCAATATGCAGGTCAAGCGGATCACATCCCCCACCAATATGCAGGTCAAGCGGATCACATCCCCCACCAATATGCAGGTCAAGCGGATCACATCCCCACCAATATGCAGGTCAAGCGGATCACATCCCCCACCAATATGCAGGTCAAGCGGATCACATCCCCCACCAATATGCAGGTCAAGCGGATCACATCCCCCACCAATATGCAGGTCAAGCGGATCACATCCCCACCAATATGCAGGTCAAGCAGATCACATCCCCCACCAATATGCAGGTCAAGCAGATCACATCCCCCACCAATATGCAGGTCAAGCAGATCACATCCTCCACCAATATGCAGGTCAAGCGGATCACATCCCCCACCAATATGCAGGTCAAGCGAATCATAAAGGGGAGTGGTTATCTTAGCCAGACAGTTACTGCAATGATTGTTCACTAATCTAGTCAACCGCAATAAGTACACATAGCGACTGCATCCACAGTGACTCGATTGGTTTAGCCGTTTGCCAGATTGTTTCCAGACAGTCTGCTAAGAAATATCGTGCACTTTTCCATCACCAGTGATTTATCCTGAAGAGAAATGGCATCAGGTAAAATTAATAGCTTAAGGAGATGATATGGACGACGTAATACAGGCTACCTAGTTCTAATTAAAATATGACGATAAGTCATACTTAACCTGTCAAAAGGAAGACTAGTAGTGAATCTGATGC
The DNA here is from genome assembly GCA_034190875.2 of Urechis unicinctus. NCBI lineage: Eukaryota > Metazoa > Annelida > Polychaeta > Xenopneusta > Urechidae > Urechis > Urechis unicinctus. The sequence continues at coordinate 70,558,426 of CM067351.1, forward strand.
ACAGCTTGCTGCAGTTGGACTCATGCGATCTGACAATAACGCATCGTAAGATGATAGGCTGGCTACGTCACCTGTCGGTCGCTGCAGCAGAATTATTGTGAGTTTTAAGATGAGCAGCGCCCTCTATTGTACTAAAGGTTGTTACGGAATATTAAAGAAGCACTCTGGGAGATACCGGATGTTAGTGTGGTAATTACGGAAGCACTCTGGGAGATTCCGGATGTTAGTGTGGTAATTACGGAAGCACTCTGGGAGATACCGGATGTTAGTGTGCTAATTACGGAAGCAAAATCTGCTTTTTCACTAAATGCATACAGCAAAACAAATCGTGGAACACTACGACATTTATGCAAAAAACCGCAATGCGCCAAACGATTGACATTTCAAGCAGAAACAGCCATCTTGTGACTCACAAGACGTAACAACTGTAACAGTTCAAGGAGCTCTCGCAGACTATAGTGATCAGGAGCAAAACGAATGAATAATATTCAAAGTAAATGGAGCAGAAACAAACAAATTCTACCGGAAAACGTCTGCTGCTGAGATGAATACAACATACGAAGTGCACTGATGACCTAACAGAGGTGCAATCGTTAGTGGAATGAAGAGCTAACAACTGGGGTGGCACAAATGAACAAATAACATTACATCGTCGGATAAATCAATTCCTGGAAAACGAATACAATACAGATTGGGAGGTTTCTTGGTCTGTTACTAATAACCCACAGGGGAGACCAATGGAAAACATGGCCGCTGTGTTGTTACATATATGTTGTTGTAGCATAGCAAGCCCTGGGACAGATCGACGATATAGATCTGAGAGGGTCATGAACTGTCAGTACTTCATTGGTTGCACCCGTCTCAACCTCCCTCCCCTCCCCCGCGGTTCTTCATATGGACCGTGTGACCGCATAGAATTCAATGCTACACCAATGTTACATGATATGTCGGCTCAAGCTTACATGTGATATCTGTCTACAGGCCCTGACATTTACGCCATATGACCTGTCTGGTTTGATATCTACATGACATATGTATTCTGATGTTCAGTTTCAATTGATCAGAGACTACTTCATATACCGACATCATTCCTATATGAACACAATATCATCATCCTTTACAGTCGTACGATGATTAGCGAGGGGGCAGTATTTCTATCCAACCAGCTAACAACATGATGGGTAGGTAGAGTTGGAAGCCATTACACAGGTGTAGTACGGACAGCGGGTGCCAGATAATGTTTCGGAGGGACGTAGAGTAGGCCAGTGTAAATTATATTAAGTTTCTAAGGATAACTGAAGTGAATGATGGAATTAAAACACGAGTCTGCAGTTGTTTGTACACGATAGGCCGACTAACACTGGTTAAAACTAGGCCAGGAAATGATGAATGCTTACTTGTGATTTGACATTAACGACTCCGTGAAACAGAAAACAGAGATAATTGATAATTGAGGCTCGTGAAAACGTGCTATAAAGAAAGTGCTCTAATTTCTGCTGTTCTTTCCATGGGTCTTTTCGCTATAACCATTGTCAATGTGATCGAGCTCAAGACGATGTCAACTCGCACTAGACGTCTGGGAGTGATGACCCTTCTTGGCTCACCCTTTATAAGTAGACAAGCACGTCCTGTCGGGGCTGTAAAAGAGGCTACTTAATGACATATCAGAGGACATTTTCATGGGGCTGGTAAATGAGGCTGCATAATTCATAGGTAATTACTGGCATGGGGTGTAGCCAGCAACCAGCGTGAGCACAATGACAAATGACACATTATCCTACAGTGAGCACAATGACAAATGACACACTATCCTACAGTGAGCACAATGACAAATGACACATTATCCTACAGTGAGCACAATGACAAATGACACATTATCCTACAGTGAGCACAATGACAAATGACACATTATCCTACAGTGAGCACAATGACAAATGACACATTATCCTTCAGTGAGCACCAGAGGCACGAGCCAGACGCTGGTACTTTAGGTCTATCTGATTCCGAATCCCTAAAAAACAAAACATGCCAAACTCGGGAAATTATCGGTCAGTGTTAATAAATCTCACGAGATATTAAGACCTGCACGATGGTCATCATATAACAACAAATATGGCGTGCCAATTGGACAATACTGCTCTAGGAGAGTGTCAACGGCAGTCGATTGAGGTGGCATAATTGATGACACGTTGAATACAACCACAACCATCGGGCCACAACCATCTTCAACGGTATATCTGATTTAGGTTGCAACCCAATACAACATGCGTTGCTTACACATGACTGAGGCAATCACGTGCTGGTATACACTACACTCAGTGGATAATATGATTGATGATGTGGATTCTGAACTCACAACTCCTGGAATATCTCAAACATTCTTACGGCCAAGCTCGGATAGTGTAACGTGCCCCAGCGTGACGACTGGGACACGTGAGGAATGTGATCATTTCTAGTCGCAAATAGGTATGAAGCAACATAGTGGTCGTGGTGCTATTGACGTTAATGGTCAGCTGCTGTACTTGTTATACTTGCCGGGGGTCATTGTGTGTGTAATAATGCGCCAGACTTATAGGCGGGTATATAATAGAGAAAATAACAATAGAACGGATCCTTTGTGAAAGGCATGTTTCTGGTTGCTTGGTCGGCTTCCTATGACCGACTGGCGTCACACGCCCACGCGTCATTTCCGGTTGTACATTCAAATATAAATATTCCGTCCAAAGGAACGTGCTGTGCATTGTGCACGCTGTCCACGACATTAATTTCTTTATTGTAATTGGTAAGCGATTATTCACTTCCAAAAATCACTGTCAGTTTCTGTTTCCAGTAACAGCGTCGCCTGACGCATGTCGCTGCCCCACACAGATAGAGCCAATTCTCACAGAGTTGCAAGCCATCTTGGTGTATTACATACTTATTGTGCAGTAGCTCCGGTGTAACGGTAACATGAATTTATACCGTTACGAAGAGTTCGTCAAACACAGTCGGCGTGTTCTCGTTTGGGTTGAAGGGCTATATTTCGCACCTAGAAAATAACATATATCAAGAGCCTTTACAAAAAATAGACCTTTCGCTCCAAAAAACTTACCACCACTCGACACTATTCTTCAATAAATGCCATCGATAGTTCGTTTCCGAACAAATCGCGATACGAAGTCTGCCATTTTGGAAACTATTAATTCTCGCGATTTCCCGCATTGCCTTAGCATCCCAAGTGGGGGGCACTTACCCTAACTCGGATAGGGGTGTGCCGTGGGACCTCGAAAACCCGTACCCGTTGTACTCGTTGAGAATGAGAAAAAGTATACTCCATCGTACAAGGTATTATGCGAATGTCTAACCCGTCGTAAAAGTCGAGATGTCGAAAAAAACCACCCCCTTCGTGCGGCACATGTATACTATATCTTTACACTTAAGTGCCCCCCCCCGGGCTTAGCATGAGTCGTCGTCTTTCTGTGCATGCGCAGTGCATGTGGTCTTGAACTTGTAAACAAACATGTTGCTGTGTTTCTGACTTTTTACCTCTTCCCAAATTGATCAAACTATAAATAATTACCATGGATGAAATCCCCCGCCGAAAAGGGATAAAATCATCCGTAAAACATCATTGCATTCTATAACTCCATCACTTGTGTATGTTTGGTGTTGGTAGTTGTCTGAATCGATCTAAAAATATTCGCGTTGCGTTGTTTCGAGAAACGGTAAGACGTCTACGCAGACGTCTTGTAGGGCTAATTGTGCAGAAGCCATTAAAGCATGCGCCAACAATTTAGCCGTCTGTATAAAATGAAATAGCTTTTGACCCCTCTGTATGTAGCATCACAACTCACCTGAAGCCATCGTTGAGACCAGGTGCCTTCATGCACGTCAGCGTTGGCTTGATGATGTCAGACTATGATACTTCCGGTAAACAGAAAGTAGACCTAATGAAATACTAGTAACGGCGCTGTTATATACGATAGCAATGTAACGGCTCTTAGGCATAGACGAATCATGGCAGCTACACCATAACACTGGCACATTGGTCATCGCCATTACGAAGACAGTTATTCAAAGCAAGAATAAACTGAATGAATCAGTCAATTATATCCCAGATGTAAGAAGTAGAAATCTAAATATTATCTTTAATTTTTATAACAATTATGGCTAAGATTATTCGTCAATTATTCTATGTCGCCTTCTGTTATACTGTAAGGTGTATTGTGGCGTATGTGTAGATTCTGTCTTATGTAGCTTGAGTTCCGCCCTTATTGGCTAGATAGGCTGTTCAGTAACGAGCGCCGGCCAGCTAGTAGCTGATTGGACAGGACCAGTCTCAATCCCCAAGCGCGCCACAGCGCTCTTGGCCCGTGGAGCCAGAGAAACCCCTTTTCGGATGACTAATATTTTATATCCTGCTTTGTGTTTTTCACTGCTTGGAACCCGTACAAGACAGCACGCAATACGATCAGTCACACCACCTCTACCTTAACCTTCAACGTAAAGGCAAGATAGCACACAATACGACCAGTCACCCCACCCCTGCCTTAACCTTCAATGTCAAGGCAAGATAGCACACAACACGATCGGCCGCACCACCTCTACCTTAACCTTCAACGTAAAGGCAAGATAGCACACAATACGACCAGTCACCCCACCCCTTCCTTAACCTTCAACGTAAAAGCAAGATAGCACACAACACAATCAGCCACGTAAAGGCTAAAGCATGGAAAGCAATGTCATCGAAGTATAGGGCCCTTAATGTCGGACATTCGCCCCCGGTGGATACATGACAGCGAGCCGCAACAATAAATTGCATTTACCACGTATCTAAAGCGAAGAAAGCTTGGCTAGGTGCGGCCTTAATGGCGCCCTATTATGATGGGCTGCCTTCTAGAAGGGAAGAGCGGTGTTAACCTGATCGTGGAAGGGGCATGAGCGTTTCACAAAACGTTCTCAGTCATTTATTCATAATAGCACGATGTGTGACAAAATTGTAAGGCGCACAGTGTAGTGTTATGGCTATAACACTGAGGCCATATGGCTAAATTTCACAATATTGTACATGGTAAATACCGCTAACTAAAGATATTCAGGCAATATCCCGCTTTAACATGTCATTAATGCGATTATACAGGATCGTATTTTCCCCATTATTGATGACCGAATCTGCGCATAAAATAATCAGCATCAATCTCTTTATTGATTTCCTGCTCATTGTTTCACAACAACACAATTACGGTCCGTCTGCCATTAAGTCGGGCTCTTATGGCAGTAACCATCGGCTAGACCTCTGCAAGCGGTAACTCTGAAAAGAGATCAAATTAATAGGTGTGCTGGAAGCTTATACTACATATATACACATATATATATATATATATATATATATATATATATATATATATATATATATATATATATATACATTATATATATATATATATATATATATATAGTATATATATATATAGATATATATAGTATATATATATATCTATATATCTATATATATATATACACTATATATATATCGTATATATATATATATATATATATGAATATGTATATTATATCTATGTATTCTATATTATATATTTATATATATATATATACATATATATAAAATGTACATAAATAAAATATATATACACATATATACATATATAGAAAATATATTTATATATATATGAATATGTATATTTGTATTTATATTTATATACATATATATATATACATATAAATACATATACACATATAAAATATATATACACATATACATATACACAAACATATATTTTATATGAATATCTTTCAATACATACATATATGCATATATATATATATATATATATATATATATATATATATATACATATATGTATATATATATATATATATATATATATATATATATATATATATATATATATATATATATATATATATATATATATATCTATATTTATATATATATATATATATATATATATATATACTATATATATATATATATATATATATATAAGGCAAAAACACCAATATGCCAATGTTGAATTGCAATAAATCGTTTATTTTCTGCAAGCGACTGTGCGCAATATACCCATTGTTAAATTATCTGAAGAATAATTTATGTGTCCGAGCGTTGAAGGTTGATATGTAAGTGAATAGATAGAAGAATGTAAAACAGCAAACAGCATATAATGTGCACGACGATGGTACCCTTACTGGGGACCAGGTGACGTGACAGGGCAGCAAGTCTCTGTCAATGCATATACATGCATATAGATATTGAACTCCCTCCTAATTATTTATTGTGCGTAGTGAATTCAAATGACAAGAGCAATCCGCTGAGCGTTTCATTGATCAATATAGTTGGGACTTCGTTATGCTAGCTTGCCTATTATCCGAGCTCTGGCTCACAACACTGTGTCGAACATCGTCATCGCTTTGGCAATATTGTGATCCTAGAACAAACAGGTCGTGTGCAGATGGTAAGAGAGGCCAATATCGACTAACATGGCATGTACCAAAAAGCGCTATAAACTAACCACGGCTGAATAAGAAGGCAGATCAAATAAAACAGGAATTCTTTAGTCGAGAAACGTGTTGGCATAACATAAGCTGCGACCGATGATTATCTAATGTTGCTGTATATTCATTGATTTATAGTAACATTTTTGGGCGCAAAATACAAATTTACCAACATAAACTTGCGAATGAATATGCGACTGCTTATTGCTCAATGGGGAACTTCATTGTCACTATGTCAAGAGTTAAAATCCCTTGTGCAACACTTTCGCCCTAGAATCAAATGAAAATCATATGCAAATGTATATATGCCTTACAAAATCAAAATAAGAATAAATTATGTCTATATATCTCAACATTCAAATACATAAGCGTCTGGAGAAATTTGTGCAAGAATACCACTTCAATTTAACCAATGGTCAAATGATTACCCTCAAGCATGTTTCCATGAATTCATCTACAGATATTACTCCATCTCGGTTGGTATCCATTTTCTGTGGAAATTAAAACACAAATGTCTATAAAATGGCACATCTATGCATGTACGAGCAAATACAAGAGTCATATCATAAGAACTCAAATAGTTCAATTTCTATCAAGGCAGATTTTACAACAATACTATGCTTCTTGCATAAGTTATAGAGACAAACACCTGGAAGACCCTTTCTACGTGATCATTTGCTGTATTTTCGTCAACTGCGGGGTCGGCGTATTTTCCCATCATCTCGTAAATAGAGGTAACAACGTCGAACATTTCTACCTTCGTGATGAATCCGTCACCATTGATGTCATAAAGATTGAAAGCCCATTTGAGTTTCTCGTGGAATGATCCGCGTGCCAGCACTGACAGTCCCCTCACAAACTCCTACATACAGAGAACAAAACACAATACATATTGTCGGACATTATAACCAGACAATGTGTTTGTTTCAACAGCTCCTTGAGAGGTGGACGCTAGGTAAGATGGTAGCAAATATATGTATTCTATAGTATTTCCCATAATACACAATTCACAACAATGTTTCTTATTCGTGGACAATAAACGTTAAGTGTATTTAATCTAGATTCTGCACGCCACTTAGTGAAGATCTACCATAACCTATTGGGTAACTTTCTAAAGGCAAGTGTCCTCCGCAGGCAGTACTAAACGTTACTTCATGGTTTACCTTGGTGATGTAACTACGTTACCTCAAAGCTGATGGTCCCATTATGGTCTTGGTCAAACGTGTTGAACACGTAATGAGCGTACGCAGCAGAATCTGAAACGTTCATTCCTTGTGATATTGCTACCAACCAGAAAACAGAGCTACAGAGTTCCAGACTTCAATGACACCAGCAGAGATATAATATGACATTTACGTGACTCTAATGGATCGTTAAACTCCCCATAAAGATCACACAAGGGCATGAAATGCAGGTACAAACTGTAATTGAACCAACTCACCGCCATGAGGAAAGAACTGGGCATAGATAACCTTAAACGATTCCTCACTCACGATTCCCATAGGGCATTCCTGCAAGACGACACTTGTAATCAGTGAAAGACATGCATATTGAGGATTTGTTTCAGTAATATATTATGTAATGGGAATAATTTGTGGTGACAACACGCGACATTTGAGTGCGCTCCCAGACCTGTTTGAATCCTCGGTACATAATCTGAAGCTCCTTGCGAGAGAAATTGGTGTTCTGACAAAGGGCATCGAGTCCTTCTGGTTTGTACCTTACCACCTGCGTCTCGAAATCGTCCATGTCATCGTCTGAAATCATGATGAATAACATTTGGTGACAATTTGACATAACCGAGTACTGACTGCCCTCTTAATGCACATAGCTAAGGCACGTCCACCAAGTGCATGAAAAAGTGCATTAATTATCGCCACACATTGCTTGGCGGCTATTGAACATTTGAATGCTGGGCGAAGATAAATCTCCAGGCGAGCCACATATAGATACGGTCCTTGGCGGGTTAATTATGCCAACACTCAAGAGCTATATAATTCAATTTCATTGTAAGAGCAACAAGGAAGCATCGTGTTAGCGTTTATGTTTTGTGATATCACCATCCTAGTTGATGTGAATTCAAGCCATCATTTCCATAATTTTACTTAATAATTCTTTAGAAGCCATCATTATTAGATACGAGAGGATGCATTTACTTTATATATATATTATATATATATATATATATATATAGATATATATATAATATATATAGATAGAGAATATATATATATATATATATACATATATATATATATATATATATATATAGATATATATTGTATTTATATATTTATATACAATAGATATATATATATATATGTAGCTATAGAGAGATAAATATATATATAATATATATTTATAAACATATCATATATAGAGGATATATATATAATATATCTATATATAGATCTATATAATATATATATATATATATATATATATCTAGACATATATATCTATATATATATATATATATATATCATAGCCCTATGACTATATCTCTATATATATAATATCGCTTCTGAAAGGAGAGAGCAGGAGAGAAAGAGACAGAGAGAGAGAGACATATATATATATTTATATACTAATGGTTTTATAAAAATGTATACATATTATGTATATATATTTATATATAAATATTTTTATAAACATATATATACATATACATATATATATATATAAATATATATATATATATATATATATCTATTTATATATGTTTATAATATATATACATATATATATTATATATCTTAAATATATATGTATATCTATATATACATATATATTTATATGTATAAATATATGTTTTGTCTCTCTCCCGAGAGAGCGCGCGCCCCGAACGAGAGATAATGTATATATATAAAGAGAGAGAGAGAGACAAAGAGAGAGAGAGAGAGAGAGAGACAGACAGACAGACAGACAGACAGACAGACAGACAGACAGACAGACACAAAGAAAAAGTGACTGAGAGACAGAGACAGAGAGGCAGAGAGAGACAGGGAAGAAGGGATATTGAAAGACGTGTGGCTTATCCAAAGTCAATATATTCCATTTATGGTTACCTTGTATAGAAGGATGTTTAAAGCACACACAATAAAGTGCGGTGGTTATTTATAGATTATGGAACGACCAATGCGCGCTATTCGATTATTTATGGTTGATAAATATGCCGTACACGCTTGATCGTACCCAAACTAAAGTCAAATGCACTTTAAGAAAAGAAAGCCAGTCAAGACTTTGTAACCAAGGACGCATAACTTTTAGGCTATAATTAGCAGTAATATTAGCGCTTCTTTGTATGGATTGGACACATAATAGGGGCATACATACCATTTTACAATATATATATACATATGTCAATTTTTTCTACCACCATCAAATAGAACCGTGCTAGGTTGATGAAGTCAGGGAGCGTATGGCTCATCAACACTCAAGCCTGGTACATCACGTAGTCAAGGTTAATTGTCATATAGGTTCAAGAATACATAAATAGACTGCATGTGGTAACGGAGAGGTTGCTCATTTGGAATACTAATGTTCCTGAAGTAAGAACGGTAACGATACTGGTAAAATATTTGTTTAATATTGTGGCTTTTTCATGTTACAGATAATAAGGATATCCAATCCATACTATAGTTACATTTGTGTTTCATCACCGAAGCTTAACAATTGCTTCATAAACAAACACGGTGCGGCAGAAAACCTTAACGTCATAATCACACACATAAGAGACGATCCAGCAGAAACCCTTGACGTCATAATCACCCACATTATAGAGGATGCGGTAGAAACCCTTGACGTCATTATCACACTCATTATAGAGGATGCGGTAGAAACCCTTGACGTCATTATCACATTCATTATAGAGGATGCGGTAGAAACCCTTGACGTCATTATCACATACATAATAGAGGATGCGGTAGAAACCCTTGACGTCATTATCACATTCATTATAGAGGATGCGGTAGAAACCCTTGACGTCATTATCACATTCATTATAGAGGATGCGGTAGAAAAACCTTGACGTCATTATCACATTCATTATAGAGGATGCGGTAGAAACCCTTGACGTCATTATCACATTCATTATAGAGGATGCGGTAGAAACCCTTGACGTCATTATCACATTCATTATAGAGGATGCGGTAGAAACCCTTGACGTCATTATCACATTCATTATAGAGGATGCGGTAGAAACCCTTGTCGTCATTATCACACTCATTATAGAGGATGCGGTAGAAACCCTTGACGTCATAATCACATACATAATAGAGGATGCGGTAGAAACCCTTGACGTCATAATCACATTCAAAATAGAGGATGCGGTAGAAACCCTTGACGTCATTATCACATTCGTTATAGAGGATGCGGTAGAAACCCTTGTCGTCATTATCACACTCATTATAGAGGATGCGGTAGAAACCCTTGACGTCATAATCACATACATAATAGAGGATGCGGTAGAAACCCTTGACGTCATAATCACATACATAATAGAGGATGCGGTAGAAACCCTTGACGTCATTATCACACCCATAATAGATGATGCGGTAGAAACCATTGACGTCGCAGCACTGTGTTAACTTAAAATTCTGATTGGAATGAGAGGATAATTTGGAAGCAATATATTAATCGCACACAATGTCATTCGTTTTTAGAATGGGCAATGCCTGCAAAGGGGCCTTTTTTAATGACCTTTTGTGCATGGGCATAGTCTACAGCAGATATACCCTCCTCAGAGAGCTTGCTGTAGAACTCCTGGATTGGCGGCAGAGGGGAATCAAATTTATCCCAGCTGTCCATGAACTCATAGGGGAAGACTCCCTTACGCAACAGCAACCACCTCTTCATCTGGTCTGGCTCATATTTCGCCGTCACAGCAAAGGCATCTGGGTTGTTAGCAGACACCAGCTTATCAAGCGAGGCCAGGAGGAACTGTGCACTGTCAATGAAGCGCAACTGTCCTAGCGACAGGGAAATATATTTCTCCATGTTGTTGGGGATACAGTTGATGTTCCCCTCCACTTTGCTTATATCCTGCATCAAGAGATGGGAGTCATAGCCCCGCAGGATATGGAACACCACAGGGATGGGTGCTGTCTTGGGACTCAGCCGAAGTTTCAGGTTACTCACGTTATGGCTGGCCCTCTGTACACGCCTGTTATGACAGTGATCGTGGACAGAGTCACAGCCCAGTTTTTTCTTGCACACATGACAGTGGGTTGCAGCCTTATGTGCCCTTCTATCCTCCTGAGTCATCCGTAAAGGGACAGGCTTGGACAGAACTGCTTTGATCTTTTGCTCCTCCTGCTGCAGAGCCTGTAAGAACTTCTCCACAGCATCGCTTCCTCTGTAAACCACAGGGGGTTCGGTCTTACCGTCACAACGAACAACCACATAGCCGTAGCCGCATCCTTGGTGTTCCTGCGTTCTCTGCGTGTTGCTCTTAACAGGATTAAGTGCAGGACCCGGAAGCTTCACTGTGAGCGCCTCAAAGTCAGCATAGATGACATAGGGTGCAGCAAGCTGTTTCTGCCAGTTCTGGAAGGATAATATGTTCTTCCCTTCCTCAGGCATATCCACTCGCACAGCTGTTTGCCCTATCCCCATGCGCTCAGGCTTATGCGCCAGGAGCAGACTGTGTGGTATATCCATGCAGAGGTAGCTCACAGAAGAACTTGCGCTCTTTATGTTTGGTCTGGTCATACAGCAAGCGGTTCAGGTCTTTGATTTGCGTGTAATGAAACTTACCGTCCTTCTCAATCAGCATGAGGTTGATACGAGTACCAGAGTGATTACTGATGCGGTGTACAATAGTGGTCTTCCCATCCCAGCCAAAAACATTCAAGGCTAGGTTAGCATGCTTTTCTATCTTCTCAACATGCGACACTGGTATAGGATATTCTACACCTACATCCTCCAGCAGATCCAAATGCCACTGAATGTTATATTTCGATGGTCGCTGTGGGTCCTTGGCAACGGGTGCAGAGTGGCTACAATAGCCCATAGAATGCAGAAGTCGTCCCAGTTCTTTACATTTATGATGGCCTGCTTAGCCGCCAGCGCACCCGGAAGTCGCAGGTAGGAACCACCCTTCAACGGTTGGTAGTTGGCAATATCAATCCACAGAGTTGTGACCGCCTCAAACTCCCAGCCAGAACCTTGGCTGGTCCACTTCTCCAACCGCTCTTGGATATTAACAGCACTCTGGTCCAGGGCAACGTCCAGGTCCTCTGAGGAGAGAACCACCTGCTGCTTATTATGCAACACAGGCTCAACATATTCAGTGCTGTCATCATCGGCGTGTTAGGAGAGTCTTACCTTAAAGGCAAACTGACACTTGATTCCACCTAGCTCTTCCAGCTCACCAGTCAAAACTTAATGCATCTTCCAACGCATGCCTTTACAGAACATCATAAGGTCCGAGCTAAGGGGGTGAGACTCAGGAACGTTCATCATCCATCCACGCAAATAATTTTTAACAGCGCACTTAGTCTTCTTGAACTTAAAATGCGCTGTGGGGACTGGGGACTGGGTTGTGGGGACTGGTCTGCATGGGGCAGGGACTGGTCTGCATGGGGCAGGGGTGGGGACAGGGGTGCGTGCCACCCCAGCCCTTAATCTAGCAAATTTCTCCTTGTATGTATGGTCAAATTCATTACGCACTTGGAGTGCTTGGAGTGTAACCTTAGAGCGTGGGTAAGGAGGCTTAAAATCGTGAATTGAAACATTATCGTTTTGGGCTTTACATGCTCGCTGATTATGAGTCATGTTTTCTTTACAAATCCATTAGTCTAAAAGGGAATTTGTTGATACACAAAAGACAGCAACAATACAACGAGCGGACTTTGACCATGCTAGCAGCGCCACAATATTTCTATTTTTATACAGAGGGGAATCCCCGCTCAGTGGCGCCGGCTGGCGAATCAGTGTCCCCGGCTATAGGCTGTTGTGAAGCAATTTTTTTCTTTTGACGAAGACGACTGTGGTTGACTTTATCGAACCCACAATCCATACACAATCCTACCTTATTATTTTTTATAGCCTTCTGACAACCCATACAAAGACGATTAACGACACCATGTTTTATCTTATATCTGTGTAAGTTTAGTCAAGGTCCCCTAGCCTGATGGCTGCGGGCGCTGTTTACATGTTACTGATGTTCAATAGTCTTGCCTTCAGTCTAGGAGAGCCTAATGTATTGAACTGGACGGGCATCCCAGATTTGGGATGCTTCAATCACAAGCCGTGTCTCTCGGTCACTCACGGGTACTTTTGAGTCGTTGTCTCTCATTGGTCAGTTCTACAATTTCCGAAGTACTTGTCCAACCGGCCGAGTGATTTTTATGATCGGACACACATTCTACAACACTCCGATTTGTTGTTTCACGCTGAGTGGAACCGTTAATCACACATTCGGCGATAGAAGATGACACACAACTGGTTCTTTTTAACTTACTATCACGTAAACATACTATCGTGCAGCTAAGCGATTAAAGCGCTTGTTGTGGTGCCAATTTGAACTTTTGAGACGCCCCATAATTCCAGAACACATTCAATGTGTTCTCATTGGCAGCAGACCACTACAATGTCCAGACGTCACATAGAACCGAGGGTGCGTATCACAAGCCAGTTCCATGAGCCAGACACGTGCAATTAAGGTCAATCCGGGTCACAACCTTTGCGTTGATTAGTCACGAAGATTAACGAACGTGTCTAATGAATATTCGGACGCGCCACTTTTAGAGCTGGTCGTGTCGTAGACTCAAAGGGCGAGAAGCGTAGCGGAACCCCTGGAGTCTGGGACGCAGACTAGTGTAAGTTACAAAACTCTTGCGTACAGGGCCTGTTACAGGGGTCTTTCTTTCCGAGTAATATCCACAGGCACTTATTGTCAAATACTACCATTGTTATGTATATAGATCTCTATTGTCTAATTGGTAATACCATCTGGTGGCAACTGGGTATCGGACGGCACCACAAGCAGCTTCTCCTTTACAAAACCACGGAGCGGTCCATCCAACAAATAGTATAGTACAGGATCACCAGATTTAGTGACAGAGTGTCCAATCCGGTAAACATTGAGTGACCACACAGGGTCAGTGGCCCACTGCCGGTGGTCTTGCTCTACCTCACCAGGCTGGTAGAGGTAGCGAATACCAACATCATAGGGAAGCTTTTGCTCTTTGACCTCCAACGGGCGCCCTGGTACGACTGCAGAGGGCTTTTGTGCAACTCGTTTTGCCTTTATAGCATCTTTAGGTTTTTTTCCAGTCAACCAGGTCACCTCATTATTTATCACAGAGACTACAGCCTGCAGCCGAGAAACCCACTCAGTCGTTTTCCAGTATCCCTTAACTTTAGGGCATACTGGTGACCAAAGAGTCACTCAGCCAGTGTTTGGTTAAAGCGTTCTTCTATAGGCTGATCTAGATGGATATTCACACGGCCACACCTGACTGATACTCCATGTTTTGCTAGCAGCTGATTCACTGCTCCCATAAACTCCCGTCCGGGGTCGACCAGAAGTAGTTTAGGCCACCCCAGCAGTCCTCGCTTGTATATCATCTCGAGTGCACCTGCGACCTCTTTAGCCTCTTTTGTAGTCAATGGCTCAGCTGCTTTGTAGCGCAAGGCCACATCAACCACTGTTAAGGCATACTTAAGTCTGGCGCTTCACAACGTCATGAGGAAGAAATAAGAGATCGGCTTGGTGAACCTCATTAGGAACAGGGACATCAAACTTTGGTCTGGGAATGTGTTTTGGCACTGGCAGGTAGATTTGCCACATAGCTTGCTTTGTTAGCCACCCCCTGGCAACTTCCTCAGAAACCCTTGCTTCTGTTGCAAGCTTCTTGATAGCTGTTATGCCTTTCCAGTAGCCCTTAGGACTATAGTATATCTTCTGCATGCGATGATCCATATACAGTAAACGCCCGAGTCTCCAAATGACCTACTTAGCAAGCCTGTATGCAACCAGCCCAGTCACAGCCATACC
The DNA here is from genome assembly GCA_034190875.2 of Urechis unicinctus. Classification (NCBI taxonomy): domain Eukaryota; kingdom Metazoa; phylum Annelida; class Polychaeta; order Xenopneusta; family Urechidae; genus Urechis; species Urechis unicinctus. Next base: position 70,573,943 of record CM067351.1, read on the forward strand.
CAGTATAATGAACGCCATCTCCCGCTCTTTTTGACCAGCTGAGAGCTCGTAGAAATCTGAAAGCTGCGGCTCAGAGCCCAGCGGGTCAGCGGCAGAAGTATGCTCGGCATGTCCCTGGCGGCGCAGTTGCTCATTGATGAAGTCTAAACGCTCAGTTCTTTTCTTGGCCCATGCCCGTTCCGCTTCCACATGGCTGCCTCATAACTAAGAAAATAAAAAGTTGCTTCCAGAAAATGCAAGGGCGTTAACAAGAGCACCTCCAACAAGCAGCACGAGTGTGGCCATTATTTCAGTATATCAACTGGTAAGATTCCTTGTTTAATTAGCATATCCTTTGTGGCCATAGCTAGTGATACATCGGCAACAGCCATAGCCAGGTCGCGTGGGGTGAAATCAAGACGTGGCACCCCACCACCCAGAGCCATCTTAGCAAGCTTAGCATAACCTATTGAAATACCGGAAACAACTGCACCGTGGTACAGTGCGTTGACGAGCATTTTTCCATTAGTAATTGGTGTTGTCATCTTATTCCATATAAAACAGATCCTTTAAATGAGCGTTTGTAGGCTTTTGTACCACAACCTGTTTAGGGTGTGAGGCTAGTTTATACCTGTAGCAATACAATGCTAGTCCAAACACCCCAATGCCGCCAACAACCAAAGGCGCAGCCCATGTTTGCCACGCCCAGGTACCTTTCAGGAGGCTTGCTCGTTGATATTAGCTCGACAGGTTCGTCTCTAGCATCTGTAAGTGCGGCCTTAGCCTCTAGGAGCTCTCTCAGAAGCTTATTTTGATTGGCTTTTTGAGCTGCAGCAATCCTTTTAGCGTTTTTCATAGTGGTCGCTGACGTTATCTCCACCGGTGTTGTCCCCCCTTGATTCGTGTTCGTTTTTCTTATGTTTACTTACTAAATTTATTTGTCCAATTGACAGCTCTTAGTAAGCACCTGTTATAGCGGAGTTAAGCACCTGTTATAGCAAAGTTAAGCACATGCTATAGCAGAGTTAAACACATACTATAGCACGGAAGTGGTGTCTTCCTCTCCACCGGTCCCTGTTGATTCAGTGCTTGTTTTTTCCAAATTGACATTGCTTAACTGTAGTTAAAACTGCGGTTAATGGGGCTAAAAACATACCATAGCGATGATATAGCTCACAAGTGGCAGTGCTTAGCGAGTGTCCAACAAACGGGTCAGTCTCGAGATCTGTAATTAGCTTTGGCTTGTGTTCTGGTGGGATTGGTAGAAACATACAAGCAATACCTGTGTATAGCTGTAGCAATGTTTGACCTAGAGTTCGCGTCATGCTAGCGCCTAGCCGAGCCTCGTATCTCACATACAGCTTTATGATCTCTTCATCAGACATTGATTCAACCTGGTCAATTGTAAGGCGCTCCAAACCAAGGTACTGACGGGCCTGACCGCCGGCTATGATGGCAGTAAGCCTATCTCTCTTAGAAGTCCACAAGTTGTGGTAACAGTGATACACATCGCTGTCATCAATAGACATGACCTCATTGCCAGAAATCTTGATTGTCATTTTCTTAACCACGGCGCGACCTAGGTTTTGCACAACGCTGCGGTTAGCATCAGTCGAGGTCTGCGCCTAGATTGGGGAAGCGAACCAGCAGTTGTTGGTTCTGGTCAAAAGTGCTTGGATTGTTTGTAACGACTACAGACTGACGCACGCCCTTTACCCCGAGGGGTTCGCGTATCCGGCGGTGTGGGTTTAGTTTGCGTCCGTAAGTACTCGTCATGTTGAATGCTTAATCACAATTATATCTTCAACACACAGACATGGAGTTTGATAACCCAGCATTTGACGACCCAGAGTAGAAGGGGGCTATGGGAGGGGAGAGGAATGACACTAACTTTGATGATGAGGAGACTAACCTCATTGACGAAACTTTAGATATGTCAAGTACGACTAGTCCACCATGGGCTATTGCTGAAATGCCAGCGGGGTTAACAGAAGATCAGGTGGGATCCCAAGAAGAAACAAAAGTCTTAATTACGAGGTGGGAGAAGGCAGTGTCTAAGCATGGGCTGCAGGCCACTCTGGAGTTTAGATCGACTAAACAAGGTGACCTTTGGGTTAAGTGGGGGCGAGACTGGAAGCTTCTGACATGGAAGAGCAATCCAAACAAATTCCTCTCTCCTAGGAGTATCCTAGATTACGGTGGTACACAGCATGCTCGGACTCTTGGAGTGACCCCTGAACTATCCACAAAGGCAGCAAAAGCTCTACAAGGCGTTGACCAAGCTACTGCTAAAGCGGAAGCTGCACTTCCAGAGAAGTTAGAAATGAGCAGCCCTTAAGCCGTGACAGAGCAAGGTGGTGTGGAAGAAACAAGCTTCATAGAGGGCGTTCACAACGCCATAGTAGACCTAGGTTCACAAACAGACAACGAACTACCACTCAGATAGCTTATAGGGCATGACAAGGCTATGCCTCTGTAAACCATGAAAGTCTGCGAACCCAAATTAACCGCATCAGGGAAACAATCAACAGACTTCTTAACGAGGACACAACGCTAGCTGAGCGTGTACGCGTGTACGCACCCTGTTCCGGGAGCATGGCATAACATTCCTCAATCCTCCATCCTCACTGCAGTTGTATTGACAATCATGACCCTGGTAGTTGCTTTGGCGGGTGGAGGAAGCACTAGTGCAACCCCGGCACCAGCACCGACGCCAGCTGATACGCCCGGGGTAAAGGAATGGATTAAAAAACTCCCTGGCAAACGTCTTGAAGGGCCTGGCCGGTAAGGCAGCAGCTGCCCTTCCAGGAATCATTGGAACAGCTGCAACCGCGTTGACATCAGTATTGCTGCCGATCTGCTGCTCCTCAGTCGCGATGGTAATCAGATTGTTGTACCCAGCAACGTTTCCAATGGCAAGGCTCATATCCGACGGAGCCATGTACTGGCCTGCTCCAAACACATAATCAACCTTTGAGGAAGCTTTATGGAGGACGTTCTGATACCAGCGGATGGATGACGAATGTCCACTGGGGAGTTGATGGCATCCTCAACGTTGGCCTGAAATTGCTTTTGAGCATCAAAGGACGTGCCATCACCTAGTATCTCTGAGCGGGTCTGCACCTGAGCCTCAAGAATGGCCCAGACATAGGTCCTAATTCTGTCGTTGATCCGTGAGATATCTGGGGATGTGAAATCAATGTGCAGCTTGCGGCCCTGGAAAACAAACCCGTTGGTGGATTTCTCAAAGGTTTGTCTGACGGTTTCGTAGAGGTTCATGTCCCCATAATGAGTGATGATCTGTACCTTGTGTGTTTCGGGGTCGGTGAAGTAGATCCGCCCTAAAACCTGGTTGCCGCCCTGCATCCTCCAGTTTTCATCAACCCCAAACTCGTGGCAGAGCTGGTGGTAGATTCTCTTGTCGAAGGTATTGTTGGTAGCCGACCATGTGGCGTCATCCGGCAGTGCTATTCTCTAAAAGTCTTCGGATGGTGTAGTAGACGTGGAACCTGTAGAGGTTACTTAGTGCTGGGGAGTCAGATCTGAGGTAATCCAGGGCAGAAACTCCGCAGCCACTGGTTGCGCACCATACAACAAAGTTTACCTGGTTCTGCCAGTATTGCATGTGGTTGGTTCTCCAGCCAACTACAAGGCTGTCGTCGCTTATGTTTGGCACCAAGTATTTATCAAACAGGATGCAAATTTCTACAGGAAAAGAAGAAGGTGTCATTTTACCTCCTGGCCTCTGGAACTTCAAACTTCTGCAGGATGTGTTTACAGCTCTAGGGTTTACTTTGGAGAATAATGCTCATGATGGGACTACCTCCCTCTCAATTTCTGATGATTGGGCTTGACAATGTGACGACGGTGTGTTAAAAATGTTGGGTCTTAATGAGGGTCTGGGTGGAGGATGGATTCCTTCAGGTCGTCACGATGGCCCCTGACCCGTCAACTTTAGCATCTTTAACCCACTTTATGTCCACCTCGATCAAGTCAGTACCACGCACAACATGCTTGATGGTGCGCCCACTGCGCTTCATGAAGTTGTGGGCCATGAGGGTGGCTCTATTGGGGATATTATAACCACAAACATCGCTAATCCTGTGTCAAAACATGTTACTGTCGGAGCTGTGAATGAGTTGAAGGTTCAGATAAGGGATAATAAGGGACGTCTATTGAACAATCACGACTTTCCTATCGGTGTTGTTCTTCAATTTACAAGATGTCTATAAAAGCGAGTATTTATGGAAGTCAACAGAAAACGGATCAGGGCGCCGACCTCTCCGAATATGCAACAAGGACCTATGTAGACTCACACAAAATGGATAAAAGTGGCAGTATTATGACTGGAGACTTTGAAACGGGAGATAATAAAATCGTTCAGCTAGGAGACCCGACTTCGCCAACGGATGCTGCTAATAAAAAGTATGTCGATGACAGACATAGGCAGCAGCGCAGGGACCTGAGACGATACGTAGCTGAAATAACAAAACCCCTCAGTACTATATGGGCAGAAGCAAGTGGCGCCCTTCGCAGAGGATATGAGTGGTCGTTTGGTGATGGGGCAAGGGGTCGAGACTCACGAGACTCAAGCTGTGGATAAACCATGTTATCCAATGGTAAGATCATTCGTATGGGGTTGTCTTCTTATGTGGGTGCTGATACTGGTGATATAGACGTGTTTCCTGTTATAAATGGGACAACTCAATCGGTAGGAATAAGTAAGCCTGCTGACCAACGGGCTGAGGTAATATCTTTTGACCAGCCTCTACATCTAGAACAAGGCAACGTTATTAACTTTTATACAACCCTTCAAAACAGAGGGGCGACTTGGTCTGTAGTATCACTCCTAATTGAACTTGACATATAGACTTCTGTGCCTATAACGGTAGTATGAAACAACACCCGCCCATTCCTCCGGAGCCGCCTGATGAGAATCCAGGCCACTCCTATCGGTTGAATGAGATCACCCTCAAGAAGCAATACCTTGAGAAAGAAATTGAAAAATATGATGCTATGTACAAAAAATATATGTGTGCAGTAAACTCGGTGGACGCAGTAGACACTGTTTTAGTTGCTGTTGGTATGTGTCTTGGCGCAAGTGGTGCAGGTGTAATGTCAACAGTAGTTGCCATTCCTATTGCCACAGTGTTGGGTGCTACTGGGGCCGCTTGTGGGCTAGTTGTAATTGTTGGAAAATTCATCAGTCGGCGGCTGGCCATTAAGTTGGAAAAGCATGACCAGATCCGCATTCTCGCTCAGAGCAAACTGAATACCATTGCTGATATTGTATCGACAGCACTAGAAGATGGTTATATCTCGGATGATGAGTTTAAGCTCGTTTCGGCTGATGTCATAAAATATACCAAATTGAAGGGTGAAATTAAGGCCAGATCTGTAAAAGCGCGCTAGACTGCAACACTCGACGAACAAGGAGACAAAGCAGTGGAACCTTGGAGACAAAAATTGGGTGCATCATGTTCATTGCGAGGACTGTGAATGACCCCCGTAAATAGAATAAACCCAGTGTGCGCAGACATCTATGGTCTGTACCTATCTATTTAAACAGTGGGGAGTATAAGGTATAGCTTGGTAATGGAACAAGTGATTAAGTCGTTCTGTATCTCGCATGACGGGATCAGACAAAAGACAACTCAGTGGGAGAATAAAAGAAAGCACTGCATGTGTGGAAGCGACTACTCCGCGGTTATCGGTCAGGACTACTTTAACAGCTATAATAAGAAGCTGACCGAGAAAACTAGCAACGAGGGCGGCAACACGAGCGTCGCCTGCCTCTGGGGCCAGGTCTTCGAGGAGGTTGCAATTGCAGTCATTGAGAGCAGATACAACACAAATGTTTACGGGAACAACATTTACCTCCACCACGGCGGGGGAAAACACGGCTTACTCCCCAGACGGATTTTGTGTCCTCCCGGTCCAGTCTGGTGGTGACCTCCTCTGTCCTCCTGGGGACCCAAGTCAGGAGGAGATTGCGCTGCTCGAAATAAAGTGTCCTTACACACGTATCCCTGGGAGGATTATCCCGCCCCAGTACAAACCTCAGATTCTGCTTGGGCTTCACCACAGTCCGCCAGCGACCATCGGGGTGTTTGTGGACTGTGTTTTCCGGGTGTGTGCCTACGAGGACCTGGGGAGGGCTGGAGCGTACAACTTGGAGTACCACCATAAGGACAGGAAGAAGTACAAGGAGACGGTCGTTTGGGGGTACACAACCATCCAAGACATAGATGATGAGGGGGACTACGCCGCAAACGGTAAGTTTGACACCATCTTCGACTGCTATCTGAATCACCACGGCCCCTGGATGGGCAGGCCGACAAAGATTCCAGAAAGACCGATTGGAGCTTTCTTCTGCTGGAAACTCTTTACGATGAGAGTGACAACAATTCGCCCAGATCCCGCCTTTATTGAGAAGAAGAAACCTAAGGTGTCTCAGTTCATGGAGGACCTCGACCGGGTGAAGAAGGGAACCTACAGCGACGGTCGCAGATATTTCTCACTCAATGACCTCTTTGGTGACTAACTACTGGTGTGGCCCTGGAGAAGATCGGCTGGAAGGGCTGGCTGACACTGTAGTATAGAAAGGGGAGGTGCGAGCGCACCGCAGGCTGGCTCATTTTCTGTATGTGAGTCCATTTTAGAAACTGCGCTCGTACCCCCTCTCTCTATACTACTCCTCCACCCACACAGACCCTCCCAGATCCTCCGCCCACACAGACCCTCTCAAACCCTCCACTTACCTAGACCCTCCCAGACCCTCCGCCCACCCTGACCTTCCAAGACCCTCCGCCCACCCAGACCCTCCACCAACACAGACCCTCCCAGATCCTCCGCCCACACATACCCTCTCAGACCCTCCACTTACCTAGACCCTCCCCCAGACCCTCCACCCTTCCCACCCAAACCCTCAGACACTCCGCCCACCCAGACCCTTCCGAGACACTCCGTCCACCCAGACCCCCCGTCCACTCAGACCCTCCGCCCACCCAGAACCTCCCAGACCATCCGTCCACCCAGACGTTCCGCCCACCCACAACTTTCTCCATTTTCGCCACAATTGTAATTAATATTCACCAGCAAGGTTAATGAATACTTTAGCAATTGTCGGATTTTCGCCACATTATTATACGAGACATGAGCCTAATAATAAAAGTAATACGTATCACGCGGGCAATACAACCCAATAGTATTACATATCACGCGGGCAATACAACCCAATAGTAATACATATCACGCGGGCAATACAACCCAATAGTAATAAGTATCAAGCGGCAATACAACCTAATAGTAATAAGTATCAAGCGGGCAATACAACCCACTCGGCTGGAAGTCGAGGCGAACGGAATTAAACTTCAGAAACATCTCTAAAGCAATCATTTCTTCAAAGACACCCATATTTGACACTAGCAGCACGGGTGACCGCTTAAGACAGTTCTTACTTGACCTTTAACTATCCCGATGCCAACCATGTATAGTTCTATATGTTGCATTCATCCGCTAGTCAACTGACTATGACAATCTCAACCAAGTCGTGCAGCAGCCCTGATGGAGCGATTGGGGCGGCGGAGTCATGGCGCACGAAGAAGGAGGAATCCGACAGAGGGTGTTCTGGGAATAGCACCTGGCGGTCGTTGTAGCAGCATTAATACTTTCCTTGTGGGTGGCAGCGACGTCCATTTTAGTATTAATGTCAACTTACACTCGCAAAGTAATATTACAGTAGGCCTTTGAGAGCCTTCACTATGCGAATTAGCGTGGTTTTTACGACAGTGGCCGCTCTGAAATTCGCTATAAATGAGCAGATGCGCGTGGGTGTCATCATAATGTGCAGCAGGTGATATAGATGGCGTCTAGTGGGAAAACATACGACCGTCCGATATGTCAGGGTCAGACGCTGCGACTGGTAATGAAATTGAACAGAATTCATGATACAAGATAACGCTGATAATGCTGTGCGTTTTCAAACTTTGGGGTCAAACAATACGATATACCCAGCAGCACGCATCATTTGACTTATTGCATATTGCCTTTCACACGCACACGCACACGCACACGCACACACCTCCACCTCAAACCCCTTCCCACCCAAAACTGCATGCATTCACAAATACATGCATGCTAACATTCGCAAACACATGCAATGTGAGAAGGGATTACTTGAGTGACGTAAGAACAAAGAATTCTTGCTGGATCCAAACATGATCTCTTGGCTCCAACATCCACCAAACATTAAGTCGGGTCGGACATCATACATTGTATGTTCGATCTCTTGTGACACATATTCGATGCATAATCGTGCACACTGTTGAGAAACAACTTGATCATTTTATGACAGTTGAGAGTACAACATAGCATGCACAACACGATTATCACAAGTTGTACACATTTACCTGTTGTTCCGGCGCCCATTGATACAACATTGCCCATTGCTCTCATATAATTCTGCTAAATGACGGAGCTATTACATCGACATTGTGTCCAATCCACAACGTTCAATGCGATGAATACACATGACCATAAATGGCTAGGTCAGTTAATGGTTGCAACAAGCTGTTTATAGTTCTTCGGCCACGTGTATTTCACCGTTCCCTGCAGCGAGGCAGATATCCAATGCTAGCGACGGCTAGATACCTCACTTCTGCATAACTGTGATATGACAAAAAATGGCCCGTCGGAACCAATCTAAGCTAAAGCACGCCGCTGTGCTCAAAAGGAAATTTTCCCCAGCTTGTAGTAATTGCACTGCCGCTGTGAGGTGGCGAGCGATGCTGCCATCCTGTGTGGATTATCCCAAGAATGATGGAAGGGCAGCGTGAAAGCGTTACCTCACGCCGGCTAAGACGATGGGACTGGTATGGGTAGAAAAGGAAGTGACTACAAGCACTCCGACCACAGGCACTGTTACTCCCGTTTTGTATATCCGAGCCCAGCAGTACTGCGTAGGAATGTCGATCGATTTCTCTGCCATGCCATTGTTAAAAACGGGTGATTTATCATCGTCATGAAATAACCAAGACAAACGTTAGTGAGAGCAGAAAGAAAAGCGTGTGTCTGAACTTAGTGGTCCATTTGGATTGCGTTGGAGTTTTAATGAAAGGCTAGAGGTTTTGTAGGTTTAAGTGAGCTATAGATTTATTTCTAAGAGACTTGGACACTTAAGGGGCCCAATTCGACTATCGTTCGCAATTCGATCCACCCTAGAGGCCGTGTTAACCTCCTAATCCAATATCCCGTTACTTCCCTGGTAATCTTGATGAAAGGGGTTGGATGTGATTTGCAAATTAAAATGAAAATTTATATCACCAAAGTGCATCATCAGTTCATCTCGACGATGGGGGCGAATGTTGTAGTTCAATGATTTCATGCATAAATATATGTAGTAAATCTTGCTTACGGTGACACAAAATGCTGATGCTTTTGAAATAAATGAAAGCCAACATTTCCAGTTATGCGGACGAGCTCTGTAGCACTGGTTTGAACCCTGGTGATAGAGGATCAGGGCAAGGACACAGCATCCATTCCTGGTTCGCATACCTTTAACGCGCTTAACGAGATTATGCCACTTCCATCATCCAACATTCCAAGTGTTTTTTTCACATTCAATCCTTGTGATACAGCAATCGTTGGAAAGAGACCGTTTTCAGTTAACTCTCGTCTATACGAGGCTCTATAATGAAACCCTACCGAGGAGAAGTGGCGTCGTTCCCGGGTAATTCATCATCCCTTTGGCCATTAATGAGCTGTGCTAGGAAATCCCAGAGGTAAAATATCGCCATATTATGCGGGGTTTCCTCATTGATTCATTGAAATTATTCAATCAACGTAGCGTACTGCGAGTTACATGTAAGTCTAAAAACTCGGTGCTGTAAGGGGATCCGAAACGAAAGATAAAATATAATGATGGCAGAAATATATAGATGTTACCACACTATTTGACGTCAGATCTTAGAGTATCGAATGTACGTATGACGTGTTTGATGTTTCCGCCAGGCTCTGAACAAGGTATGATTATTGCAACCCTGAAGCGGGCACTGCGTGATAGGATGGTGCCATGCTGCGTGCGCATCTCGGCAGCTTCAACTGGTTGTCGATCATCGACAGCCTTACGTGAAATGCATAATGTCAGCAAACCTATATCGCTGCTTGGGCTTCAATAACAGACATAGATTAGACATAGATTTAATGTATACCTTATGATTATTCATGATATCATGGTAAATGCTGCGTACGGAGTTGAAATCAAAATATTGTAAATAACAGATGTATCATGTTCATGTTCATAGCGAACCATTAATGTCTATAGCGAAATGCGCCGTCAAATCAAACGTGCGGCAATTAGCGATGCTCTAAATGCGTTGGAATTTGTAATCATAACGTTCAATGTGCGTAAATGTTTCATTTTATATCCCTCAACATCATCTTCGAATACACGGCGTCCATTAAATGTGTATCAGTATTTCCTTCACAGCGCAATGTATACTTCAAAGCACAGTCTTCTGCTAAAACATCCCTTCAGCTGCTGTCTGTCTGTGTAAGCGGTCCATGCCATCAAACATGTCACTGTGTAAACCCATCCCTTAACCTGTCACTGTTAAAACCATCCCTCAACATGTCACTGTGTAAGCCATCCCTCAACCTGTCACTGTTAAAACCATCCCTTCAACATGTCACTGTGTAAGCCATCCCTCAACCTGTCACTGTTAAAACCATCCCTTCAACATGTCACTGTGTAAGCCATCCCTCAACCTGTCACTGTTAAAACCATCCCCTCAACATGTCACTGTGTAAGCCATCCCTCAACCTGTCACTGTTAAAACCATCCCTTCAACATGTCAACCTGTGTAAAACCATCAACCTGTCAAGCCATCCCTCTGTGTCACTGTTAAAACCATCCATTCAACATGTCACTGTGTAAGCCATCCCTCAACCTGTCACTGTTAAAACCATCCATTCAACATGTCACTGTGTAAGCCATCCCTCAACCTGTCACTGTTAAAACCATCCCTTCAACATGTCACTGTGTAAGCCATCCCTCAACCTGTCACTGTTAAAACCATCCATTCAACATGTCACTGTGTAAGCCATCCCTCAACCTGTCACTGTTAAATCCCTTCAACATGTCACTGTGTAAAGCCATCCCTCAACCTCCACTGTTAAAACCATCCCTCACTGTCACTGTGTAAGCCATCCCTCAACCTGTCCTGTTATCCCTCAACATGTCACTGTTAAAAACATCCCTCAACCTGTCACTGTTAAAACCATCCCTCAACATGTGTAAGCCATCCCTCAACCTGTCACTGTTAAAAATATCCATCCCTTCAAAGCCATCCCTCACTGTCACTGTTAAAAAAACCATCCCTTCAACATGTCACTGTGTAAGCCATCCCTCAACCTGTCACTGTTAAAACCATCCCTTCAACATGTCACTGTTTAAGCCATCCCTCAACCTGTCACTGTTAAAACCATCCCCTCACCTGTCACTGTTAAAGCCATCCCTTCAACATGTCACTATGTAGGCCACCCCCTCAACATGTCACTGTGTTGGCCATCCCCTCAACCTGTCACTATGTCATCCTATGCCATCGCGCTGTTTGTTTGCGTAGTCAGAGATGTGTATCAAGAACGCACATCGTGTGTGTGTCGTCAGTGGACAGTGGGCGATGTTAAAGATGCATTTTTTCCAAAAATGGCATGCGGGTTTTTTTCTCCATCTAATAGAACAACTCTTTTGGAACCCATATAAACCATTTTTCCGACTGGTTCAACACTATATCGTCGATTACACCGTATCGAAATCTGTCGGTCACACCAATGTTTACAAACATGAGCACGGGAAAATGACGCATGCGTATTGAAGGGTCATTTGTTTACAACGCATAGTCGTGACGTCACGCGCAGCGCAGATTCTTCTTTGATTGGAGTTTTCGAATGTTATATAAAAAAAAGAACCCGCCTCAATATAGTGAACACTATTGGTACAATAGATCACCGTAAATTTAACAATAAATAGCGTTACCCCTGCGAACAAACACTGAGCCTGAGGTAGCCCTACAAGACGTCTGTCACGTTTTGGAGTGTAAAGCCATGACACTTGTTCGCAGTTTGATTATTTCATGTGCAATTATCGGTGCTTTTTCATTGCAAACTATTGGAATATTCCTGAATGAACTCATAAATTGTATTATAAGTCAAGGGGCTGGGGTCTCCCTCGGACGTCTACGTTATCTGGTTATAGTGAACTGGAACAGGGATTTGAATTGGCCGGCCGGCCGCTATCTTCTATGCATACATAAACCTAGCCGCGCACGACGGTAATATAAATATATACGTCGTGCACGGCTAACATAAACCCTACAGAGAAGATAGCGGCCGGCCAATGCCAATCCCTGTGTACTGAAACGTCCGCGCTAGGAGTTTGGGGTGGTATGTATCATCGTATGGGTTTGGACAAGGGACACTAACGGGTGGTTTTGGTTCTGATTTGGGTTATTTTAAGTTCGTTGCAACCAACTTTGATAAGATGGTTTAGATTGTGTGTCTATAATTGTCTACTTTAACACCATACTGGTGTTGTTGAAGCCTTGGATAGATGGAATAAATTTGGTGAAATTTAGTGACAGAGATGACCTTAAATCTGTATTATTTACAAATTGTTTTTGGCTGACTTTTGCAGGCTTTTGGCTCACACACTGTAACATTATTGATTGAATTATTCTTGTCATGTTCATTCATTAATTAAATTGAACCAACCCAATTTCAAATTTAAAGGAAATCGAAAAGCCAAGAAGAGATCACGTACAAGAAGAGGCAGTGGAAGGGGTCATGGTACAGATTCTGACAACCTGTGTGGAACTGAGGTTGGTTCCTATATTATTTGAATTGGATTCTTATCAAAGGTATTTTATTGAACTCAATACATCCATTATGACTGGGAAGGATGTGTTTAATGGTTTGAAATTGTTCACCATGACACAGGTGTCCAAGTCGGTGGAGGTTGCAGACCAGCCCGAAGAGGTGGCAGAGGAGCCCCACCTTCTTCAAACAAGGTACTATTGGGCTTGCCTTACCTAATTGAATCACTTTGTCAGTAAATAGGGGGTCCCATGTTGGACTAATCGAACCGTATATTTCCACTGGTTCTCATTTGTTTGTAGACCTCGACAGGCCGAAAGCGAGTCAATCTTGTTCGCAGAGGCTACCTTGGCAACACACCAATAACTAACCAGGCCCTACAGCAGAGTAGAGTGGCTGCTAAATCTTTAGAGCTGTCACGGAAAGAGAAATTTAAGGTATTGTACAACTCAGCAATTGGCACTCTTCAGCTGCTCCAAAAACCTTCATGCAATTTTGGTCACAGAGAGTGATTTGCATTGGAGATATTCAATCCATCAAAACGAAGACTTTTGATTACTCATAGTATTTTCAGAATTTTGTGCGGTGGCTGGATTTGGATGGGGTGCGGCAGTTGCTGGTTGATGGTTAGACAGACAGCCACAGTTTGCGCATACAATCACCAGACAACCCACACCGCCGAAAGAAGGATTTCACCCTCCATTAACTACCACTTCACCAGACTGGTGCATCTGCCTTCAATGTAGGGAAATGCCTACCCCAACAGCCCAGACTTTACCACATATGCACTAACTCAAATGGAAGGAGTTGTGCTTGACCCGATGGTCATTGAGGTTATTAACAGGTACCGGGTGGACTTGCTATGGGAGTTACATGCGGTTGTCGAGGACCGAAAAAAAAAGATGCTTAGACACGGTGCCTATCAGCAATTGGTTCTGTGAATTCATGGCTTTTAGGGGGGAGTGCAACAGGAGGGTAAATCCCTCCTGTTGTGTGTGGAAGATCAGAGACCTCTTTCTTGACAGTATACAGGCAAAACTGGTTTTGGTAATATACTAAGCTTAAATGTTTTAATTTGTAATTTTTAATCAGGAAATATCTCGTTGTTCTGATTGGTATTTTTGTGTGGATTATATTGATAAGTCCCAGTATTGAAAGTGGTATTGTTCTGAACATTTTTGTTTTAACAATCTCATAATTTATCGTCTATTTGTTTTATGGAAAGAGCATTTATATATTAGTATATTTTTCGTCTCTCAAACACAGAAGTAAAGAATTATACACACATCATTTTGTCAATTAGTCATGACACGTTATCTTCAGATTTGACTTTTTATGTTCATAATTCTAGCCCTAATGAAAAAAGAAGTGACATTAAAATGTATTATTTATTTTCCAATTCCATGAGTTCTTCTATTACAGTTTGGATTTACAGACAAAAGAATGTGACTAATAAAAGATTTGTACATTTCAACAAAAACAAATTTCCAAATATATTTTTTAATCAAAACGAGAAACCTGCAACTCAACTGTTTCTTGGGTAGATGGCCTTGGCACAGGAGCAATGTTCAGACTGATGTTGCGGGGTCATGAGCATAGCGTTGTGGGTGTTGTTGTGATTGCTGTCGCATTGCTTGGGCCATAATAGCCGTGCACGACGTCTTATTGACGTCGTGCGATGATCGTAACCAAATGCGGCGCGACAATACATGAGTTCCAATTATACACGATTATTACAGACATGTACATATGAAGAATAATTTTTCACATAATTGAATGTTTATTAACAAGTTGAGTTAGTTTACGTGTGAGATTTCGTTAAAGGCGATTTAATCCGGCCACACAAATTCTGAAAAGTTCATGTTTATTTTGAACGACAAGATCGGTTTCTGCGCGCATGCGCAGACAAGGTTCTTCGCAAGCGAACTTTTTCTTTCTGAATTTTATTATTTAAGTATATGTGTCATTTTGTCAATGATTATCTTTTGGAAATATCTACTTTGAAGGGCGATATGTATTCAACGATATCACATTGACATTTAAAAAAAGATAACACTTATTGATTCCCGCAGTCTGGAGGGGGCACTTGGCCTTGTCCTGCGTAGGGGTGTGCCCCGGGATCTCAAAAACCTGTACCCGTCATACAAGGGAAAAATGGCAAGAGCATACCCCATCCTACAATAACGAGGTCAACAAAACCCGTCGGGAGGCCGAAAAAAACCTACCCCGACACATGTATACTACCTCTATATACTAAAGTGCCCCCTCCACCGGGACCTGCAGCCACATGGCGAGTGAAAATGAAACTGCGTAATGTGACGTCATATCTCCAAAATGGGGCAGCCGTGAACGAAAGTTGTGATTCTAAAAGTTCATTTGACAATTGCTCAATAATCACGAGACAGTGGATAACCAAAATAGTCCGGTTAAGCGGATATTCATCTCATTTGCCGACATATATATTTACGTAAGTACACAACTTGGTGGGAAGCCCCGGGCACGCGAAATAAAAAAAATTGCCACACGACCCACATACTTTCAGGCACGACGGTATATATTTATATTACCGTCGTGCGCGGCTAGGGCTAAAGATTTCTCTCATCATATATGGTATGTGGGAGTAAGTCGTGGGCTCTTAACCGATGACCACGTCTTTGACTGCTTGTTGAAGCGAGTGCTGTACCTGTAACACAACAAAATTGCATTATATGGCCAAATAGCTAGAACACATTACATGTGGGACATCAGTATTTTGTTTTCTGATAGGTCATTTAGTCAGTGTGTAGTTTAGTGGTCATGAGAGACTTACATTGGCTGACCATCCTTCTTGAGTGCATATGCCCGATCCCTATGTCTGTTTGTGGTCCATTGCCACAACTTGATTGTGGGCAAGGTATGACGAACACCTGAACACCAGCCATTGAATTTGGGTCAAGATGCAATAATTTTTCTACCTGAAATTTACAAAGTAAGGTATGTTTGCAACAACAATTAACAAATCCAAATAGTGCAATGGACTCACAATAGGCCCTTAGATTTTAATTAATCGGTGACATTTACACAAGTCGATTCAATACAGGCCTATTCGATAGCAGGGTATTCATTATACAACGAGATTACTTACAAAGGCTGCGGCGAGGTTCGGCTGACACCCCTACTTACATGTCCAGCAGAAGCTTCTTCGTTGGTCAAACTCCTCACTTCCCTGAATGCCTATCTTAAAGAGACTCTCGTGTAAGACCGCAGCTGGTCTAGCTCACGCTTCCTTCTCTTAGTTGTTGAATCTGTTAATAGCTTTTTTCTCCCTCCACCTTTTCTTCGTTTCTCTGGTCGTCCATTATCGCAATGAAAATAGCGCTAAGTAAACATCCGCCGGCGGCGAACGGCACAGAGTGATGACGTTTCTGCGTTTCCGGAATTAATAATGCATGAGCTTCCAAATAAGGGCTATTTTTGACGGGACGTGAAAAATAAGGAACTGAAAGTTTATTCAAGAACAACAAGAAACGGCCATTCCAACTTTGGATTCCGGATATCAGCTCCATTTCAGATACTCTTGCATTTAGCATCTTTTTTTTCGATTAAAAATCGAGTGATTTTTTTGATGAAATGCACCTTTAACTATGTCCTCAGGGAATGTATCAACCGGTTACCTCCGACCGACAGGAAACAACTCATAGCGTCGGGCTCCCCTTCCAGTTCAGGTACGTTTTATATTAACATTGGTACTCACAAAGGCGCTCGGATCCCAGAATCAGCGTTCCCGAGCGCCGACTCAGATGCATCGTTATCAGTTTTCCAGCGGTTGGTATTCGGGTGATTGACTTGGGAATCAGCTGATACCGGGTGAAATGAGGGGGGTCAAGGTCGATTTGGGTGAGAAGTTGAGGCGTATTTTATGTTCTTCTCTGCCTATAATCGCACTACGGAGACCGCTGTATACGCATCTATCAGTGCGTCTACGACACCTGTCATCCCCGAACTGGCACCTGCTCCTGCAACGACTGGATGGGATTTGTGACACAGGTAATTCCTTAATCAACTACAAGGGCGCTGTCAGGACTTCGGTGATGGTGTTGGTGATGATGGTGGTGGTGGTGATGATGGTGGTGGTGGTGATGGCGGTGGTGGTGGTGGTGGTTGTGATGGAAATGGTGTTGATGATGATGATGGTGGTGATGATGATGATGGTGATGGTTGTGGTGGTGGTGATGATGGTGGTGATGATGGAAATGGTGATGAAAATGGTGTTGGTGATGATGGTGGTGGTGATGATGATGGTGGTTGTGATTGTAGTGGTGGTGGTGATGGTGATGATGGTGGTGGTGATGATGATGATGATGGTGGTGATGGTTGTGGTGGTGATGGTGGTGATGGTGTTATCACTATCAACAGCGCCATCCCACGATTTCGCCTTACTTCCAATGCGTGTCTCTATCATAAGGCCCCACGCCCTCCTTATTTCTTATAGCATATATTACAATATTGATGTTTTATATCGCTCTAGTCCTGCTCCACATTGTAGACTTATTTATACGTGCGTACATGCGACCAGGCTCGGTATGGAACGCTTAGGGAGTCGATAGTTTATTATACTTGTAACAATAACAACTGCGTCTTTTTGTAAACATTTCACCTCAAACTGACAAATCACTTTACACTGTATTCTATTTTGATGCAGTTATTTACTGGCGTGTGTTATCTTATCAGCCGACAGCCCATTAACTCTCCAATAAATCATCTACTGTTCTACCGGCTACTCATTCTTGTTATTCATAAATAATGAGGACGGCACTATGAGAGAGACTGCTTGGCTGGATTCCCGCTTGCAAGTGACAGATAAAGTGAAGAACGAGTTTAGATAGTGCCAATAATAGCCACCAGGGTAACTCTGAATCATAATGCTACATGGGTTGGGCGAGTGTGGGTGAGTGGCCTGCAACGAAAACACGAATGAGAGAGGTGGACTGGTGTGAGAAATGCACTTTAAAGTGAAAAAAAGCCAATAGAATGATAGTTAGACACACCACGAGAAATACATAATTGATTATTACCACTCTTTTTAATCTAATTTTTCGTCCATATATCAAATTGACGACCTTCAAAGTAGTTTATGATTATATTTCGTAAAAAAACAGCTTATTAACAAGATGATCATCAGCGCTCCTAGCGAGACAACGCTGACTCTCACGACCACATTAACCGGCGTGTTCACCAAGCTATCGTTTCAGCAACCAACTGACGACATCCTCACTTCAGCCACATCAGCCCCGCATCTACTCCTTAATGTTTTAATAATACAATAATAGGCGAAAGTCCTCATCCTCATCACAACGGGCACAGTTGATTAACTGTTTTCATGTGCAAGTTTTAGCACGTGTGAATCTTCTGACTTCCGTTGTTCAGTTGGTTCGTTTTCGCCATCCTCACTTGACTTTTGACTGACAGCAACTTAGAGGAGGGAGCTAGTTTCGTCCACGATAGTAGTCTCATGCTCCCCCGACCCCCCGCTGATGCTCCTCTCAAACACTGCCTTGGCACAGCGATGACAGCGGGGCACACGAGCCACATCCGTCATGATAGACGCCCTCAGACGCTGCCAGAAAGCCCCCGCTTCGTTGTCATTGCTTGGCCACTCAATGTAAGTATTGTTTTGCAGGAGTCGGGCGACTGACTCAGTCATCAAACTTGGAGGGACTTTGGTTAAGATAATGACAATAACAATACCACGTTGGTCTTCGATCGATTGAAACTTCGCCGTCTGTAACTCAAATTGTCCCCAATGACTTTGAACGAACGCTTCACTGAGAACTACCAGAGTTTTTCGACTCTGTTGAATGGCTTCGTAAATGTTATTAACAATTAATTGACCGGGCATAAAATCACGATGGTGAATGCATAACTTCAGATTGCAGCCCGAATTTTCTAAATTGGGTACAAGTTGTTGGTCAACAAAGTGCCGGTCTCCGTCTTGGAAGGACACAAAGGCGTCCCATCTGTAGGAGGTGCGCTGTGTGTCCTCTCTCTGACGCAGGACACTTTCCATGAACCAGAATCGAATCTCCCATCTGTGCCTATGAGCGCACATTGATAAGGTTATGAGGAAAGCGATTGTTACGAGCGGAACTGTGACCCCCACAATGATCTCTGTTATGTTGCATTGTGTGTCGAGAGACCTAATCAGGCCGTCTAAATCGTGGAATCGTCGGTAACCTCCGTGAAAACTACATTCATAAGAGTCTCGGTGTGCAAAGTTGACATTTGTTGTTTTGATCCATTTCAGGAAGTGAAGGCTATCACAAGAACACTGGAATGGGTTACCAGACAAATCAACTCTCAGAGCTCTGTCTTTTCTATCCAGGTGAGCCATCAATTCTGATGACAGGTAAGCTAACAGGTTATTGGACAAGTCCAGCTCTTCCAACAACGGCATAGATTCTATGCTTACATTAAAGGTTCTTAGGGCGTTGGTGGACAAACTGATCCGTTTGATTTTCCGTTGATGTTGGAAGATATCACGTGACAGACGCTTGATATAATTATCGCTAAGAGTCGATCACCTCCAGTTCAGTAAGGTTCTTCAGAATCTCACCCTCAGTGTCAAGCTCAAGACACGGACCTAGATTATTTTCTGACAGTAGCAAGTTTGATATGGTGCGCGCTGACTCCAGACGGCCAAAGAATGTGGGTGAGATTAAGTAAAACTGAGTGGTTTTCAGGTAGTGACGATGGTAACTCTGTGATGTTATTGTGACTCAGTATCAAGCACCTGGTGCCACGTGGGATGATTAAGGAGGTGCTGAGGAATTGTTGGCCGCTGCAGTTCACAGAGAGACCTCCTAGATTTGACCTCCAAGCCACGCTGCAGTTACCCATGTAGCTATCTCCTGAAAGATGAGGCAGAATGAGGACCAATGAGATGCGTATATGTGGGGAAAATGATGGGACCAGGTAGTGAGTGGTGGAGTTAATGACTGGATGAGGTAGCGAGTGGTGGAGTTAATGAGTGGGTGAGGTAGTGAGCAGGTAAGGCAGGGAGTGGTGGAGTTAATGAGTGAATGAGTGAGTGAGTGAGTGAGTGAGTGACCTGTGAGTGAGTGAGTGAGTGAGTGAGTGAGTGAGTGAGTGAGTGTGTGAGTGTTGAGTGACCAGGGTGGTGTGATCTGTGTGTGTGTTGTACCAGGGTGGTGTGATCTGTGTGGTGTTGTAAATTGTGTGGGTGTTGTACTCAGGGTGGTGTGATCTGTGTGGGTGCAAGAAGTGGTGTGATCTGTGTGGGTCTGTATGTGATCTGTGTGAACTAGTGTGTTGTGATCTGTGTGGGTGTTGTACCAGGGTGGTGTGATCTGTGTGGGTGTTGTACCAGGGTGGTGTGATCTGTGTGGGTGTTGTGCTAGGGTGGTGTGATCTGTGTGGGTGTTGTACCAGGGTGGTGTGATCTGTGTGGGTGCTGTGTTTTACCAGGGTGGTGCGATCTGTGTGGGTGTTTGTACCAGGGTGGTGTGTCTGATGTGTGTGTGGGGGTGTTGTGTTGTACCAGGGTTGTACCAGTGGTGTGATCTGTGTGGGTGTTGTACCAGGTGGTATGTGATCTGTGTGGTACCAGGGTAGTATGATGTGTGTGATGTGTGGGTGGGTGTGTGTGTGTGTGTGTGTGTGTGTGTGTGTGTGTGTGTCGGGTGGTGTGATCTGTGTGGTTGTTGTACCAGGGTGGTGTGATCTGTGTGGGGGTGGTATGATCTGTGTGGGTGTACCAGGGTGGTATGGGTGGTGGAGGTGATCTGTGTGGGTGTTGTACCAGGGTGTGATCTGTGGGTGCTGTGTGGTGCGATCTGTGTGGGTACCAGGGTGGTGTGATCTGTGTGGGATTGTACCAGGGTGGTGTGATCTGTGTGGATGTTGTACCAGGGTGGTGTGATCTGTGTGGATGTTGTACCAGGATCTGTGTGGGTGTGATCTGTGTGGGTGTTGTACCAGGGTGGTGTGATCTGACCAGGGTGTGATCTGTGTGGGTGTTGTACCAGGGTGGTGTGATCGGTGTGGGTGTTGTACAAGGGTGGTGTGATCTGTGTGTGTGTTGTACCAGGGTGGTGTGAGCTGTGTGGATGATGAACCAGGGTGGTGTGATATGTGTGGGTGATGTACCAGGAAGGTGTGATCTGTGTGGGTGGGACATGACACGGTGACACGAGGTCGGGACATTACACTATGACACGAGGTCTGGACATGACACTGTGACACGAGGTTGAGACATGACACTGTGTCACGGGGTGAACACACACACTCGCAGCCCGGAGGGGGCACATGGCCTTTTCCTGAGTAGGGGTGTGCCCCGGGACCTCGAAAATCCGTACACGTCGTACAAGGTGAAAATGGCAAAATCATTACTCGTCGAACAAATGCGAGGCCCAACAAAACCCGTCGTACAAGTCGAGAGGCCGAAAAAACATACCCCGTCGCGCGGCACATGTATACTACCTGTATACACTTAAGTGACCCCTCCCCCCCCCCCTTCCCACCCCGGACCCGCAGCCACATGGCGATTGAAACTGAAACTGCATAATGTGACGTCATATTTCCAAGACGGGGATTGCCGTTAACGAAAGCTGTGATTCTAAAGGTTCATGTGACAATAGCCGCGCACGACGGTAATATAAATATATACCGTCGTGATTGAGGATATGTGGGTCGTGTGGCAATTTTTGTATTTCGCGTGCATATAGCTTCTCATCAATATTGTGTACTTACGTAAATATATATGTCGACAAATAAGATGAATATCCGCTTAACCGGACTATTTTGGTTATCCACTGTCTTGTGATTATTTAGCAATTGTCAAATGAACTTTTAGAATCACAACTTTCGTTCACGGCAGCCCCAGTTTTGGAGATATGACGTCACATTACGCAGTTTCATTTTCACTCGCCATGTGGCTGCCAGGTCCCGGGGGAGGGGGCACTTAAGTATAAAGAGGTAGTATACATGTCGGGGGTAGGTTTTTTTCGGCCTCCCGACGGGTTTTGTTGACCTCATAATTGTAGGATGGGGTATGCTCTTGCCATTTTTACCTTGTATGACGGGTACAGGTTTTTGAGATGCCGGGGCACACCCCTACGCAGGACAAGGCCAAGTGCCCCCTCCAGACTGCGGGAATCAATAAGTGTTATCTTTTTTTAAATGTCAATGTGATATCGTTGAATACATATCGCCCTTCAAAGTAGATATTTCCAAAAGATAATCATTGACAAAATGACACATATACTTAAATAATAAAATTCAGAAAGAAAAAGTTCGCTTGCGGAGAACCTTGTCTGCGCATGCGCGCAGAAACCGATCTTGTCGTTCAAAATAAACATGAACTTTTCAGAATTTGTGTGGCTGGATTAAATCGCCTTTGACGAAATCTCACACGTAAACTAACTCAACTTGTTAATAAACATTCAATTATGTGAAAAATGATTCTTCATATGTACGTGTCTGTAATAATCGTGTATAATTGGAACTCATGTATTGTCGCGCCGCATTTGGTTACGATCATCGCACGACGTTAATAAACGTCGTGCACGGCTAATGTGACAATTGCTATATAATCACGAGACAGTGGATAACCAAAATAGTGTAGTTCAAAGGATATTCATCTCAATTCTCGATATATATAGATACGTAAGTACACAACATTGATGAGAAGCTACGGGCACTCGCAATAAAACGCTCACCGAACGATGTACAGCGCCTCGCGCAGGACGTATATTTTTATATTACCGTCTGACCGGGGCATGCTTTGTAACGGTACGCCTTACGGATGACCTGAACGAATTCATGTATCTGACTGATTTATGCAAACTGTATCATTGTCGTCAAAGAAAAGTGAATATAAGCTACGACGAAGGTCATTGTCACGTCAAACTTACCTTGACACAACACACCCACTAATGAAGCTGTGACGTCATCAGCGTGAACGAGCCAGAGAAGGATGACAAGCATGTATCCCGTCATAATGTACCACGTGACAGGGCGAGGAACGTCTGGATCAGTATTCCTGATCAGCCAAAACAAGTATCTACATAGGAGACGAAAGACGGAGAAGTGTCGAGACAGGTTGCAATGGCGAAAGTTCGTTATTGTGTCGTGTTGACTGTAACACGGCGTAGATTTGGTAACCTGTACGCGTTGAACTCATCCAGAGGGAAAAACCGAGTCATGCGTTGTGACAAGGCAGAGGTCACCAGGTCAAGAATATCGGCTCACATTCCGGATGCTGCATTCCTCAAAACGAGGCAGCTCACCATTTGTATGTGTCACATGGGGCCACCATGTTAGGGCTAATACATCTAGTGTTGGGTGGGAGCCACTATGTTGGGGCTAATACATCTAGTGTTGTGTGGTATCCACCATGTTGGGGCTAATACATCTAGTGTTGTGTGGGAGCCACCATGTTGGGGCTAATACGTCTAGTGTTGTGTGGTATCCACCATGTTGGGGCTAATACATCTAGTGTTGTATCGGAGCAGCCATGTTGGGGCTAATACGTCTAGTGTTGTGTGGAAGCCACCATGTTGGGGCTAATACATCTAGTGTTGTGTGGGAGCCACCATGTTGGGGCTAATACGTCTAGTGTTGTGTGGGATCCACCATGTTGGGGCTAATACATCTAGTGTTGTGTCGGAGCAGCCATGTTGGGGCTAATACATCTAATGTTGTGTCGGAGCCGCCATGTTGGGGTTAATACATCTAGTGTTGTGTCGGAGCCGCCATGTTGGGGCTAACACATCTAACATTGTGTCGGTCTCAAATCGGTGTCTCAACCCCAGCCGACCGAGACTGTATTGTCAAGTGATATTATCTGCCTGTTTTGGTCTGGTCGTCAATACAACTTCTGATATAGTCGTCAGAATATTTCCTTAAAAAAACATCGGAAGCCCATCTCACTTCTCTCAGTCTGTGACTTATTAATGAAGGCAACCTCACTTCTCTCAGTCTGTGAATCATTAATGAAACCCATCTCACTTCTCTCAGTCTGGATCATTAATGAAGCCCACATCACTTCTCTCAGTCTGTGAATCATTAATGAATCATTAATGAAACCCATCTCACTTCTCTCAGTCTGTGAATCATTAATGAAGCCCATCTCACTTCTCTCAGTCTGTGAATCATTAATGAAGCCCACCTCACTTCTCTCAGTCTGTGAATCATTAATGAAGCCCACCTCACTTCTCTCACTTCTCTCAGTCTGTGAATCATTAATGAAGCCCATCTAACTTCTCTCAGTCTGTGAATCATTAATGAAGCCCATCTCACTTCTCTCAGTCTGTTAATCATGAATGAAGCCCATCTCACTTATCTCAGTCTGTGAATCATTAATGAAGCCCACATCACTTCTCTCAGTCTGTGAATCATTAATGAAGCCCATCTCACTTCTCTCAGTCTGTGAATCATTAATGAAACCCATCTCACTTCTCTCAGTCTGGATCATTAATGAAACCCATCTCACTTCTCTCAGTCTGTGAATCATTAATGAAGCCCATCTCACTTCTCTCAGTCTGTGAATCATTAAATCATGTCTGTGAATGAAGCCCATCTCACTTCTCTCAGTCTCATTAATGAAGCCCATCTCTTCTCTCAGTGAATCATTAATGAAGCCCACATCACTTCTCTCAGTCTGTGAATCATTAATGAAGCCCATCTCACTTCTCTCAGTCTGTGAATCATTAATGAAACCCATCTCACTTCTCTCAGTCTGGAATCATTAATGAAACCCATCTCACTTCTCTCAGTCTGTGAATCATTAATGAAGCCCACATCACTTCTCTCAGTCTGTGAATCATTAATGAAACCCATCTCACTTCTCTCAGTCTGTGAATCATTAATGAAACCCATCTCACTTCTCTCAGTCTGTGAATCATTAATGAAACCCATCTCACTTCTCTCAGTCTGGATCATTAATGAAGCCCACATCACTTATCTCAGTCTGTGAATCATTAATGAAGCCCACCCCACTTCTCTCAGTCTGTGAATCATTGATGAAACCCATCTCACTTCTCTCAGTCTATGAATCATTAATGATTTTATTTTGAATCGCTCCTGCTTCAAATGTCAAGTTGTGCAGAAATGTAACAATCGTGGCAAACTTTGCCCAGGAGGTAAAAAAACACTTATGTATGACCGACAGGTGTTTGCAGCCCATCTCACTTCTCTCAGTCACACTAAGTGTATAGAGGTAGTATATATGTGCCGCGCGACGGGGTATGCTTTTTCGGCCTCTCGACTTGTACGACGGGTTTTTTGACCTCATACTTGTACGACGGAGTATGTTTTTCAGCTTCAATCTGTACGACGGGTTATACATTTGCATAATACCATGTACGACGGGGTATGTTTTTGGCCATTTTGACCTTGTACGACGGGTACGGGTTTTCTCGAGGTCCCGCGGCACACCCCTATCCAGAATAAGGCCCAAGTGCCCCCCCCCCCCCGGTCTATGTTTGCAGCATATTTTTATTCCTCTCAAACTCTACATGTTTCAATTTATGTATGTTTATTTTGTATTTCCGACAATTTCTGTATCATGTTGGAAATTGCTGCGTGTTACATCCTGCTACTTATGAGCGCGACTTCACGAAAGCTGCTGTTTTAACGACATCCGCTATGATATCTCGGCTGTTGCAAGCTAGCGATAAAGTATTGAATTATTGTAAGGTGCTGCGGAGTGGATGGGATTCATTTGAAGACATGTGTTTACGGGAGTGGTTAGGATAAACCATTACAGTTTAAGCATCCACTTAATAATAGATTCTACGTTCTCAAAAGTATATCATGTTTTGGGACAACGTTTCTTTTGCTCACTCATTTGACCTCCTATTGAGAACACTTATCAAAACGGATTATCATAAAAATCCCAGTGACTGTCGGATGATACCGTTAAATGGCGATCCCATCTCTGAAAGGGAATGCACCTGATCCTGTAGCTCAATAGACATTGGAAGTCGGGTCTCGTGCGAGCGATTGTTCATTATACAGTTGTAGTCAACTCGGAATTTCGGTCCCAGAACACAGAGCGTCCCAACTTCTTCTGATGTCTCGTCTCCCGTCTCGTCCACATCCAATCACCCGTCATCCGTCACCGTCGCGATATCAACTGCGGAAAGTGACCTTAAACCCACAGGCTATTTGTTCGATACCCATCTCGTGAAATGACTGACTCATCAACATATCGCATGAACCGTTAATTGGCTTTCCCATCTCTGAAAGGGAATGCGACCTGGTGGGAATGCTTATCTGCTTATTAAGACTATACTGGACAGGCCTAGTCCAAGCGGCGAAATGTAGGCAATCGCAACCCCGTCGGCCTCTAAGTACATTTTAGCCAAGTATTATTCGTTGGGTATGTGGTTCAGTTAACGATAGCTGTCAAGCATTACTACAAGTAAAACATCGAGATGGCTGGGCGATATCGTAGTACTTGTTGAAAGTGAGAACGAGGACGGCCATATTACGATTTTTTAACCCACATGACGTCACAAATGACCTCATCAACATATCGCATGAACGTTTCATTGCTTTGCCGTTCTAACGCCTCCGACGATGGTGGGAAATGCTTATCTGCTTATTAAGACTATTAAACAGGCCTAGTTCCAAGGACATAAATGTAGGCAATGCCTAACTAAAGTCGGCCTCTAAGTACATTTTAAAGAATGTTCATTATTCGTTTGTGGTATGTGGTTCAGAGGGTAACTGTCAGGCATTACTACAAGTAAAACATCGAGATGGCTGGGCCATAGATCGTAGTGCGTGTTTGATGTGAGAACGAGGACGGCCATAACGACCACAACGCCACATGACGGCAAAAATGAATCTCACTCGCTTTGCAAATCAAAGGCGCCAAAAGTACATAGTGTATTCGGGAGGTTACTATATATCCTCCCCGAAGGTCGGTATTATGTCATTGAGGCACTCAGACGACAAGACATCACACCCCTAGGTAGGGAACAGACCCTAGGCAGGGAACAGACCCCTAGGTAGGCAACAGACCCATAGGTAAAGTTAAACAGAGCCAGGGAGAGGTAACAGACCCCAGGAGAGGTAACAGTGAGGCAACATAACCTAAGGTCAGGTTACATACCCTAAGGTCAGGTTACATACCCTAAGGTAAGGTTACATACCCTAAGGTCAGGTAACAGACCAAAAGTTTAGGTAACAGACCCCAGGAGAGGTAACATACCCTAAAGAGAGAACAGACCCCAAGTGAGGCAACAGACCCCAGGAGAGGTTACATACCACAAATGAGGCAACCGACCCCAGGAGAGGTTACATACCACAAATGAGGCAACCGACCCCAGGAGAGGTTACATACCCTAAAGAGAGAACAGACCCCAAGTGAGGCAACAGACGCCAAGGTGAGGTAACAAACGCAAAGGTGAGGTAACAGACGCAAAGGTGAGGTAACAGAACCCAGAATGAGGGAAAAGACGCCAAATGAAGGAAAACCCAAGTTTACCTCCAGGGTGAGGTAATAGAAAACCAGAGAGGTAAAAGAAACTGGGTGATTTAACAGACACCTAGGAGAGGTCAAATAAACCGGGTGATTTAACAGACACCTAGGAGAGGTCAAATAAACCGGGTGATTTAACAGACACCTAGGAGAGGTCAAAGAAACCGGGTGATTTAACAAACACCTACGGAAGAAAAAAGAAACCAGGTGATTTAACAGACACCTACGGAAGAAAAAAGAAACGGGGTGATTTAACAGACACCTACGGTAGAAAAAACAAACCCGGTGATTTAACAGACACCTACGGAAGAAAAAACAAACCAGGTGATTTAACAGACATCTACGGAAGAAAAAAAAAAAAAAAGGGTGATTTAGCAGACACCTACGAAAGAAAAAAAACAAACGAGTGATTTAACAGACACCTACGGAAGAAAAAAGAAACCAGGTGATTTAGCAGACACCTACGGAAGAAACATCAAACCGGGTTATTAAACAGACACCTAGGAGAGGTCAAATAAACCAGGTGATTTAACAGACACCTAGGAGAGGTCAAATAAACCGGGTGATTTAACAGACACCTAGGAGAGGTCAAATAAACCGGGTGATTTAACAGACACCTAGGAGAGGTCAAATAAACCGGGTGATTTAACAGACACCTAGGAGAGGTCAAATAAACCGGGTGATTTAACAGACACCTAGGAGAGGTCAAATAAACCGGGTGATTTAACAGACACCTAGGAGATAAAAGAAACCCGGTGATTTACAGACCACCAGGAGGGGTAAAAGAAACCGGGTGATTTAATATAATCCATGGAGTGGTAACAGACTGCAAGTGAGATAACAGATTGCAAGCGAGGCAACAGACTGCAAGTGAGGCAACAGACTGCAAATGAAGAAACAGACTGCAAGTGAGGCAACAGACCCCAAGGGGAGATAGCAGACCCCAAGATGAGGTAACACAACCCATCGTGATGTAATAGAACCAAACGAGCGGATAGAGACCCCAAGGAGAGGTTAAATATATTAAGATGAGGTTAAAGACCCCAAGGAGAGGTTAAAGACCCCAAGATGAGATTAAAGACCCCAAGATGAGGTTAAAGACCCAAAATGAGGTAATCAGATCCAAGGAGAGGTTAAAGACCCCAAGGATATGTTAAAGACCCCAAGGAGAGGTTAAAGACCCCAAGATGAGGTTAAAGACCCCAAGATGAGGTTAAAGACCCCAAGATGAGGTTAAAGACCCCAAAATGAGGTAATCAGATCCCCAGGAGAAGTATCAGATCCCCAGGAGAAGTATCAGATCCCCAGCAGAGGTATCAGATCCCCAGCAGAGGTATCAGATCCCTAGCAGAGGTATCAGATGCCAGATCGTCGGGTGAGGTATCAGATACCACATCCCCTAATGAGAAATCAGATCCCCGAGGTATCGGATCCCCAGGTGATGTATCAGATCCCTTGGTGAGGTATTGGATCCCCTGATGAGGTATCAGATCCTCAGGTGAGGTATCAGATCCCCAGTTCAGTATCGGATCCCCAGACCAGGTATCGGATCCCCAGGAGAAGTATCGGATTCCAGGTATGGTATCATATCCCTGGACGAGATATCGGATCCCTGGTATAGGTATCAGATCCTCTGTTGAGGTATCGGATCCACAGGCAAGATATCAGATCCATTGGATTGTCATTCTTGTTATTCCACGTTCGATGATGCACGCAAAATAGAAATTAGGCCACCACGATGAAAATTTGGATTTGCCCCTCAAATCACAATTGCTGCATTTTAGCTCTTCACAAATTCCCATTGTATGTATAAGAATTATGGAAATTGATGCTGAGCAGAATTGTTTCCGATGGATACATGAGTAGTTACAGACTTTGATCGATATATATATATATATATATATATATATATATATATATATATATATATATATATATATATATATATATATATATATATATATATATATATATATATATATATATATATATATATATATATATATATATATATATATATCGGTCCCATTTACACAGGCGAGTGGGATGTGTTTTTAGTCTTGGCGGCTGTATCTGCCACCTGTCGGTAAATTCTCGCAGTATAACTCAGTTATTAGGCTAGACTGTTGAACTACAACATAAACCTGCTTTGTTTGTCACGCGTCCAAAGTTTTCTTGAAACAGAACTTCACTCTAGCGTCTACTGTTTGAGTGTACAACCGCATCATCGTTTTCTATTTGCTATGCTATGACGTCATGGAGTGACGTCATGGAGTGTATCAGAAACCAGCAAAGGAGAAAGGAACACGAATACAAAGCAGTTTACTTTTTTCGCATCACTTAAACAGACGACACTTTCTTTGCCCCAATATCAACAGTTCCTTGCCTTACAATTCTTTGTGCGATGTGTGCAATTGTGTTCTACGTACGCAACCCAGACTTTCACGGAAGCGGTGGCTGTATTGGTGAAACGAAGTTAAATCCAAGGGGGGAGTATAGGGGCGAACGTCCGCAGAACTAAAATCCACACAAACACAAACGCCATTTTAGGTGAACCGACGTACGTGCGCTTTTGAGCTTATGAATTGGCGTATCTTTAGAATAAGAAACGTGCTTGTGAATTCGAGATGCATAGAATGTAAGAACTTTTAGAATATACGCGCTTGATTTATTCGAATAGGAAAACCTTTAGAATAAAACCACCTTACCGATGCATTGGAGCGGACGTCCACTCCATCGTCCATCGGGCAGACAATACTGTATTGGGAAGCCGAGCTGCACACTGCCCTCTACACACTTCTGTCGGAGCTGGTAGCCGACAGGATAGGTGTCGGCCGTGTTAAGTAGAAGCAGATGTTTCGATGGGCTGGGGGTTGGGCAGCTGTCAAGATGGAGTGCGTCTTCTGGTTCTACGATGTCGCGTACAAAATTCAACCGCATCCCTGGACATCATCATTCATAGTTCACTGCCTGTTTCTAACATGCCTTTATCGTTTATTGGCGGCCAAGGCGCTTATCTTTCCCGGCGACCCAAGCGTTTATCTATCACACGGTGATCCAAGCTTTTCTCTGTAACCAGGCGGTACATGCGCTTCTCTATCGTACGGCAACCTATGTATTAATTTACCACCATGCGAGCCATATGATTATACATCACCAGGAGACCCATGCGTTTTTATCACCAAACGACATATGCGCTTCTTTATCACCAAACGACATATGCGCTTCTCTATCACCAAACGACACATGCGCTTCTCTATCACCAAACGACACATGCGCTTCTCTATCACCAAACGACACGTGCGCTTCTCTATCACCAAACGACACGTGCGCTTCTCTATCACCAGGCGATCCATGCGCTTCTCTATCACCAAACGATACATGCGCTTCTCTATCACCAAACGATACATGCGCTTCTCTATCACCAAACGATACATGCGCTTCTCTATCACCAAACGATACGTGCGCTTCTCTATCACCAAACGACACGTGCGCTATCATGCGCTTCTATCACCAACGACACGTCACAAGGCGATCACATGCGTTTCTATCACTCGCTTCTCTATGCAGGTGACCTCCATGCGTTCTCTGCAGGTGACCTATGCGTTTATCTATCACCAAGCGACCGGTGTGTTTCTTTATCGATGTAATGTTAATCTACCGAAACTGTTTAACATCACCAACGAACATAAAACATATCCAAAATGAAACATGCCATATCAGGCTCAATAAAATTGCATCTTGTCGATACTAGGTTTAATTTCCCAATTAATCTTTATCTTGATGCTTATATGATAGGATAGTAGTCTTTTAATTCTCATATGAACACCACAACAACCATAATTCAACGAAATAGTCGCTTTGAAAATATCCTCCAACCTTTGTTTGCAAAACTAAGTAAATGAGAAGCGACTAGGTCATGTAACTGTGCATGCGCAATGCATCATTTTCTGGTTTTATCGCCCAAACTAACTGTTATCAGCGTCTGACGTCCAGCAGCGTCTACCGCGGCACATATAAGGTTTAAAATTCACGTCCGTCAACAATAAGCAAACAGACTTTATAGAGGCCTCCTATGTAGCATGTGACACAGATTGGACTCCATTTTGCGGATATCATTGGCAAAAGTAAAGAGAATCAACATAATTGTGATGATAATGATTAAATGAACATTTTACGTTCATAGTAAGCACATCCTCGTATAGTGTGTTATATTTCAATCGCCTGGGAATTATAACTCATTTAAACACACTTTTTATCAACTGAATAGTTTAACCTTATATTTCAACAAATGCATACATATTTGCAACTATAATGTTAGTATATCCAACCTCACGTCCTTGTATAAATCACATTTCGCAATTTCGCAATGTAAGAGTCATCTTCTGATCTAGACTCTGGTTTGAAGACATCCCAGCTGAATTAATGATGAGTCATTCCTAACAACTGCTTACCACTTCAGCTGCAATACCACAAGAGCCGCACTCTGCGTTTTGACTGAAATGGGCGATGTGCGATCAACAAGGCGGGGTATTAGTGGGGAAGCACATTAATGCGATGACAATCACATGCCGTTCTAACTGAAGTCGACAAAACAAACGTGTCATATTCCTGGGAATAGTTCCGGTGTCTCATCGTGTTATTGACGTGACCTCTGGGTTTTCATTGCTTCCTGTGTGTCATAGGGAATGTTTAGACTCCTACCGGGGGCATTCTAGTACCAAGAGGGAAAGTCGACAACAAGTGACTCAACCTTAGTACTAATACTCGCCACTAGAGACACCGGAAATAGTTCAGGATATCTACGCGACCAAACAACCCGAGTCCAGCACAAATATTTGTATATTATCATGGCTATAATCGTTCCAGGAAGACGATTACAAAAAAAATTTGAAGCAAATAAAAAATTCTAAGGTATTATATAGATATATAAATAAATTTCAAAGGCTGGCCGTCGGTAGCGCATGTTAATTCCATACACGTTATTTAGCGTTTCCGAAGCGGCACTCGTGTATACCAGTGTAGATCGATTGAACTTTAACCTCTCAGGTCAGGTGATCGTAACCTAATTACTTCTAGTAGACACCATAAACCTACGTCTTATTTCTCGGAGCCCATCAACGAAAAGCTCCAAAGAATGCGAATCGCTCTCCACTTCCACACTTTCGATACTCCCACTTCCACTTCCGCTTCCGCTAAACGGAAATGAAAACATACATCATCCGTTCATGAACGTTATTGCTCCAAACTGCGCCACAAAAATACAAACGCATAAATCTGTGTTTTGTAAGGTAACAAAATCTCATTCAAATAATACATGAACAAACAAAGAAGGCATTATCTTTCCAAGTTCCATATCAAGCATCTCGCGTTTATCGCCAGAGGGCGATGCTCGCTCGAGGAGACCAATATGGCGGATGAGAGTATGGTTTTTACCCAGTGTTGAGTCGAAATGACGGATGTGAAATAATTCGAGTTGACATTCTGTAAGCGGTTGTGTTATGTAATGCCCTGATTTTTTTCGTCCATAAAGCATGGGATGTGGGATATTGAGGAGACGCCTGGCGATGACACCAGACACGACCATTGATCGTCCCACTCCAATATCACGTTTTTTGGCGTAGTGTGATGTACGCGTTCGGGAACTTCGCTTGCTTGAATGACGGTATATGCCGTTAATTAGTTTTTCCACGGTAGAGGGCGACCCGGCAGAAAAAGCACTCTGCTTGAGCAGCCTCAGTGGAAGGGCGTTAACTAGGTGCCATGTTGAGGACATGAGGCTGACAATAGTCACCCGCCTGATGAAATGACAAGTCAAAATAGGATCACGAAATTACAAGTTCGTGAAAATTACTACATCGGTTGTTTTTCAATTTACTATTTTCTAATTCAGGATTTAATGATGGAAAGAAGTTTCATTTCTATTTTCCAATTTTGAATATCAAATTGGAGAAAGAATGGACAGCATACGCCAAGAATCGCGAATGGAGCGGTACAGCAGCGGACATTCTGGGGTCATTCGCTCTATCAACTCAATCGGAGCCGCCGACCATTAAAAAAATGCTAAACACTGGGTTGCCAAAAATTAAAATCCGATGGAGCAAGGCGTGGGCGTATGGATGAACGAATATAACAGATAAAGGGGAGATATATATATATATATATATAGAGATAGAGATAGATATATAGATAGAGATAGATAGAGAGATATATATATAGAGAGATATAGATATAGAGAGATATATATAGATATAGATATATATAGATATATAATCTATCTATATATATAAGATATATATATATATATATATATATATATATATATATATATATATATATATCTTCATGCGAACATAGATATATATGTATATACTCACACTCGAACACACACAGATCACACGTATAAATATATACACACACTCACACACACACATATACATATATATATATAGATATCTATATATATATATATATATATATATATATATATATATATATATCTCTATATATATATATATATATATATATATATATATATATATATATATATATATATATATATATATATATATATATATATATATATACTATATCTATACTTATATAAATGATACGAGTCCATGACATATTAAGCGGCTATAGGAATCTCTTCTGGGCACGTTCAGGAGTTTTCATCGATTGCGGTAATAACGCAGCTATCGTTAGGTGAACATACTCACTCATCGTCGAACAGGCCGTGGCGTTCCCTGGAAGCGGCGACGACGCACACAACAAGGGCCAGGAAGTAGACGAGAATTGTATCCTTCATCATCATCCTGATTAAGATAGACACAGAAGCGGCGACAACGTGCAAGAAAGCCCCTAAAGTATATCTGGATGTACTGGCATCCCTGGGTATGTGAACCGGTGATGGCACGTGGTCTGTCGTCACTCGATACGCCCACACTCCGCTCTCAAATCTTCGTCCCTATTACTGTGTTTAAAAAAAAGATACGAAGCTACTAAGACAATGCATATGCGGTTTAGCCAAGAACACCTCCCCCGCACCAGCAAATCCTTTGGCACTTCCCCATGTGCCGACAATGGTCGGACGATTCAAGGTTATCATATGCGAGAGATTCAGTACATTCGGTACATACTTACAGGCATAAGTGATTTGAGTTTAGCGCTTAGCGCTAACATAAAAACTGCATCTTACTAATTCTAAAAACAAAATTATCTCTCTGTCACGGCCGCCTTGTAGATTTCTGAGAAACACGGACACTCACAAATAAACGAAACCAAGTCATCTCTTTCATATGCCACTAGACTGCTTCATCTGGTACTAGGCTGCTTCATTTGGTACAAGGCTGCTTCATCAGGAACTAGGCTGCCTCGTCTGGTACAAGGCTTTTTTAACTGGTACTAGGCTGCTTCGTCAGGTACCAGGCAGCTTCTTATGGTACTAGGCTGCTTTAACTGGTACTAGGCTGCTTCATCTGGCACTAGGCTGCTTCATCTGGTACTAGGCTGATTCATCTGGCACTAGGCTGCTTCATCTGGTACTAGGCTGCTTCATCTGGTACTAGGCTGCTTCATCTGGTACTGGGCTGCTTCGTCTGGTACTAGGCTGCTTCATCAGGAACTAGGTTGACTCGTCTGGTACAAGGCTACTTTGACTGGTACTAGGCTGCCTCATATGGTACTAGGCTGCTTCATCAGGTACTTAGCTGCTTAATCTGGTACTAGGCTGCTTCCTCTGGTACTAGGCTACTTCATATGGTACTAGGCTAATAAATCTGGTAGTAGGCTGCTTCATCTGGTACTAAGCTCCGTCATCTGGTACTAGGCTAGTTCATCTGTTACAAGGCTGCCTCATCTGGTACTAGGCTGCTTCAACTGGTACTTTGCTGCTTAAGCTGGTACAAGGCTGCTTCGTCTGGTACTAGGCTGCTTGAGCGGGTACTAGGCTGCTACATCTGGTACTAGGTTGCTTCATCTGATACTAGTCTGCTTCGTCAAGTACTAGGCTGCTTAGATCGGTACTAGGCTGCTTTAACTGGTACTAGGCTGCTTCATCTGGTTCTAGGCTTCTTCATCTTTTTCTAGGCTAATTCATCTGGTACTATGCTGTCTCATCTGGTACTGGGCTGTTTCATCTGTTGCTAGGCTAATTCATCCATGTACTGGGATGCTTCATCTGGTACTTAGCTTCATCTGGTACTAGGATACTTCTGACGGTACTAGACTTCAGCTGCTTCAGCTTGTACAAGACGTCTTGTGCTAGACTGCTTCGGCTGGTACTAGTCTGCTTCAGCTGGTACCAGGCTGCTGCATTTGGCACTAGACTGCCTGAGCTGCTACTAGGCTGCTTGAGCTGGTACAAGGCTGATTCGTCTGGTACTAGGCTGCTTCTTCTGGTACTAGGCTACATAGGGGTGCCTATCATCATCTCTGTACTAGGCTTGCTACTGGTATTAGGCATCTGGTACTAAGGTGCCTCATCTTGTACTAGGCTGCTTCAGCTGGTACTAGGCTGCTTCAGCTGGTACTAGGCTGCTGCTTGAGCTGGTACTAGGCTGCTGCTTGAGCTGCTTCTAGTCTGCTTGAGCAGGTTCTTTGCTGCTTCATCTGGTACTAGGCTGCTTCATCTGGTGCCAGACTCCTTCATCTGGTAGCCAATAAGCTGTCGTCAAATCTGAGTCGAATGACAGGCAATGTTCTGTTTTTCCGTGTGTAGTGTTCGAGATGGCCTCGTTTCCATAAAACAACAACAACAGCAGCTGAGGGACGTAACAAATGCCCGTTCTGAATAAAGTTAAGCAGTATTGCAATTTCATTGCTAAATAACCATTTGCACAAATACTGTACAAGCATTTCGAATTAGCTCTTTTGAACCAAGTGGAGCTTGCACCCTTGCATTACTGCTGAAGTCCTCAAAAAGATTGTTTATCTTACTTCATTCAAGTCGCATGCCAAATGTTACAGATCACAGAGTACGTTCATTTACGACGAATATTTACGAGGAAGATTAACAATCGAAACTTTCATCCGACAACGGATGCTCCCCACGGCGAATAGAGCTCTCATAACCTCGAATAACGATAAAAAATAGTCTCCCGATTTGAGTTTTGGCCGGGTGACGATTTCTCGGACGACGCCGATAAACGATGTGGTTGCTCGATCAGAACAAAACTAATTTATTGAGACTGATAATAAACTTAAATAGGAGTGTGTGGTTGATGACATGAAACACTAATAAGTTAACTTAAAAGTAGGACCATCATGCTCATATCATGCACAAAGTTTAGAATGGACTCGTTCAAAGTTCGCTGACCCAATTTCAAATGCAGACGCGAGAATAAATGAAAGATGTATTTTTTTGTTGTGTCAGGTTCAATTTCTGTTCAGGTCCCGTTGTTGTCTAGTTGTTCAAATGGCTCGACTGTAATCTTTTCAAAGTATTGGGTAACACCAAATCATCGACAATTTATCTATATCGGCGCTTTGAAAACTGCCTCCGAACTTTGTTTACAAAACGAGGCAAATGAGTGGCATACGCAATTCCATCTTCTGGGATTATTGCTCAAACTCTGCCCGTGTTACGTCACTCATAGCAACAGACCAACGCCCACGTTATTGGCGTTCATGGCAGCAGAAAATCATCTTTATAACGTGATTCATAGCAACAGACCAACACCCACATTATATCACTCATGGCAACAGATCCAATTACGTCAACCAAATTACGTCACTGATAACAACCGTCAAATGTCAACATTACGTCACGTTACAGCAGATAAACTTCCTTATAACGTCGCTCAACCGACAAACAAACATATAACGTCACTGATAAAAACCGAAGAACATTAAATCACTGGCAGCATCAGTTAAAGAACAATATGATGTCAGTCA
This sequence comes from Urechis unicinctus, assembly GCA_034190875.2. Classification (NCBI taxonomy): domain Eukaryota; kingdom Metazoa; phylum Annelida; class Polychaeta; order Xenopneusta; family Urechidae; genus Urechis; species Urechis unicinctus. The sequence continues at coordinate 70,611,177 of CM067351.1, forward strand.
TAGGAAGAGACAAGCTCCCGCATAATGTCACTTAGCATCCGACAAACAACCAAATGACGTCAATGACGTCAATCATATAAACGGACAGACATCCTAAACACATCACTCGTAGCAAAAGGCCAACAAACATATAACGTCACTCACAACAACAGACAATCAAACATATTACTCCACTCCATGGCAACAGACTAAAAAAACGTATCACGTCACTCATGGCAACAGACAACCAAACGTATCACGTCACCCATGGCAACAGACAACCAAACGTATCACGTCACTCATGGCAACAACCAAACGTATCACGTTACATGGCAACAGACAACCAAACGTATCACGTCACCATGGCAACATCACGACATGGCAACAGACAACAAACGTATCACGTCACTCATGGCAACAGACAACCAAACGTATCACGTCACTCATGGCAACAGACAACCAAACGTATCACGTCACTCATGGCAACAGACAACCAAACGTATCACGTCACTCATGGCAACAGACAACCAAACGTATCACGTCACTCATGGCAACAGACAACCAAACGTATCACGTCACTCATGGCAAACAGACACCCAAACGTATCACGTCATGGCAACAGACAACCAAACGTATCACGTCACTCATGGCAACAGACAACCAAACGTATCACGTCACTCATGGCAACAGACAACCAAACGTATCACGTCACTCATGGCAACAGACAACCAAACGTATCACGTCACTCATGGCAACAGACAACCAAACGTATCACATCACTCATGGCAACAGACAACCAAACGTATCACATCACTCATGGCAACAGACAACCAAACGTATCACATCACTCATGGCAACAGACAACCAAACGTATCACATCACTCATGGCAACAGACAAAACCAAACGTATCACATCACCCATGGCAACAGACAACAACAAACGTATCACATCACTCATGGCAACAGACAACCAAACGTATCACATCACTCATGGCAACAGACAACCAAACGTATCACGTCACTCATGGCAACAGACAACCAAACGTATCACGTCACTCATGGCAACAGACAACCAAACGTATCACGTCACCCATGGCAGCAGACACCCAAACGTATCACATCACTCATGGAAACAGACAACCAAACGTATCACGTCACTCATGGCAACAGACAACCAAACGTATCACATCACTCATGGCAACAGACATCCAAACGTATCACATCACTCATGGCAACAGACAACCAAACGTATCACATCACTCATGGCATCAGACAACCAAACGTATCACATCACTCATGGCAACAGACAACCAAACGTATCACATCACCCATGGCAACAGACAACCAAACGTATCACGTCACCCATGGCAACAGACAACCAAACGTATCACATCACTCATGGCAACAGACAACCAAACGTATAATGTAAGTCGTGGCCACAGGCAACAAAACGTATCAAGTTTGTTTCAAATCTTTCGGTTGGTGGGGTAGCGGCCCGGGGTAGGGGGTGTCAAAATATTTGCATAAATATTGCATAAAATTTCGTAATCTCTGGCAGATCAACAATGAACATTCCCTAGCGCGGATAGGTAACCTAGCACAACAACATCAGGGATGATTTAATCCCTGTGGCTCGTGTGCACTTCAGTCTGAATTAACAGCAATTGTAATATAAGTAGTCTTAACAACCAATTCAGGCAATTTTCTGTTCCAAAAATATGCCGTAACGGACATTTTTCAATCTGTTTCGTGTCAGTTACAATTTCATCGTCTTGGCGATTCAACTTGCTACAAATAGCCTTAACCGCGGCCACCATCTTCATATGATCTTCAGGGTCCTATCCCTCGGTGACTAATCAGCTGAACATATGGAATAAAACGCTCGTGTCGATTCATTTCCTAGTTCGTTATCATAACGCATTGTTTGTCATAATGGCTTTCACCACGATCGAGACGTTCCAAACTAGAATTTGATAGTTTGACAATAATGTTTGGCCATTTTGAGGAAATTATATGACAGGAGACAGCCAGTAAAGTTTTACTTTCTTGTGGTTCTACAATCAGATATACGAGTGAGTAACCAGTTTTATCTTTAAATTAATAGTATGAATTTCGATCTACTATCAATTTAGTTCTGACGGATGAACCGTTAGACTTTACAGTCGCTGAGTCGGCCATCCACCAGTCCACTGAGCGATATCAAACCCAACTTAGCCGCCTGGCACACAGGGATTCGTATCAGAAGGTAGGTTGAAGATAGAAATATATATATATATATTTATCGATCTATGACCCCCGATAGATCGTAGAACGAAGAGAGAAAGATTTATATAATCGATCTTACGATCCCGCTACTACTAAAAAACACAAGGGAAACAACGACCGGGCGCATCCCCGGTGGCAAATTTGGTTCCGTGCTCCCATTGGCCAGCGTATGTGTGATTATTCTGCAAAAATAAAAAAATAGGAACAAATGGCGACTTCCGTAAACCGAGCTCTGTAGTTCTGGCTGAAGTTGCTAAAAAGTGATCGAATATGCGTTGAAAGGGTCTGCTCACGGCGAGTGAGTGTGTTGAGAATAAATATGGACGTTTTCCCACCGAATCGAGCTGTTTGGGGTGAGATGACATGGGTTTGGGAGTAATTATCGGAAGTTTTCCACCGGGGATGCGCCCGGTCGTTGTTTCTCTTGTGTTTTTTTGTAGTAGTAGCGGGATCGTAAGATCGATTATATAAATCTTTCTCTCTTCGTTCTACGATCTATCGGGGGTCATAGATCGATAAATATATATATATTTCTATCTTCAACCTACCTTCTGATACGAATCCCTGTGGCCTGGCACGGTCTAGGCAAGGCACTCGCCCCTTGTGTTTTGATGATCTGATGCCTTCTTAGGGGCGAGGGGCCGGATGGTTAATCTTTAAGGATATAAGCAAATATGCTCCTTCTCGCAATAAAGACAAGGGACAGTTTAAAAAATATACATTTTCATATCCATAAATGTCTTAACATCAATCTTGCCTAGAATGCAACAACAGAATCAACGAAATGCAACACAATTTTAAGAACTGTTGTCCAACATGGCTACCGTGCGGATCGAAAACGAGACCTATATCACAGGGAATTATCTGGAGGTAGCAGCGTGTTGTGTCTGAGGGTCGAGGTCGAGTGGTGGACCCAGCAAGTAACTCGCACTTTTCAATTGGGCGCAGGTCAACTGGTGATGTACGAAGAAAATGGATCAGAGATGATATTAGGTATCCCAACTGCCCACCTGATTCACCAATACTCTATGCGTGAGCAGTGAAATTTAATTGACAACCAATTAAAATAATATACACTTTCAAAAAGTTCACTCTTTCTTTTTCCCCATCATACCAATAACTTTGAAATATGATTTTACTTACTTTAAAAAGAATTACATATAGCAGACGATGTTTTTGCTTAATGACGCCTTTTGTTTCAACTATTTATGGAGGCTAATTATCAATGGGGTCCTTCAACATGCTCGCGCAAATTAATGGTGGCTAGCATAAAGTTGCAAACGGTCTTATATTAAACCGTGGATTTCAAGCCATTGTTTCGTAATTTTACCTCCAACAAAATATAAACCCATCTAGCTGAATTTACAACTTTAAAATTTCAACTGGCTGCCCTGTCAAAACGGTACCACATATTTTCAAGGTTTTTACGCCAGAATAAAGATATTTTTGTGAAGAAAGATTTCCCCCTCCTCGTTAATCCGGACCACAAACGGCGAGAATGCGCAACCACGAAAACGAAGGATAGCTTTACTAAGATGGCGGCCTCGACAAACTCGATTCCCGCCTCCGTCGTAACTTTTGAAACTCCGGTTTGTGAGGACAAATTAAAGAAGATTTTCACAGAAATCGGTAAGAAAACGATTGTAGAATGATTGATATTGTAGTACATGTAAATTATATTGTGTTATACTGCATAAATTTTGAGCGGTGAAGCAGTTTAGTGTGACCGTTTTCGCATTCGTCGTGGATCACGTGTTAATCAAGCTCATTTTGGAGATTTTCGGCGATAAATATCTGCTATCATCAGAGTTATGAAACCGAACTAAGCCTTCATATTAATTTACAATGAAGTTAACAGTACATGTTTTATAATAATGGCCATTTATTTGTAGCAGATTAATCAAAGAAAGATATATGCACAAATATTAAATCTATGATTCATTTGACAAATAAGAAATATTCTGGCAAATATTTTTATTGATTTTGGTAGTCCAGATTAGATTTTTCTGTTGATAACCATTGCATTGTTCCTGAAATATGGAAATCTCTCCTAAATATATTTATTGTCTAAATGAATACATGCATGAAAACATATATTCTTGCCCTGACATCTATGATATATTTTATATTTTTCAGGTGATGATACACAGGTAAAGTTGGAAGCCAGATTTTTCGACTTCAGGACGAGGACGACCACTGTCTCTCCCGAAGTTGCTATGTACCAATAGGCTGTTTCTTCAGGTCTATGCAATCAACGTACACCGGAATGCCTCATGGGAAACAGTTGGCAAAAGACTGTCACAGCTCTTTGGTGATTATCCACAGCACAGATTTAGGGCCCTGGTTGAGAGCATCATAACAGGATGTTTGAAATCTGAAACAAGGGAGGAATGTTATGATATTGTGGTTGACTTAGACAGTGTTGGTTCATGCTGTGACAGCCATGGATTAAGTCGTCAGAAGCTGCTTGACTTCTCAACCAATGTGACATTTCCAATAGACTGCTGCTAGAAATAGATGCATTCATTTCCTCAGAGAAGTTATCATTTGAACATTTGTTTTGTGTTGTGTGACATTTCCAATAGACTGCTGCTAGAAATAAATGATGCATTCATTTCCTCAGAGAAGTTATTTGGATTTTGAAAAAAAAATTTGATCCGCGATACAGTTTTTCGCTTAACATGAATAATGTTGAGTTGTTTTGTTTTGACACTTAAAACTAAGGTCAAGGTCATCGAATAAGTGAAAAACTAGTATCTCTTAACTCCGTTAATAATGGTCGGATTGTTACATAATTTACTATCGTGTAGCTCATTCAAATTGCAAAAAATGACATATGTGGCAATCGCAGCGAGGTTTTCCCAAGCGCTTAAGGTCGAAAAATCGTGGTATCGGTCCAAATGGCAACTTAAGTTTCATGAATATTTTGAACGCCTATAAAACCGTCAATGCATGTCCGATGATAATAAAAATTAGGTCACGTGCTCCATGACAGTTGTTGTTGGATTCCTAGATCTCATGGATGTCGATGACGTCACTTCCGGTCCAAAAGCGTAAAAAAATGACACAAGTTCATGCTTTCCGATTTAGAATCAAATTTGAACAGTTAGCAATTCTGAATGTTTCATTATTGAAACTATTTCTAAATCAAGTTGTAAATAATGCGTCGTAAAAAAAAAATCGTAGCAGGTCGGTTTTCCAAAATCGCTTAACTTTTTAATTTCGCAAAGATTTAAATTATGGTCCAATCACAAAGTAAATTTTCGTAAAAAACTTTTATTGATTGCTAAATATATTTGTCGTTTAAAATCGTTGAGTTGAAAAAGCAAATTCAATGGTGATAAAAATTAAAATCAGAAATGATTTGACATAAAACAACGCAAATCTAATCCGCAAAATTTATTGATATCGGTTGCGTCACTTCCGGTTTCGAACGAATCAAAGCAAAAACGGTACTGAAATCTGAAGTTATAGCGTCGTTCGTTCGTCGTGAATGGTCCTATCGTGAATTTGTCTGCGCTCGAAGGAAGCCCATTCAATACTGAACATAAAAGTAAAATATTCTGCTCTAAATATATGACAGTTCTCTCACAAAGTTAACCTGAAGTACATCGGGCATCACTTCGGTTGGCTCTCCACTGGTTTGTTAACAACAGCCGGCCTCACGCGCTGCACAAAGGCCGCGCTGAACCGCGCTCGGCCCGCAGGGCGTGGCATGTATGGCAGGCCGCGGTAATATTTAATAAAATATGCTGGACCCGTAAAATGAATATTGTTTTATGATGAAAATGATGATCATTATGATATCGACATTAATTGTATAACGCTAGTAAGCTTCTGAATCATTGTTTATCGATAAATCTAGAGTAACTTGGTCAATTGTGGGTCAATATTGAAATTTTAAAAAGTTTCTGATACTGTTCGCCAAGTTCACCCATGTCCTCATGGGCATCTCGTATTTTATATTGTTAACTTATTACACTATCATTTCACCCCTCAAGTTAAGAACTGTGGCTTGAGTATCTACCTTGACCTGGTGCCAGGGCTCAGCTCGTTACAAAATGGTACTCATTACTATGCAATTATTATAATATTTGCTTATAAATGTCTCAGTCACTTAGACCAGAGACCTCACTGAATTTCCCTTTTATCTAGAGATAATCTATGTAAGAAAGTTTCATACTTACACCTTGCAACTTTCTTCAAATTGATGCTTGGCGGTGTAGGAAGTCCAGTATGAACGTGCCCGATTAGTGTTTTCTCGGTGAAAAATGGGCGTCCAGATAAAAATAGAAATCCTTGTTTGGAAAAGCCCTTGATGCTGTTTTGAATGTACAGTTAGACACAAAGAATAAGTCCTGAAAAATTCATGTTGATACCTTTTGTGTTTGCAAAATGGTTGGCACGGCAAATTCTATCACTTTCAACTAAATTGTATTTTTGTAAAATCATACCCCAATTGCTTGTCAATTTCATATACTTCCTTCTGTACTACTTGTAAGTGTACTATTTTGATTGTAAGTTTGTATTCTAATAAATACATCCTGAAAATTGCATGCAATTATCTTGTATCAGTAATTTGTTATTATTTTCTGAAGTTAGGTGATTTTCGACATTTTTGATATTTTTTATCACAGGTCAGTTTTGTCTCTGGGAGCATATTTAGCATATATTTTAAGTCATTTCCCATTAATTGAAGACCCTGAAAAAAAATAGAGTTAGAAATAACCTCTCTCTGACATAGGAAATGTGAATGGCATTCAGGAGTAAATTGTTCAAATGAGCACCCTCTGAAATATGCCCGAGGCCATTTGATATTTTCAGCGTTCATGGTGAAAAATGCATTTTTGGCAATTTCAAGGAGCTTTTTTGAAAAAAGTATGAATCCCTGGGCCTTGATAATCTAGATTCTCTTTGTGCAGGGACCATATTCCAGGAAATAACAATCACAATGGAGATTGGGGGCTCTACCTGCATTTTGGAGGGGTGACAAAAGTGTTTTTTGTCCATTTCGGGTTTTTCCCATGACGGCCTTTTTGCTCAATTTCGAAAAAAAGGCACAATTTGTTTATTTTTGATCCAAATTGGCAAAAAGAGGTACCATTACCTTTGGAATTCAATTTCCTATGTGATGAAACATACCATTTATCTTCTTTGTAAAAATCACAATTATACCTAATGATATAATACTGTTTCATGCTGCAGGTGAGAATATTTCAATGGTCTGTTTTGGTTCGGCTTTCAGTTGGAAATCAAATTTCTCGACGTGCCGCGCTTTCATGATGAAACTTAACAATAATACAATACTGTAGTCGGGGCTCTCAGGAACCCGAGGTTTCGGGTCCCTGTCTCGCGATTCTTGCAGTAGACCCAAGTCAATACGGCCTGCGGGTCCCGTGGACCCGAGTCAATACGGCCTGCGGGTCCCGTGGACCCGAGTCAATACGGCCTGCGGGTCCCGTGGGCGCGCAAGATTTGTAATGCTGTGTATCCATTACGCAAAGCTACAACATTCACGAGATTGTCGTCGCCTGACTGGCGAGTGCAAGTTGAAACTACAGATTAAAATAAGTTGCGTCTCCTGACTTGTTTGAATAAATCGAGCACGCTGATAAGCTCACTCTGCGCCCGCCAGGTCTACGCAGTGGCGACAGCTTTTCTCGTCAAATGAGTGAGTGAGAATAGGGTTTAACGGCACACCAACACGAAAGATTAATAGATAAGTTTGATCTGATTAAGCAGCCGCCTTCTAAGATAAATGGAAAAAAGAGGGACATACAAGTGGATGATGTTGAAAAAGATAAAAATGCAAATAGTATCCAAGGGCAAGTCACCACCAGCCGATTGACTGGACCAGGCCATACCAGCCTCTCGTCTAGGCGAAATCCGGGCCATAGTAGTGTGTTGCAGATACGGCCTTCAAAAGGACCGCTCCACTCAACCACTTGGATACCATTGTTCACCGACATGAGTAGCAACTCATGGCCAACAGATTGCCCCCTTTTAGTCGCCTCTTACGACATGCAGGAGGATACAGTGGGCTTATTCTACCCCCGGACCCACAGGGTCAAGAAATGCGCTACAGTGTACGTGTGTTACGCTTTCTTTATTTGGCGACTGTAAGAGAATTCAATACTTTATTCTTTTTAATGCTTGCCGGTGAGTACAAAACATTGAGGGTCATGTTTGTGGTCTAGATGATAGTGATGAGAAGGTTTGGTTTCAGAGTATTGACATTATCTGGCGAAAGATGGTCTATTGGGAAGAGATATGCAGATTGAATCATTATATTAAATTCTCACGGCGTGTTTTACCAACTGAACTTCGCCCAGTTGGCTTGTTACAATGGCAGCGCTGGGCGCTGTGCTAGCGATACTCAGTTAAAGGACATCAAAGAGCGGTCTCGCGTAGCGTCGAGTCTGTGGCGAGATTTTATTCTGAGCTGCTTCATGAACTTCTCCATACAAATGTCACAAAATCTCGCAAACGTGCTTCGTTGTCAGAAAGAGTGCTGGAGATACTGATGCGCATCAAGATTGAGGGTCCAGCTGTTCATGACTTTGACTGTCAGAAAGCAGCTATGAACTTTTCTGCTGATAAACGATGAAGGAAGTAAATTAATATGCATGCAATGTTTGTACATAGGCGTTTGCGGTGTTGTGTTAAGTTATCAATAAATATCTATTTTGACCCTCAAGTTTCTTGTGGACCCCTGAAATGTGTTGGGGACCCTTGGGAATTTTAACCTGAGGGTCCTGGACCCTTGATAATTTTTGGCTAGCTAGAACCCTGTGTAGTAATAGAAACAGTCCTTGTGTCATTTTGTGATATAATCTTTCATTTTGTCACAAATTTTATGGCCTGGAGGGCTTTTGTGAGTTTTTAGCAAGTGCACTTGCCATTTTGACATCGGAACCTTAGAAATTTCACAAGCGGCTCTTCGCCTCTACATGTGAGAGATCGAAAGTAGTCGCAGGCGAAGTTTCTTTGCCTAGGCACAGACTAACCATTTATTAAGTAGACGTTCTGTAGGGCTAGCCCCAACCCAGCAGCCAGAGGGATCTATCATTGACTCTACGCTGCCTCACTAAGCCAAGCTCAAACTATTGGACTGACAAACTTTCACCTCACTGGCGATTATTTTCGGCAGAGGATATTTGTACGGCAGCTGTACGAATAAGGCTGGTGATAGGCTATTTGTACAGCTGATCTCTTAATAAGACATTTTAGCATCTGTTGGTCGAACTCTGCATTTGTGATGATTGTCGTTGACATATTGTGTTTGTACAGTTGACATACCTGGTGAGCTGTATAAATATTCTAAAAACCAGTTATGCTGTATGAGTGGATATGATGGGGAAAAAAGGGCATCAGCTTGTTAATGATGCTTTGACATATACAACAAATATCATATACTTATAGTATACTTATGCTTGTCATGTGAAGGTTATCGTACAAATAAGCACTGTATATATATATACGTTTGGTTCTTTGTGTGACATGGACTCGTGTTAGGTTCTTTGTGTGACGTGGACTCGTGTTTGCTTCTTTGTGTGACGTGGACTCGTGTTTGCTTCTTTGTGTGGACTCGTTTTATGACTGATGTGGGTCAAGGTTTTGGCTGTGATGTGTACTGTTGTTCTCATTATCATCTAGACTGAATGTAATTTGGACTAATGTTGGCTAATGCCGTGTGTGTGATGACAGGGATGGCGTCGGTGAACGCAGGCCGTGGTGTCAGTGAAGAAACACTTGATCGCTGCTCCCATGAACTCTACAAGAGTCTCAAGAAAGACCAACTCTTCAAGGCCAAGTTCACAGTGAAGAGCCTGAGTAAAGAGGAACGCAGCAAGGTAGTCAGCAAGACATTTGATGGGAATGCGCCCCTGTTTCTGGCGGCTCAGCAAGGTCAAGTTCACTTTATCAACTTCCTCTTAGATGAGTGCTGGGCGGACATTGAACAGCGGGGTGTGTATGAAGTGGCAGAGGATCGATCCCGTCATAAAGTCACCCCACTCTGGTGTGCCGCAGTGGCCAACAAACTGGAGGTGGTGAAAACCTTGATCAGCCACCAGGCCAACGTGAACGCTTGGTCGGACACTCAGAGTACCCCCGTACGGTCTGCATGTTACATGACCAATGTAGAGGTGGTTATGTACTTGGTGGAGCATGGCGCAGACATCCACAAACCTAACGTTAATGGAGGCACTTGTCTCATCAATTCAGTGCAGAGCGTCGAGTTGTGTCGCTTCCTCATCGAGAAAGGTGCCGACGTGAATGCACAGGACAGTTCTGGTAACACAGCCTTACATTATGCCATCAGAGAGGGCCGCATGGAGACCGTCAAACTTCTACTCAAACACAACTCGGATGCTTACTGTGCCAATGACTTCGGTGATGACGCCATTCAGACAGCAAGCTTACGGGGGTACCCAGATATCGTCACCTACCTGATCACCAAGTTAAAACCCTCCGTTGAGAGACAGATCAAAGCCCTCGAGTTGATGGGCACGAACTTTGTGGATGAGAAACATGACATTCAGAAAGCGGTGGAGATGTGGAGACAAGCAATGGAGTTACGGCAGCAAGCCCAAGTGGCGTTTGAAGAAGCGCGCTGCCCACCGATCTCAGCATACAGCTTCATGTGCGAGGCCAGGAATATGGAGGAGCTAGAGAAGACAATATCCGAGCCAGAATCCATCTATATGCAGGCTCTGCTTATAAGAGAACGGATCCTGGGTCCAGACCACAAAGATACTATTTTTGGGTTGATGTATCGGGGGGCAGTGTACGCAGACACTCATCATTACCAGCGGTGTGTTGACCTATGGAAGTATGCCTTCCAGCTACGCCACGAGAAACAGGAGCCTCTCAACCACGAATGTCTCTTCACGCTACAGGCACTGTGTAAACTCTTTCTGGAGATTCATGAGGAACACCTGGGTGGGTTCACCAGCGAGGCTGTCGTGTTTGATGATGTCATGAGTGTGTTTGACATGGCATGTGCTGAAGTGAAGGCTGCCCACACGAGTGTCAAGACAGTCACCGTGCCGACAGCAGCCGCAGCAGCTTCAGTTCCCAGCTTCCCCCACGAGGAGTTTGGCATTCTCCTTCATCTGGTCCTTCACATGCTCCACCTGTTGGGTCGCCTGCCCACCACCCCGCCCCAATCACTCCACCTCCGCAGACACCTTCACCGCCTCCTCAAAGCAGACATCACCGACCAAAAGGCCCGTACGCTCCTCCACTTGTCACTCGACCGCAAGACCTCCCACGTTGCTGAGGAATACTACGCCAGCTTCCCCAGTCTACACGTCACCTCCCTTCTCATCGAGTGTGGTGCCGAGGTGAACGCACTGGATGATGTCGGCAACACTCCCCTCCATTACTGTGCCGACGTCATGCAGCGCCCCTTGCTGGAGACCAAGGAGACAGGAAGTGGAGCAGATTGCCGGACTTCTTATCCAGAAAGGGGTCCACCCCGATGCTCGCAACCATAAAGGCCTCATGGCGGGGGAGGGACTCCCTGCTTGGAATAAATTCCGTAACCACACGAGCATCACTCTCAAATGTCTCTCAGCTCGTATCATCCGTAAACACAACATCAGCTTTGATGGAGAAGTGCCGGACAGTTTGATTAGCTTCATCACAATGCATTAGTCTATCATTGGTCTGTGGATCAAACTCAGGTTAGCCACCACTCAGTTGAAGAGATTGATTTGTTTGCATGCAAAGTCGGATTTGATGTGATGACCGCCACATTGTTAACCTTTGACCCGGTTGCCCTTGGAAGTATATTTTAATTTGTGATTTGGTGTCATCTATTGTCCTTTGCAGAGGTCTTAATGCCATCATATCATTGAAGTGACCAACGCTGTTATGTCATCAGCACGCTGGCGAGGATGGCACACGCCAGGCACTACATACTACATTATCTTTATCGCCCACAGCCCAATGGAGGTTCTCTTCTAACTGTGTGTACCTATCCATGTTACCTATTCGTATGTGTCAATAGCAGTAAAGGACTCTTTAACATTTGTATTTAGTTTGGATCTTGAATGTTGTTAGATATCTCTGTCTGTTATGTAATCTGCACCCTCTACGGTGAACGCCATCCTAAGTGTGCAAAATGGTGTCTTATTCTAGCAATGCAGGATGAAATTTTTCATCACACCAAATTAGATAGGAATCTAGAGCCCAGCAAGAGGATCAAAAAGCCATTTGAATTTTGAAAATTTGGCAAGCAGTTATATTTTTATTAGTGTTTGAATTTTCAATTTTGTTCAGTTTTGGTGATAGCTATTATGCTTAAAACAAGGGATAGTCTGGACCCCTCAATTTAGCCACTTAAAGCTGTTGTTCATCTTTAGTGTGCTGTTACTTCCTTAATTTTCTGAAAATCAACTTGAAAATTGACACCTGGGTAGAAAAAATGTCCACAATCACAATTATGATCTCAGATAGTTTGTCGGTTGCTGGATCCTTTTGATTTAGACTCTGAGCTACTTGGTGCGCTGTGGCACATAACGCACGACTTGACGAATTGTGCTTTTGATGTTGTCTGCCACGGAAGACGTCCGTAGGTTAGAAGTTTCCGCTTCTGACAAAACTCCTCATTTATATTTTGATACAATTGATGTATCATACATGAATGGGAGTAAACTGTAACTATCGTTTTTATCGAGTTGGAAAAATATACAATTAAATTGCCTGGAGACAGCGGCCCACGCTTATCGCTGGGGAATGCCACATACCTACCAAGCATATACCTAACGACAGAATATTAACAACTTTAACCGTCAATTCAGCGGTGTTAATTGACGGTTCTGTTTGATGTCATTGCTATTATTAGAAAGATAAGATGGGATTAGGACCAAATTCTTCCGTTTGTAATTGCAATTCCCCTTCACATACAGCAATGCCGCTTTCACTGTCGTGTTCAGTAACACGTCCTCTAATTGTCTGCCAAATTTCATGCCGCGGTGAAGACAATAACCCTTGCGGAATTCCGGGGAAAGCCCAGGTGATTTTCGTGCCACGGGCATCACTACAGAGGCAACAATACCGTCCCATTGTTCAACTTTGATCAGTAATATATCAAAGACTGAGCAGAGTATGCCTTCTTTGAAGATACCTCCATACCTTCACAGCATCTTTGACCCAATACCTTCACAGCATTTTTAACCGCATACCTTCACAGCATCTTTGACCCAATACCTTCACAGCATCTTTAACCCCATACCTTCACAGCATCTTTGACCCATACCTCCACAGCATCTATAACCCCAAACCTCCACAGCATCTTTAACCCCATACCTTCACAGCATCTTTGACCCAATACCTTCACAGCATCTTTAACCCCATACCTTCACAGCATCTTTGACCCCATACCTACACAGCATCTTTAACCCCATACCTTCACAGCATCTTTGACCCCATACCTTCACAGCATCTTTGATCCCATACATCAGTATCTTTGACCAACTACCACATCTTTGACCCTATGCCATCACCACATCTTTGTCTCACTACCCACATTTTTTAGTATCCATATTCGCCCTATCATCATGTATGCTAGTCTAACACACGGTCAGGAAGTCGTATAAACGTTAATCATTGATATCATGATTATTTCCATGGTAACATCCAACCAACTGTCAGTCATGTGGAGTAATTCTTGGAATTTGTGTCACTATCAATGAGATTGGCAATAAAGCCGGAGGTGTATTATGGTCAGCTTCCCTGCAAAGCCTGCGCCAAACCTTTCCCCCCCCAAGACCTGACTGGGAAACCCGCCCTACTGAACCGCCCTCCAGCATAATACCACCGAGCCATCAGGTACGTCCCCTTTAAAGAGATTGGATTAAATCATTAATTGTGATCATCTGAGTGGCAGGAGATGCAATGCAACAAGTTAAGCGGTCACACCTTAGGGTCATACAGCAGCCTGTGTATAGAAATGTGATGCAGACACCAGCATCAGTGGAAGCATCAGTCAGACTAGCCCCACCTTAACCAAGCCAGATAGAGAATAAACATTGATGGAAAAATACTATTATCTTTCTGTTGAGCATACTGTAAGCATATCATATTTGTATACACCACATACATACGTGACATTAGGAGGAATCTTTTCCATAAAAACAAACATTTACACTAAATGTCAACATAACAGAATTGCTAAGCAATAAATTGCTGACTATTGGGTTAATTGACAATGGTCTGCTTAGCAACAGGGAGCTCCCCAGCACGTTACATCCATATCAATTGACAATGGTCTGCTTAGCAACAGGGAGCTCCCCGGCACCAGTTACATCCATATCAATTGACAATGGTCTGCTTAGCAACAGGGAGCTCCCCGGCACCAGTTACATCCAAATCAATTGACAATGGTCTGCTTAGCAACAGGGAGCTCCCCGGCACCAGTTACATCCATATCAATCTTGACAATGGTCTGCTTAGCAACAGGGAGCTGCCCGGCACCAGTTACATCCATATCAATCTTGCCGACCTCAACACACACGACCCACATCAAACAGTTTATGATCAAGAAAGAGGGTTATCCCATCAAGCGACACAGAAGGCTAGAGGTGGAGGGCTGTTTCAAACGGGCAGTGGTAGGGCTTTAACTTCGCTTTCACATTCAGTGAAGAGATCTGTGTAATCGTCATCTTGTTTCACCATCACCATACACGTAGGTCGACGGGATCCACACGCTCCTCCCAGACCCTGAACACATACACCACACACACCCAATTGTAACCAACTCCACATGGGAACAAACGGCCGCTCCTCAATGACACAGAATAACCATGAGACCTTGACCTCATGTGAGGGACTGACCTCTTTGGAGGGTGTGTAGCAATAGGCCAGCTCCTTTTCTTCACACAGGTACGGCATGTGACAAATGACGTCAACTGGGTTCGTGTCTCCAGCCAGGATCACCAAACTGATCAGCATACACACACCTCATTACAATACAAACATCTCATTAGCATACTCTCACTTGATTACCATACACACCTCATTAGCATACAAACATTTCATTAGCATACTCTCACTTGATTACCATACATACACCTCATTAGCATACACCCACTGCATTAGAATACACCTACATTCCTCAGACTGACAGAAATTCACTGACTGATTTGACTTACATGAAGTCATTAGGGCCAGTTATGGAAATTAGCAATAATAACATAAACTCACCCACGTTCTCCTTTTCTTACAAATTTCTGCACTTCTCTCACTCCTTTCCTCAACTTCTTCTGTTTCTGAGCTGTAAATAGATCAACAGTTGTACATCAAAATCACTGTCATACAATGTTTAAATAAACACAATATTGTAAAATTATCCAAATATATAACGCCAAAACAGAGTGCTCTTTTAAGAACAATGGCACATCTGTGTTGGTCAATGAGATAATGGGTGTACAATCTTCATGAGATCAGCCAGGTCACACAATCTGGGATCTTCATGAGATCAGCCAGGTCACACAATCTGGGATCTTCATGAGCTCATCATCTGGGATCTATATGAGATCAGTCAGTTCTCATCATCTGGGATCTTCATGAGGTCAGCCAGTTCTCATCGCCTGGGATCTTCATGAGATCAGCCAGTTCTCATCGCCTGGGATCTTCATGAGGTCAACCAGTTCTCATCGCCTGGGATCTTCATGAGATCAGCCAGCTCTCATCACCTGGGATCTTCATGAGATCAGCCAGGTCTCATCGCCTGGGATCTTCATTAGATCAGCCAGGTCTCATCGCCTGGGATCTTCATGAGATCAGCCAGGTCACATAATCTGGGATCTTCATGAGGTCAGCCAGGTCTCATCACCTGGAATCTTCATGAGACCAGCCAGGTCATATAATCTGGGATCTTCATGAGGTCAGCCAAGTCTCATCACTTGGGATCTTCATGATATCAGCCAGGTCACACAATCTGGGATCTTCATGAGGTCAGCCAGGTCTCATCGCCTGGGATCTTCGTGAGATTAGCCATGTCTCATTGCCTGGGATCTTCTTGAGGTCATCTCGGTTTCTTGGTCTAGGATCTTACCTTTGCCAATTTTTGGCCCATCAATGCTTCGCTAGAGTTAGATGGAGCCAAGGCTTTCTCATTCTCTACACCCTCTAACACCAAAGTGTGATTTCTCTCCTCTACAAGGGCTAACTCCATAGCCAAAGATCCTGCTGCCCCCTCATGACCACACTGCTTTGGTACAGAGGGTGGGGCTTTTACAACTGGAAAATTGAACACCGAGTTAAGAAAACCCTCATACCGTTCAATTTCTTTTGTGCTAACCTTATTGCTGTTTAACTTCTTGTGTCGAGCTATTACTCGATCAAGCCTCTTTTGTAAATTGTTAAAGCTTAAGGGCTCAGTCCCTCCTCTTTCCACTTTTCTATTATTGCCTTGTTATACATACCAACTCCCAAACGAAAATACACTTACAAACTATTTTCCAATAGTTATCAGCAATAGCAAGTCTTGACGAAAACAGGCACATAAAATGTCCTAGCTGCCTACCAAGACCAATAAAATTCCCCTGGTCCAGACTAGGGCAGTACAACTTATTTGTCACACCCTTTATAAGGTCGTTGAAAAATATATATATATATATATATATATATATATATATATATATATATATATATATATATATACGTCAGGTAACGATGAGAGATATATGGTACGATTAAACTAGTGATGGTTTAAAGTCAGAGGTCGATCGCATCTTCAAGCAAAAATTTTGGTCAGAGAGATTCAAATGCGAATCGTTTAACCGCAATGGTTATGAATATTTGTGTGCCATTACGCAGCTTATATAAGGCTGGGGGGGAACTCATGATAAACTCAGGATGTACACGTGAATGAATCTGACACAAAACGTGGTTAACAGAATCTCTTTGATGTGTTAATTCTGGGTGGTGCCCTTGGCGACGAGCAGCTCGCGCAAGGTTGCAGTAACTGTCTGCAGCTCAACATCTACTCCATGAACCCTAACTGCCTAATTCCACGCGCCAGCTCAAGAGGCATTTTGCCTTTGAAGTTACTGGCCTGTAACAGATAATTTTTTGAATCTACAACCCCAAATAAAAAAAAATCAGGTACCATATTAAGTTCAAGAATTGAATGTTCTCTTAAATGACCAAATGCTGATAAGGCAAGCAATGCGCTCTACCGGCGCGAGCATGACAATATCGAACATTTTAAAGTTTAAAATTCGACAAAACATTTCCAATCGATTCAAAAATAAACTTGACCAAAGTGTTCCACTATACTTGAATTATCCCTGTATATAGATGGATGTTAGGGGTCAGACTAAAAAATTAACGAAAATTGACTTTGTTTGACGACGCACGATCAACGATGGTTGCGAGCGTGCTAGTCGTGTTGAGTCAAGGCAAGGTTGACCCTGATATGGGCTCACGGGGCGAGCATGAGATAATTGGAAAAGGTGTAAAATACCACAAAACATTTGTAACATCATACTTAAATTTGTCAAAAGTGTGCACCTATGTTGTGGGTCTCTGGTAAAATTGGGGAAAAAATACATTTGTTTACACCGTATCATTTCACACGTAAATAATATTACTTACCCTTTGGCCAATCTTTTTTTAAATTTTATATGACCATGACCATTTGAATGTCATCTTGTCATCTACTAAACAATAAAAACCATAACAGTAACGAATACGAACCGATTTAAAGAATTTGAAACGAACTGATTCTCGAAAAGTCAAAAATGCTTCCGAAGAATTTAAACGTATTGCTCCACAAACACATTTTTTATGGCTCAAACAGAGTAAAATGAAAAAAGTAAGGCAATATTATTGAAATTCAATACGTTAGCTCTCGTTTGATGTATTATTCGTTTATGTATCTTAAATATAAATGCCAGTAAGATCAAGTTGAAAACAATTGGAAATAACATTGAGTCACAAGCGCGTCCGCCTGCGGCGAAGTTCGGCTGACACCCCTATTTGTAGCGCTACCCTTTATCTGTTTATTATGACTATCACATGTGGTACGCAACGACCATAGATGACCGTATTCGTGTGGCGTTTAATGCATCTGATGAATCTGGCTTAATTCATCGTTGTAAATATCAGACAAAATTAAGAACAAAAGGAACAGAATAAGAATCCACGTGTGTGAAAACAAATAACGCGTATTTTCGCCCAGTTCGAAATATACCCTTACCTTTTTTCACAACTTTATACAGCTTTTTGGTGAGTTTACGCGAAGCAAGTGGGTTTGCAATCTTGCTGACTCTTCCGACGAGGGTTTCCCAGTCTTCCCCCTTATTCTCTTCCTCACCACCCTCGGATTTACGTTTTTCTTTTTTGTCTTTTCCCATGTTTAATTTCTTCGACGATAACACACGTGCAGAGCGTAGGTATGGAAAGCCAGATAGCACGTTATCTATATTGTCACCGCCAGGGTAGCCTAGTATAGCGCCCCCAAGCGAACAACCCTCGGTACCCAACGAAACCTTCCCGATGAATATCCTTAGAAAAAACATAGAAATAACCTCATCAATAACTTAAAGAATGTTGTGTTTTATTATCGTCATGAGGTGAACTGCTACCTTGAACGGTCGTATTCGACGCTAACATGAAAGGGCTTCACATTGTGTTTTTTATCTAAAAGAGGCTGTTCTACCCCATATCAGACACTCAGGGATACTTTTTTTTTATCCATTTCTACGTTTTACTTGATCGAAAATCATTCCACTTCTATGATTGCTCCTACAGCTATTCTCTGTGTGCGAGCTCCTAAGCCACGTCCGCTAGTTATTTTCATTTCAGTTTCTGACACAACAAAGAAGGATTGTGATTTTTATGTTCCAACATACTGATTAACCGGTTTTTTTCTTCATTTTGTTGGCTAATTAGCATGTATATATGGTTATGCCACAATTTATGAACTACTAATAATATTCCAGCCACAAACGGCTATTGTTCTGAGTGTGTATTCTTGAGACTAGTTTCCCTGAATGTCATTGGCGCTGTTTTTTGTGAGCTCTTTTGTTCAATATTCAAACCAAAAACAAAGCCTTACAGATATCATCACCGATTAACCTGTTATCGTTGTAAACGTGTGAGTATGGAAAGAGATATATCGATCAATTTTTAGATACGAACATGTGGTGACTAAGGAGGACGAGCAGGTGGTGGCTAAGGAGGACAAGCAGGTGGTGGCTTAGAAGGACGAGCAAGTGGTGACTAAGGAGAACGAGCAAGTGGTGACTAAGGAGAACGAGCAGGTGGTGGCTAAGGAGGAACGAGCAGGTGGTGGCTAAGGGGGACGAGCAGGTGGTGGCTAAGAAGGACGAGCAGGTGGTGGCTAAGGAGGACGAGCAGGTGGTGGCTAAGAAGGACGAGCAGGTAGTGACTAAGAAGGATGAGCAGGTGGTGGCTAAGGGGACGAGCAGGTGGTGGCTAAGGGGGACGAGCAGGTGATGACTAAGGAGGACGAGCAGGTGATGACTAAGAAGGACGAGCAGGTGGTGGCTAAGAAGGACGAGCAGGTGGTGGCTAAGAAGGACGAGCAGGTGGTGGCTAAGAAGGACGAGCAAGTGGTGACTAAGGAGGACGATCAGGTGGTGACCATGGAGGATGAATATTATGTCCAATAAGTGTCAGTCGTAATTCATGTTAATATGTATATAAACTGCAATCATCTCCTCGCTGAATTCATGTTGATATGGATGATGTTGAAAATAAACTTATTTTCAGAACATTCTGAATGTTCTTAGAAGTGTCTCGTAACACAGTAGCAGCGCTTAAAATATGTGTAGGTATTTTTGGCACGGTTGTTTGCTTTAATGACCGAACAGCGACTGTGAATCTGGCAATCTGCTGACCGAAACAATCTCGCAGACTTGTTGAAAATCAGATCAAGATAAGTAGCTCACCACGATATTGCTTTCAGGATTCTTACAGTACTTCATGTGAACCCATTGTATTGCGGAACCGTGAAGCAGAGTGCAGTGTGAGCTTTTGGCGAGGCATATATTGGACTTTTCATATTTACTTATGTAGTTAAATCCGTCTGCAATGGTAATGTAATGCTGCCCCCCCCCCACCCCCACGCCACCAATTCCTGTGGGGTCACCCAAGTTTACACGAGTATTATCGTGTCGTGACCCATACGTCCTGAAAGAGCTGTGTTTGTTACCGTCCGACCGGGGCCATTGATTGTATCTCGGATTTAATGTATTTCGGATCAATCGTTTTATATATCATAGCAGTTGGTGCGACTTAATCTTTAATCTACCGAAGGAACGTATGCCCGAAACGATTAACCAACTTCGGTGAAATAAGATCCTCCTGGCGCCAGGTAATTATCCTCCTGGCGCCAGGTAATTATCCTCACCTATAATTATCATTTTTTCGCCAGAAATATTGATGGGGAGGGGGGGGGGGAGGGATTTGGATAAATGGGGAGTTGGGGGTGCGGCGGTTGGGTGCTGACCTCAATAATATGCGATAAGCTGTAGTTAGCAGCAAATGAGAACTCAAGCGACCAGCCCCGATCCTACTTCCAGACGACAGTTTAGACCCATAGGGGACGCAGCTCCAGGTATATACGGTCTCACAGAAACTATTCGAGTTCAGTTGTAAACTCGTTAACGCGCTTTAAGTTATTATCTATTTCAGGATATAAATAGCTTGTATTCGAAAGCCTCCTACATTACAGCCCAGGATTGATCTAATGTGGAACATTTGACGACATCTAATTCATAGTAATCAACCAGCGATTGCGTGGGCTATTGTGTAACACTGCGATGGATTAGGTGCTTCGTCCTTCATCGCGTAAGGTGGTGAAAGTGTTCGTGTGGTTAGCTCATGCAGGGGTCAGATGATAGTGTAGAGTTGAATTGATAGTGTAGAGAAAAAATTAAATGTGAAGAGACTAGTTCATTGTGTAGAGAAGAGTAGATTGTGTATAAACTAGTTGAATGTGTATAGTGGTGTTCATTGTATAGAGACAAGTTGATTGTGTAAAGACCAGCTGACTGAGTAAAGACTAGTTGATTGTGTAGAGACCAGCTGACTGTGTAAAGACTAATTGATTGTGTAGAGACCAACTGACTGTGTAAAGACTAGTTTATTGTGTAGAGACCAGCTGACTGTGTAAAGACTAATTGATTGTGTAGAGACCAGCTGACTGTGTAAAGACTAGTTGATTGTGTAGAGACCAGCTGACTGTGTAAAGACTAGTTGATTGTGTAGAGACCAGCTGACTGTGTAAAGACTAATTGATTGTGTAGGGAAGATTTGATCGAGTAGAGATCGGTTGATTTTGTAGAGACGAGTTGATTGTGTGGAGACTTGTTGATTGTGAACAGACGAGTTAATTGTGTAGTGAAGAGTTGATTGTGTAGAAACCAATTGATTTTGTAGAGACGAGTTGATTGTGTAGAGGAGCATTGATTGTATTATGGAGCGGTTAATATTGT
The DNA here is from genome assembly GCA_034190875.2 of Urechis unicinctus. Classification (NCBI taxonomy): domain Eukaryota; kingdom Metazoa; phylum Annelida; class Polychaeta; order Xenopneusta; family Urechidae; genus Urechis; species Urechis unicinctus. The sequence goes on from CM067351.1 coordinate 70,632,899, forward strand.
TGAGTCCGTTAGGCCGCGTAGTGACAAGAGGAGTTTTATTGGGTAAGAATTGATGGCACGGTGAAGCAGGTGATCAAGCCTTCAATTGGCCTTGAGGCAGGTGATCAAGCCTTCAATTGGCCTTGAAGCAGATGATCAAGCCTTCATTTGGCCTTGAAGCAGGTGATCAAGCCTTCAATTGGCCTTGAAGCAGGTGATCAAGCCTTCATTTGGCCTTGAAGCAGGTGATCAAGCCTTCATTTGGCCTTGAAGCAGGTGATCAAGCCTTCAATTGGCCTTGAAGCAGGTGATCAAGCGTTCATTTGGCCTTGAAGCAGGTGATCAAGCATTCAATGAATAATTACATTTTTGTATTTTGGATGTTTTAGCAGAATGGCAAGTGGGCGTGGCATTGGGCAGGGAGGTGGGCGTGGCGGCGGAGTTGGCTACGCCTGCTTACTTTGCATTATTCTCCTCTTCACCATCTTGATGGCTTTATTGGGTCTGATCGGTCTGTGTCTTGCCATCTGGCAGACCGTCGACGCTCTCCACACTAACAAGGATCTTATGGCACTAGCTAGACACGCTGTGCTCGACGAAGGACTCATCAACGCCGTCTACATCTTCCTTGCTTTCGTGACCGCGTCAGTTTTCCTCGGATGTTTGGGACGTCGAAGGAACGACGCGGATGAGGCAGATGAGAGCTCGGGCACGACTTGTATGAGACATGTATTCAATCTCCTGCTTCTGTCCGGTTTCCTCGCTAGTGGCATCATGGCGGCATTGTATCGTAGCCAGTCCATCCCCGCCATGGAGACAGGCCTGCAGACACTACTCGTCAAATCGCAGTACCTCGACCCCCAGCAGAGCAAGCTTACCCCCGTGTACACACAAGTAGGAGGGTATTTCAACTTCCTCCAGAGCAAGTACCACTGTTGTGGTGTCTCTCTGCAAGATGGCGCTGACTACCAGGCTGCTAACTTCACAGCTCGCTACAATCTAACAGTGCCCTATTCCTGCTGCACGCTCAACAACAACAAGGTCAACCACAGAAGCATCAACTTTGATGACGTCACTAACTACACCAAGTGCTCCACCTTTGACCCCAGCTACTTCCACAAGGACACCTGCCATTCGGTCGAGGAGGGATGGCTTAGGTTCAAGACTAACTTTCTGATGGGCTATAACTTCACTTTGGTTTCTATTTCTGGCGTTTGCTTCCTCCTTCTAACCATTCTTCTTGTGGCTCCATACTGTGCGTAGTTGAGTTGTAATACTTCCCTTCCTGGTGTTCTGATCATAACGTGTTGGAAATGATTGAAATCGCAAGACCATGATATAAGTTATATTGGACAAAGCCGAAACTCACTCTCTCACCGATATAGCTTGATCTTGTCGCTGATTATGATTATTGCGTTAAGAGGGTCTTACAATAATTATTTGACAGTAAACGAAAACCAACATCTGGTCTTATGTTTGGTAAATGATTTGAATAGTATATGCACAAGCTTAACTGAAGCCCATAAGCTGCGGTGATGGACAATAAGGTCCCAGAATAAACTAGGCTCCATCAGACGATAAGGTCCCAGATTAAACTAGGCTCCATCAGACAATAAGGTCCCAGATTAAACTAGGCTCCATCAGACAATAAGGTCCCAGATTAAACTTAAACTAGGCTCCATCAGACAATAAGGTCCCAGAATAAACTAGGCTCCATCAGACAATAAGGTCCCAGATTAAACTAGGCTCCATCAGACAATAAGGTCCCAGATTAAACTAGGCTCCATCAGACAATAAGGTCCCAGAATAAACTAGGCTCCATCAGACAATAAGGTCCCAGATTAAACTAGGCTCCATCAGACAATAAGGTCCCAGATTAAACTAGGCTCCATCAGACAATAAGGTCCCAGATTAAACTAGGCTCCATCAGACAATAAGGTCCCAGATTAACTAGGCTCCATCAGACAATAAGGTCCCAGATTAAACTAGGCTCCATCAAGAATAAGGTCCCAGAATAAACTAGGCTCCATCAGACAATAAGGTCCCAGAATAAACTAGGCTCCATCAGACAATAAGGTCCCAGAATAAACTAGGCTCCATCAGACAATAAGGTCCCAGAATAAACTAGGCTCCATCAGACAATAAGGTCCCAGATTAAACTAGGCTCCATCAGACAATAAGGGCCCAGAATAAACTAGGCTCCATCAGACAATAAGGTCCCAGATTAAACTAGGCTCCATCAGACAATAAGGTCCCAGAATAAACTAGGCTCCATCAGACAATAAGGTCCCAGATTAAACTAGGCTCCATCAGACAATAAGGTCCCAGAATAAACTAGGCTCCATCAGACAATAAGGTCCCAGAATAAACTAGGCTCCATCAGACAATAAGGTCCCAGAATAAACTAGGCTCCATCAGACAATAAGGTCCCAGAATAAACTAGGCTCCATCAGACAATAAGGTCCTAGAATAAACTAGGCTCCATCAGACAATAAGGTCCCAGTTTAAACTAGGCTCCATCAGACAATAAGGGCCCAGAATAAACTAGGCTCCATCAGACAATAAGGTCCCAGATTAAACTAGGCTCCATCAGACAATAAGGTCCCAGAATAAACTAGGCTCCATCAGACAATAAGGTCCCATATTAAACTAGGCTACATTAAGCAATAAGGTCCCATATTAAACTAGACTCCATCAAGCATTAAGGTCCCATATAAAGCTAGGCTCCATCAGTAAGGTCCCAAATAGGCTCCCATAATAAGGTCTAGTCTAGGCCCATCTAACAACTAAACTAGGCCCATCAGTAAAGGTCCCATTGGCTCCATCAACAAAAGGTCCCAATAAACTAGGCTCCATCAGATAAGGTCCCAGATTAGACTGGGCTGCATTGGACAATATGGTCCCAGGTTAGACTGGGCTCCATTAGACAATATGGTCCCAGATAAAGCCAGTGACACCATCAAGCAAATATGTCTCATACAATAAGGTCCCGGACTAAACAGGCTCCATCAGGCACCATAAGGGCCTTAGGCCCATATAAGGCCCAGGTTGGGCTCCATCAAACAATAAGGGCCCAGAATAAACAGTTCCATCAGACAATAGGTCCATCAACTAGGCTACATTAAGCAATAATGGATAAGGATAAGGTCTCAGAAGCTAGTGGCGCCATCAAACAATGCGGTCTCAGATTCAGCTAAGCTCCAAACAGTCAAAAGGTATTGATAATATTCACTTTCAACAACAAGGTGACATCGCGACGGTGATGGATGAGGATGGATGAGGATGATTGTGATGCTTGGACAGCTCCCCTTAAGAGCCCACCCGTATCCTAGACCGGGCTGCAAAACCCACGCCGCTGGGACGAAACTCCAGCGCGGTTCTATTGAGCTACCGGGTCGGGTTCAAAACAATCAAGTCCCAGATTAAGCTTATCATAACTTCAGATCGCATATGGTTACCAATCTAATCCACTTATTGAACCTTTGGAAAATATATCTTGTCGCAATCGGATTGGTCTGTTTTGCGAAAAACACCATCTGGATTATCCTCCAATTGTTTCCCTGGTGCAACCATTTACCTTGTCCCCACACACCCTGACCTTCACCCCATGTCCTGACCTTACCTTCACTAACATGACTTGACCTAACCTTCGCTCACACACCCTTGTCCTTCATCAACATACGCGGACCTTCGCACACATGCCCTGACTTGACCTTCACACACATTACCCCAATCTTCACTCTGTCTACGACTTCATGCCGATTTTCGTCACGTGTATTATCCATAATAACCAAGCCATATTGGTTCAGTACAGAGGGGATTTCGAAACTCGCTTTGTTCACTCGCACTTAACGCTTCTGGATTTGGTAAGAACGATCCCATTCAGATCCATTATTCCCCGACTTATAGAGGCAAGCTCATTCAATATTTAAGGTGGATTCGATCAAGTTCAGACCCGAGATCGATTAATCCCAGCTTAAGCGCGTAAGTGCGTTGCCTTATATCACGGAATCTTCACGTCAGCGTCCGGGACTACTCTAATTTGTGGGGAGAGGGATATCAACCGAAATAAAAATATATATAAAAAATGTCATCCTTAATTACACATCGTTCTCCGTCTTTAGACTTTACCTGTACGACCATACTTCGATGAGTGCCGCTCTGTCTCTGACGTCTCCTGTTCTTGATCACATGGTGAAGAAAAACTTAGTGAATATTTAGTGGTAGTATGCAAGTAACCCCACCCACTTTCCCTCCCGTAGATCTGCTTAAGTAAACGGCTACCACCCATGGGCGGTCAAACACACGGCTACCACCCACCGCTGAGGAACGGAAGATCGCTGCCGCCACCATGTCAACTCCGAAATCCCTGTTTGGGGTAACGTTTAATTGTCACAATCCCTGTTCAATCCGAGTTTTTGTCGTACGGTGTATGTATGTATGTATATGTGTATATGTGCCTGCGTATTTCGACTCTGTGTTATTTTTTTTATGAATACTCTTTAAAGATGGGTGGGTTTTTTTTAACAATATGTGTGTGGTGTGTTTGTGTGTGATCGGCGCGAATACATAAGTGTACGTGATTGAATTATGCATATCCGGTTTGGAGCATTTGTTGTCGGTGTGCGTTTGATGAATGTTGCGCCTGTAATATGATAAAAGGTCTGACTCTGTTTCTTGTGTATATCGAACAATCGAACTGATCAAACTTATTCTGATCAACCTAATGTGTATACAGAGTGGGGCGGCCCCTCAGACCATGGACGGTAAGTCGCTTGTAGTAACTTCGATTAGCTCATAGAAATTCTTTTCCTTCAGGTTGGAATTATCTGTTTTCATATATGTGAAAACATCTATTCAAATGATTACAAAATCCACGTTGGATTATTGCGAATGGGCCTTTTTAGTGACGTCATTACATTTCGTGAAAGCAAAATACCGCGATATTGGAAACGTTATGATTTCAGAATGGCGGGATGCCTTTTCATTGTTCGATAATGACGGCAATGGTGTGATAACCACAAAGGAGGTATTGACTGTGTTGAGGTCGCTAGGGAGAGAGCCAAGTCAGGATGAGATTGAGGGCATCATTAAACCTCTAGACGAGGACGGTGAGTTGGTAAAATATGGTAATCATGCAGTAACAGATCATGATCAGCGCGATGCTTCAGATTGATCCTGTATGGATCAGCATGGTGCTTCAAATTGATCCTCTATGGATCAGTGCGGTGCTTCAGATTGATCCTCTATGGATCAGCGCGGTGCTTCAGATTGATCCTGTATGGATCAGCGCGGTGCTTCAAATTGATCCTGTATGGATCAGCACGGTGCTTCAGATTGATCCTCTATGGATTAGCGCGATGCTTCAGATTGATCCTCTATGGATCAGCGCGGTGCTTCAGATTGATCCTCTATGGATCAGCATGGTGCTTCAGATTGATCCTGTGTGGATCAGCACAGTGCTTTAGATTGATCCTCTGTGGAACAGTGCGGTGCTTGAAATTGATCCTCTGTGGATCAGCACGGTGCTTCAAATTGATCCTCTGTGGATCAGCGTGGTGCTTCAGATTGATTTTCTGTGTATCAGCGCGGTGCTTCAGATTGATCCTCTATTGATCAGTTGTGTTTCAAATTGGTCCTCTATGTATCAGTGGTGGTTCAATTTGATCCTCTATGGATCAGTGGTGTTTTACAATCTGCCTTACGTAGCGTTTGTCAGTTGATAAGTGTAGTAATATGTGCGTAGCTGGGTGACAAAGTTGGTTCAAACCAATTAACCTTGCATGTGTGTTCTTGATAATGGGTCCCTATACATCAGACTCCACATGAGTATGCATGGTAATTTCCCCTCCCCTGTTACAGGTAACGGGATGATCGAGTTCCACGAGTTTATAAACGTTATGACGCGGATGCAGGCTCTGATGACGATTGATGAAGATTTACCGGAAGTCTTCCGTGTGATTGACATGGACGGGGATGGAATGATTAGTCGATCTGACCTCAGGGAGGTTATCAAAAGGTCAGAGTTCAATATTTGCTCAAAATCAATCGAAAGCGTGTGTACTTGTATGCTCGTTTAATCAATACAACCATTTGCTATCGGGAAAAAGATGGATCATATAAAAAAAACTATTTAAAGAGCACAAGGTTAGAGCTTTTTTTAAAAACACCGTGTTGAGAAATAATATACGATGAAACAGAACCCAGACGACTGGTCTGTGATGTTTGCTAGGCTTGGCAGTGATATCACACACGATGAGTTGGAAGAAATGATCAAAGAAGCGGAAACCGATGATGACGGTAACATAGATTTCGACGGTGAGATAAGTTTGCATCCCTTCCCAGCTGAATCATTGTTGTCTTAATATCTTAATTCAAAATATACCCTCAAAAAAGCGACGTTCGAATGTTTTGCCATTGCGAGCGGCATGAACAAGAATGTTGTACGAAGCATGTTTCTCACAACCACTCGTTGTTTTGTATCCAGAGTTTTCTAAAATAGTGTCATCCCGGTATTGACGAAGATCATAACGCCTAATCACTTCGTCGCTTTTGGATCGATGGATTTCGCTCAACGGAACATCCACAGCTGTTATTGCTTTCTAAATAGTTTACGATATTTTAATCTATTCTATCCTTCATTTTTGTTGTAAATAAAATATATTATTTTTGCCATCTGTCCTCCTGTTGTGTTGGATCTTTTGCGGAATCCGATCATTTGTGACAGAATGCGCATGCGCCGGAAGTAGAGCGGAAGTTTTGATATCGCTCCGTAAATTTCGATAAAATTCGACATTTCCAGGGCTATATATTGCCCAACTACCACAGACTTTGGAAATTATTGATTATTAGCGCTCACTGCCGACCCCTACTCGCAAGACCGGTGTCGTAATGAGCGAAAAGAGTGTGAATTCGGCTGGGATTATGCCAGAATCAGAAACGGATGAAGGCGTGCAACAAAATGGCGGCCAAAATGGCGGCCATTGTGTCACGGATGATGAGGACTATGGTCTTGATAGTGCGCAAAAACACGTTGAGAACGATGTCGTAAATGAGAATCTTTGCAAGTTCTGTGACTCTGACTGTGCCAGGGATGAGGTAAAATATGTATTATGTGAACGTTGCAATGTTCAGGTGTGTTTAGAGTGCTCATGCCTATCAGATAGCGAGTACGAAACCCTGACATCACCGAAGTCGCACATGCATTGGTACTGTATTGACTGTATTGAACCGGCACTAGTGGCTGTCAGAGTAGACAAATATGTCGAGGACAGTTGCCAACAGTTCCTTAGCAAATTCAGACATGACATTGAGTCCGGCCTTGGCTCCAAATTTGCCACGGTGCAGCGCGAGTTGGGCGAAGTCAAGCAGGGCTTCACAAGTTTCAGAAGCGAGTGCTCAGATAGATTTGAGAGACTAGAATCTAGGACATACCAACCGCCAAAGGCTCGGCATACGGTGCCGGAGGGGATTGAAGCAAATGCGGCCATCGGTGTCATTGGAGAGCAACCGACCGTTGCAAGGAGTAGCTCAGGGATTGATGACAGTGTGAGGGAGATGCAGGATAGGGAACGCAGAAGGGCCAATATTGTGCTCTTTGGCGTTGAGGAGAGCGACAGCAGTGAAATTGATGAACGCCGCGAACAAGACTTATGTGTCGTGGAGCGAATGCTTCGTGAGGAACTTGATGTTGACATTTCAAACCTCAGGAACACAAACCCGGTCAGACTAGGTGCTAGATCTGAGGATCCTGAGGAGTCGAGACCGTTGCGAATGTCCATTCATGACAATGACACTCACAAGGAAATTTTGCAAAATGCAAAAAACCTGCGCAAATCAGACTTGGACTGGAGGAGGAACGTTTATATAAAGCGCGATATGACCCCCTAGAGAGGTCACTGGACCAAGAGCTGCGTGCGCAGCAGAAGGTTCAGCGATCTCAAGCAGAGAAAAATGGAAAGGAGACAAATCTGACAATCCGGAGAGGACGGATTGTATACTCTCGGCGGAGGATGGAGTTGGTGAGTGTCGAGACAACAGAGGCAGAGAGTCGCCCACGTGTCCCAGAACTGGATCGTGTTGTGCCGACTGAGTCAGAACAGACCTACCTGAAGGTTCTACCGATCACCATCAGGTCGGGGAAAATCGTGTCCCAGTAATGGGAAACCGCATCAATGACTATGTAAATAGTGTAAATAAGTTTAGTAAATTTGGACTGCCGTGTTTCTACACCAATATGGACTCTTTTCCTAACAAGAAAACGGAACTTATTGCTAGGTTATCTATATCTCCAGCAGAGATCATTGGTTTGACAGAAGTGAATCCAACGAATTCATCTGAGCCCTTGTCCGATCAGGACTTGCACTTGAGTGGTTATAACTTGTATTACAACCCTACGGGTCGTGGTACCGCATTATATGTCAAAGATTTGATGAGGTCATCAGAAGTTCATTTATCCAATCAGTCTGCCTCGACCTGGTGTATGACCAGTCTTGCAGGCAAAGACTCTTTGCTCATTGGTGTCATCTACCGATCACCGAACTCTAGTGAAACAGATAACGACAGGTTAAATGATTTAATACGAGAAGCAAGTGCTAGTGAGGCTTCACATGTCATGGTCATGGGAGACTTGAACTACCCAGAAATTTCATGGGTCAATCAATCGGCGCCTGTACCCGAGAAACACAGAGCTCACGGTTTCTTGGCAAGTTTCCAGGACACCTTCTGGGTCCAACATGTTGATAGTCCCACACATTATAGAGCAAATCAGAAGGCAAACATTCTTGACCTGATTATAACAAATGAGGACAATATGGTAATGACCATTAATTATGGCGAACCTATTGGCAAAAGTCATCATGTCGTGTTGCAATGGCTGTTCCACTGCTATTCGGTGGATAGCCCAGGGAAGGGTCAATCGTACTTCTACCAGAAAGGTAATTATGATGACATGAGGAAAGCCATCCACTCTGTGGATTGGGACACTGAACTCGATGGTCTGTCGGTTGATGAAATGTGGTCGTCAATTAGAAGTACTGTGACCAAAGCCACCAATGACTATGTACCGTGTGTTAAACACGGGCCCTCACGGCCAAAGAAGGCTTTATGGATGAATGACAAAGCTCTGGCCAAAGTGAAGACAAAACAATGTGCCTTCCGCCGATACATGCAAACACGTGATGGCCTGGACTACTTAGAATATGCCAGTGCTAGAAATCAGGCCAAGTGGGAAATCCGCAAAGCGGTTAAAGAGTATGAAAAAGGAATAGCCAAGCTAGCTAAGACGAACCCAAAGGCCTTCTTTAAGTACGCTAATAGCAAACTTAAGACTAAGGCCGGCATTCCTGACTTAGTTAAAGGAGACAATACCAAGACTAATACAGATAGTGAGAAGGCGGACTTATTGAACCACTTCTTTGGCAGCGTGTTTACTCGTGAGGATATGGAGAATATGCCAACTCTCGATACTCTTGAGCCTGATATATCCCTTGAGGACATAGCATTTTCCCGTCTTGACGTGGAAAAAATTCTGAAAGCATTGAAACCGAACAAGTCACCAGGCCCTGACCGTATTCACCCTAGGATATTAAAGGAGTGTGCCGAGGCATTATCCCTTCCATTGTTCATTCTATTCAGGCGCTCGTTAGACATGTGAGTGGTACCATAAGCCTGGAAGGATGGTTTTGTCACAGCAATTTTCAAAAAAGGTGATAAAACATCGGTCAACAATTATAGACCAGTAAGCCTTACCTATGTGGTGTGTAAGGTCATGGAGAGGATAATTAGAGACAATGTAATGAACCATTTACTCTCATGCGACCTACTAGCAAAGTGTCAACACGGTTTTATAAATGGTCGATCGTGCATGACCCAGCTTATAGAGACCTTGGATAAATGGACAGATATTCACGATAGCGGATCACCTCTTGACGCGATCTATCTTGACTTTGCTAAAGCATTTGATACGGTACCCCATGCCAGGCTTAAAGTGAAATTAGAGGCCTATGGCATTAGTGGTAAGGTGATTCAGAGTTTTCTGTCAGACAGGAGACAGAAAGTCATCGTCAGTGGGACTGAGTCGGACTGGGTGCCTGTCACCAGTGGGATCCCACAAGGCTCCGTACTAGGACCTCTACTTTTTGTCTGTTTCATTAATGACTTGCCAGATGCATGCCAATGTCCCACCGCATTGTTTGCAGATGACTCGAAGGTGTTAACAGTGTCGATAATGCCAATGGCTGTGATATGCTACAGCAGGACCTTGACGCCCTTTCGTGTTGGGCCAACAAACGGCAAATGAGGTTTAATACCTCAAAGTGCAAATGTATGCACCTAGGTTACAATAACCCATGTCATGCATATACGATGACTGACAGTCAGCGGAAAACCTCCGTGCTGGAAGTTTCTACTTGTGAAAAGGACCTTGGGGTACATGTCGATAATAAGCTGACTTTCTCGTCTCATGTGAGTGAAGCAGTCGCCAAGGCTAACAGAATCCTTGGGATGATCAGAAGATCGTATGTTTATCTGGATAACGAGTCTCTGAAATTGTTATTCCAGGCCCTGGTGAGGCCTCATTTGGAGTACGGCAAATTATCTGGTACCCTCTCTACAAGAAAGATGTCATAGCGATTGAGCAGGTTCAACGGCGGGCCACAAGGCTCCTCCCACACTTGAGAGACTTAGCATATGAGGACTGTCTGAAGGTTTTGGACCTTCCTTCCCTCACATATCGCCGCTGTCGGGGGGATATGATCGAGGTGTACAAATACCTTCATCTTCATGGAGTGTACAGTGTGGATTATGTCTCCATACTGCCGATAGATGACAGAACCACGAGGGTCACTCGTGGCCATTCCCTGAAACTGAGCAAAAGGAGACATCGTCTAGCCTTGAGGGGAAACTTCTTCTCCTTCCGTGTGGTGAACATCTGGAATCGCCTACCTAACTCTGTGGTTTCTGCACCATCAGTGAACAGCTTCAAATCTAGACTAGACGACTTGTGGGAAATCAAGCGATACGCTACTGATCTGGACTAGGGATTATCTCGACGTATGCGCATACCAGCTACAGAAATGGATGCTCCAAGAGTTGAAGACCGGCCGACAGGCGACACCGCCTAACCACACGGCTGATCGTGATGATGATGATGATGATGATGATGATGATGATGATGATGATGATGATGATGATGATGAAGATGATGACGAAGATTGTTATCTCAAAATCTTGCAGTATTGAGCTTAACTGGAATCAGGTTGTGATTCAAATTCTGTGTCCCCAGAATTGTTTCACTCCAAGAAAGCAACTCCTTGGAGGTATGAGTCGATAAGGTCCGTTTGACTATATAGGATCATATAAGACGGTAAATGTGTATTATATTTTCGAATAAATACGACATAATTGGCTTGAATGAGAAAAAACAAATATCGGCTGCGAATCGTGTTTTTGTGCATGCGTAAACTATGTTTTATTACCTTCAAGAGAGGATGCAGCAGCATATCCGTGCTTGGTCTGAAGAGTTACCTTCGAACCAAGTTAAGAACACAGTGGTAAATGATGGGACTGTTCATACCAACAAACCAAGTTATGATTACTGGTACTTAAAGGGAAAAACATTTTCCGCTTTTTAGCTTTAAATTTGGGTGTATCTTCTGTCAGTTTTTAGTTTGGAGTTGTATACGCTCTTTGGAGAGACTAGGTAAGAAGCGGAAGAAGATGATGAGTCAAAGAATACAGGGCTAACCCTGTATATAGTGACTGTCAATGTTAACATGAGCATGAAAATTTATGGGTCAGTTTATTGTATATGTTAAAGAGACTGTTCAGCCCCATATAAGGCAATCAGGGATCATTTCGTTTTTACATTACTACGTTTAACGCAGACGTAAGTAATGCCATCTTCTAATTTTTGTCGCTAAGTTTACATGATGAAAAATGTTTTTAAACATTATTATTTGACTGGAAATATTCATGATCTACTGCGGAAATCTGTTTTATTATCGTTCCATCGATAACAGTGCCTGCCTAAAACCATGAACCACACGAATGTTATCTATAAATCATAACGCGCTCTGAATTTACCTCGCTATCGATGTGTATTCTTCCGCTTTGGTTAAATAATGTAGATTTCATCAAATCTTCACCCATTCAAGTTGTGGGCATCTTTGTGCACACATTAGACTGACAAGCAAGAAGGGTAATGTCCGAGAACATAAATGGCGACAGCCGAAGTAAGGATCTATTTTCTGAGACCGCAGCAAGCGGCTTGCTAGGCAACCTCGTTCCAAATAAGAGGCTGAACAGTCTCTTTAAGCATACTAATCAATCTCTGGCAACAGGTATCCTAATCAGGAGTTGTGACGGATGCGGAGGTTACTGCCAGTTAAACCATGTGTATAGGGATGAAGGGAATCAACGTTATGTGGCCATTATTTTTAAATTGCTACTTTGCACTCATCTATAAAAATGACACCAGTGTTATTTAGTTTGTTTATGTTGCAGTACCACGACCAATCCAAACACTGTTTTAAGGTGTTCTATCATTTATTAAATGATAGAATGTATTCTATTGCCATGTTATTCTTATGTAACTATTGCTAACATTTCCTGATGTGTTGTAAGGTGCAAATAGTCAATAATGTAAGTAGACCATAACTTGTTTTCTTTGATCATATTTGTAATTAGACCAACAGAACCAAAAGAGCCAACAAGTATTTACTAAGCAATGATTATTTATAGTAACATTCTTGATGGAGGCTTTCCACATATTGATTGTTCATAATTATCCATGGCTATTCATTGACCAATATGGCCGATAGTGTTTGCCTCTTTTGCCTGAATGTATGCATGTATGTCAGGAATATGTTATACTTGAAAATCGTTGCATTTCCATGTAACACATACTCATTAACACTTACTTAAGGACACATTCTGTATAATTATTATATTTTCAGGGACGTTAACTGAGCTGTGAGCTATGATCTCATGATTACTGGTACTTTATGCCTCACCTCATATTGATTGCATGTTATGGAGGGCGAAGATCATGGATGCCAAGTAACAGGATTCTGCTGAGCTCAGACCGCTGACATTTTTGTGCCATATATTTCAACCGGTATTGATGTCATTAAATGCGGGAAAGTGTTCAGGGAAGGTAAGTACACATTCTGGTAAGCCTAGCTTCCCGCCCTGCGTGTACTATATAATTCATCCAATGTTATTAATATAATCAAGAGGACAGATTTCATGGGCGCTTATTAGAACCCGATTTTTTTGTTAGCTAAGGTCTCCACCCTATATGCTCTTATATAGTTATCAGCATATCGATGATTTAATTCAAAGGAAAGAGTTCGGGGGTATATTCATTACCTTGTGAGCTAAGATCCCCGTCCTACACACACGTTGTCATTAATTATATATAGTCAATATTATAAAGTGTTCGGGTTCGTTATGTATTCTATTTCTCATGCTCTAAGAAGCCCGCCCTGTATGCTATACAATCAATCAAATATTATTAATATTAAATGGAGGAGAGTGTTTGGGGATGTTAATTATCCATTTTGTGGTGAGCTGGGACCCCCACCCTACATGTCTTTTGTAATTAATCACTTGTCGTTGGTCACTTTCATGAGGAAATATGACGTATTCAATTCATTATCACATATCAATGAGGGGAGGATTTAGCGGGTCAAATTATACAAGTCAATTCGTTCATCATGCCACACTGTTAATTAATGACATATTGATGTGCTATTATCTCCATTTCTGGTTTGTTGACAGATATCTGACTCCATATGAATGATATTAATGATATTAAAACTATTTAATTAACTTTATTGCGTGTCGGGCGGGGCTCTTAGCTCACAAATGGAATTGAAATTGGATATTTAACGTCCCCTAACTTTTTCCTCTTTACAATATTGATGATATATAATCCATTATATATCACGCATGCAGCGCGGGAATCTTAGCTCACAAGAAATAGGATACTTAACGCCCCCAAGCTCTCATATAAAGCATTCTTAGCATAATAGAATTTATACTTAGCGTCCCAGAACTGGTTCCTGTATATAATGTCGTTGATATTGAATCAGCTTTATGGCACAAGTAGTCAGGGGGTCTTAGCTCACCAGAAATTCGATGCTCAACGCACCTGAACACACCTGAACACTTTCATCTCCTTGTTATTGATCATATTTTATTGATTGTATTGAGAATGTAAGGCAGGGATCTTAGCTCACCAGAAATTGGACACAACGCCACCGAACTCGTTCAATATTTAATTAACTATATCTTGCGTGTGACGCGGGGACCTTAGCGCACCAGAAAATGCATTATTTACGCCCCCGAACTCTTTCCTTAAAATAAGTTCTATAATATTCACCTATTGTGTTGAGCATACATAGCTTGGATCTTAGCTCACCAGAAATCGGATACCCGAACTCTTTCCTTTTGATGATATCAGTGATGTACATATATACTGCTATGAGGTGGGGAGCTAAGCTCATCTGAAAATAAATACTTTACGCCAACGGAATGTTTACTCTCTGCAATATAAATAATATTTAATTAGTTATGTAGAAACCAGAACTTGGAAATGTAATGTCCCCAACACTATACTGACTCTTAATGAGCACGAACACTTCCCTCGTGAAATCTCGATTTTTTTTGTGAGTCAATAACTAACGAAGTGCTGGGTTTATAAATATTTATTATGAAATATAACAATGAACTGCAGAATGATATGGATATCATGTAACAATTCAGTACATTTAGCCAAAACATGAAGATATAACCAAATATAACAAGTGTATATGGAAATGCCATATAGTATGTCTAACTCTGCTTATGGCACTAAAAAATATGGTATACTAATATGGAAACATGCTATGGTATGTGTGAAAGGTACCTTAAAATAACCTGTACTCATATACTGACTGAACATCTACACTCACAACCATTACATAGATAAACATAAATGTAATAAATCGTGTGACCTGAAAACCTAATACTATGTGCGACTTGAATGATAAGCTACATATGCTAATAAGCATTACCGATTGTTGTAAGCCAGCGAAGCCCGCCAAAATAACATTAAATGGAAGGAAAGGAAAGAAAGAAAAAAAGAGGATGGGAAAGAATGGGCTCGTCCAATTCGGAAAGAATGGGTATTGCACCTGTTGTGTGGAATGTTAGCCCATGTCAAGTAAGTTTTGATGATGTGCTGCAAACAAAAGTTGCTCTTGATAATAGCATTTGTCCTTCATTGAGGAATAAAGGTCCCTGTGAAGTCCCCGTGTCGGATGTAAACCTGCTAGGCTGTTACTGGGCAGAAATGTTTGTCATGAGCCGAGGGAAGGATGATAGATGTACTAGCTTTGTTATGCTTCCCAGATGTGTAGTTGGGTGAATGTTGATTAGCTGCCGATATGACAGCCTCTCCAGCTCGCATACAGGCGTGGGAGGTTACTAAGAATAGTGCTTTTACTATGTAATGGGTGAAACCGGAACGGAAGGCAGAAGACATGGCTTGCACTTATTGGTGTAACATATCCTTTGTGATGGGGAGCAAAGGTGGATTCTAAAGCTGTCTTTGAAGGTTGCCAATGACACAGCCTGTGAACTAACCCAATGGCAGAGAGATATTTCCTGATGGTAGCTTGTTCTAATCACCTTTTACGAAGGTGCACCAGAAGCTAAGGTATAATGTCCTGAGGTATCGGTAAAACAACCTGGATCTGGTGAATGACAATAGACATCTCCAGTGGTGAGTATAGGCATTTGCAGAGGTTTTAGCGAAGCTTTGAGACATGACTCTACTCCAAGTTGAAGTTGTTTGGTAACAGGTGAGCAAGTATTGGCGAGGGGAAGAGCTAAATTGACGCATTTTGTCCTGTGAGGCGACCTGTCGAGAGAGTCAATCACAAACAACATTATTAATCCCAGGAATGTGATGTACCCTGAGGATGGATGGAATTGGAATGCAAACACAGGATGATTGGCCGTTTGTTTAGTTATGATGGTGGCCATTGCCTGATTGTCGCAATGAAAAACTGTGGAAGAATTGGTTGCAAAAACAGATATTGTGAGTACAGTTCTAATACAGTTATGTCACAGTCTTTCCAGGGTAAGGGCCAACAGCCCTGGATCCCAAGAGGTGCCAAATGCAGCGCCAAAGTCGAACTTAGAAGCACCAGAGAAGAGATGCGTTTGAGAAGAATTTGGATATATTTTCCCCGTATAATGGATTTGCCGTTGTATTGAGCCAAAGATTCGAGCCAGATATTCAGGTCAGCTTTTGCTTCTTGAGATAGTCTGATGTGAAGGTGTGGCTTAGAAACTTCTTAGGAAGTCTCTGCCACAGGTAACAATTGATGTTGAAAATTGCAGCATTCCGATGAGGGATTTCAACTGTCGAAGGGTTATTCTGTCATGCAGTAAGATTTCCTGCACTTGCTGTGTGTATTTGCGGAGCTTGTCTAAAGTGAGCTGGCTTGCATATTACCTGTGTATATGTGAATACCAAAGAAAGTCGAAGCCGCAGAGGAACCCACAGTTTTATGAGGAGAAAGTGGGACCCCAAGGTATTGGCAGACTTGTTGAAAAGTGAAGAGTGCGTGTCGGGTTTGTTTTTCAGTGGCCGCCACAAAAAGACAATCATCTAGGACCTTGATGAAGATGCCAAGTCCAAATTTGGTTTGAAGTATCCATTTGATTGCAGTGGAGAAGGTTTCGAATATCGTGCAGCTTTGAATGCGCCCCATGGGCAAACACTTGTCAAGCCAATAACGGAATAATTGGAAAAGCATCAGCAATGTCACTTTTTGCCAGGAGAAAATTTGTCCCCCACTCCTGAATGGCAACGACTGCATCCAAGATTGATGCACATGTACATGTAATGATTGTTTTGGTATGTCCTTATTGACAGGTGACTCATTATATTGATAGGAGCTGTTGTGTAATAGACAAAACTTCCCCTTTTTACTATATTCGCGAATGGCTAACGTGGAGGATTTGAAATTGGGTAGGGGTGGCTCAATGAAAGGACCCTGAATTCTGCCATGCTGTATTTCCTGTGCCGGTTTTTGAGTGACTATTTCCAGTTGTTCGGGTGCCGAAGCTGAATTAAAGCCATATGACTGTTATTGAAGGCCATCAAAGTCTATCTTGAAACACAATTGAAAGCCCTGAACCAAATAATCATGGTCAGTGTAGCTTTGAAGCGATTTATAGGTTGGTAGCTTGGGATAGTCTGAGTTTCTGTTGCGGGAGTAAGGATGGCTTGGTCTCTGTAGGTGATTTCTATTGTTTTGACCTGCCCTACAGGAGTACTCTGGATGGGCTTGGTTACATCGGGGCATAAGTGTTTGTATGAACTATCATATTGGATACATCTGGTGCCTGCTGTATTGTGTCTGTAGCAGTACCCTTTTGGCACGTAGTCATGATAATCACTGCTTGGGTCCTCACGAAAGGGCTGACGACGACGAGATGAAGGTGTGTGGTAGTTTTGAGCTGCCAGCACTTGCAGATCTACTCGAAACGAGGCTCAGGAGCACTTTGTCATTTCCCGGTCCCTGCGAAACTGCTCGTCATAGTACCACCAATTCTGACCCGCTGACATCACTGTCTTGACAGCGCAGCCGTATGTCAACAGATGGCTGAGTTCATGTGGAAACGCATCGCATACACTGTAATGTAGTCAGCCACTCAGTTTCAGTTAACTGCCTTTTCTTTTTCGGCATAAAACTAAGGACAGGCCCAGCCGATGGGCTAGCAAGAGACATGGTGTATCCTGGCTCAGCCTAAGGATATAGTGAGTCATAGAAGTCTATGTAGGTAGACCCCACTATTTTTTCCCTGATTCGATGCGGCAAATGCAAAGCTGCCCTCACACCACTAGACATAAGGACTGGTCTATGGCTGCAGGACTGGTCTATGGCTGCAGGACTGATTATTGATCTACTCACTTGCAGCTGGCAAGGAGGTATGTGTTGTAGCGGCCCTGTGAGCGGTGTAGCCTGATGACGATTGAGGTGGTGCAGACATGGCGGTCACTTCTACATTGTTGAACGGGTTGGTGTGATTATGCAGCACTATGATTGGTAGGATGTTAGCTCATCAGAAGCTGGTTACTTAGTCCAGCTTACATCAAAATATTGACTACATGTGGTTAACAATAAATACCAAGGGGGTGTGTTGGGTTGCGGGGGGCTGATCGTGCGGGGTTGGGGATCTTAAGTCATCGGTTTGATTGATATCATGAAATGTATAAAACATGTCATGGTGGCAATTTGAGCCCTCGAGTTATTCATGTTCAGGAAGTATTGTGTAGGGTATCAGGGCGTAGGATCACAAGCCATTCCATAACATTTTGTGTAGTCAGCCGTAAAAAAACAAGCAAGTTTGACCATAAATTGCCTAATTAACACACTGGTAATTTGTTCCCTCTACAATATAACTGCTGTGGTCAGTGGTTATTCGTCTTCCCCCTGGCGCGGATAACAGACCTAACTGCGTATCCACTCAGATTTCTGCATTGGGTATTGGGTACCTAAGGTGAGGATTGCGGTTTGTTTCATACCTGAAATGATAGGTTCAATATCCCCTATAAGTCGACCTTCTGGAGTAAAAGCGTCACATGTCATGAGCACACACACCCATGCACTGTGTTACCACTCGATACAATGATGGATAGGCTATTCACGATAAGAAATGCAGATTCTTAAACTAATTTATGGCTTTGGGCAAGTTGATGTGAAGTGGTGGGATGTGTACAACACGGGTGTTATTCCGCGGGGCCCAAAGAGTGCAGTTGACTGGCGTACCTGTTAAGCACAATACAAAGTACACAAAAATACGTCCTTACACCATCATACCCCGACTTAGACCCTTGTCAATATGGACCAAACTACAGAGTGCACACTTATTGCCCCCCACACTCAACAATAGGTAAGTTAATACCATGATAAGATCTTACCTCAGCACACTTGTACTTTCTTTGTAAGAAATCTTGCTCTATTTTTAAACAGAAGCCTCTGGCCACAACACTTGAAGATCATGGCCAATTCATGAAGACAGAGCCAACCACATCAGCAGTGATGGCTGAAAGATGCCCCTCACCTTCAGATTTAACTGTTAGTCATACTAAATTAGACTGATTTGCCCCTTCATTTGAAACTTGCACCTAATTCTCAATTTAAACTTTCCTGACCAAAGTATAAACCAGTCCCAAAGAGAGACAAAAAACAAATATTCAATTCTTCACGTTATTCTCCACAATAAGCACTGATGACATATTACCGAACACTTGTCCGGAAATAGAAACAAAATCCCCATCTCATATTTAATTTATTCATAATATTTTTGACCTTCAAAAATTTTGGTCTATACATGGGCAAGAAAACTTTCTCGCCAGAGACATGAAGAATGCCTTGATAAAGACATATGTCAACGACCTAGAGTCTTGACAACAATCAACACATTTGCCATAGTAACGATTTGAAGCAGGATAAGTGAGCACATTTCCTAGATGAAAATATCAATGTTTGAGGGGGAATGGCAACTTGATGCAGTGAAGGTGGGTAGAGCCGAGAGCACACCACACAACATCACAGTAATCCACTTGTCTCAAGCGACTGCGGAAACATGGAAAACTACCTTCATTTAGGAAACAAAATCTTCATGTCCTCGACACGACTAAATGCATGCTGGTGCAGCGCACACGTTATGAAGCACGTAAAGGAGGCCAAGCACATGACAGTTTTCACCCTGGCGTTATAAGTATACACCACTGGAATGCATTTGTTCTCACAAACACTCAAGTTAACATGCCCTACTCTCAACACCATCAGTTTATCATCTCCCTTGGTGGGAATCTATATAAGTACTGATTGCAGTAGGCACTGCATAATCCAATCTTATTTAAGTAAAAACTTTGCATAATCACAGGTCATCTGCTCTGAAGAGGACAGGGCATTAGCGTACACAATGCTTAGTTGCTTTGCTCAGGACTAATGACACAGAGCTTTGCAGCGGGGATTTGTCAAGCAGATTTTACACTAGGATAAGCTACGAATTCAATAGGAACAGCGTCAAAGCAAACACTGGCTAATGTAAGAGCAAGGTGGAATAAGACATTCAGCACTAAGACACAAGGCACAGATCTCACACAACACAGCCAGTCACACACATACACACTGCTCAGGGCTATCAAAAATAATCACCACAACTGACACACCTATCCTGTCACGCACATACACATTCATGCAGATATCACTTGCGTTGTCAGCGACCGGCCTCCAGTACACTGGAGGGTGTACATGATGAAAACTAAGTGTCATCGGCGCCGGACTAGTTGTGCACAGGAAACAATGTCTGCCGAGCAGATGCCATGTAAGACAATGCATGTCTCAAGACAGGCTCTGCCCCTTAGTCCATCTATCTCTGCCCCTTAGTCCATCAGGTCACATCCTATTTGATATCATCACTGCCCACAAAATTTGTTATATCCTAAACTGAATACGGGCTAGGCTAGTCTTTACTTTGGAACAGGTAGAGATTGTTTGTTGCCGCCACGGCTATGATGTTTTGGCTGGGATGCCAAGCTGTGTGCAGGATTTTCTTATTGAAGTCTAAGCAGTCCACGCTAATCTCATCCTTCTTGCGCTTGCCTCCCGTGCACACCTTGCGCGGTTTGAGCACTTGACGCGGTTTCATATTGTCTCTACAAGCCTCCAGCACCACATCACGTTTGTTGTCGCGGTCAAACATGCGAAAGAAGTTGTTGTAGGAACCTGTCATGATGTGCCTGTCAACCACAGCCAGGCCCAGTCACCATTACACAACACATCATGGCCACCTCACCACAATCATTACAAGTCATTCAAAACGTGTCATTCAATTATCGCTGCGGAAAAGCAAGACATACCTCCTCCCCCCTACAGCAAACCTACCCCGTCAGAGCCACACCCACCTACCCCGTCAGAGCCACACCCACCTGTCATTGCCGCTCCACGAGCATTCAAATTTGTCGAAGATGCAGTCATTCTCATAAAGGGCACAGAGTTTGGAGCGGAGGTACTCGTGAACCTGGTAGGTCTCAATAGGCTTGGAGTCCATCTGTAGGTCCCAAACCTTGACGGAGAGATAGTCGCGTGTGATGAGGTAGCGGCCGTTGTGCGAGAACTTAACATCGGAGATGCTGGAGATGATCTCGGAGAAGAAGCTGCGGTTACTGGGGTCCTCAGGCTCCTCAAATACTGACCACACAGACAGCAGATCAAATACTGACCACACAGACAGCAGATCAAATAAAGATCAGAGAACAGGATCAAAATGACAAAGTCTATGGAAGGTCTAATGACACACCAAAAGTGTTTTATTGCGACATCAAATTGAGCAGCGGACAATGAACAAGAAGATGAAGACGATAAAAATGAGAACGATAATCCCAGGCCGTGTCACAAGCTGGTTGATTGGACCAGGCCGTGTCACCACAAGCTGGTTGATTGGACCAGGCCGTGTCATCACAAGCTGGTTGATTGGACCAGGCCGTGTCACTACAAGCTGGTTGATTGGACCAGGTCGTGTCACTACAAGCTGGTTGATTGGACCAGGCCGTGTCACAAGCTGGTTGATTGGACCAGGCCATTTCAGCCTCTCATCTTGGCGAAAAACCACGGACACAAGTAGCAAAACCACTGAAGAGATAAGTGGCAGTTAAAGCCGTGTAACAACCATAATGGATGCCACGGAAGACATACCACGAGGTCTATGTGAAACAATGGGGTGGGGGTCGGGGGGGTAACAGTCCTCTATTACAGCTGTCAGCATGTAACGGGGCTGGGGCGGGCAATACAGACCCACTCAGCACGTAGCCACACTTATTTATCTCCCTGCTTTTATCTATGGACCAAGACGGGGAAAACGTCAAAGCACCAAATGTCTGCAGCAGGGTTCTACTCCCAATAGGACATGTTACAGCATACTTGGAGGAGTTTTGCCCGCTTACAAGCACCTCTCTTAATGGACTTACACCCCTCTCAAATTAAGGATAACTTCCAGTTCAGTGCTCTCCTCATCTCAACAAATGTTTCATCAGGTAAAGCTAAAATAAATTACAAAAGTTTCCAACAAAATCCACCAAAGTAACCCCTTTTGATAAACCACTTCCTGGTTATACCAGCCGATAGAAATACCCATCATCCCCGACTTAGCACGGGGTCCTAATATAAGCCAGTGGGCGGAGTCTCACGACAGCCAATAAACAAGTGATTTAACGGGCAACAGATGAGAGCATTCTATTAGGGATCAGAGCGGTTGTACATCAGGCATAATAGGGATCAAACAGACTATTCTGACACTTCAGTATTATAAAAATAACTCAAAACATGTCACAGATGTGACCAAATCACACAATGGGTGTTTGAGACACAACAAGTATGACAAAAAGCATGTGTGCCAAGAGAGACGGATCACAAGGTCCTCGTGTTGGAGGGGAAAGTCTTCTTTTGCCGCTGTCAGCGTGTAACGGGGCTGGGGCGGGCAATACAGACCCACTCAGCACGTAGCCACACTTATTTATCTCCCTGCTTTTATCTATGGACCAAGACGGGGAAACGTCAAAGCACCAAATGTCTGCAACAGAGTTCATATCACACGACAAGAGAAGCTACCTAACAGTATATTTGGAAGAGTATTTGAGTCATGGGACAGCACCTAAAAACGACGGATAGGCATGATTGTGTAGCATGTACAGACAGCCATCAATAAATAACTGATTATACAGTTTTATAAATAGGCACTGCTTAAGCAGAGGTATTCAACAGCATAAGGGGAGGTATCTAAGGCGAGAGGTCAAAAGGTCAGGTATCAAAGGCACGATTCAAAACATGACGACGTACCCCCCACCCACTAATGACAGCAGCTGTAAGAGCCGCATAACTGTGGCATTGACACCAGCCAAGGAAGACAGCTGACCAAGTATTCGCGGTGAAGGGGGAAAACAGTCCTC
Source organism: Urechis unicinctus (assembly GCA_034190875.2). Taxonomy (NCBI): domain Eukaryota; kingdom Metazoa; phylum Annelida; class Polychaeta; order Xenopneusta; family Urechidae; genus Urechis; species Urechis unicinctus. Next base: position 70,655,895 of record CM067351.1, read on the forward strand.
TATTGCACCTGTCAGCGTGTAACGGGGCTGGGGCGGGCAGTTAAGACCCACTCAGCACGTAGCCACACTTATTTATCTCCCTGCTTTTATCTATGGACCAAGACGGGGATACGTCAAAGCACCAAATGTCTGCAACAGGGTTCAACTCGCACTGCGATTCAGGTGAAGCAATCCTTGCCTCCAGCGAAAAAACGTTCCTTTACTTCATTTAATCTCAGCTATTCAAGCAGATAACACTCTGCAACTCACGTTTGGCATGCTGGTCGCAGAGAGCTTGTGAGCGCATGTCACAAAGGCGGATGATACCCTTACTGCTGCTGTAGACAAACGTACTGCACTCGGTGGGGTGGAACTCAGCGGCCGTGATCACCTCCGTCAACTCCTCCATGTTAGCTGGCTTGATGTCCACAATGTCTAGGGGGAGTTAAGGTGGCATTCTAATCAATGGTGAAAGGGAATCTGACAGGATAAAAACGGGTCGACCCATATTGGTACTCGTGAGTGCACACACAGACACACAGGGAGCATACTTCCAAAACAAGCTGTAATGAGACTACTGGTATTGGCAGGAGCCTTTGGAGTATCAACTATATAATGCACTCATCCTGACAAATCGTACAATAACCATTCACCACAACACACTGCTCATGTCAAACACGCAAGATTCTTCATTCAAGTGGTTCTTATGAGACTGCTGATACAGGTAGGGGGAACACATAGCATTATCAGCATAAGGTATGCATCTCGAGAAAAATGGCAACCCTATACCCGAGATAATATGCTCTAATCCTAACACATACACATCCCAATAAATTCCACTGGAACACAACACAGGGATACTGAAGCTCTGGTCGGTCGTCTGGAGATGCCAGAGGTTGATACGCAGATCGTCAGCCGAGATGTACGTCTCCTGGTCGCTGTTCACCGAGATGGAGTTGATGTGGTACGTGTGTGCGTTAGCGAAGACTCGGCGAGGGCTGGCCTCCACCATGAGGGGCATCGGGTGGAACTGAGGTACACGCAGCGTGTTGATACTGGATGCGTCCCGAGTCGCCCCGTTCTCGTCCTTCAGGTTGTAACCGTCGGGTTTCTTGTGCCGTTCAGACACCTTCCACAGCTTAATAGTCTTGTCTGCATGTTAAACATCACAATGCAGTCACAAGATGTTGGCCAGTTTATTGCCAATGGCAGCAACAGCTGGTTAAAGCCACAATAAAATCTAATGATGTAAATTTCAAATAGTCAACAGAATAAAAAATTGAATTTACGAATCTTAAATTCACACTGTATGGCATGAAAAAATGCTCATTATACTAGCAGCAATTTTGAACATTTCATCACCCCTGTTGTGTCATACCATTGGTTGAGAGGAGGAAATGGGCGGGGTTAGCGCGCTGCAGCCAGCGAATCTTGTTGATCTTTTCCTCGATCTCTAAACTCTTGAGGTAATCGAACTCTGGCTCATGACTTTGGAATGTGCTGTAGACGTTGTACTCCCCACGACGCCCCGCCACATCGTTCACTTTTCCCTGACATCAAAAGGCCACAAACTTAGTTCGGAGAAATTGGCAGTAAATAAAAAAAATTTGCACAAGACATCTCTCATGCTTCATGTAATATTTATATTGTCAGGAACCCTGCTCCAACAGCGATCTATAAGATTGATATCAAGGCACAACACACAACCATCCCTGATGAAGGGTTTACGCTTTCTTCATGCGAGATAAACTAACTACAGAGGCCAAATTCCCACACGATTCCAGGAATAGTTGCTAGGATGATCACTGAAGAAAACCACTTAAGTTGCTGACTTCTGAGAACAAGTTGTACATCAAGATGTCATCTGAGCTTCTTGGAATATACCCCCCTCCATCCCCACAGAGCCAAACTCAACTTTGCACCAAGATAACCACACCCTGATAAGCAATTTTTTGGGGGGTAAAGAAGTCGATAAACAGTTGGTAATGTTGGATCTTGTAACTCGTCCAATAACCCCAAAACCCACCAACAGAATGGCACATAAGTAGGAGATTAGTCTTGCTCAAGAGTATAAGGCCAAGTCAGGATAAGCTCACCTGATCACGCTGGAAGATGACTACACGACCTCCTTTATCACCTGTCGCCAGAAGTTCCCCATCATCACTGAACTCCACGCAGGATATAATATCAGCTGCAAATGGACATAATTCACAATAATTCAGTTTCAAAAGGAGTTATCATAAGCCTCGATTGTGGCACAGCCATATTTGGACTTTTGTAGACCCATATCGTTTAGCAGTTGACAAAACAAATGTTCGACTTATACATCCAGTTTAGAAACCGGGTTTAATTTCCAATTCTTTGTAACAACCTAGTTAAGCCAAGTTTGGGACGTCTTATTTGAAATCCAAGGAAACCTAAGTCTCTTCAAAACCACCAGAAAGTTTCGAACGTGTAAAAGACAGATTGCAGCAGCCGAAATTGTTTAATTGACCAGCTCAAATTAAATCAAAGAATCTAGCGGGGGAGGATTCGGAAACGGATGACATACACTTGACAATTTCAAATTGGACAAATTTGACAGCTCCAGCTCTCACAGCACAGCAACGAATTTTTGTTTTACCTTCGGTGACATCTTCTTCAATGGTTCCCTTAACCTGCGAGAAAGTCCATTGTATATCACCTCCATTTGCTGAAATAAAACCAGATATAAGTCAATGGTTGTTTTTTTTTTCAAACGCGAGACTAAGTTTCCTAAGCACAAATCAAGTGGGGATTCTGTTCAGCTACTACCGGCATGAAATAAATCAGAAAGGCCGACTTCAAATAGTTTTTTGAGCAACTTACTTGAAGTTTCCATTTGGAATAAGTGTCTACATTAACTTTGAGATCATCGGTGGGTAGAAATGTGTAATCTTTCAAACGGTTTAGGGCGGCTTTTTGCAAGGATGGCCTCAGATTTGAAGACTGTCATCCGCTAAGCCAGATCCCAATATCCAAGATGGCGCACATTGGCGCATAATAATAGTGACGTCAGTGATGCACTGTGGGATAGGTGAATTACGCGCGAAAAGCAGACTTAAAAAGAGAACGGCTTTGGAAAGTAGGGCTCGCGTATGAGAATAATACATTGAGTTAGAGCGAATGACAAACTTCTGAATTGAAAATTGAGTACATTTAGCTTGATACCGTTATAGCCAAAACAACTGTCTCTCTTCTCAGTAGCTGACACCAGTGATGTCTGACAACGTAAATTATCGCTTAAAAGCCAGGCCCTTGGAAACCTAATGTCGCAATCCGTACGTATCAAGCGTGGTGAAGGATATACATAACAACCCACAATCATCGATGTCATATCGCATTTGCAGTCAGGTGACACACAACCCCCAGAAAGTTAGAAAGGCAGCGCCAAATACGGTGGTTAACTTCAAAGGTAACATCGCGCCTCGGGGGATTTAAACTAGAGGTTTTTAATCCAGCCTATGAAATCCGTGGGCGTAGTGCTTCTTATGCAAGTAAGCATTATGCATAAAGAGGCAATACTGTGTGAATTCATCTCTTCCCACCCCACCTCACGAAGAAGAAAAATACAACCACAACCCTTTCCCCCACCCCCTCCACCCATACTCCAATCCCCGCAATATCTTGCCAATCATGGTTCTTCGAATCTCCAACGATAATAACACAGATAAAACAGTTGACAACAACTTGTTATTCCGAACGCAAAACGGGTCCTCGTTCCAGGAAACAGTCAATGATCCGCACACGATTCTATTTGCACATACCCATCTGTGTCGGGTACGTATAAGATCTGGTGTGTCCACCAGAAAAGTACTCGCAAGACTTACGCCGCGTGTACTCCTCTTCGTCTGCGGACATATGGAAGTCCGCACCCTCTTCATTCATCTCCTCCTCTTCCTCTTCCTCCTTAATCCACTCCATGAACACAGGATCCATGGTCCGACTTAAAAATGCTATCCACGGCGCTGATTAGACCCCCCAAGATGCAATGTCAATATGTACTTGTGAGTCACCGATTACCCTAACAGACACCTTGCAATTTGTGCAACCCTGGGGTGACATTCCAAAGTCAGCGAATCCACGAGACTGGACTTTGCTCTATATAGCCAGCGGTCTAGCATTCACTGCTTGCACACGCAAGTCTGTGGCCATTGGATCACTTGATCTCAACCCTGTGATGTTCTAACCAGTTGGTTGCCGCTTTGTAATCCTTGCTAACCAGTGAGCTGAAGCCAGAAAAAACGCGGGGGGCCACTCTCATGTAACAAGAAATCAATAATCATGCGATCGGTGTTTTCCCTCGGTCAACAACAGGGCGTACAGATAGGGAAATGCTCTCGCTTTCTGTCAATGAGCCATTAATCACTCTCTGATACAATGCACCGAATCTCCGCGAGTTAACAATGTGATAAGTAGACATTTGATGAAAGAAATGCTGCGTCGATTGATACACAATATCTTTTTCGTGTTGGTGTTTCCACATTGAGCATTCGTTTGTACATTAGTCACCCTAAAATCAGCACAGGGAGTGAACTCATTGATAACGAAATATAATCGAGTGATGACGCGACTGACTTTGGTAATCGGTGAGTACACTGCATCGTTTTTGATAAATGAATGTTATATTTTGCGATCATAAGAAGTTTATGATTTAATAATTCGTCGATAAATGCAAATTCTGACACCACAAAATGAGTAATCAAGTCGACGAGAAAGATATTGCTATCTCTAGTGTGGTAGGTGAATCGCCGTCTGATTGGATGAAATCAATCTGACCATGTGGTTGGGCTCAAGGTAGCCATTGCTGACATCCAAAGGGTACAAGACGCCATCTGAGATAGGAGAGACGACGATCGTCCGGACCATGCAGCACGCTGTCGGTCATACAGGGAGGATACTTCATTCATGAATTCATTCATGAATTCGTTGATCAATCGATTGATCGGTTGACTGATTTATTCAATCATAAGTTTTCATGAATAGTGCATACAAAGTATTAATTTATTGAAATATCATCTTAATAATACATATATCCTATCTATAAATGCCTGCAATACATGGGCTGTAGATTTTATAACATGATTTTGAATCCACAGATATAGAATAAACTGGATAATACAGACTGCATTCGGTAATCCTGTTGCGGACTTGACTTGGGTCTAAGAATATATTGTTATGGTCACCTTCAATGGTTTATATAAGATTTGTTTATGATTTTTTATTATTATCTAATGATAATCATTTCTAGAATAAACCAGGTGCGTTGATGATAAGTCATCAACGTTCAGAGTATCCATAGTCAAACGTTATTTTGTAAACAAATTAACATGAATAGATTTTGGCGGGTTTCACTCCAGAACAAATCTACTTGTCATTCTCGTCAAGCACGAGTATTACCATAACTGATAAATTCATCCCATGTGAAGATTTGCGGATTGTAAGGGGGAAATAAGCGTAGGCTGTTCAACACTTTTAGCTTTGTAGATAACGAGGTCTCAATGGATCTGCTGTATATAGTCCAACGACATACATGGATCGACTAACTCACCAAGGCAAAGTGGACTTTTCAACGAACAGATCAGAGTGCTTCTGTATTTGCTTTGGCAAGAAAAAATGGAAGGACAACAAATATAGCAAACATAGATATATTTGTCCTGTTGCTGTTTTTGATTCGAACGAAAAGTGGTCAGAAGTGGGTAACATACCGCGAAGAAACACACAGTTTATCGAATAGATTGTTACATATAATAGTGAATACGAAACAATCACATTTTTTTGGAACCTCAGCTGTTGAAATAGGAACACAAAATACATGACCTAGTTGCAGGTTCTGCTTCACGTGATATGTACGTTAAGATAGAAGCAGATTAGGAGAAGGCAAAAGCGTATCAATTGATTGGCCCTTGGTGATCAACGCCACGTTCCCCTGGTTTGTCATTACGGCAAGATTGATGAGAGAGAAAATTGATATCATAACGCTAGACATTATGATTTCGAATAAGTTGAGTTCCCCAAGCCCATTAACCTACAGGTCTATAAATAGATTTCACAACGCCAACAATAAATAGTCATTCATTAGCATTGCACATCAACGTTCCGCACAGACGATACCCTTATATAGTCTGTTTGATGTGTTACGGTATGCCCCACTTCGCTAATGGATGTATTCACAACTGTTCAGCAATCAGGGCAGCCCGGTAACCAGACCTAACTATCATTCACTTTCTACTGCAGACATAGAGGCCGAATCAGCGAAACAACTTGATGTCGAACAAATTTCTGAACCTGTAACTTCGAGATAATTAATAAACAGGGTTCTGGTTATGTTAGCTGCATACGTACAGCCAGTGTGTATGCTCACACAAAATATGCGAACTGCAGTTTGTGAGATCGCTATGTGAGCCGTTTGCATGACACAACGTCGATTTTCTCATCGCTTGGATCAAGATATACCTCCCAACATAATAATCACGCACTGTGCTAAGGTCATACAGTTGCATTGACACCCATAATTATGTAACTGTGTTTGTCCCTGATGTACATATTCTAAATATCACCGATAGCTCGGATGGGACAGCCGTCAAACATGCCATACGGATTAAAAGATCACTGCTTCTCGCTCAAGACGGATAGCTGTCCGCCAATACTTGGATATAACCATTAAAACGATACTCACGTGAAATATCCTCTGATTTGGGACTCGTAGGCTCCTTCTTTCGAATCGCGTTTGAGAGAGTATTTTTGTGACTTTTAAAGTTAATCCATCGGGAGATTTTCGGGCTAGAACTACCACCACTCATAGTGACAATCCGCGACTTGGTTTGAGAATGGAGGAATTTATGATGCGTTATGAGTCGAACGCGTGAAGAGCATCGTAGTAAGTATCATGTGAATTTCGGTGTGTGCTGGCTGCTAGTCGGACGGACCCTTAGAATAAAAGGCCTGTGTGTTCTTCATAACAATTCACTCATGAGTGCCCCCGCTGTCCGTTGGTGTGAGGAGTAGAGAATTCACGAGCGTCGAAGATGTGCGCGTATTTGATCGTGTCGTAGCGTACAATTGCCGAAGTGACGATGTTGGTTCTGTGGGTAGCCTAGGTTTCAGACATGACAACTAAATATTCACGTAACTTAAATCCTCATAAGATCTTGATTGTCGTTATAATTTCACCCAATACGGCAGTTTAGCGCGACTGGTGGCTTGGCTGCATTTCGGAATGCCCTCGTGATACTAATCGCGATTGACCCGCGATACCATTGTCCTTATAGTGGAGATAACGTGCCCTGCCAGTGTCACTCAGCTGAAAACACCGGACTGGAAGGCGCTCCGCGAAAGCTACCACAGCACTCATTTCCTTCCATAATAGAAGTGGATGATACTACTCGAATCCATCGTTTAGGAGTGCCCCCTCCGGAAGGATGGGCAAAACATGAAGCTTCTGGGACCAACTGAGCTCGGGGGTGCATAGTTCACAGCGAATAGCAGTTATCAGTATAACGCCTTCCAGACAAAGCATTTTGCCTCAAGTACCCTCCTTTCTTAACTCCTAAGATGCCCTCCACAAATAAGCATACTTCCATCTTAAGGACTGCTACTGCATGCCGCAATGTTTGATGTTCGTAGAGCAAGAGAAGCCAGCGCTGGTTCTGGTGTATGGTCGGTTTCTTATAGAAATGGAAGTTGTTGGTAGCAATGCTCGTTTCTCTGTAACCATTTGTTATTTCTTGATAATGAATGGTAATTAAGTTAGTTCTTTGATACCAAATAAGGAAGCATAAGACATAGATATATCTATTCGATTTGTGAATGCGATCTGTACGATCCTTTGATCAATTTCTATAATCATACGAGCGTGGATCCAATTAGTAAAACTGTAATTAATGATTTGTTTGAGCAAAAGCTCGGTTATCTTAATGCAACGCCGAGGACGCTGTATGTTTGCAACATCATGAATCCAAGCACTTGTTATTTTTAGATTGAATGCACTAGCTTGCTCAGACCGTGAGAGAAGAGAGGGTGGCATACGTGTTCGAGAGATACGTTTGACGTGGCTTGTTATATTCGATGTTGATAACTTATCACAGCCCAAGGTAGTTATCGGAGAAATGTCTACAGTGGTATCGGGCGGTGGGTGGGGTTAGGTTTGATAAACTCGACGAACGAGGTCCAACCCAAGACGTCATTATTGTTCTTGATTTCATCTCCGCTTTGGAACAAACAGAATTATGTTGCCGTATAAATGCACCGTTCACTCATACACGTGGCCTCGGTGCACTCGAACACCAAGCACGGAGTTCCGCGTGGCGCCAAGTCAAAACATGATGTCTAATTATGCTGGTATATATATCACATAGCGCCACTGGCCACACACGGTGTGGAGCCGTATCGAGAAATCCACACGCCTTAATGTACCACTGTGTGATCGGCCCATGTCAATTTCTGACAATAATTCAAACAATATCGATCTTGCTTTTTTATGTTGATGGCCTCTGTTGAATATTTAACAAGAAGAGTTGAAATCAAGTAATGTTAGTCTTGTTTTTGATGGACATGACTTGATTGACGAGTCGAGATCATGACAACTAAGAATCTCTGCGCACCAATGGGTTGGGGTGGGGGGGGGGGGGCGGTCGGTCGGTCGGTCGGTCGGTCAGGCGGACAAGGCTTGATGTTTGTTGGCAAAGTCGGTTGAAGTGACGACCGGTTAGGTAAGGGATGTGTGCATACGCTGATCCCAAAATCTCCACCAAAATATAGTTACATTTACAATACCTTTACCCTTACTCATTTACAATACCTTTACCCGTACTCATTTACAATACCTTTACCCCTACTCATTTACAATACCTTTACCCGTACTCATTTACAATACCTTTACCCCTACTCATTTACAATACCTTTACCCCTACTCATTTACAATACCTTTACCCGTACTCATTTACAATATCAATCGTGTTCAATCATGCCGCCGCGTAGATGACATTGAGAACTTTCTCTAGAGATATTCATTGAGAGAAGTTTGGTGTTTTTGAATTACAATTGTCGATATCGAACTGCGATCAAGCAAAGAGAACATGTAGGTGTCAACTGTACCTAAAATCGTCCTATGAACCACAATAAAACAGTAAAGTCTCAATCTTAGCTGTTCATTAACACCAGTTTTATATGTTATATTCACTCAGTATATTTGTTGTTTGAAAAGTAACTCTTGCATTGGTTGTTATAAATAAAGCAATTCAATATGATTGTTGATACCCTTGTATGGACAATATCAAGGATGTTTTATAATTATACTGCAAGAATATAACACATCATGCCGCATACTCCCAGCAGAAAATCACATGAAAGGATGGGTAAGTACATCTTGGACATTCATTCCCAAGTGCGGGCTCCCTACAGGCGTCAGCTGCGTCGCCTTTCGACCCACAGGTTGTGGGTTCGAACACAAAGTGTGAAAACCTGATTGCTTACTCGTGACTGGTGGTCCCAGCTCTGGAAGACGCTACAGAAACAACTACGGATGTGAGGAAGATCTTCCAATTAAACGTATATGAAAAGAATGCAGTCGTGCGTTATTTGAGACTAGTAGGAGTGGAATACAGCGTGACGTTCAGCTTGTCGCCTTGATGAATATCTCTTGAATAAAGCGATGTGACCCAGAATACAGTTCACGGCACATGTCTCCCCCCACGCTCCCTATCGCCTACCTACGTTTAGCCTACGCCCCATTCCTGCCAAACGCCGCTTCGCTGTCATTCAACACTTGTCATTCACATCACCTAGCTAGTTCGACCTAGATTTGGCAAGCGTAGTAAATTGCTATGTAATGTCGTTATTAAATTATCTTGGCGAAATAAGTTGACAGGAGAAATTTAGCATGCATGATAATTAATTATCGAATGCACAAGACGTGTCAAGGGCTGGTTGACCACTTAATTGTTGGACCATTACCTTACGATCTCTCCATAAAAATGAGAATAGTTTGGACCATGGTACTGCGGCCACTACCAATCTGTCGCCATAAACCGAAGTGCTGGTGAATCAATATAAATGCTACTATACAAAAGTGTACTTATGACGGTATGCTCTCCACGAACGAATACATGATCGAAAAACTCTTGAATCACTGAAGATATGGTACCTGATCTCGCACGTGGACTGATATGGTACCTGATCTCGCACGTGGACTGAAGATATGGTACCTGATCTCGCACGTGGACTGATATGGTACCTGATCTCGCACGTGGACTGATATGGTACCTGATCTCGCACGTGGACTGATATGGTACCTGATCTCGCACGTGGACTGGTATGGTACCTGATCTCGCACGTGGACTGAAGATATTGTACCTGATCTCGCACGTGGACTGATATGGTACCTGATCTCGCACGTGGACTGGTATGGTACCTGATCTCGCACGTGGACTGGTATGGTACCTGATCTCGCACGTGGATTGGTATGGTACCTGATCTCGCACGTGGACTGATATGGTACCTGATCTCGCACGTGGACTGATATGGTACCTGATCTCGCACGTGGACTGATATGGTACCTGATCTCGCACGTGGACTGAAGATATGGTACCTGATCTCGCACGTGGACTGAAGATATGGTACTTGATCTCGCACGTGGACTGATACGAATGCCACTGGAGCGTATAATGAGGTTAGGTCGCAGTCTCAGCGTACTACCCTGCTCACTTATTGTTGATACAACGTTTTATGAACAGAATCATAGTTCATTTCAATGACCCGTGAGTTGAGTCTGTGCGTTGGGTAATCCCTCCTCTCTTGTATTGAATCCATATCATACACGTTACTGGGTGGGATGCGTGTATATATCAATAAACATGTAATAACGCAGACGAGAGTTTTCCAGAAACCAATAACAACTAACCACCAGTCCAATCTACATTACACTGTAAATCTATATATATCTCCCACTTATGAAGTACCACATAAGAGTGAAATGCGTCGTAGACTATTTTCACTTTGAAGGTTATTAGTTTTGCGACATAAATTATCCAGGAGTACATGTCTGCTGTGGCGATGGATGAACTCGTTTTCTTGACTGAGTTAACCGATAAGATAAGGAAATTGATCGGTCCACAAATGAAGAGGGTAAAACTCATTAATGCGCGCTCGTGTCACCTCATTGATTGGCGTTGTGGTGCAGAGGTCGTGGGCCCCACTGCGCAGGATTGCGCACTTCGAGCCATTTCGATGGACTTGTGAAGCGACGCATTTGTCTCTTATCCGTGATGATTCCGGCTAGGTGCAGCCTCGTCCCCGTTATGACGTTGAGTTCCTCGGTCATCAGGTTGAATGAGTCAGTGAACAGTGATTTGACGGTTATATGACCTAATGTTTTAAGTGTGTGTGTGTGTGTGTGTGTGTGTGTGTGTGTGTGTGTGTGTGTGTGTGTGGTGTGTGTGTATTAGGGGTGTTAGCTGAACCTCGCCGCAGGCGGCCGCGCTTGTGACTCAATTTTTTTCAACTTGTTCTAACTGGCATTTATATTTAAGATACATGGACGAATGATAAATCGAACGGGAGCTAATCTATTGAATTTCAATAATATTGCCTTACTTTTCGCATTTTACTCCGTTTGAATCATAAAAAAGTGTTTGTGGAGCAATTGTTGACTTTTAGAGAATTAGTCCGTTTCGAATTCTCTGAATTGGTTCGTATTCATTACTCGTATCGCTGATCGTGCATCGTCAAACATAGTCGATTTTCTTTCATTTTTTAGTCTGACCCGTAACATCCATCTATATACGGAGGTAGTTCAAGTATAGTGGAACACTTTGGTCAAGTTTTTTCCCGAATCAATTGGAACTGATTTGTCGAATTTTAAACCTTAAAATGTTCGATTTTGTCATCCCCGCGCCGGGAGAACGCATAACTTGCCTTATCAGCATTATGTCATTTAAGAAAACATTAGATTCTTTAACTTAATATGGTACTTAATTTATTTATTTATTTGGGCTTGTAGATTCAAAAAATTAACCGTAACAGGCCAGTAACTTCAAAGGGAATATGCCGCTTGTGCTTGCGCGTGGAATTCGGCAGGTAGGGTTCACGGAGTAGATGTTGAGCTGCCGACAGTTACCGCGTCCGTAGCGCGAGCTGCTCGTCGCCAAGGACAACCACCCATAATTAACTCATCAAAGAGATTCTGTTAACCACGTTTTGTGTCAGGTTCGTTCAAGGAGTACATCCCGAGTTTATCATGTGTTCACCCAGCCTTATATAAGCTGCATATTGGCAAACAAATATTCATAACCATTGCGGTTAAACAATTCGCATATGTGTATCTTTGGTGGTGTCACAGGTACCAGGGTTCAGCGATTGGTTTAATATTGTATATGACGAGGATGATGCTGTGTACACATACCACCGTCTGGACGAGGACATCTCCAAAGGCGATCTTGAGATTTTGGTCACCTGATGTTTTAGCATTGTTTGGCAATTTCAGACAGGTATCTGGTTGCAATAGATAAGACTTGTTTGGCAATTTCAGACAAGTGCCTGGTTGCAATAGATTAACCTTGTTCGGCAATATCAGACAGGTATCTGGTTGCAATAGATTAGCATTGGTGGCAATTTCAGACTGGTGCCTGGTTGCAATAGTTTAAGCCTTGTTTGGCAATTTCAGACCGGGGTCTGGTTGCAATAGATTAGTACTGTTTGGCAATTTCAGACAGGTTTTACTGATTGACTTAAAAATGAAACGCAGTTTATTAGAATCCTCTAGATTATACATTTCTTACGGTATAATTTCACTATGATATCTAAATATAAGACATGAAAAGTGGCTGTTATCCCTTACCGTAGAATTCTTGCACAAAACCGAGCAATACCATGAAATTTTGAAGCCCCAATAACGTTTTTTTCAATTGACTTAAAAAAAATGAAACATACCTTTTTACAATCCTCATGAGTATACCTATCTTTATGAATAATTTCAACGAGATACAATCAATTTAAAAAAAAAATCCCTGACCGCCCTATGTGTGTGTTGGCGGAGAGTACCGATATTCTGTTCTGTTATTTAGGTAAGGTGACACCTCGTCTGGACTATGCTGCTGGACGTGTGCTACCTCGGTTGGGTGGGCGAAGGCGCACATGGACTTATGCAGTTATGCTTAGACATCGGGTTTTGTCGATGCGCAAGTCAACGTACGTCTGTTTGGTGGTGTGCATGATACGTGAACTTAGCTCCTGTTGGTGCGGAACGAGCAATGAGAGTAGTAATGTCACGACCCAACTGAAATCCGGTCAATTTTAAAATTGTCCTGACCCAACTTGAAATTTCAAGATGGGTTGACCCAGTTTAAAATTGGACAACCGAATGCCTTGAATGCGTCAGTTGAAGCCCATTTTCTCTGACCGATCTTTATAATCATTATTTCACTTATATTCACTTGCCACCTCGGTCTTTTCTGACAATCCTACTTTTCGATTCTAATAATACACGTAAAGTCGCGATTTCCCCACCGTGAAGCGTATATTGAGTACCGTACGTGGTAGTCCTAAACAACATAATCATTTGGAAAGGGAACTAAGTGTCCAATGCGTCTAAATATTCAAGCATTAATTCTCTTTAAATCATATATCAAAGGTGGCTGGTACCTTAAATAAAGCTCTTAAAATGCAAATAATTTATCCTAACCAATCACAATATGGCAATATATATTGCACAGACTTAAGATGAGGGACCCATTTAGCTGGCAGAGAACCCATTCTGATACTTATTGCAAGTGTATAGTGTCATTTACATGGACTATTTTAAGTTGAGTCAGCCATTTACTTGTCCCAACTTAAAATAACGGTCAAGGTCTGAGATCAAACATCGCTCGCGAGGCGTGTTAGAGAGAGCAATGGACTGCTGTCGAGATTTATTTATTTCTCTATTGAATTCGTCCTTGGTACGTGACCATTGATCTTTGAAGGCTTCGTGAAAATCCATTCATAACGCCGTTCAATTTTAAAATGGGTCAACCCAACTTGAAATTTCAAGTTGGGTCAGGACAATTTTAAAATTGACCGGATTTCAAGTTGGGTCGTAACAGTAATACGTGTGGGGAAACTGGCGACTTAATACCGGATGTGGGCTGCCTTCTACCAATAACAAAAAGAGAAAGGCACTATTTCACCCAAATATTAGTGATTCATATTTTGAATATAGTATATCACATCAAAAACGATCAAATGTTATGTTTTATCTGAATCTGGAATATATTAACGATCAATAGAAATGTTTTACGGAAATTGATCTCACACGTAGTTCAGTGGCTCAAGCGGCGTGTGAAACATGGCGAGTGTCAGAGGTAAATATTGAGAAAATGATCTGATGAATTCGGTTGATGTTTGTTCGTTCTAGTCTTAATATAGGTATTAACAATTCATTATTTAGAAAGAAACTATGATCATTCAGTTATTTCACCACCACAGGTGTCATCAACGATTTGTCAACGGCTTGTCTACATTGACGTCACACGTCGCAGAAAAAAACAACATCCCTTCCCCTCTCAGGGCCTCTACTACGATTCCACTTCACCTTACTTAAATTAATTTCGATGTGCAAATCAAATTCAAGAGTGTTACAAAACGTATAATCGGCCGCTGTGTCTTCAGAAGCGGCCTACACAATGCCAAGCCAAATGTGTAAATAATTCTTCATCATATTCCATAATATATCGTTATCTTATATTGCAACAGTAGTTGCTCACCTTATTTGCTGTAGTCACAAGAAAGTGCTAACACAGGCCTTTATCCCATCCACCCCCATCCCCACACTCTTCATCAGCTGCATGCTGCCAAAGAGTCAATGCTGCTGAAAATCAGCAACCTCGTATATTGTATATGCTCTGCCTATTCTAAAGGGCAAATGCTAGTTAAGTGTGAAATGCTTCAACTGCTTGTCATGCTATCCCGACGCCACATGTCAGAATGCATAAGCTAGATAGGCCATGTTGGGATGCGATGTGATACTGCAAAAATATACACCACAGTCCTGTACATGAACGTTTCCCAATAGTGACAGTCTGCAGAATGTTGACTTAGGCGTTCACAAGCTTATGCACAATTGCAGTAAGATGTGTAGTAAGAAATGTTACTAAATTAATTCACCAACATTAAATGAGGGGTTGATATGGCCAAAGGTGATTTTTAGAATGGGCGGGTGGAAGGGGTGAAGGAAATAACAGCCCAGGCTATTTTAAAATCCCCCATCCAACAGACTTCCCGAAAGCCGGCGGTCCGACGGACATGACTTGCAAATTTTGATACAGTCTGACGATTTCTGAACAGAAATCGGTCCGACTGTCCGGGTTTAAGCATTAACTTAAGGCCTGGTAATCGGGTTTTAGCATGAAGGCGTTAGAAAAATGTTACATGTGTTTTCATTGGTCGCTTTCGGCACAGTGCCCGTACAAAAACCAATCGTTGTGCATGTTACATACTGCCAGTCTTTCTCGCAGCTATGGAGTCGCTGAAGTTTTATGTTTCCGTCTGACAGATTTTCTTTCGGTCTGACATATTTATGTGTCTTGTCAGACCGAATGTCCGACACTTTCGGGAAGTCTGATCCAATGGAGGGAAGGACGGTGTCTAGCTAACACCAGTGAGACTCAATGCCACATTACTCGGCATACAAGTCATTCATGTTTGTCTGCCTTTACAGATGACCATGGTGTCAGTGAGGATGATTCTGTGGCGGCCTTGAGGAAGAAACGCGACATGCTGAAGCTATACTATGGATCTGAGGCCGATTCTGCAGCTGGGACCCTCCAGGATGAAGGGCCAGCCGACCCATATAACATCAATGGTCCTCACTTTCAAGCGGAGTCGTATCTGGGACGTTTGTTGAGAGAGCGTTCGCTGGCTGAGTTGATGGACAAAGAGACGGAGATGGTGAGGCACATTAAGTCTCTCGACAGCGACATGCAAACGCTGGTCTACGAGAATTACAACAAGTTCATCAGCGCGACTGACACCATACGTAAGGTAGGACACTATACTACTGGATGGAGGTCATTCCCACGCATGGATAGCTATTCCTGTTTGATTATGAGGCTGTGGGGGGCTATATTTGTTGAGGTTAATAGTCCCTTTTTCATGTTGTGTGTCGTATCTATTCATCAGATACAGAACTACTGCCAAATTGTCTTCACCTCACACCACCTATGGGGACCCCATCTTTTGTGTTAATGTTTGGAAAACTCTCATGACGATCAAACAGTGAATGATGCTTCCATGAGATTGGTTCTATTAACAGTATCATTTTAATTTGGGAAGGCATTGCGATTTCTGAACCGATGCTGACCGCACTCTTCCTGCAGATGAAGAATGACTTCAGGAAAATGGAGGATGAGATGGATCACCTGGCCACCAACATGGCCGCCATCACCGAGTTCAGCGCCTCCATCAGCAGCACGCTGCAAGACCGGCGACAACAAATCACCAAGCTCTCTGGGGTACACACTCTGCTGAAGAAGGTGTGCTTGCCAACTTAAATTGGTCCCCAAAACAATCGACTGACAATATACTATGATGACTCTTTCTGTTATTACCAGGGAAAGTGTATTTTTCTTCTTATTACAGCTGCAGTTCCTGTTTGAACTTCCAACACGGCTTCAGAAATGTATTGACATGGAAGCCTACAGTCAGGCAGTCAGGTGCAATCGATTGTTTTGATTGATTGGTCGCTCGTTTCACTGCACATATGCAACGCATGTCATGGTTCCTGTGCGGCCTGTGTTCTCTAGGTATTACGTGAAGTCTCGCCGAGTGCTTCACCAATACCAGCATGTAGCCTCGTTTCAAGGCATCCAACAGGACTGCCAGCGTATCGTTGATGACCTCAGCTCAAAACTGCGTGATAAATTCAGAGACAAGGACGTGAGTGAAGCTTGGAAGCATTGAAAGCCAACTCAAGTCTCAGTTCGGAGAGATGGGGTTCTTTAATTTTGTCATTATTGAATCAATATATGTCAGTAGTTCTTCCTGTGCTAGTATTATAACTGATACTATTATCAACATGCAGTACAGTTGAAAACTGTCTCTGTTATGTCTTGTAACATAACCTACTGATGCTAATCACGATATCCGATGACACCATGATTTCATACACCAGTACGTTGAACACCATTTCTGATGTTGTATTGATGCAGTCGAGTGCTAAGCAGCTGGCCGAGTGTGTGGATCTACTTCTTCAACTCAACGAGCCAGCGGAGCAGCTTTGTGATGAGTTCCTCTCCCAGTGAGTCCGCTTTTCTGCTTGACGTTTTAGTGTTGTTGCAGGTCACTGTAAAAAGTTGATGAAGTTATTGTGTAATATTTCTGTTTCATCATTGTCAACCTACAACATCTCATCTTACAGTGAATTTCAACATATTTTCTGTAAATGACCTACAACATTTCATCTGGTAATGACCTTCAGTATTCTTCAATGACTGCTTATCAGACAACGACCTTAATGTCTTACAATGACCTATAACATTTCTTCTGGCTATGACCTTGAACCTATCATCTTACAATTACCTGAAACATATAATCTGGCAACAACCTACAACATTTAATCTTACAATGACCTACCATCTTATAGTAACATTCAACATTTCATCTGATTAATTGTGGATGAGCATTACAAGGGAACTTAAGTGATGCAGTATAGTTAATATCACAAAGAGCTTTCTCCCCCATTATTCTCTATCTGACTTAACATGTTGGGACTTGACTCTCCCCATCATAAAGCCAAATAGAAGAGTTCTATATCCGTCCCAGTGCATTTCCAGGATGACCTTGAGGACACTTGCTGTGACCTCTATCACTTGTAGAATGGAAACCTGTGGTATGATATCTACTTGTTTCTATCTGTTCCGCATCAATTGTGTTACAGCGCCCGTCAGAAAATTGATGAGGACCTGGGTGTGTTGGAGAGACAGCTCAAGTTGCAGGCTGGTGAGGATGTACCTCCGGAGGAGTCGGACTCTATAAGGCCCGCTCAGGCCTTCCTCAATGCTCCTATGGTGAGGACTTCATGTAGATCCTTAATTAATGTTATCACCAGGATGTTTTGAGCACCTTATTTACTCATGTAAGTTTCTCTCCAATGTATGTTCTACGTTAAATGTTGACTTGAAAGTAAGTATGTATTCTAAAATCATAATTGACATGGGAGATGAGCATGCTTGAATATTTATGCATACTACACAATTATTTTACACTAATAGGATGCGGACAAATTTCCTATTAATTATACAGACTGTATATTTTCCGTTTCTTCTTTTAACTCTTTACATAGCGAGCCCTACTTGCAATGTTACAGGACGTGTTAGAGTTTGTGGACTGTGGCTGTAATGGGTTCCTTAGCAACATGTGTCTTGTTATCGCCTCGTACAATGACATGTTTCTCAATCGCCAGCAAGATGAGTAAGTACAGCAGCCTCTAGTTGTCACTTTGCTTCCAAAGCCATGAACTAGTCATCATCCATGCTTTCCATCATGAACTAGTCATCATCCAAGCTTTCCATCACGAACTAGCCATCATCCATGCTTTCCATCATGAACTAGTCATCATCCTAGCTTTCCATCTTGAACTAGCCATCACCCATGCTTTCCATCATGAACGAGCCATCATCCACGAACTAGCCATCATCCATGCTTTCCATCATGAACTAGCCATCATCCATGCTTTCCATCTTGAACTAGCCATCATCCATGCTTTCCATCATGAACGAGCCATCATCCACGAACTAGCCATCATCCATGCTTTCCATCATGAACTAGCCATCATCCATGCTTTCCATCATGAAATAGCCATCATCCATGCTTTCCATCATGAACTAGCCATCATCCATGCTTTCCATCATGAAATAGCCATCATCCATGCTTTCCATCATGAACTAGCCATCATCCATGAACTAGCCATCATCCATGCTTTCCATCATTTCATTCAACCATAAATGAAGCGAGTGAAATTCAGATTCACAAATATTAGGTACATTTTCATAATTTTCATCAGCTGTTAAGTTCTAATGAAAGAAAAACTTTGGTTAACAATTTTCTCACCATGCATACGTTTTAAGAATGAGATATTATATTGTTGATGGTGTGATTGAAAAAAATGGCATTTGACCTTGAGATGACCTTCATTTCAGGACATTTGTTGATCCCCTTGACCTTTACCGACTGAGTATTTTTAGGTAGTTGTGTATTCTGCTGAGATTAGGAGGGTCCTGTTTGATTTGTGATGGGTGGTTCTGATTGAGTCAAGGTTCTGGATGTGTTGTATGATTTGTGGCCTGGTGGCCTGGCACAGTGTAGCGGCTAGTGGTGTAAGGGCTGCCGGGAATTACTACACCCAAAGGGATAATTCCAGTATCCTATGTTGTAGTGTTTATGAGGGTTGGTGTTTTGATTAAGATGCTCATTATGTATTAGGTTTTAAGCCACATTTTTTTCATTATTTATTAATTCCTATTCATTTGCATAAATTAAGATAAGAGTGCTTCCTTGGGTTGGTGCAAACCCTCAAAGCATTGAATCTGGACCTGGTATGTATATGTATGATGGCATTCAGAGATGCTCTCGTATTGACTCAGTCATCTCCTTCTGATCACAGGCACTTCAAACCACATTTCAGTTTATTTTATTTATTTTATTGACTAACTCGATACCCTAGCTGTCATTGGTTATTCTTCAGCACATCACCCTCCACCCATTTGGTATAATATAAAACTGTTATTTGTTGATATAATATGATTTACAATGAAAGAAGGAGGCATTGGTTGGTTATATGTTGTGTGCTAGATAGTGACACATAGAATGATATTGTATGATATGATATAATTCACAATATAAAAAGTTTTTGTTGTTAGGGTGGGTTCCCAATGTGGTGAAGTAACTGGGTATTGTCATTGTTGTCATAGGGTAGGGTCCATTATGATCTGATGGACGGTGTGGAGGGGCATGGTTGGCTGTGGTGTGATGTTGAACTTGGCTGTGTTTGTTTGTGGCAGTGAACAGCTTGATGCTATAGCTATGAAGAAACTGGTGCAGTTTGTGAACTCTCTAATGGAGACCTATTTCCAGTACGTCCAGCGCCGGGTCCACCTGGAGGTTAGCCACCTCACTCATCTAAATTCTCCACTACTGTCTTGTTCTTGGCTGTAGCTCTACTTCCCTTTACTAATCAGCAATGAGACTTCAGAAACAGCATTAAACAGCATAAAACAGCAGGGTTCAACCAGTTAGAATTGTTGGCAGTTTGTGATGAAATGTTTCCACCACACTCTGAACCTGGTCATTCTGATGAAATGTTTCCACCACACGCTGAACCTGGTCATTGTGATGAAATGTTTCTACCACCCACTGATCCTGGTCATTGTGATGAAATGATTCTACCACACACTGATCCTAGTCATTGTGATGAAATGTTTCCACCACACTCTGAACCTGGTCATTGTGATGAAATGTTTCCACCACATGCTGATCCTGGTCATTGTGATGAAATGTTTCCACCACACTCTGAACCTGGTCATTGTGATGAAATGTTTCCACCACACTCTGAACCTGGTCATTGTGATGAAATGTTTCCACCACACACTGATCCTCGTCATTGTGATGAAATGTTTCCACCACACTCTGATCCTGGTCATTGTGATGAAATGTTTCCATTACACACACGCTGAACCTGGTCATTGTGATGAAATGTTTCCACCACACACTGATCCTCGTCATGGTGATGTTACAGAAAGCCACCGGTGACAACACCCTCCTGGTACGGGCGCTCGATCGCTTCCACAGACGCCTCCAAGCCATGAACAAGTTGCTGTCCGATACAGACTTCTCACGGTGGGCTTTCCTCTGCTTCTTGATTGCTGTGTTGGGCTTTTTGTGCACTTCTGACCAAAAGCACCAATGAGCTTACAAAAGACTGACTTCCCCTGTCACTAGACATCTTTACAGTGTCATCAGAACATTGTGTGTTCCCCTTTTCCATCATTTGGATGTTATATCTTGTGCATGGCATTCAGTGATTGTCACATTGTGTGTTGGTGTGACAGGGCCGGGACGGAGATTGTGTCACGTGCAGCCCGGGACAGAGTGGCACACTATTTGGACACCCTGAAACAACACTTTGCTGGTGAGAAATGTGACATCACTCCTGTACAGAGAGAACGTTACTTCATGTTGTAATGTGTGAACTTAGCAGCTGTGTTGTCTGCTCTATATAAAACTCATGGTGTCTGTATGCCCTAAACCTTTATAGCTGCACCAAGATGGCCCTCTCACACATTTGCCAGACAAATATAAACTGCAAGCCATTGGTCTGTGGCAAATCTGCTCATTGTAATGCCTAGCAACAACGGACATCAAGGATTGGTCACATGGCCCAATCAGAACACTTCATTTCCTCAACACGAGATGTTAGCTCTCCTCCGTGTACTGATGTTGTCCCACACTTCTAGCTCTGCTGTCCAGCGAAGCCGGTCCAATACCTTCTCTCTGGGGTCTGTCTGTACTTAAACTTAGTCTGGCTGTCTCTCTGTTCATTAACTTTCTTACAAAGTGACCTAGCTGCCCCAAATAAGTCTTCTTATGATAATGGGTCTTTGCATACTGAATATCAGCTCTGCATGACCTTTGACCCATGAGTAATTGTTGAAATTTTTTTGCTCCATTGAAACTCAATGTGTCAAAAGTAGCTGAGTTTCAAGACCTATTGGCATCTTGTCTGGTAGTTGGCCCTGGTTATGGCAACGCTAGAGACAAGGAGAACCAGTCCCCAGACAGCCAGTTGGAGTGAACCCTCATTGCTTAGTTATAAGCTCTGGGCTGGAGCTCTGACATACGGTTGATAAGCTTGCTCACTTGAATGGGTATTTATGTAGAAGATTGAATGCTGTATCAGTCCTGTCACTACCTGTTGATTTACAGACTTCCTAACTGATACGTTGTATCTCTCATCTATTCCTCAGATTGTCTGACTGACACCAGGCAACAACTCGCTGCTCCCCGATTGGTTGGCAAGACAGAAGGGGGAGGAGCCAATGGTTTGTCAGAATTACTGACCACCCTCAACAGCTCTCTGACGGACCAAATCAAGTCTGTCCTCACTAACCTTCAGGTGATGACTGTGTGGTCAATGCTGTGTGTGGTCAATGCTGTGTGAGGTCAATGCTGTGTGAGGTCAAAGCTGTGTGAGGTCAATACTGTGTGTGGTCAATGCTGTGTGTGGTCAATGCTGTGTGAGGTCAATGCTGTGTGAGGTCAATGCCATGTGTGGTCAATGCTGTGTGTGGTCAATGCTGTGTGTGGTCAATGCTGTGTGTGGTAAGTGCCATGTGTGGTCAATGCTGTGAGGTAAAAGCTGTGTGAGGTCAAAGCTGTGTGAGGTCAATGCTGTGTGTGGTCAATTCTGTGTGTGGTCAATGCTGTGTGAGGTCAATGCTGTGTGTGGTCAATGCTGTGTGAGGTCAATGCTGTGTGTGGTCAATGCCATGTGTGGTCAATGCTGTGTGTGGTCAATGCTGTGTGAGGTCAATGCTGTGTGAGGTCAATGCTGTGTGAGGTCAATACTGTGTTTGGTCAATGCTGTGTTTGGTCAAAGCTGTGTGAGGTCAATGCTGTGTGAGGTCAATGCTGTGTGTGGTCAATACTGTGTTGTCAAAGCTGTGTGAGGTCAATGCTGTGTGAGGTCAATGCTGTTTAAGGTCAATGCTGTGTGAGGTCAAAGCTGTGTGAGGTCAATCCTGTGTGAGGTCAATGCTGTGTGTGGTCAGTGCTGTGTGAGGTCAATGCTGTGTGAGGTTAATACTGTGTGTGGTCAATGCTGTGTGTGGTCAATGCCATGTGTGGTCAATGCTGTGTGAGGTCAATGCTGTGTGTGGTCAATGCTGTGTGTGGTCAATGCTGTGTGTGGTCAATGCTGTGTGAGGTCAATGCCATGTGTGGTCAATGCTGTGTGTGGTCAATGCTGTGTGTGGTAAGTGCCATGTGTGGTCAATGCTGTGAGGTCAAAGCTGTGTGAGGTCAAAGCTGTGTGAGGTCAATGCTGTGTGAGGTCAATGCTGTGTTTGGTCAAAGCTGTGTGAGGTCAAAGCTGTGTGAGGTCAAAGCTGTGTGTCAATGCTGTGTGAGGTCAATGCTGTGTGAGGTCAATGCTGTGTGAGGTCAATGCTGTGAGGTCAAAGCTGTGTGAGGTCAATGATGTGTGTGGTCAATGCTGAGTGAGGTCAATGCTGAGTGAGGTCAGTGGTGGGTGAGGTCCATGTTCAGTGGGGTCCATGCTGTGTGTGGACAGTGATGAGTGAGGTCCATGCTGTGTGTGGACAGTGCTGAGTGTGATTAGTGGGTAAGGACAGGCATTGTCTCATTTTCTAACTCTTCTTCATCATGACGTGACCCTCAGTGTTTAAACTGACATGACCAACCCAATGTCTCCATTTGATATTCAGGCATTCATAGCGACAGACATTACATTTGCCATGAAGGCGTATTTCCGTGGGCCGTTCTGCCGCCAGGATGTGAGGGAAGGTCTCGTTGTGGCTGCCTTACAGAACATCATGGCCGTGTGCAGGGTAAGATAACCGTGTCACCTCCCGTCAGTTACCTTAGCTTGAATGCTCTAGATGTGGCAATACGGCTATGCCTTGTGCCAGACTGCCCGAAGTCTTTAGTGTCTACCAGTCTTGAATAATACATATCTATCTTCTCTGAGGTATGTAACAATCTTTTGCATATAACGTGACTTTGCTATTTGACATAACCTCTTGCATAATACATGACCAATAATATTAGACATGACCTCTGGGGGAGAGAAAAATAGGTGTATTTATCCTGGTGTTGAATATGATATCAACACAATTAGGAGTGGGCCCGAATATGAACGTTATGATGGATAGCTTGCAGTGGGCATTATGTGTCGGTGTTGTTCATCTGATCAAAGATTGATTAATCATCAAACTGGGTAAAGCACTAACGGGGTCATGCTATATGGCTGGCTCTTTGATCAGGCTGGGTGCACATCACCTGAAATGCAAATCTATCGATAAGGTTGTCTCTTATCACCCTGATCCTCCTCTTCATTTAGGCAAGTTACCTCGCCCCTGATGTTGCTATATCCTTACAAGCACACTACAGTGGGTATTTGATTGGACGCCCCACTCTGGTACATCTGAAGCTTAAGCATGGAGGAATGCCTGGAATTATAGCCCTAATAATAACACTGTCTAATTGTCTGATTACCGACCTTTCATTAAAATTTTTGACTCAATTTCAAGGCCAAAAAAGGGTGGGGGTCACACCTTTACACACATGCTAATTATTCACAAGCAAACGATACATTACCCCAGAGGAATGTTATAATCTTTGGTTTTTGACATGACCCTGACATTTGACATAACCTTTGCATGCTAAGTTAATGATTTGCAACAAGCTTATATGTAATGTCATAAAGTGTCTTTGCATGTGCAGGGTTTCTGTGAGGGGCTGGGAGATAAAGGAGCGCCCCCACCCGCCCTCCTCCTCATCCTCTCCCGCCTCTGTCTTGACTTTGAGCAGGCCACCATCACCTACCTGGTCAGTGAACTCATCTCGTTGACCAGCATCTCATCATTCTACGCTGGTCTTTAAAAGATATTTCTGTGGTCTGCTGTTGTATTGAGTAGCTTGCGGTCTCTTATTGCGTCTCCTACGTTGCGGTTGTCATGTCTCTTATTGTGTCTCTTACGTTGTGGTTGTCACATCTCTTATTGTGTCTCTTACGTTGTGGTTGTCATGTCTCTTATTGTGTCTCCTATGTTGTGGTTGTCATGTCTCTTATTGTGTCTCTTACATTGTGGTTGTCATGTCTCTTATTGTGTCTCCTACATTGTGGTTGTCATGTCTCTTATTGTGTCTCTTACGTTGTGGTTGTCATGTCTCTAATTGTGAATCTTAAGTTGTGGTTGTCATGTCTCTTATTGTGTCTCCTACATTGTGGTTGTCATGTCTCTTATTGTGTCTCCTACGTTGTGGTTGTCATTTCTCTTATTGTGTCTCCTACGTTGTGGTTGTCATGTTTCTTATTGTGTCTCTTGCATTGTGGTTGTCATGTCTCTTATTTGGTCTCTTACGCTGTGGTTGTCATGTCTCTCATTGTGTCTCTTACGTTGTGGTTGTCATGTCTCTTATTGTGTCTCCTACGTTGTGGTTGTCATGTCTCTTATTGTGTCTCTTACATTGTGGTTGTCATGTCTCTTATTGTGAATCTTACGTTGTGGTTGTCATGTCTCTTATTGTGTCTCCTACGTTTTGGTTGTCATGTCTCTTATTGTGTCTCTTACATTGTGGTTCATGTGTCATGTCTCTTATTGTGTCTCCTACGTTGTGGTTGTCATGTCTCTTATTGTGTCTCTCTACGTTGTAGTAGTTGTCATGTCTCTAATTGTGAATCTTAAGTTGTGGTTGTCATGTCTCTTATTGTGTCTCTTACATTGTGGTTGTCATGTCTCTTATTGTGTCTCCTACGTTGTGGTTGTCATTTCTCTTATTGTGTCTCATACGTTGTGGTTGTCATGTCTCTTATTGTGTCTCTTGCATTGTGGTTGTCATGTCTCTTATTGTGGTCTCTTGTCTACGCTGTGGTTTGTCATGTCTCTCATTGTGTCTCTTACGTTGTGGTTGTCATGTCTCTTATTGTGTCTCCTACGTTGCGGTTGTCATGTCTCTTATTGTGTCTCTTACATTGTGGTTGTCATGTCTCTTATTGTGAATCTTACGTTGTGGTTGTCATGTCTCTTATTGTGTCTCCTACGTTTTGGTTGTCATGCCTCTTATTGTGACTCTTACATTGTGGTTGTCATGTCTCTTATTGTGTCTCTTACGTTGTGGTTGTCATGTTTCTTATTGTGTCTCTTACGTTGTGGTTGTCATGTCTCTTATTGTGTCTCTTACATTGTGGTTTGTCATGTCTCTTATTGTCTCTTACGTTGTGGTTGTCATGTCTCTTATTGTGACTCTTACGTTGTGGTTGTCATGTCTCTTATTGTGACTCTTACGTTGTGGTTGTCATGTCTCTTATCGTGAATCTTACGTTGTGGTTGTCATGTCTCTTATTGTGTCTCTTACGTTGTGGTTGTCATGTCTCTTATTGTGTCTCCTACGTTGTGGTTGTCATGTCTCTTATCGTGACTTATGTTGTGGTTGGCAGTTGACGTTGACAGACGAACAGTTCCTCATTGATGAGGCAGGAGGCGCCATCACCCCTGTGTCTGTCATCACCACCGAGGCTCGAGACACAGCCCAGACACTGCTCAACCACTATGTCAGAGTACAGGGCCTCACCATATCGCAGGTACTGCCCTCCAATAGCAGCCTCAACAGTAGCACATCAGCTTTATAAATTGGAACACATTGTATCTGCCATCTAACTTTTGATGCTCGCTGACCTGTGATGCCCACTGACCTGTGATGCCCACTGACCTGTGAATCCCTCTGACCTGTGATGACCTTTGACCCTACAGATGCTGCGCAAGAGTGTGGAGGCACGTGACTGGCTGAATACAATTGAGCCTCGTAACGTGCGTGCTGTGATGAAGCGCGTGGTGGAGGATCTGACCTCCATGGACCTCCAGGTGGGCCAGCTCTATGAGGAGGGAGTGAGAAAGGAGCGGTCCAGCGACTCCACCAAACGCAGCATTACTTACAGCATGTCGCGTCCTACCAACCGCACTAACTGGAGCTTCACACCCAGGTAGGTTTAGTAACCCCATTGGAGGTGGTTGGTTTGAAGCGGGGATGGTTGGGGTATGTGGGGTGTGGATACCAGCTACAGAGCGTTAGGTCTGCATGTGGTGTGTATGTCATCTTGTATGTGATGAAGTCTGATATGATCTATGTGTGTATGATTTTAAGAGGCTTGTGTGTGTATGATTTTGATTTAGTAGATTGTGTGTATGATTGTTAGAAGATTGTGTGTGTATGATTGTGAGTAAGAAGCTTGTGTGTGTATGATTGTGAGTAAGAAGATTGTGTGTGTATGATTGTGAGAAAGAAGATTGTGTGTACGATTGTGAGTAAGAAGCTTGTGTATGAGTGATAGGATCTCACTGGGATGTCTCTCCCTCAGAAGTATGTATGCATGTATTATAATGCTCCACTATTGCTGTTGCAGCACGATGGACAACAGTCTGATGAGTAACATACAGAAACTCTTCTCCGAGCGCATTGAGATCTTCAGCACAGTGGAGTTCTCCAAAGTCTCTGTCCTCACAGGCATCATCAAAATCAGTCTCAAGGTTAGTCTCCGTCCTCAGAGACATCATGAAAATCAGTCTCAAGTTAGTCTCCGTCCTCACAAGCATCATCAAAATCAGTCTCAACGTTAGTTTCCGTCCTCACAAGCATCATCAAAATCAGTCTCAAGGTTAGTCTCCGTCCTCACAAGCATCATCAAAATCAGTCTCAAGGTTAGTCTCCGTCCTCACAAGCATCATCAAAATCAGTCTCAAGGTTAGTCTCCGTCCTCACAAGCATCATCAAAATCAGTCTCAAGGTTAGTCTCCGTCCTCACAAGCATCATCAAAATCAGTCTCAAAGTTAGTCTCTGTCCTCACAAGAATCATCAAAAACAGTCTCAAGTTAGTCTCCGTCGTCACAAGCATCATCAAAATCAGTCTCAAGGTTAGTCTTCGTCCTCACAGACATCATCAAAATCAGTCTCAAGGTTAATCTCCGTCCTCACAGACATCATGAAAATCAGGCTCAAGTTAGTCTCCGTCCTCACAAGCATCATCAAAATCAGTCTCAAGTTAGTCTCCGTCCTCACAAGCATCATCAAAATCAGTCTCAAAGTTAGTCTCCGTCCTCAGAGACATCATGAAAATCAGTCTCAAGGTTAGTCTCTGTCCTCACAAGCATTATCAAAATCAATTTCCGTCCTCAGAGGCATCACAAAGATAACCCTCAGGTGTGGCTGTAAGTGGCTACCATTGGTGCAGGACAGGGGGCTGTATATTAAGTCATACTGAGCTTTATAAGGACTAGTCCTTGATATTTTACCTGTCCTCAAAATCTGTTGTGAAATATCAGTCGTAAAACAGTGAGGATTATTTATTTGAATGAAAAACATAAGCTTGTCATCGAAGACAGTCAAGCCTGCCTGGCATTATATATAGCCTGACTCTCCAGTGGTGTTTGTGTATGTGTGTGGCCAGACATTCCTCGAGTGCGTGCGTCTGAAAACGTTTGGTCGTTACGGTTTACAGCAGGTACAGGTGGACACACATTACTTACAGCTCTACCTCTGGAGATTCGTGTCCGATGAAAAGTATGTCAACCCAAATGTATACATCATCATTGTTCTCCATTATAACCGATTGACACCAGTATCGCAGGGAAAATATTTAAATCTCTAGCAATACAGCCTGATTTAAACAGTCTCAAAGGGAAAATATTTTTAAATATTTTGGGTCCTAATATCATACAATTGACTGCCTGATGTGTTGGGATGTTATCATTATGCACATTTTGAAATGGTACAGGTCATTTGAGTCCAGTGAATCTAATTTGTATCTCCTGTATTTAACCATTGCTTCTGTAACTACATTCTATTGGCCTTAAATGTGTATATTGTCACCTGTTTAACCTTGACCTTGTCCGGTGGTGTACTCACATGACCTCTGCACTCACATGACCTCTGCTCTCTCCTCAGCCTGGTGCATTTCCTTCTGGATGAGATTGTGGGAAGCACTTTACATCGCTGCCTGGATCCTGTCACCATGGAGAGTAGTGTAAGTGCCCACCGCTTTGATCTTGTCATTAGTAAAATAGAGCAGGAAGCTGACCAGGACAGGAGGAGCATCGATCCTGGTACCCAGACTCCATGTCCAAAACTTACTGTCCCTAGAGGCATTGGTAGAAGTGATGTTCCCAGACGGGACGTGATGAGTGACCTCGACGAGAGGGTGTATTGGAAGGTAATGCGCTGGAGCAGTGATCCAAGCGAGCATCCCGAGCAGCTGTCCGACGACCATGGAGACTCAACCAATCAGCTGTCAGACAACCAAGTGAACATCAAGTTACCAGATGTTCCATTTGATGAAGTGTCCTTAGATTCCTTCAATCCGTTTGCCAACCGTTTCTCATACCCAGATAAACAGCATCAAGATTCTGTTTTAATGAAAGGTCGAGTTATTGGTGGAGGCAGAGGGGCTAGAAATCATTTGAAGGAGGAACAATTCAGAACTGGGTGTGATGAAGGAAGGAGACACAGAGGGGGAGTTGGTGGAAGTGAGATGACTTCTGATGAATACGATTATCATTTCAACCCATTCTACTCACAAACGGCAACTGGAAATCCATTGGATGAAGATTTTGATTCCCAGAATCCATTCTACACCAGAGAGACATCTAGAAATCCATTGGATGAAAGTCATGAAGGTGATAAACTGTTGAATGTTGATGATTCGGCAGCTGGCTCGACCCAGGCTGACAGCATCGACCTGATGGTACATCCTCATAATATGATAATCTCGACTTTACTGGGCTACTCCAACCAAATGGAGACTCCACCATCCATACAGGACCAGGTTCAACCGGCAAGCAGTTACTCTGAGCTGGGTGACACCATCAAATCTGTTGATTGCATCCAGATCAGCAACCAACGTCCTTCAACCCTAAAGTTACCATTCAAGTTACCATGGCAACCACAGCCCATCGCCCCCGTAGACTACGTGATTCTCTCAACTGACTTTTCCCTGGAGAACTCAGATGATGATATCATGGTGCAGCGTCCGTACGAATGTAAGGAGACGTGTTCAAATTCAACATTGGTTTCACCAGAGAATTCCTACGATTTCCTGGATGACCTAGAAGCAGATGGTATTGATGTGATGTTTGTCACCAACCCCAAGTTTTCATTTGGGACGGATGATCCGTGTTCTATCATTTAAAGATTAGATTTAACGTATTTAAGGTACCTTGTTTAGTAGCATTCATATTTGTATTGACACAGATATTGTTGTCACCCCTTATTTGGGTATGAGGATTGCTTGTTTTTTTCCGGGGTTAGAGTTTGGTGCAAATATCAGATTCACTGTGTCCTATTTGCTGCCTGTTATAAGCAAGGGCATGGAATGATGCCAAATGGCAGGGAGACATGCTGGTATCTGCTGAACACAGATTACCACCAGCATATCAACTGCCCTCTAATGCACACAGGCTTATTTCAATTGTGCTAAGAATTAATGTTTTTGTTGATAAGGGTCACCCACCAAGTATATTTTGTTACACTAAGCAATTGTTCTATTTTTGATCAAATTCTTTTTTAAACTAACATATTTATTTATAAGCTGTTTTTTTATATATATATATATGAGTGCAATATATTTTGGATAAATTTTTGAATGATGATTCAGAGTATCTGGCTAGATGATCATTCTCCCTGGAAAGGAAATATTATGGCCAATAAATATATTTATCATACGGGCTTATAAATTTATCCGTGTTTATGGAGAGTAACCCCTTCAATTTTTATTTAAGAATTGAATTGTAATTCTGTTTACAATGAATGTCAAATGCTGGTTGCTTAGTCACATACAGTGTGGACTAAAGTGCCCTTCTCCTTATGCAGTATATAATATTCCGGAATTCAATGAGAGTGACCCCTCCAACTTCTCAGCCATATCATTGTATTTGTTGAATCCATACATGTGTGACTGATTCACCTGTAAGACCTGTTTTTATGGAATAACAGATGTTTGATGAACACAATACATGTTTGTATAACAACGATAGCTGTGTGGAAAGTCACAATACCTGTGTTTAAAGCCATATTGTGGTTTGTATAACCATTTGAGCGTTTGTTTGCAGGTGGTAGAGCTGATTTGCGACAGAGGATAATGGGGGCTTAACATCACCTGGAATGCTCCCCTTGCCTTTAAATGCGACACTCATCATATCTCGTCCAGTGTGTCACCTATTACATCCAGAATATTATCCAGCGACTGGCTCACTTATGTCAATATTGAAAAATAAATTCAGTCCATTTTTGCATTCTTTGCATGTGTAATTAACAGTGTAAGCATTTAGTGTTATTGGTAGCTTGCTGATTGAGATTCCATGATATAATATTGCACCTCGATCATGGGTATCTGTTAATGATTTGGTTGGTAAATAGAGACAATAGTTAAACAATGGAAGCTTTGTTGCTGATCAACTTATGAATAAATGTTTTATTTATGACATATTCATTCTGATGACATCGAGGTGAAGCAGGTCAGTGTGTAAGATGAAGCCAGATACTGTCGTGATATGTAGCACTGTATCAGGCTGATGTAATGAACACTTTAGTTCACCATAAATCTCCAATAGATGTTTATGACCTTCAGATGACATTAGCTCATGTCCTAGAAAATCGTTTATTTAGATCACTATAACAACACAATCACATTCCTGTTGCAATTTCACTCGGCTTGTTATATAAGATGCTATAAATACCCTCGAAAACACATCAAAAGTTATATGCCGCTAAGCCGAGATCTTAACACAATCACAACATACCAATGCAAAACATGGCATACTTTTCATTATTAGCCGAATTAGCCGATATACTGATGTTGTATGATTGAAAGCTGCAGACGCATTAGCGCGGTAAAAATATGAACTCGGTGGTGTGTGGGGGTCGGTGATGAACTCTTATTCCCGACTGTATCACCGCAGAACATAGAGCTGGGTGGCTCGGCAACCCCGGGTCACGGGCTGTAACACCGTGGAACATAGAGCTGGGTGGCTTGACAACCCTGGGTCACCGGCTGTATCACCGCGGAACATAGAGCTGGGTGGCTTGACAACCCCTAATCATTGGCTGTATCACCGTGGAACATAGAGCTGGGTGGCTTGACAACCCCGGATCACCGGCTGTATCACCGCGGAACATAGAGCTGGGTGGCTTGACAACCCCTAATCATTGACTGTATCACCGCGGAACATAGAGCTGGGTGGCTTGACAACCCCGGGTCACCGCTGTATCACCGCGGAACATAGAGCTGGGTGGCTTGGCAACCCCTAATCATTGGCTCATCACTGCGGAACATAGAGCTGGGTGGCTTGACAACCCCTGGTCTCCGGCTGTATCACCGCGGAACATAGAGCTGGGTGGCTTGACAACCCCGGGTCACCGCAGAAACATAGAGCTGGGTGGCTTGTAACCCCGTGGAACATAGAGCTGGGTGGCTTGACAACCCCGGGTCACCAGCTGTATCACCGCGGAACATAGAGCTGGGTGGCTTGGCAACCCCAGGTCACCGGCTGTATCACCGTGGAACATAGAGCTGGGTGGCTTGACAACCCCGGGTCACCGGCTGTATCACCGCGGAACATAGAGCTGGGTGGCTTGGCAACCCCAGGTCACCGGCTGTATCACTGCGGAACATAGAGCTGGGTGGCTTGACAACCCCTGGTCACCGGCTGTATCACCGCGGAACATAGAGCTGGGTGGCTTGGCAACCCCTAGTCATTGGCTGTATCACTGCGGAACATAGAGCTGGGTGGCTTGGCAACCCCCGGTCACCAGCGTATCACGCGGGAACATAGAGCTGGGTGGCTTGACAACCCTGGGTCACCAGCTGTATCACCGCGGAACATAGAGCTGGGTGGCTTGGCAACCCCGGGTCACCGCGGAACATAGAGCTGGGTGACTTGACAACCCCGGGTCACCAGCTGTATCACCGCGTAACATAGAGCTGGGTGGCTAGGCAACCCCAGGTCACCGGCTGTATCACCGCGGAACAAAGGGCTGGGTGGCTTGACAACCCCTAGTCATTGGCTGTATCACCGCGGAACATAGAGCTGGGTGGTTTGACAACCCCGGGTCACCAAATCAGACGGCCCTGTTCAAAATGAGATAAAATAATGGTTGGGTGAATTCGAGGGAATGCGAATAATACCGTATGGTTGATTATGACGATACTGATGATGATGATGATGATGATGATGATGATGATGATGATGATGATGATGATGATGATGAGTCAGTTCCCTTGTTATCAGTCAAATAACAACTTTTGTTCCCAAGTGCTGTGTTACAAGAGACGATCGTTTAACCCAGTTGGTTAATTCGGCTGCTGGTAACAGGACCCGATTCACATGATAGCTAACTCCTACCAAAGCAAAGATGTACTCTGACCTCGATTGTCACCCGCGGCAAACAAAAATACATACGGCAAGGTCAAATCTGCCACCACTGACATACATCAAAAGCGAGGATCAACAGATCGAAACTTACCATACAGAACTTAAAGAAACAGCAATGAAACATGACTAACTGTAAGGCCTCATTGCACTGAGAACTCAGCGTGATGTCGGTCTTGGATGGTGCGCGTTCGGTGATTCTATATTAAGCACTAGGACAACAGGAGGTTTGTTTACAGCACTCCTGCGGCACCAGTACTTAGCATAGCATCCCAGAGTAACTACTACAAAGCCCAATTCAGACGAGCTCACGGAGAATGCAGAGACATAAAGCGACCCTTCCACCAGACGAAGATGTGTTTACTCATGGGTACTATTCGTGAAAACAAAAGAAATGACTCTTCATCTCACAGATACTGAAATCTAATTTTTAAGGTTAAAGCGTGCATTATTGTCCCAGTGCATCGAAACTTTGAAAAAAATTTATTCAGTAGAGAAACTATTCAATCATTAACAACAAGCGACTAGCCATCGACCTTCGCGTCATTATGCATCATACCAATTCGGACGTGCGTGCGTGGAGCGAGTGTGGAGCGTGGAGCGAGTGAGCGGTTTCTATATCAAGCACTGGAACTGCAGGAGGGTTGCCATAGCGACTCCTGCGGCGCCAGTACTTAGTATGGTCACCAATTATGTACTTATTTCTTTCACGCTGAAATAGCTGTAAGAAACTATTAAAGCATTACTAAATATACCAGAAGACCTATTCCTTGAAGTAGCAATGACACGACCATTCGCGACATTATGCATCATATTTCGGACGTTAGCGTGCGTGAAGCGAGCGTGCGGTTTCTATATCAAGCACTGGAACTGCAGGAGGGTTGCCATAGCGACTCCTGCGGCACCAGTACTTAGTATGGTCACCAATTATGTACTTATTTCTTTCACGCTGAAATAGCTGTAAGAAACTATTAAAGCATTACTAAATATACCAGAAGGCCTATTCCTTGAAGTAGCAATGACACGACCATTCGCGACATTATGCATCATATTTCGGACGTTAGCGTGCGTGAAGCGAGCGTGCGGTTTCTATATCAAGCACAAGAACTGCAGGAGGGTTGCCATAGCGACTCCTGCGGCACCAGTACTTAGTATGGTCACCAATTATGTACTTATTTCTTTCGCGCTGAAATCTGAAATAGCTGTAAGAAACTATTAAAGCATTACTAAATATACCAGAAGGCACATTCCATGAAGTAGCAATGACACATTTGAAATGTGATTATTTGACACTCTCCATGGCAGACATGTTTGACGCAATGCTAACATAACATGCGAATCCCAGCCTGCGCAGAAGCCGATGCGCAGGAGATCGATTATTTGATTATTTTTTGTATTGCTTACTTCCAGTGTGTACTTGGGGTGACGATTGAAGACATGTCGCCGTGGAGTGGAGAAGTCGTTAATGCTCGGATCCTATTTTAAGCACTTGAACAACAGGAGTTGTTATAACACTGACTCCTGCGGCACGAGTACTTAGCATCGCCATTGAGCTCTTATTACATACATCATTGTACCACGATGTACCGCAGACATCGTAGTGGTTCGTCTTTGCATGAATCCATGGTCGTTAACTGTGTAAGTTACCGGTAAAATTCTCCTTTATTGGATCTGATTAGTCATTTGGCTACTAATCTTATAGGGAGGAGCCAGTTCATGGGTCTGCGATGCGCCGTCATTCGCTAGGTGGCAGCACTCTAGACAATGTTAAGCAGCAGAGGGCAGGTAACGTTATGATTACTACCTGCGGCGCTACTACTTAGCAACGACTCGAGTTATTTGTTTTCGACCTTAGAAGGTCGACGTCTGATCTAGTGAACGGTATATTGAACTGTTGAATGGTACTCAGTGTAGTCCCTCTTGATATAATTGTCTAGATTTCAGTCGATCATGAACTAACTCACATTATGATGTTAATAATACATTTGACGTTGTTGCAAACTATAATGTTCTTTGCCTCTTGGGTTATCCTTCGAACTTATTCATTATGATATAATCAACCGATACTTTACAATATGTTTGGATTGGTTGATCACATTTGGGTTTTGGTCAATTCAGATCTAAAATCGGGTCATGTGACTCGAAAATCATAACGCAATTCCTGGCCCACTTCTCGTTTGGAACTCTATTTCAGGTTTCTGAGCCGGCTTACTGGATGCCCACACCTTACGTGCACTCGAATACCTGATGTAGAGATCCGAGTGCATATGAGTGCGTCATGTCACTAGATCAGATAACACAGGTATTTATTATTCGTGCTCTGTTAAGGATATGTATCGCTGAAATTGTTACGGATATTAACTACACGTATGATTG
The DNA here is from genome assembly GCA_034190875.2 of Urechis unicinctus. NCBI lineage: Eukaryota > Metazoa > Annelida > Polychaeta > Xenopneusta > Urechidae > Urechis > Urechis unicinctus. The sequence goes on from CM067351.1 coordinate 70,691,454, forward strand.
ATTCCATAGTATTGTGAAATTTTCTAAAATTTATTGACAGTTGCGTTATATTTCGCAGATACTTCCATAAAATCGGATCAGATAATGATTGAACATCGGATACATCAAGAGATGTGGAGGTCGTGGGAGTGGGTGATAGTGTTAACTGGGTCAGGAATGATGGAATGTATGTAGTGAAGCATGTGGGCCAGTGAGAGTCAGAAGAGGGAGTCCCTGTGTGTGTATGCAGTGACACACGGGAACTAATGTGGACACAGGGGAGAGTGTGTGTTAGGTGTATGTGGTGTATGGCATTGAAACTTGGCCAGACATGCGTTTTGATGAATAGGGCCGTAATGTAACGTAAAACACCCCAGCCCAGCTGGTGATGGGTGTATTGGCGCAGAAGTGCAGGTGAACAACATATGGGATTCCACTTAATGTCAAGCAGACATAAAGCCATGAAAACTACATCATAAACTATGAAATTGGAAATAGTGGACGGTTATATCTTGCATCCAGTCAAGTGGATCATTTCTCCATGAATTATTGACGTAAATTAAAGGTATTGTCACAGTGTCCCAGGTAATACCACAGTGTCCCAGGTAATACCACAGTGTCCCAGGTAATACCACAGTGTCCCAGGTAATACCACAGTGTCCCAGGTAATACCAGCAGCTCTATTTCATACGTATCCCATGTTTTTGTTACTTTGCCTGAGCTATTTGTTGGACTGGAAATTGACGATGATCGAACGCCTCCCCACCCCTACCCTTTGAACTCTCTGAGATATTTCCCACAAGGCTTGTACAATATACACTGGGGGTTTTGTTTTGGCCTGAGATAAAGTAAGCTGCTGCTTGCAGCGTATGCCTGCACTGTGCAGCTATCCCCAAATCTCATTGACGTTAGTTGTTGTCGATTTCTGCCAAAAGGTTCTATCATCCCCGATGCGGTTGTAAGTCAGCGGTGGCAGCGCAAAACCCTCCCCATTGTTAGTCAGCGGTCGCAGTGCAAAACCCATCTCCCTGTAAGTCAGAGATGGCAGTGCAAAACCCATCTCCCTGTAAGTCAGAGATGGCAGTGCAAAACCCATCTCCCTGTAAGTCAGAGATGGCAGTGCAAAACCCATCTCCCTGTAAGTCAGAGATGGTAGTGCAAAACCCATCTCCCTGTAAGTCAGAGATGGCAATGCAAAACCCATCTCCCTGTAAGTCAGCGGTCGCGGTGCAAAGCCCTCCCCATTGTAAGTCAGCGGTCGCAGTGCAAACCCATCTCTCTGTAAGTCAGAGGTGACAGTGCAAAACCCATCTCCCTGAAAGTCAGCGGTCGCAGTGCAAAGCCCATCGCCTTGAGATCGTCATAAGGAGCATTGTCAGCAAATCATGCCCATTATAACGGTCACAACGTGAGGAACCAGCAGTCTTTGCTGACATCAGACGTTCACTATCTCTCTTGGTTGTTGATGTTTCCAGGAAGTGATAAAATCGCTCCTTGCTCGGCAATCGATGGCATAGATTGTAGCTAGCATCTGATCAATACAAACCGTGTACGCAAGTCTATAATTTCCGACGCCAAATGTTACAAGGAGAGTCTGACATGACAGACAAATAACCCCATTATTGTAATTAAACAAACAAATATCTATGATAAACACTTATGACGTGTGAGAATCTCACACCGAATATCCATCGATTATCCGGTCCGATGGAGTGATGTCAATGTTGCACCGAAAGCTTACGACTTCTAGCGTATATGTCGTCTGCTACTCAACCGCCAGTATTTTTTTTATAAATCGACAGCTATTCTCGCGGATAGTCGTCAATTGGGCTTCTGTATCTCCGAGCAGAAAGTGTCTGGTCAGCGGCGGATGTGTCGGTTGCCGATGCGATCTCGATGGAAGATGTGAGTTGATGTGATGTTCGTCACTAACGAGGACGAGTTTTTATGGGGTGCTGGAGGAGGCGTGGCGTGAGGGAGACGGATGAGGCGGTCCGGGGCGCAGTCAGGCATAGCGGGTAACAGATGCCAAAGAGCGCATTCTCTTCAAGGCTGCCACCAGAGGATAACACTCCGGCCATCAACGTGGACACCAGCAACAGTTGTCCAATGTGTGATGTTATAACGCCACTTTGGGGCGGCAAAAGCTGGGCGTAATAGCGCTCCATTGTAATGCACACTCTTCCAGTTTCCACCTGCCGTGCGCTGTTTGGGAACATTCAACTTACGTAGATGTCAATGGTGGTTAACAACGGCTGTCGTCAACTCCCCGAATATCACTCGCGTTACACCCCCTACCTCCATAATCACCCCGCTGTGTATTAAATCTCATTGTACGAGGCTGAGCACACATGTTAGTGGTGGATTCACGGAGACCATGCGGGGCGAAGTGGGGTAGGGGTCTCACAAGCTTCAGAGAGCTGCGTTCGTACCAGCAGAGGATATAAGCACCTGTTCCCGCCAAATGCAAGCTGTGACACCGCGCCGCATCGCGCATGCGTTGTTACTACGTACCGGCAGTACGCTTGCAAAAAAGTCATAATAGCTTGTTCAATAAATGTGAACATACCTTTGTAATAAGGGAAAAACTGTTTTTTTTAATCTGGAGTTATTGGAAATTTAAAAATTATAAAAGGTACGCGCGTGTTAAGTCGATTTTTCGATCGACTTGAAGATAGCGTAAAAAATGTATGGTCATTGAGAGATCGCTGTGTGAAGGGGCGGGACGACAGGAACTTTAACATATCGATCACAGAGTAATTACTCTACATGAGAAAAAATCGGAATAATTCATCACTAGGCAACCAATGGATTGAAGGAATGGCGGGCGATGAACGGGGTGATGGTTGAGAGGAGTCTAAAATATGGGTACGACTTCAAAAAATTATATAAATGAATATGAAATATTCATATATGTCCAGGTAAATAAACCTTATTGAAAATCTAAATTGTCCCGAATTGACACAACTGTTGCTGGGGATAAAGTGATCTAGGTAATCGGACACAGCAATGCTTGTATTTGTGTGTTTATATAAATGACATTTCATATACAATAGAGAGTAGAATAATATCCCCCGCCCCACACACAGACACACACACGCTTCAGGCTCTGATGCGCACCAATTACATAGAGCACGCCTCCGCATGATTCTCACATATAAGAATCGGATCTGGTGATATATTTTCAAAATTCAGGTTGTCTGAATATTTATTTCGCACTGTTTATTGCAAATGGGAAGAAAGCAGGCAATCGGAGCGATTAAAGGCGGTACCATAATGATCTTGAATGCCACAAGGTGCGACGGGATCGACTTGTTTAAGGCAAGGTGTTTTAGCACGCTTAACTGACTCGCGATAATGGGGAGAGGTCTGGCTTCAACGACCTGAGTCTCTCGCAGATGTTTTCTGCTGTTAGCGCGCATGAGTGACATCAAGCGATGACGATATAGAGCCGCATTAAGTCAATGGACCTGGTGGTAGCAGTGGGATAGATAGTCGGCAACGGAAGCCGCCAAATTGGGTCATAGGGCGAAGGGACGAAGTCAAGAGCCAGCGATTTCTAGTGGGAGGCCTCTTCCTCAACATCGCATCTAATGCTATCATAACTCACTGTTAATCAGTTTGACATTGCTTCGTGAGGCTCACTGTCATGGCAGACCTCATCCATCGTTACCCTACAATCCCAATACAGCCGACATTAACGGAACCTCATCTACCTGTGTACCCTGTCGCTAATTACTGGGATAATTCCACTAACACTTTCTCCATTAACAGTTTCGATTCTCATATAATTTCAATATACAGCAAATTAACTTTTCATGATGCGATATTTCAATAGCATCGTATTGACGAATAGATCATCACACAATGGAACTTGCTGAACACTATAGAGCCCGTTGATCAATTAGCAGGCAGTTTAGATAACTGAGATGTTACGGACCATTTAGAGCCTGGGCCATATGTTCTCAGGGTCAGCGTGTTTATCGGTGGGTAACAGTTGGTTTTGCTGGGGATGATGTCATTTATATCACGTGCTGCATCAAGGCAGGTACCAGACATTAACGTTCGCGATCGCCGAGACCGGATGTCATCCCGAACGCATACCGAACCCAACGAAGATACATTAGAGGCACTTACCTTAAGGGATCGAAGCTGACGAATTCCGTTTGGCGTGATGTTTTGACCGTGCGTTGTTTAAGTTCCCTCGTTGTTAAGAAACGCTCGTTGCTTCCAGGAAACACGAAACAACAATAGAAACAACTCTGTTCTTAGCACCGCAAACATCTCTTACTTATAGTTTGAAATAAATGTCTGCACAGGTTGACGTATCCAACTCTAATAGAATGCACAGGATAGTGATGCGACTGAAACTCCACTTGAATCTATCAGATGTTGTCACCTGAACTGATACTGAATATACCAAAGCAGACTCTCTATATATAAGGAAAGCACTACCCACGTACCCCCATATAAGGCAAACCCCCTTCACATGCATTCTGTTAGGAATATATTTCGGTGTCAATAGAGAGACGCCAGGCAGATACGGGTATGTCTCTCATAATGGGGGTGCTTATACAATAGAGTCAACTAAGCACCGGCATCGGCATCAATCATGGCGGTTTCTGTTCCATTCCAATCCAATCGGGAGCTACCTGGTCTGCCCACCTGCTTTGATTAGCATGTCCATTGGCGTTACCTCCTTCTATTCACCTCTGATCACAAAGTACCCACACGCTCAGAAGACAAGTACCATTAATTCCTGGCTCGGACCCTGCTAGGGGACGGACAGCTCTCACGAGGCAACTTTCATATCGTCACCTTTTCTAAAGGTTTTGTTGATCGCAAGCCGCGAGACGACAGGAGACTCGCTTTAATCGTATGGCCCTGTTTGAAATTGCATTGACTACTATCCTCACCTCTCATTCTTCATAACAGCGGCCAGGTGTTTTTCGCTGTCTTCCATAACGCGGCCATAGACAGACGAAAAGTCTTGAATATTAGACGGACATCCCTACGGTGCATTCATACAGCAGGAGGGAGTGGCGTTTTTATGAAAAGTCAACTGACTGGGCAGGGAAGCGTAAAATTCACCTGCCCCTACAAGTAATGACACACCGTGGGCAACATCTTTTCCCATTCAAACCCATTTGAAACAGCTTTCATGCCGACTCGGGACATATAAAGGTTCATCTATGGTTGTCTAATGTATACATTTTTATTTTAGTGGAGTGCAATAGTTAAACTTTATATTGAATAACGGAAGATACATGCATTGCGTTTATTTGTTTTGGAAATGGAAAATACGTTTCATGGGAAAACCTGTTTTGGCATGCATACCAACCGATTTGCAAGCGAGTGTCGGCACGCCATATGAATATCAGAATGGGTTCTAAAAGATCCGGGATCGGTTCACCTACCTCACGCGACCCGTTTGTTATGCAATGCACCATGATCTATCTCCACTGACCCCCCCCTCCTCCCCACAGCCCCACCCCGCATGTCCAACATGCGTGTGCGCTTAATGTCAATATGAAAAAAAAAAACCTCGTGCATGAGATGAGAAGCCAGATGGCGCGCGACGCGGTATGGCTGATGATCTGGGCTGGGGGGATGGATTAATGGCTGTCAATGGAAAATGTCTCAATAAGGACACTAGCTTGCATTTCCTCACCATGTCTCACCACCACTACCATACGATGACCAGTTACAACTGAGCATCTAACTCCTGTAGCCGCATTGCGACCTTGTCAGTAGCTCATTCAGCAAATGGCAGATATATGTTTTGCCTGGGTTATGGAGGGGGCAAATAAGTTGGATCAGGATACACGACAGGGCCTCAACAACAAATGGGACCTCCCTACTCCCTGATAACCCTCCCCTCCCCGGTGTTTCCCATACTGCATGTTTAAAACAATAAGAATGGTAGCTTACATTGTTTGTGCTAGTTTCGAGAGTATATTTTTGTTATGAACTATTATCAATAACGCAGTCACGTGCTTGTCATACGTCACGGGGCAGTGCGTGTTCGCCTCAAGCCACTGCCACCGAGTCGTAAATGCAACATCAACAACAACAACTGTCTCGACATCAGTCACAATCTGCAATGACATTCCATTTACCATGCTTTTTGGGCATGAACCAAATCTAAGATTGCAGACTTGTCAATTTTACATACAAATGAAGGATAATTTATGCATAGCTATTCGTGTAGGCATGGATGTGTTGAGTAGAAGAGTGAAAGTCGGCAGTGGTCACGGCGTGATACAGCGGTCACGGTGTGATACCGCGGTCATGGTGTGATACAGCACGTGTTCCATCAGGGAAATGAAACAAGCTGCCGAGCGGAGTTGGCGAGTGACGGAGGAGGGGTTTTATGGAGCGATTCTGGTCGCCGCTCGGCTGCTCCCATATCTCAACGCACCACCTTCCCGTAATTACCGACAGAGGGCTTCATTCGGCCAACCGCCAGCAGTGAAAGCTGGCACGGTATTCCCAAACTATATATCATATGTCACAGTGTTCCCAAACTATATAAATATGTCATGGTGTTGGTGTTCCAATACTATATACAGCATGTCACGGTGTTCCCAAACTATATACAATATGTCACGTTGTTCCCAAACTACGTACAATATGTAACGATGTGCTCAAACTATAAACATCGTCGTAGCTCAATAGGCACGGTAGGCCCGGGCCTACACATCGTTTCCAAAAATGAATCGCACCATATTGGATCTATAGTTTAAAAAAAATCTCGGGGGAGGTCCCCCGAACCCCCCATACCAAGTAGGCCTATACTTCGTAATAGGCCCAGCTACGCCCCTGATAAACAATATATTTAACATGTCACGGTTTTTACAAACTATATACAGCATGTCACGGTATTCTAAACTATACTGTGTTGGCGAAATGAATACAGAATGTTACGGTGTTCTCTCATGTCACGTCATGAATTAAATTCAATGTTTCATGGTATTTTTTCTTCACTAGTATTAAAATTCGAGCTGACTTGCCCATGAACATAAAACACGATGCGTCGTGGTGTTCAGATTGAGGTCAGGGTGAATGAAGACGAGGATAGTTGCATGACCTGAGTCATAATGCGATGGTTATGACTGCTGAATTATTTGGACGCCTGGCTAGCTCCATACGGGCCCTGTGTTAAAGGTGGTAGAGGCACGCGGTTATTCTGGTAGTTAGACGTAACAAGAACCAGACAGCAGCGCCCTTATAATGAAAGCTTCTGAAAGTTATGTTCCTTAGATTCGACAGAAACATTTGTACGGGGCCATGTTTCCAGGTTGTCGTCTAGTTGCTTAGCTGACCCGATCGAAATACTTCCTTTATAGTGGGGACACCAGATCATCGGTAAATTAGCGATATCGGCACTTAAAAACAATGTCCGATCTCTGTTTACAACAGTGACCTGGTAATGAACTACGCATGCGCAGTAACATCGTGTCCTTCTACGTGCCATATTTTATTCGTAACCCTTCCCGCACGAAATAACCAATCGGACCAATTGAAGGCTTTCGAAATAACAGGGTTCTCGATTTTACGGATGTTATTTCCAAATCTAGTAAGAAATCGGTCCATGATGCATTTTTCACAACAGCATCTTCAAGGTTTTGATGAATTTCACCGTGAGTACTAACGCTTCTCGAATTGGAACAAAATAAATTTGGTTTAAACGTTTTGCGAAGGCCGCTCATAACAATAAACTTCATGATCATCTCCTACGTAATGTTTTAATCCGGTACGCGGCGCCACGGTGCCCGCTTCCGGTGGTCTAATACACACGGTTTACATAAAGGATTGAGTAATATGTTATTTTTGATCGAAACCTTTCGAGTTATATCGATGATATCCCCGGAGAAAATCATCACTTATGGATAAGTACCGCCGTCTGACTATATAGACATTGAAAGTAGAGTTGAAGAGGCGAAATGCGAAGCTTAGCGGACGAAAAAATTAACTTATTGAAAGGTGAGTTGTAATCATTTGCTCGATCCGTATATTTTGTGTTAACATTGGGATGACCCATTAATCTGACCATGTAATCACACTGTTCCTTTCTTATTAATTGTTTTCATACTATTTCGTCTCCCCTTCGATCAGATAATCTGCTGCAGTGGTTTTATAAATAACAAGAACACCGGGTTAGTGTTTCCTACCCTGACACCCACCATTTATACCTAGTTAAATACAAGCAGAAGCCTGGGTATGGCGATTATTAGGATAATCAATGGAGTAGAAGATGTTGGCCAGGAATACCACATCAACACACCAGATCAGAGGGAACCAAGCAATATACTTACTGATTGATGCTCTGTAGGCTTACCAGTTTATACCAATGTATTTTTATTACTGATAAATTGTCAGTTATGAAAGATTATCCGTAAGAATTTTATCATATTACCTCTGTATTTGTTTGAATAAAAAGTTAAATATACTTATGTGTTTAAGCTGATTGTGTTTGTGTATTATCAGGTATAGGGACACCCTGTCAGCCTGCATTGACATGGTCCAGGTGGCTGCATATATCCGCTCCCTCAGTATAGAACTAACCAAAGATGCAAAAGGACTTGAAGCTGATGATTCCTCAGTTCCCTGCGAGCTACCTCAGACCTTTATTCTGACCAAGTTTTCATCACAGGTCGATGCTGTTCGCAGATGAGGAAGTCAATGGAGAATGAGGTTGATGTGGTTCTCTACAAACATGACGTCATCAAGCAGTGCCAGTGTGATTGTGGTGCAGGTATGGACCCAGTGACCCCACTGAAGCACGTGTATGCTGTGCTCTGTGCACTTGTCGATTACAAAGTGTCTGGCCTTCCAGACCTTCCATCAGAGAAAACAGTTTAAGGGATCGCCTATCAAAGCTCAGATCCTGAAGCTGAGGGCAGCAACTTCTTGGAATGGAGACTTTGACCCCAGGCCATACAACTACCGCTCAATGCCATACTACGCTTTTCAGGAACCAGTGTGTCAACTTCGCCACCTCATCCACCTGCCGCATACCTATCCTGCAGCTCTTACCCCAGCAAACCAATAAGCTATTGCCAAAGTCAAGATGAATTTCTTCTGCATGAAGGCACAATACCAAGAGGTGAGGGATAAAACTCTGGGACAAGCCAGTAATGTAGTTTGGCACATGGAAAGATGCAAGAGAAGTCCTCCCAGTTTGGCAGGCTATGCAAAGCCACACTGAAAACGGACATGGTCCCTATGGCAAAGTCACTGACCCGTGCCAATCAGATTGGGGCTCACAAGATTGTGTTGCGCCTATTGTATCATACCTGGTCAGTGTGAACAACCAGTGAACACCACTACTTTCACAAGATTCAGGGCCAGATTCAGAATCATCTGGTCGGGTTTTTTGTTATCTCTAAGAGCATGGAGACCCGCTATGGTTGCAAAGTTAGAGGTTTTATTCAGGGACTACTTCAAAGATGATGTACTTGATCCCATGTATTTTCACAATTTCTGTTACTAAATTTGTGAAGTCTGGATTTATTCCTTAAATAATTATTTACTTGCACCTCTAGTTGCATATTGTCTGTTGTGGAATGTATGATAAACTCCAAAGTCCAAAGTGTTTTATTTCTTGGTTCTTTAATACAAAAAACATGAACCAAGTGAGAATTCAGTCCCATTATTAACTTGTTTAACGAAAGAGACACACATCAGAAGGTTACAGAACAATGTTATCTTCACAACATAATGAGTACTCGAGTGAAGGAGTATTATAACTTGCATATATCAGTTCATTGTATAAAATGACAACTATATAACACCCCCAGGATAAGACCTTTCAATGAGATTCATATGTTATCACACCCTGAATGGGACATTCGTAGATACATTTGGTATCCTCTCATCCACATATTACAAACACCACACATCAGGCAAGACAGTTGTGGGGACAATGCACTGCCGAAAGTTATATAGCATATAACATACAAATTTTATGTCTGAGGAAATCTGGACCTCCCAGTGGTTCATTGGTTCCATTTTGAAAGTTTGTTGTCCGCGACGCGCAGCACATTGACAGTGACAACTTTACCCTAAACAATTCGCCACTATCTATATCAGACGACAGCATGACGTAGTGCCGACTGCGATAATTCTTCGTCGAAGTGGAACAAAATGGAAACGAATCTTGTGTAGTTACACATCAACCGTGAAGTAAGCGATAAATTCCGGCCGAGCGTGGACCGCATTGCTCCGTGCCGCCACCTTTCGAGCTAAGTGGCAACGCGGTCTCTCATTGATCATTGCCGAATCAATTGCCGTTATGATTGTAAGGTCACTAAGTCAGCCTTACTTGCCTGTTTGACTTTCGTCCGTTAGTAAATCCTACTAAATATTTGTTTGTATGCAATTACAATAGAAACCACCTGAATGTTGTGATACAGTCAGCAATCTTTATTACAATGAGAAGGTGATATTTAAGAAAATAAACAAATGAGATCAGTTCGTGACTGGTTTCTAGATCATACCTGTACGCTTATCAGGTAATATTGATGACAAATAAGAAACGAATATCAGAACAGTTGTTCAATACGTACAGAAAATGCCCCTTTGATGTAACTAGCCGACTTTCATAAAATAGAGAAAATATTAGGGCACTCGACTACTGACACGGCCAGATTATTTGGAAAAAAATGTCAAGTAATGCTGTCATGCACACATGAGCCCTGATAACAGGCCAACATATCACGCTATGTGACCAAACAGTGATACGCGTTCTAGACCCTTTGAGTTTGTGTGTTTTGCCATGTCAGCAAATTATTCCGAGAATCGTCTTTGATTTTTTTGCTTAGGACTGGGCTTTTCAAAACTAAGTCCAGTATTCCGATTCAGTAGGAATTCATTGAATGTGAATGATAATGTTTGACCCGCTGTCTTACATATTTGGCAGCTTCTAGTGTTATCTGACGTCCAGAACATCGGCCTGGCAGACACGTAATCTTCGTACAGGAGCGTTAAGTAATAGCAATATGTATTCTCTGCTGTATGTAGTTGCCGCTATAACATGTTGTCACTTTACTTAGTTGCCACAAGACCTTGATAGATCTTCACCCAGGTGCCGCTATGACATGTTGTCACTTCACCAAGTTGCCGCTATAACATGTTGTCACTTCACCAAGTTGCCACTATAACATGTTGTCAATTCACCAAGTTGCCACAAGACCTTGGCAGCACTGAACTTTGTAGCAATGTGTTAACTTCAATATGTTAACGACTATTGGTAGACTATCATGTGTTACTGCAATTCATTATCGACCATGGGTAAACTGTCATGTGTTCACGGCCAAATTTGTATCCACTATGTGTAAACTACAATATATTATCGATCATGTGAAAACAGTCACGTGATAACGGCCATTTGTTATCGACAACATGTAAACTGCCATGTGTTAATGACCATATTTTATCGTTTATGTGTAAACTGAAATGTGGTAACGGTCAAATGCTATCGACCATATGTAAACTGCCATGTGTTCACGTGTATCCGAATGACATTATACCCCTAGGCCATTACAGTTAATTTGCTGTAAGATTGCTGATTTCAGGCTCAAGGAACCGTGTATCATTAAGGTATGGCACTTCAACTGGTTTTGTAATCATAAATGTTTGTAACAGATGGTGCATAGCCCACAGTCAGGTCACAGAAGATAGATGCAATATGTGACCAGAATGGCAACCTGGCACTATTTTCCCTCTCCTCAGTTTAAGATAACGGTGCATATTCATCGGCTATGGATGGGGAGACTGGCAGCGTGCCAGTCGCTGATTTGTCCAAGGATTCGGGAGATCCTAATACCAGCATTCTGTCATCTCATTGTGACTGTCCGATGCCATTCTGCATATGTAACACAGAACTGCAGTCAAGAACAACTACAACAAACGAAGATAGGGTGTTGAAGGAGTTTGAAGGGCAACTATCATGCCGCAAAAAGCTACAAAAACAGTCAGACAGTACCGAACATTCGTCTGTTGGAAGAAGGATTGTCAGAACGATCACAGACAGGGTACAAATGGAATTCAGCCATATCATCGAACCGATACAAATCCAAAGAACATAGACTTTTTGGTGGACAAAATACACGATTTTGATGTGGGTGAAGTCATACATATCACAGAGGGTGACAACCACCATTTTGTTAGCTCCTGGGTGTTTCTTAAATCTAAAGGTGACAAATACGCTAATAATTTCGTGGGGGATGTTTGCAAGGTGGAGCATGATCGTACGGACAAGATAACACTTCATTTTAAGTATGATTCGTCCTCAGCAGCAATGCTGACACTTCATATGGAGAACAATGTCAAATCAAATTCAACAACCTTTGTCCATACACCAGCGCAAGATTGACGACATCAACGAGCAGGTCCATCAGATACAGAATGAAATGTCCAGACGAAATGTCATAGAGGATTATCAATTTGGTATTGAATCCCAAGTAAACAAGGTGAGACAGAAAAGTCTTTGGAGGCGTATGGCAAGTTTCTTGTGGAATGCAATAAGAAGTTAGACATTATTGCATCATTGAATGATAAATCAGGATTCTTCAAACAAATTCAAGCTGACGAAGATAACCAGGTGTGTTTTATTCTGGCAAGACAGGGTCTGCTAAAAGCACTCAATTGGTGCAATATTTGATAAAAGCAGGACTTTCTAAGACTGACAAAATTGTTTGTACCTAGCCACGAAACATTACAGCTTTGCATGTGGCTCAGGAATTAGGATCAAACATGTTAGTGGTGTATGAAGTTGGCCGAGTTAAACTGAAGAACTCAAATACGTGCATCCTATATGTAACCACTTTTCAGTGAATATTCATGCATTATAATCGATTGAGCACACCAGAGAAGTCTGCAAACTTGCTGTTGGAAAAGCGACCAGACCTCTGTCTGATTATTACATCTCCAACCATAGATCCTGACGTTTTGGTCAAGTATTTTGGTGGATGTCCTGTTCTAAAGGTATCTGGACGAGCCTTTCCTGTTGATGTTGAATATCTTAGTGAGCCTATCGACACGGACTTTGTCAAGTCAACTGTGCAGGAAGTGGTGAACAATCACCAAAACTAACCACTTGGAGACATCCTGGTTTTCTTGTGGACAGGACACAGAACGTGTCATGAAGAGGATACCTACCTGTGACTCGACATTCGCTTGCCACCTTCATAGGCGGCTTCAGCCTGCCGTACACAAGCTGGCATTTGATCCGGCACCTGCAGGAGACAGAAGTTTACTACAAACTGTGCAGAAATAGAAATAGCTGATATCAAATCATTGAGGATACAGGTTTGGTAGAAGCATGTAAATTTGACCACAATCGACAGCTAAATGTGTTGGAAAGTTGGAAAAGTGTCCCAGAGCAGATAAAAAAAAGGTAGAGCTGGCCGAATAGAAAGTGGCAAATGTTTTCGGTTGCACACCAAGGATGAATTTGATAAGATGGACAAAAACACTCAACCAGAAATCAAGCGTATACATATTGACATGAGACTTTTGCAGTTGATCCATTTGGACATTTGTGACTACAAAGAATTTGATTTTCTCCAAAGCCCTTCTCCACAAGCACAAATGAATTCCATGAGCGATTTGTAAAGAAGGAAACCTAACTAACCTTGGGATGAAAATGGCTAAGTTATCATTAGAGCCACGCTTGGCCAAGATACTGTTGCTGGGCCTGAATCACGGTGTTGAGTGCGAATGCTTCGTCATAGTATGGTTTGGAACCATGTCTGGCAGCGTATTTTACAGGCTTGGTGATGATAAGAAGAAGAAAGAAGCTGACATGAACATTCTGAAATCTAGTGAAGAGGATGGTGATATGCTATTGGCAGTTTACAAGGAATGGAGTAAGGTTTCCCATGATGCAGGTCTAACTGGTGTGTCACAAACAGCATCAGGTGAAAGGCATGTATCCAAAATAACTCCAGGTCAAAATACCCTAAACGTTTTGCTCAGAAGCAGATTGCACAGAACGGATTAAGTGAATACTTTTCCCTCTCGTTTTCGGGCAATCTGTGCTACTTCAGAGGATATATGTTTTCTGGTTACATGAATGCAATATCCCTTGAACAGGACTTCTTCTTGCATCCATCTTCTTTTTCCCTGTGCTGCGGGACATTGCCAACATGGCTTGTCTAAAACACACTACAGACCGCGTCTATGTCCTTCATGCTCAATGTCACCTCATACATTGGATCATCACAGTCCCCGACGACTGGGTCAGACATTGGATCATTACAGTCCCCGACGACTGGGTCAGACATTGGATCACCACAGTCCCCGACGACTGGGTCAGACATTGGATCATCACAGTCCCCGCCGACTGGGTCAGACATTGGATCATTACAGTCCCCGACGACTGGGTCAGACATTGGATCACCACAGTCCCCGACGACTGGGTCAGATATTGGATCATCACAGTCCCCGACGACTGGGTCAGACATTGGATCACCAAAGTCCCCGACGACTGGGTCAGACATTGGATCATCACAGTCCCCGCCGACTGGGTCAGACATTGGATCATTACAGTCCCCGCCGACTGGGTCAGACATTGGATCACCACAGTCCCCGACGACTGGGTCAGACATTGGATCATTACAGTCCCCGACGACTGGGTCAGACATTGGATCACCAAAGTCCCCGACGACTGGGTCAGACATTGGATCATCACAGTCCCCGCCGACTGGGTCAGACATTGGATCATTACAGTCCCCGACGACTGGGTCAGACATTGGATCATTACAGTCCCCGACGACTGGGTCAGACATTGGATCACCAAAGTCCCCGACGACTGCGTCAGACATTAGATCATCACAGTCCCCGCCGACTGGGTCAGACATTGGATCATTACAGTCCCCGCCGACTGGGTCAGACATTGGATCATCACAGTCCCCGCCGACTGGGTCAGACATTGGATCATTACAGTCCCCGCCGACTGGGTCAGACATTGGATCACCACAGTCCCCGACGACTGGGTCAGACATAGGATCATTACAGTCCCCGCCGACTGGGTCAGACATCTGCTTGCAATTGAAGAGAATAAGCTGGATAAATGCACAATTCAGCTCATCGGATTGGTCCAATGTGTTTAGATAAGATTGTGGGCACAAATTTAAGAGACTTAACAAAATGAGAGATGATTTGCTAATGGATCAGAAGAGGAGGTGACCCGCGAAGAAGGTATCACTCGACTATGGGCACGCTCTTCAGTACAGCAACTCATCCACTAAAGCATAATAGATATGCTTGCTGAAAGATGACGGGTTTTCCATGAGCAGACAATAGTCATACCATTTGCCATGGGTGTTCATACAAGGCCTTTTAAGGACGGGATGGGCTTACCCGAGAGATTGTGAACCCTGAAGAATACTTAACAGTCTGCATCCCGGAAAGGAGTCGATGTGATTGAGAAAGACCTGATGATGTCGGCATTACCATGCGGTTTTGCTCAGGTGATAGAATATTCAAAAGTTAATCCAAGCACTCGTATGGAAACTAATCTCGTCAGAAAAGTTTTCTGGCCTCACTCATAGGAAAAAGAAACGTTTTGGCCAAACCAGATTATCGTCTTGCAGTTATTCTTCTCTTACACCGAGATGATGATATCGCCCAAGCAAGAGCCGACATTGACTTGCATCTCCGGGATTATATTTGTACTTCGACAAAAGAGTTCGCAATGCAGAATTATTCAAAAAGATCCAAGAAAAAACTGGTATGCCATTACAAGCCAGATTTGAGGGCTCTAAAATCTGAATCTGGAGTAATTGTCTTACAGTTGGAACCACGTAGGCACACTGTGAAGGCAGGTGGCAGCGACGAAGCACTTGTGAATTTGGACACGGTCCTCAGTGACTTGCAGGGTGCTGCAGATGATGTGGAGCTGGGTGGGGAGGATTGTCCTGTCTGTTGTACTCCGGCAGACAGTATCTTATCAAAGTAATTTTACACTCAACCGGCAAAGCTTAATTGGTTGGTACATTACGTTAATATGTTATTGTATGAGATATGTATGTACTCCAGTTCATTTCTCTGCATTCACGATTGCTTTCTAAGCACACGATTGATTGGTGATTAACAATCTGTATATATTAAGCAATAGGAGCGATGAGATACATCACCTTTTGGGGTTTTAAATGTTTATTGTTGATTAAGCAATAATCATAAATATTTCAATCGTGACATTATATCGTTTCATGGGGGGGTTGGGGTAGGGGGGGGGGGGGGGGGGTGAGTCCACATACGCGCCACTTTTTACCTGTTAAGAGCAAGGATAGTGTCGCTGTGTTTACAAAAAAAAAAATACTAGATGTCACAGTGTTTACGAAATAAAGACAGTGTGACGATATTCACGGAATTTATATAATTTATGGTGGCATTTTCGAAATATACGCTACGCGTATGTGTCATGCAGTTTTCGCAATCAATATAATGCACTGCTGTTTCTTTTCACCATTAGGAATTTTCACCAGGAATGAGGGATTATGTCTTGGCTAGAGTCATATTGAAAACATTATGATTATTTTTGTCCTTTGTCCCGTCCACTGTCATACAGGTTTTATGTTTAGAGTTTTGACGGTTAAGTTCTACTTATAATCTTCATACAGTTCTAAGGTGTTAAATGAACAATCATCCTTCGGTTATGAATACATTTGCTTCATGGCACAGAGCAAAACAAAATTCACTTTAGTCGTGTAGCAAAGGCCTGCTATCTTTCATGATTCTGCTCGCAATGTCCCTGTGGATTATAGAATCGTCCGGTTAGGATACAATTTCAATTAACAATAGAGAATACCCTTTCGCAAAAAGAATAAATGTGTCTGACTAGTCCTTAGTGATTTGCGTCATAGCAATCACACTGACATTTGTCATCATAATGAACAGCGTCATGGCGACAGACGTCATCATAATGAACAGTGACATGGCGGCAGACGTCGTCATGAGCTTTGGCTGAGAATCTTCATTATTACGATAAACGTTATGATCATCTTCCACGTAATGATCATTGTCGCAATAACTGCCGTTATGATGGCTGTTTTCGTTTCCTTTGATTTCGATACGCATAAATCCTGGAGAATATTAAGATATACGCATTAAAAAAGAGACCATCACTTGGTTTAAATCATAATGCTATACGCTGTTTCGAGCATTGTGACAATTGGAAATGATGTCCAAGAAAATAACTGAGATCAGATAAAGCGCTTGACCAGTCTCTTGACACGGGCAGCAGAAACTCATCTAATTGATTCTGCGACGAACGCCAAATGTTTATTATTGCCTTGTATATCAAGCCCCCAACATTGTAATAAAATGAATACTATTTACCGGAAATTACAGAGCGGAAGTTCAATATGAATAAATATCCGGACACTTGACCACTAACGCGGCTAGTGTATTGGAAAAGAATGCCATGGATGGTATAGCTCACTCTTGATGCAGGGCTACAGATCATTTATACAACTGAGGAACCAAAACGTCCCCACGTCATGGCCGCTATTGAGATCTTTATTTATAGCCTTGTCAGCGCAGAACTAGTCCTCGGCTTATTAGACACTAACTCACTCTGGTGGGTAGCAACAAAAACCGGTAATCACATCTTAGATTTTTTTCCTTTTACCAGGAGTGTGTGTAATTGCAATGATGCATTCTCTGCCTGTCGGCTCTACCCTGAATAGCATCAGGCGATGACCATATTCTCAGGTGATTGCCTCGTATTCTGGAAAAAACATCATTGTTCTACGGAGCACGCGTGGAGCTTAATTAACCATGCTACGGTGTAACCGAAAATGGAAGATCCCTGAAAGGAAGCTTCATATTTGCTAACGTAAACGGCATCTCAATGTCAGTAACTAGGCATGACTTATTGAGTGCAAACGCATCGATATTTCATTGTTATTTGCTCGCCAGCATTCTCGATGTGGTGTCTTGCTTTCACAATCAGCAGGGACATTTGAAGTGGATGGACAGAAATCATTGCCGAAGAGATACCAAGACATTATTACAATACAATAATATCGAGCTAGGGCAGGTGAACATGCTTGGTTTATGCAGCGAATGACTTTGATCTACTAGATATAATCGATCATCGACAAGTCATCTTTGTCCTATTTAATGACAACTTGTCCTATTTAATGATAATTTGGTATTGGGAGTTATAACCATTGAGCGAGCGTGTTCTTCCTGATCAGAGAACTAGATTCGGTGGTGGCGTGTAGTGTTCTTCTCATTAACACGCACACCACAAGGATGCTGGACCTTCTTGAACGTAATTCCATCCTTAACGTGACAGGAACTGTCTTAATGGAAAGTGTCCCTGAAATGTATCATCGGAGCTGGGTGAATACAAGGTCATTCATACTTGGCCGTTATCACAAGGTCATTCACACTTGGTCGCTATCACAAGGTCATTCACACTTGGTCGCTATCACAAGGTCATTCACACTTGGCCGTTACCATAAGGTCATTCATACTACAAGGTCATTCACACTTAGCCGTTATCACAAGGTCATCACACTTGGTTGCTATCACAAGGTCGTTAACACGATATCACAAAGATTGCACATTGTCGTTAATATACGGTCGCTAACACAATTTTGATAGCGTATGTTCGTTAACATAAGCTCATTAACGAATAGCCGTGAACACATGTTATTTAATGATATCTTATATGGCACATTTCTGCTAGTTGAATTATAAACACACGATTGGCTATGCACCACATTATTTTGTAAGTGCGTTATCACGTATACATAAATCATAGAGGAATTCGATTATGTGAATGGCTGTTCGGGCCAGGTTGCAGTCCTTAGCTTGCACTTGCATATCCATGTTGTTTTAGCCATCTTCATAGTTTTTGCACGTCATTAGGGAGGTAGCGTTTCGTCAAATGGGTTATAAGGAAAACCATCTAGGACTCATTACATCTTCAGTTGGTAGACGTAACGTAGCCAGATGTTCAGTTATACGCGTGTGTGAAACTCTACCCTAACCCACATGTTGCAATGAGTAACTTATTGAAGTTAAAAACAAATTTCTTATCACTATATTTGGCTTATGAGCAAACAGAGAAGCCAAGAATAGATCGTTCCTTGATCGTGTATGATTATTAAACTCGCCATCAGGATAGTAACCTCAGTATTGCACATCACCTGTCAGTGAGAATTTTTCATCCACCTGACGCCGTGACAATTATTTGATGTGCAGAATCTTTTAATAGCGATCCGGTTCGTATGATTGTGTCGGGTGTAGATGAGTGGATTGAGAACACCAAAAAGGACTAGCACTATCAGATAATACACGGTATCCACCATATATAGAACAACATATATAAAACTACTACTTTTCGTAATTTAGTCGCTTTGCATGTTCAGATGAGTTACCAGAATAATCGATGAGGTGACGGCGTTTTTCTTCCACGCAATAACACAGATTGATCAGTGCAGCATAATAGATACGATGATCACCACAAGAGCAGCCATAACATAACTCAAAGGTCACGAAAGCTGGCTGGTGGAGAGAGTGAGTGGAGGAACTCCAGGGTGCCAGGTATTAGAGGTATGGAATATAACTCCAGGGTGCCAGGTATTAGAGGTATGGAATATAACTCCAGGGTGCCAGGTATTAGAGGTATGGAATATAACTCCAGGGTGCCAGGTATTAGAGGTATGGAATATAACACCAGGGTGCCAGGTATTAGAGGTATGGAATATAACTCCAGGGTGCCAGGTATTAGAGGTATGGAATAAAACTGCAGGGTGCCAGGTATTAGAGGTATGGAATATAACTCCAGGGTGCCAGGTATTAGAGGTATGGAATATAACACCAGGGTGCCAGGTATTAGAGGTATGGAATATAACTCCAGGGTGCCAGGTATTAGAGGTATGGAATATAACTCCAGGGTGCCAGGTATTAGAGGTATGGAATATAACTCCAGGGTGCCAGGTATTAGAGGTATGGAATATAACTCCAGGGTGCCAGGTATTAGAGGTATGGAATATAACTCCAGGGTGCCAGGTATTAGAGGTATGGAATATAACTGCAGGGTGCCAGGTATTAGAGGTATGGAATATAACTCCAGGGTGCCAGGTATTAGAGGTATGGAATATAACTCCAGGGTGCCAGGTATTAGAGGTATGGAATATAACTCCAGGGTGCCAGGTATTAGAGGTATGGAATATAACTCCAGGGTGCCAGGTATTAGAGGTATGGAATATAACTCCAGGGTGCCAGGTATTAGAGGTATGGAATATAACTCCAGGGTGCCAGGTATTAGAGGTATGGAATATAACTGGGTGCCAGGTATTAGAGGTATGGAATATAACTTCAGGGTGCCAGGTATTATAACACCAGAGGTATGGATGGAATATAACACCAGGGTGCCAGGTATTAGAGGTATGGAATATAACTCCAGGGTGCCAGGTATTAGAGGTATGGAATATAACTTCAGGGTGCCAGGTATTAGAGGTATGGAATATAACTTCAGGGTGCCAGGTATTAGAGGTATGGAATGTAACTCCAGGGTGCCAGGTATTAGAGGTATAGAATATAACTCCAGGGTACCAGGTATTAGAGGTATGGAATATAACACCAGGGTGCCAGGTATTAGAGGTATGGAATATAACTCCAGAGTGTCAGGTATTAGAGGTATGGAATATAACTCCAGGGTGCCAAGATACCATGACCTGTGTCAAGTTTTGTCGTTGATCTGTCCAGATGGATCGAGTTCCCTCTTTGCCTGCCGACCTGGTTTCACGCAATGAGTCCCAATTAACCCTGTTTCTCTCATATGACATAGATTCCTCGTGTTATCAACAAGGTGTTTTATTACCTTCGCCGGAATCTGCCCGTGCGCAAGGGGCATGTTAAGTGGTTGAATATATAATAGAGAAGTTAATAATTCACAAGGTAATTAAGTTTTGTGTTGTTCAAATACCAAGATGCTATGTCAGAATACAAATGAAATCAACTAGACCAACACAGAAATTGCCCGATTATAAATCAAAAAATCATGTCAGCCGTAAATAATTAAAATAACTGTGCATACTCATTTGATCCCCATGTTTGTAAAACACTCAGGTTTGTTCTCTATTAAATGGCATATTGCTTACTGAATTAGTAAAATGTTGTATGAGTATTATGTGCGCACGCAGAAACCAGTATATATCCAGTAACGTCGTCAAAGAGGTCCAGTAATGCTATCACAGAGGTCCAATAATGCTATCACAGAGGTCCAATAATGTTATCACAGAGGTCCAATAATGCTATCACAGAGGTCCAATAACGCTATCCCAGAGGTCCAATAATGCTATCACATAGGTCCAATAACGCTATCCCAGAGGTCCAATAATGCTATCACAGATGTCTAATAATGAGATCCAATAAAACGGCCATGAATATCCAGTAATGCTACAAGATTTGATAGGTATTGTACATGCAAGACGTCGTCTATAGGTGATAATGGTATCTTTCACACGATATTTTCACTTCCCTCCAAATGGAAATCTGCATTCTGTACAAAGTATACGCGGTTGTAGTACGGATTTGCAGCCTTATACATAATGGACACAACGCCTTCCAGGAACTTAATTTGGAGGAAAAATGTTTAGGCAAAGGTTTATCCGGAAGTGAATCTTTTCGTCGTGGTCGATAAGATACATGCTGCTCTATTGACTCTATGTATGTCATTCCATCACGCTACAATATGTGCTCAGTTAAGCGATGTGATTTATTTATTTATTTTTCGCAATAAGCTGCTAATTTCTTAGCTTTTGTTTATAGGGTCGCATCTACAGCAATACGCTTAGACGAAGAGCTTTCGGCAATATCTGATTGAACTTTCTGCGCACCTCGCATATTCTCAAGACATTTGTATTTCATGTGTTTTATAAGATATTTTACAATAGGGACCCTTTAGATCATGGTAAAATACTTTAGACATCGCTACTAAAACGTGCTCCTTGTGCTCGTTAGAGAAGGTATGTAATATCATAAGAGGTGGCGATGTTATATGAGTATACCTATCAGGTACACTTGAGTATATTTATCTGGTATATCATTTCCGTGGCTCTTATATTATGCGCCTTGGCATCAGTTCAGTCAAGGTCAAGAAATTTACATCTAACATTAAGAAATGTAGAAGTAGATATAAAGCAATATATATATATAGATATATATATATAGAGAGATATAGAGATATATAGATATATATAGAGATAGATATATAGATATAACTTTGTATCAACTATATATATATATATAGAGATATATATACAGAGGAGAGAGATACAAATATCTCTATATATAATAGAGATATAGAGAGATATAAAGAGATCTATAGAGATATCTCTCTATATATATATAGATTCTAGATATAGATATATATTCTCTATTCTCTATATATCTCTGTCTATATATATATCTCTCTATCTCTATATATATATATCTATCTATATATATATATATATATATATATATACTCTATATATATATATCTATATATATCTATATATATATATATATATATATACATATACGTATATACATATACGGTGTCAGTCATTAAATCTGACAATGCGATTCAGGAAATTATCAAATTATAGTTCTCCTCCCTTAGAGGCCATGATATGTTGCCCCCGTATCTAGTCTTGTGCATTAATCCTCGTCAATGTGCGCCTTGGAGGCCTATGGCCATGAAGTAAGGTGCATTGATTGTTTCACTGGAGCTATTGTTTTCATATACCAAAGATACGTGAACATCCTTCCGCATATAATCGGTTCCCTTGCAATGCTTGGTGCATAATGATTCGTCGTCGATCCATGGCGTCTCACAAGGCATTTACATTAAAAAACCTTGAGATATACCCATTGCAAACGTCTAATCGCAAGGATCTTACTGAACAATTGATCAAACTCTCGTAGAATTGTTCCGGAATTATTCCATTCCCTTGCCTGGCCAAATGTGAATAAAACTGAACTGAGGAACATTTCGGTTTTTGCAAACTGATTAGCATTAGATATTTCTTGTTCAAGGATCTAATAAGTGTGTGTTGATACTTCGCATTCATCAATTGTGCAAATGAATCCAACTGATCAATAATGGCAGCTGCGGGGCCAAAAACAACTCGTCTTCATGACAATATATGTAAGTTTGTAATCATGAATCTGCTTTGTTGCTAATATAATTCAAACTCTTGATTTTCTTACGTAAGTTTTGTGATACCCAATGCATCATATATGACGCGCAATGTGATAACCGCAAGGTATAACAAGAGACAACATACGAGGCTACAGCAGTATTGCAGATTATTGCGCATTTACGCTACTCGCGATATCACAAAAAAAACCGTGTTTTGATGACATTCAGGGGCATATTTCAATCAATTACACAACCAATATCTAGCGAACCAGGATGTAGCTGCTGAGAAGCCCGATGTCAGATTCTACAATATGTGTATTTTTGAAGGGAAGAAATTCAGTGAAGAACTTTGACAGATAGGCTGGCAAAAACAGTGTTGGTCGGGGTGCGATGGCTTGTACATTCACCGGCATTGAAATACGTAAATCGAGGGCTGCAGGTTTTGACCAGGTCATGGTTCGGTTAAAACTATGTCATTGTTCATTTTGGTGATGTAAGAAATGTTCATATGTGGTGATGTAAGAAACATCAGTGATTCCTGTCTGCACATTTTTGCACGGGTTTTTCTCAGTGCTTTTCAAAGACGTCCTGATGATGTCTCTTTTCCCTATTCCCGTGATATCTCGGCTTATCTCGCTTCAGTCGACCTTGCACTGAATGTGGTTTTGCGCCTGGAAAAGACTTCGTCTATAGTTTGTTCTTTGGTTCGTGCTCTCAGTATTAGATGCACCAGTAAAAAGCAGTTCAGTGTTTATTGATCTTCATCATTTAAGGGTTAGATGTGTAGACGGTTCGCCCAATGCGCTCAACAGTACATTGGTGGTCACAAATAATTCTGTTGCAAAAAATAATCCTGTTTCGATGAATCTTGTTTCTATGCTCTATAGATCAAGTTGTATTTTTGTGGGGGGAGTGAGTGATAATGTTAAGTGTGACATTGATGCAAACTAGGAACTAAATCAAGACACACAGTAGTGATTTCTGCTTTTCCAGGCTTACACATATTAAGTTAGTGAACCGGGTATTCCCCGCGGCTAGTAAACACTATATCAGCAGTGTAACCCTGCTTGCTGATGCACTCAACACATCACAATATCAAGGTCACAATTAATTCTGAAAGCCCTGAATTTCGTTTATGACAAAAATGGCGACTATGACGTTACAGGGAAGAAATGAACAGGGCACCAACATAAAAGACTAGCTGTTGCTGGTAACAGCTAGTGTAGCTTTGTCATCAGAGGTACTTACTTAGTGCGTGGGAATCCACTCGTTATTGGCGTATACATACAAGTCTGACCTGCGTGACGATAGAAATCGACGCAATGAACGGGTATTCATTGTGGCTTGCTTATCACAGATATGACCTTGGTCATTGATTAATATATATCAAACTTGTGGTTTTTGTTTATCGCCAATTAATTATAGAACATGTATTTGGTGATTAAAGTTCCAATCATTTATATTGTTACTTGGGACCAGTCATCTTTTCCCCGAAGCAAAGCATCTGATTTGATTTATATACAGTGACGCAATGATAGTCCCAAAGCAGTTGTTCATGGATGGCAGTTAGCCATTATGGTGTTTGAATATGTTGAGCAGTGTCCAGTATAGAGCAGATAACATTCAGAAAAGCTCGTAGTCCATCCAAACATCCCATGGCCAATGTGGATCAATTGTTGCATTCTTAATGTTCATTGAGAGAAAGCCACTTTCCTATTTGTCAGTCACATTGCGTTACTATTCCACAGAGGCTATGTTGGTCAAACCCGAAATACAGCACCTGCTACTTCTAAATTCTTTATCGGAAGATCATGCATCTAGGAGACAATTGTAAATGCACAGCAGAATTGGGTCCATTCCGATGTCCCTTGTGATACCCATGACAATTGTAATAATGGAAAGGCCAACACCATTTTAGAGGCAGCACAAAATTGCCCCCAAGACGGAAAGTATCTGATTTATCTGTGACTATATAATCTCTGACTACCACTCACATACTAAATATTGAAATCGCATTGTGGAAAGTCACAAACTTTTTTCCCCCTTAAATCACCTTGAAAAATTCAGCTTAAGATTTACGCCTTTGTATAATCTATTATTGTGGCTGACCCGTTTGTATCGTGGATTGCATATCACATTATTTTAATTCTGATTAATTGATGGATGCAATGCATTACAAGATTAATAAAGGATTAATACAATTGGATGGCTACATGGAATCAAGATGATATGTGTCCACTGTACGAGTACTACTTCATATGACAGGCATATGGATCTTCTCTATTCCACCGCCATACACATTATTTTAATTCATGGCGAGTGTACCAATATTATAAAATATAAAGCATTTACGTATACCAGCATAGTGTGTATAGCAAAAACTAAAATTGTCGCAATTGAAATATGGTGTTCATAAAATGTATCTTAGAAGAGGAAACAGGATGGCCTTGTTGATTGCCCGCTGCGGATGATGGCGAAAAGAGCCTGTAGATACCGACAGCATCTGAATGAAGAATAGTCATTATGATAGTTCCCTTTTGCACGGAGCCAGTACTGTTATTTGCCAATTGAAATACGGCTACCAAGCTATATTGGGGTAGTAACGAGACAATGACATTCACAATGGCAAGAACGCTAACAACATGCACCCGCGATCCATCATCAACATTGTAGGGAGTAAACTGTAGAAAACTGCTCCCAACAACATAGATCCTCCAAAATATAGTAAAGAGGGGACAAATCAGCGACAAAAAACCTTGCATTATATATTGCTATTTTCCAATATCTTTCGGTAGTTTTCCGCAGTATAAAATGATAGAATATTTCAACATACGCTGCTTCTGCTGTCAAAGGATGGTACAAAGTCTACATAATCATAATAAACTCAACTTGGCTAGCAGTAATTTGGTTGCTATTTATGTGCTAAATTGTAAAACAGTACACTTTCCTCGCATATAACTCAATGGAAATAGAATGAGCCGATCATTTGTATGTGGAACATGATGATTTCAATAACTCATATCACTTTGTTATTGCAATAATTCTAAAGATGTACCAATTATCCAGCAGCCTGAATATACCCTTGCTGTGCTAGTAATAATTGGTGGGCATATAATCTGAAAGGACGTGACGTATTCATCTTAACCAAAGCCCATGTATTGTTATTACCGTATGCATGTACCTTTGCAATTAAATCAATATCTATGCATGTACTGCTTGAGAACATGATTGAATCAAGGCGACTATTCATGCTCACGAGGTCAGAAATGATAAACTGCGACAAAACATTGATTACATACGGTACTTTCTTGATACATAAAATTTACAAAACATATCGAATATCAGTAGACAAACGTAGGTTCCAAATCATTAAAGAGTTGCTTTTCAATTTGTAGCGTGTATATATTTGCTACCGCAGATATGAACCTGCTTAAACCCTTTAGAAATAATTCCGGAGAATTAAATCATGATTACTCCCATGGCACCTTCTTTTTTGTCGTGGCGGGCTCCGATATCATTGTCAAGCGTCAGTGTTTGATAATCCATAGGAGTGGTGATTCCCGTCCCGGACAGTTACTCCAATCAGAGGTAAAGCTGTGATGTGTGTATGACAATATTCAGGCAAATACTGATTTCACGATATTGCTCATTTAGTTAATATTGACTTTATATGGATTCAGATGACTCTGAACGTCCAATGTGTCACGACCCGATAAATATACAACATTTTGTCTATGTCACATGAAATATGTCGGAAAGTGACCTTGCAAACATTGGATTTTCAGTAAGATGATTCTTATGAGGGCAAACTTGCTCGAACTATACAATGGCTATCCATGTTCGTGTATTGCTATAGCCCACATCATCCATTGCGGTGCGGTTGATACGAATTCTAAATGAAAAGTTCTCATTTTTAGCTAGGAAAATGTCCGCTCATTTGAAATAACCTCGCCCCTTGGCAATATAAGAATGATATCCAATCCACGCTTGATACCAGAAATAGATTGTGGATGAAAGATACATGCTGTAACATAGGGTAATCAACCCGAAGTAGTTTTCGCATCTATGTACGTGTGCGGCTGTGTTAGAGGAAATAACTTACCCCAGCCTACTTTCTCGAAGAACAAGCTATATATGTACGCCGAAAATATAGATTGAAATGTTAATATTCATTCACATTTGGCAACTGTAAGGATAAGAAAATATCATACCGTATGTTGCATTGAGGAACACATACACACCTATGTTATACGACTCAGCTTCAGCCGCTACTAGATCAGACTCAGCTCCATCTACTACTAGATGAGACTCAGCTCCAGCTACTACTAGATGAGACTCAGCTCCAGATACTACTAGATCAGACTCAGTTCTAGCTACTACTAGATCAGACTCAGCTCCAGCTACTACTAGATGAGACTCAGCTCCAGATACTACTAGATCAGACTCAGTTCTAGCTACTACTAGATCAGACTCAGCTCCAGCTACTACTAGATGAGACTCAGCTCCAGCTACTACTAGATGAGACTCAGCTCCATCTACTACTAGATGAGACTCAGCTCCAGCTACTACTAGATCAGACTCAGCTCCATCTACTACTAGATGAGACTCAGCTCCAGATACTACTAGATCAGACTCAGCTCCAGATACTACTAGATGAGACTCAGCTCCATCTACTACTAGATGAGACTCAGCTCCATCTACTACTAGATGAGACTCAGCTCCAGCTACTACTAGATGAGACTCAGCTCCATCTACTACTAGATACTACTCAGCTCCAGACTAGATGAGACTCAGCTCCATCTACTCCATACTACTACTAGATGAGACTCAGCTCCAGCTACTACTACTACTAGATACTAGATGAGACTCAGCTCCAGATACTACTAGATCAGCTCCAGACTCAGACTCAGCTCCATCTACTACTAGATGAGACTCAGCTCCATCTACAGATACTACTAGATGAGACTCAGCTCCATCTACTACTAGATCAGACTCAGTTCTAGCTAGACTCAGCTCCAGATACTAGAGATCAGACTCCAGCTACTACTAGATAGACTCAGACTCAGTTCAGCTCCAGCTACTACTAGAACAGACTAAAGATACACTGTTCTCAGTATTTTGGAATAAACACATGACATGGATAACGGCTTAGCCACAATATTGCTATTTTTAATCGGTTAATCGGAATGTGCGACGTTGAACATTCTCAGGTAGTTGGCCTTATGACAAACATGTACAATCGAATCATATTATCGATAGGCTGAATGTTAACCTGCAGACGGACGAGCTGGTTCGCTATGTACTCTACATTATCGCTTGAATATACAAATCATTAACATAATTAAAACCATTTCTTTCTAGATTGTGCTTCCTTACTTCCATGTGAATGTTAAAATCTACATGCATTGTAGCCCTGGCTACAATATATCTCAGGTCAATTACCCGAAGTTCAATTCAGCTGCAAAGTTACATAGCGCCTTTGCCAACATTAATCATAGCAACTGGATTATCGTTTCCGCTGCTGTGCGTTGTATGTTGTGTTCGGATGCAGCATGTTGTGGTTACATCCCGCAGAGACTCAGATTTATATTCATGAACCCCTATCATTAACCCCGTCACGGAGCCCTATCAGTTACCCCGTCATGGATCCCTATCAGTAACCCCTTCATGGAGCTCTATCAGTTACCCTGTCATGGATCCCTATCAGTTACCCCGTAAGGGAGCCCTATCAGTTACCCCCTCATGGATCCCAACCAGTTTCCCCGTCATGGATCCCGATCAGTTACCCCGTCATGGATCCCTATCAGTTACCTCGTCATGGATCCCTATCAGTTACCCCGTCATGGATCCCTATCAGTAGCCCCGTCATGGATCCCTATCAGTTACCCCGTCATGGATCCCTATCAGTTACCCGTCATGGATCCCTATCAGTTACCCCGCCCATATAGCTCACAGCCTTGAATCAGTTGGTCTCGAACTGAGAATAAATAACATGACAAAATGGCCGGCCGGTGCAGAGTATTATTTATAAGTATAAGCTTGTCGGTCATTCTCGCTGGTCATTGTGACTATGGAAATGATAAGAGCTTTCGTGTAATACAATCTTTAAAATATAATTGTTTTGGCGTGCGTCTGGCACGCCACGTGGACCATTTTGTACAATCAAGTTGTTAGCCATTCACCAGTTTACATAAAAACTGACAAATGGCAAAGATTTTCTGCTGAAGGCGAACTCATGAATCGTTGTTGTATTATTAAATGTGGAAGATTTTCATAGGTTAGGTAATTTATGTATTGGTGGCATCTTTGGGTCAAACCCATAAGCTGTTGGTCGAAAGGCAGAGTAATTAATCGCTACCAATCTGGCTACTGTACAAATCAATGTGCATTGATTGTTTATTTGAGAGTTTTCATGTTATTAAATAAACTTGATTGACCGTCTGACTACAAAGTTCATTACTTGGCATGATAAGAGTTCCGCGTTTTATATGGCAGTACGTATGGAATGGATATTAATTTACAAATATTCTGCAGCCCAGACTGTCAGACCGGATGCAATTAAAATATACAATATTGGATTAACTTCCTGAATCCTTTGATCATTTTTCAGTCATTATTCATTGTTACAATGATATAACATGCAATATGTCAGCGTTTTCGCAATTTACGTTGTATTGCCCTTTACAGAAAATATCCATTGTGCGTCCTGTTGAGAAGAGGAAGGGTGTTATGTACTAAAGTAAGATATGATGAAATAACAAGCAATGATGATACATGATGTTAATCTCGGTAAGCTAAACAAAACAGCTGCATCATCAGCGTATATTTATTATTGGTCAAGGCGGCTGCCGTCCATGAGAAAGCATGCATGTGTGGCACGAGATTCATTGCTCCGACTTCAATGCAAAGTTGTCTTCTTTGTTTTGTTCATTATTGGAATGGAGTTGTAAGCTTTATTGATTTTAGCCAAAAGATCATCTACAGCTTTTCATAGACCTTCAACATACTCCATGTTGGCATTAGTCATTACGTATTCGATGCAAGGTGCATGACGCATTCCATAGTATACCTCTGTCTTTGTTCAGAAGGTAACCGGAGCAGAAGTGAAGCCAGGTAGACATCAACTATAGAAATCACTCATTTGAATTTTTTTTTTGCAAATATTTGTACACATATAGCGCTGTAAATGAAATTTGATTCTTGTTTTTTGGAACGTCTAAAGCATTTCACACTAAAAGCCACGTAACCATGTTCTACGGATGCAAGTTTCCACCTCGCCTGCTGTCACGCGTTGTATATTGATAAAATACTGGGGTATTGATAAATATTTGTCATAAAAAACATCTTCAAATGAGCCTATTTAGCTCCTGCACTGTTACATATTAATATTGCAATCATATGCACTCGCTTAGCAGAGAAAATCAAAGAATTACATGGTCCCACTCAATTTTGTGATCGTCACTTTTTTCTGACGTTCATCGGCGCATAGAGTGGTTATCAATCATTAACTTGAGTTATCGTTCTTGCCTTTGATCGAGCTGATGCCACACGGTTAGGTCGGTAGCTGGATCTTAATTTGAGTTTGGACATTTAGTACAAGTTTTAATCATATTTCTTAAGTCAAAAAGCCTTCCCCTGTCTTGTTACATAATGCTCTCTCATTTAAGTGAAGGTGAGCCAGAAACCGACTTAACTGCCCATCTTAAATTGATAAGGTGTCAATGACGCAGCTGTCGACTTATTGAGTGGTGTATGTACTATATCTAAGTCAATTACAGTATCTGTGATTAGTAAGTACCACAGCTAGTCGTCGGTGAAATATGGCTGTGGTAGCCCGTTCTTGTGATGATCCTGCTATACCGGTATTTGCCGCCAGCTATAGCATGGCATCTGTAGGGTTGTACTGCAGCAGCTATCAGCATATAAATGAACATAATGGCCGTTCTCGTCTCACGTACAGTATCAATGACGTGATACATGTAAATTGTCATTCCTCAGGTCCGTACAGAGCTGTTAAGGCCAACGACAGAATAATGTACATTGAATACGTAAATTTGATATTGAACACACTCTGTGATGTACAACACAGTGTACTCTACAGCCAAGAAATTGGCATGCGCAAATAATTATATCAGTGAAAGCATTCTGTTCACTAAGTGCTGCAGCAAAGGCTAAGTGTCTTAGGGCAGAGATATTGGAGAGCACCAATGATCCACATAAACTTTTTAACATTGTAGAAAAACTGACACATGCAAGGGAAGAGACCAAGCTACCGGTCAGTCTGTCTCCTAAATTGGCAGTGTTTTTAACAAAGAAAATACATACCATCCGATTGGAATTAGCGAATATGCAATGCAGCCCACCAGACGTGGTCCCTGAGAAATGTTGTGACTCTGAGCTAAGTGAATTCAAACAAGCAACGGAACGTGGAATATATCACTATATGACAGCTTCAACGTCGTGTGATTTAGACCCACTATCAACATGGATGCATGGATATCCTTCTTTCTGTTATAACACAAATGGTTAATCTTTCTCTAGCTTCTGGTTCTGTGCCAGAAAAATGGAAACTGCAATCCTGAAACCACTGCTTAAAAAGAGCAATCTGGATCCTGAATTGATGAAAAACTATAGACCAATTTCAGATTTGAGTTTCATATCCAAATTAACAGAGAAGGTTGTAGCCAATCGATTTCAGGACTATTAATTAGCCAAACGACTTGATGACAAGTATCAGTCAGCCTACAAATCTGCCCATAGTACTGAGACTGCACTTCTCCGAGTATATAATGACATTGCTTGTGCTGTTGACCAGCACCATGCTGTTGCTCTCGTGCTTCTTGACCACAGCGCCGCTTTTGACACTGTCGATCATGAAATCCTGTCCAAATTTATTACTCCCTGGTGATTACGCGTCTTCCATATTCTCATAAGAGCTATGTCGGAGGTTGTCGATAACTCTACATTATGGCAAAGTTGTTGCCAGGAGCGACTCATCCGAGCACAACATGCTTAGAATTGTTCAGTAGCTTGTAATTTGCGTCTACCAGCCATTAAATGCAAACACTGTCGTTATTTATGTGCTATTAATTGTTTTGGGATCACCGTTTTCCGTTCTACTTACCTCTACATGACACAATATTTTGCGCTGTGCTCTGACGCATGAATTGTTCTTTCTAAATTTGGCCATGGCTGTTCATAGCTCTGCCTGGATTTGACTTGATAACAATATACATTAAGCTGCGATGAAGGAACACAGGACCACTCTAGCCAATGTACCTATGATGCAAAACCACTTGATGTCAAGTATTGGCGACCGGACGTATAAGCGCTGTCAGTTGATGAGTTGGCGCTGGAGAGAGCAGAAAGCAGAGCTGGCGGTAAATACCTGCATAGCACATATGGTGGGAGACGGTCAATTAGCTACATTGTTTGGCCCCCAAACCAGAAGGAATTTCTAACCTTAGGACTTGGCACTTTAGACATCAGGTGAAAGCAGAGATATACTCAGAAGAAAAACGATAAATTGCTGGGACTATTATAGAATGGATTCCCGACCATCACCCGATATTGAATTCGAACCCACGAATTGTACCCCGAAATGGCATCGTTAAATTTTGTCGCAGCTCTACCAAATCTCTGAGGACACAAACTTGTCAACCGAGCGTAACTTCTCGACTAAAACCTCAATCGAAATGGACGAGTTACCACTTCAGGATGTTCCATATATCTATATTACGGTGACCTGCCTGTACGTAGTCGTGATTCTGTTTGGCGTTCTCGGCAATGTGCTTGACATCGTCGTCGTGTGTGGTCAACGGGACATGCGGACTCCCACCAATGTGTTTCTTGTCAACTTGAGTGTAGCGGATTTGCTGGTTTTTGTTCTTCTGCATGCCTTCATCTCTGATTGAGTTCCACGCGCGCGAAGTGTGGCTCTTGGGACAAGCTATGTGTAAGTATAACACTCCATTATCTTGCCATTCTTTGCAATGACGTGCGTCTAACACGGAGCCAAGTCGGTATCTTCATTATGTATGCGTAGCAGTGAGCGATGCAAAAATTGATCTGTGCTATCTAATAATATTTATCAATTTTAAACAAAAGACATATTTGCTTATTTGATATGTATAAATGGTGCCTTATTTTATTCAGCCTAGATTCATTTACCTGGGTGTAGGCATTGCTAACATTGTGCGATGATGTGAATGGTCTCACAACACAATGTAATGATGCAAATGTTTATTGGTTGGTCGCATATGATATATCAAATGTGAAAAATGAGCTTTCATAAACAAAATAGTGATCAGAATAGCGGCTCAATATTTACTTCATGTTGCGATATACAGAACTTGGCATTAAGGAGACGGGATATAACCATCTACACTTGCTACTTGCTACACTATATATTGTGCATAGACGTACAGGTTAATACACCTTTGTCTCCCTATTTGTTTAACTTATGCTAACATATATTTTGCGTTATAAAAGGTAAACTGACCTTCTTCTTGGAACACGCTGTGGCACATACATCTATTTTGACGATTCTGGCAATCAGCTTCGAGCGCTACTACGCCATCTGCTGCCCATTCAAGGTCCTCTACACATGCACGACCAAGCGAGCCATCAAGATCAACGTGGCAGTGTGGATGTGCGGTTTCCTGTCTACGCTCCCGTTCCTCTTCCTGACTTTCACGGCCAATATACAACACGTGACAGCAGGCGAGGTGGAGATCTGCCGATCACCAATCACGACTTCGTGGAGCATTACTTATGTAATTGCCATTCAGCAAGTGTTCTTTACGATACCCCTGGTAATACTAGTAGGGCTCTATGTGTACATCTGTAGGGCTTTGCTGAAAGATTCATTTGGCCCCAATGGTCCTGCTAGCAAGAGGTCAACCATGGTTTCAGATAATATCAGTAATGCCTCATCTTCTAAACATCACCCAAACATTGAAATGCAAAGATTCAGCACAAATTCCAAACTTCTATTGAAAAATTCGTTTAAAATGTGTCGAGAACGTCCGGATCCACCACAACAACGTCAGCGACAGCGTGCTACTCGTCGACAGGTTGTCTACATGGTAATGACCATAATGATCCTCTTCTTCGTCTGTCTGATGCCATTGCGGGTAGTAACAATGTGGCTCTTATTCTCACCCGTTGAAGACAAGGAGCGTTTAGGATTGGAAGGATTCCCTAATCTCATTTCATTTTCTCGCATCATGTTCTACCTAAACAGCGCTGTCAATCCAGTTCCCTATAATGTCGTTTCCTCGAAGTTCAGACAGGCCTGCCGACGTACACTGCATTGTGGAGTCTCCTACCAACGCTCTTCATTATCTGTCAGCATGAATCCCGGAACCATCCACGTGAAGTCGACCGAGTGTTAGCAACCTCGTGTCTCTATGTACATAACAACTCAAAAACCTTATGAATGAAACCGGATTTCAGAACGCCTCTGATTTATTGCACATGTTGTAACTTTTCCCGATGAACATAATGCTTAGGGTAACGAACGGACTGATTCTCCTCTGTTACAGGGGTATTGCAGCGCCATGAGTATAGCACTAAAGCGCCAATCTCCACGTCATACTGCCTGGTACTATATTAATTAGTCAATTCAAAACCATATATATATGATTGGTTGACATGCGGTCATATTCGTTGTGGTAAGATCAGACAAAACGTTGACGTAAAAGCAACAGCAAATGATAGCTGTCTCACGAGCTGCGGTTGATGCCTGCAGTGGTTTATTTGGTAACTCGCGGCTCCTTTTGTACAGTTAGTCAACTTGGGAAGATTAAGTACGCGTCTGGTGTATGTATTAAAAATAACATCATGCAGACCACTCATGGATATAACAAAATTAAGGCGACCAGAATTCGATTAAATATCCTTTTTAATTGTTTGGGACACATCCGAGGTCCTTTTGCGCAATTGTTCTGTTTTTTTGCGCTCTGATACTGTGTGTTGTGTTCGATCAAATATTGTAGATAGCTATGATAGCTTACTTGTGTTTATGCCATTGCCACTTCCTTACTGTGAGCTAAAGTGTCACCGTCACACTGCTGTAGTACAGCGGTCTTGGTCGGTTGTGAAAAGCTACTGCGGCCAATCACGATTTTTGTATTATGCGTTTGAAAAGCCGGTCGTTCTGAACATATCGTCTTACTCCAATGTAACCGTGGTCAAACCCCATTGCGTTATCTTATAATTACACAAAACGCTCAAATCATAAGAATATTGCAGACCTATCTGATGTTTTGCTAAACCTGAAAAGAAAGATTGGTCAGAATCGAACGCTTGGCGGAGCAACCAACTGCTACTCAAATCACGGACTCTTTCTGGTTGTGTTTATTTAAACTCCATCCGCTAGATGGCGTCCTGCCTTGTTGATAACTGCGAGACTGACGGGAGGCGGCTATTATGTTGTACAGTATCGTTGCTATGATCCCTATGATCCAAACCTGGCCGTCTGACTTTAATCCCCGCAATAAATGGCGGTCCCATCTCTGATAGGGAATGTGCATAACTTGGTGGAAAAAAAACGTAGTCCGTTGGACCTTTGGCTCACAAGCGTGGTTGGCACAACCCTATCTAGGCAAGTGTTTTTCGCCAAGTGACAATAGAACGTAAAGTGCGTTGTCCAAATATCACAATTATTGGTATTTAACGCCGTCACATTATTAATTCGTTGCTGGATATGCATGTTTTTTTTTATCTTTAAATGTATTGTTGAGACGGCGTATTTATCAGAGCCATTAGAAAAAAATACTGACATACAGAGTGAAATAAAGATAACGAGATAAACTGAATGTCTTCTCATATATGTGCAATATTGACACGATTGTTGATTAAGAATGCAAAGAGCTTCGATACACGCACAAAACACATCTATCTGTACGTCTGAATATATGACCCTATGAGAACGTCATTGGGCATAAATCATCATTGTTTATTTGAATAGGCCCTAGTGGCCTATTTAATACCGGGAAAAATTTGTGTTGAAGGCTTGCGCCACTCTTCACACCGATGCTAGAGTCATGTTTCAACACAAGGCTATCTATTCAAAAACGCCGCCGTCTAATTAGCAACACCATCTGTTACAGTTCAAGGAAAAAGCCATAGCGCAGCTTTAATCTACGCAAACGTGTCAGGGAAGGCTCATTTATTTTCACGAAGTTGAAAACATTCAAAATTAACCTGCATGCTACCTAAAGAAATTGTTCTGTTCCATGCATGGCATCCAGTCTGACTTTACTGGACGTAGCGATGTTGAGCTTGTATGCGAATCTAGAAACTAGTAATTTGTAGCTTTGACCAATTCACGTCGGCGCTGTCTTATGCATCACAAAATTAAGCAATGCTGATCACACCAATGTTTGAATAAGCAAACACTGATTATTAACTATATTCTAGGATGTTACTGGTGTAACATCTATTATTGGCACCCATATATTACATTAACGCAGTTATGTATTACAATGAACTGATGTTATATACATACAGCTTTTTCCGACGATGCAGAAAGAAGGCAAAACAAAGCAAGCCGAATCTTTTGTCCATTTTGTGCAGTTTTAAACAGCTTCGCCATGTGACCTCAACCTGGCTGATTATAATAAAGTATGGAAACAACACACAGCAAAGTATTTGCATTTAGATCTGACACTGACATCACTCTCAAAGTTAATTACTAATCTTCAGTTGACTCAAGCATAGAAATTACACAACATAAGTAGTATTGCACGCTGCGTCATGTGATTATTTCCCATGGTTTCATAATCTACGCTTATGATGTGAGCATCGTCATTGAACATCTTCTGAAGTGTTTCAACACGGTATTTCTCTTCATTTGCTCGTTCATACAGCAAACGATCTCAACCGTGCAGTTTCTAACCGACAACATGATACCGTTATTTTAATGCTCTATGGTTGTGTATTGTACATAGCAGCCTTTTCATTTAAGCATGTTTGAAAAGCATGCAATATGTGCAGTTTATAAACCAGTCCAGAGTATAAACCAATGTGACTTATTATTTTGCTCACTTGAAATAATTTGGAAAAGCACAGAGCATCTGCTTCGTGTATCTCATAATTTGCTTTGATATATATATATATATATATATATATATATATATATATATATATATATATATATATATGTGTATATATATACAATACATATATATATATATATATATATATATATATATATATATATATATATATATATATATATATATATATTAATGCGCCAATATGCACAAAGTTCTCTTGCACAAGCTTTATATCAAGTATGTTCTCCCATGAATCAATGCATCAGGTTTATAGAAAATAGAGAGCTTTAGCGTAAATTGTGTAATTTGCATATTGTTTCGACAATGAATGTTCCCAGCGTTCCATCAGCGAGCTAAAAAGATACTAGTGGTTCTTGTATAATTACTAACCGTGGACTGTTATTGGATATTTTTATCACCGGGTCGACGCTCTACGCTCATATGTGTGATATCAGTCAGCCTGATTGCATTGCTTTGATTTGCTATGTACGATTTGTACTCGACTTATTTGGGTAAACGTTTAAGTGAAGCATTGCAGAGCTCTTTGTATACTATGCATTCAAAAGATGCAGCAATCCAAAATGCATTATTGACAGTTGAACCACAGACACCAGATTCGGACAATTCCCAAGAGGTTGTAGGACCGGCTGGTAAGTAACTATTGCGCATTGATTCGAGAATGTTTACACTCTCTAGAGATATCACTCACTTTTAAGGTAAATATCGATTAAGGAGATTGTTGTTGACATCTACTGCCGCCACTTAATGATAATCAAACCCCTCACCATGGGAAGCTATTTATTGAATGCCTTCATGTTTACATTACAAAGATCGGTTTAAATAGTAATTATTGGCAAATAACCAACACGTTCAATGGCCAGATCATATGACGGAGACTGTCATTATTAGTCAAAGGCAAAATCGTCTTGTAAATCATTACATACTCCATTGCCCTTTTGTTGGCACTTTACAGAGGATGCAGGCAGACAGATCTGATATGTTAAATGTTTATATTATATAGTTGCGTTGTTATGAACGCAGCGCCCTGCACAATGTCCAGGTTATGGGCAAAAGATCAGACAACGTAATATAGGCTAATTGATGTCGCCTCTCTCAGTTACAATTACAATACTATCCGATATATAACATCAGTCACGTCTGCCTGGAGGGCAAATAGGGGAAGTTTTCATATTATAACTTCATTCCTATCCTAAACAACCAGCAAAACGTCTACAACTTACGTTGTGGGAATGAAACTGCTTACCTGGATATTATGCGAGGAGCTGGACGCTATATGCAATTGCAAACACTATTAAATGTCGCATCCATAGCAATTTTACGATGCATCGTGAATTGGGTTCTTACTCATCGATTAAGCTACTTTCAGTACTAACCATGCTAATTTGTGTTCAACGGAAGATGCCAATTCAATGATTGTAATTGTCATTTTGCATCAACAGTAAATCACTGAGCAATTTGACATTGTACTACTCGGTCAAGTCGACACGGTCATCTTGCCCTGAAGCAGTTTCGATTCATTAGCATGCTATTAATTATCAAGCGCACTTGAGTAGTGCCAGGGATGTGACCTTCATACGGTCGATGGCTCTTGGTACATGATGGAGGGTTGTTATATATTAATCGCCACTTTGTGGAGATAATGTTTGCTACAGACACCTTCGGCGCACCTAGGATAGTTCATATAGAGTACTTCATGAAGAGTAAGTTCTCTTTGTCTTCCGCTCACCATCTGTTACTGCTATCTATTGGTTGTGAATATGTCTATGTACCTAGCCTGTCTAAAGTGATGATGTGTCTAATAAACAAACATATAACTTTTGGCCATGCATGACGCAACTGGATTGGCACTTGG
Source organism: Urechis unicinctus (assembly GCA_034190875.2). Taxonomy (NCBI): domain Eukaryota; kingdom Metazoa; phylum Annelida; class Polychaeta; order Xenopneusta; family Urechidae; genus Urechis; species Urechis unicinctus. Next base: position 70,730,527 of record CM067351.1, read on the forward strand.
AATAACGTTATGGATGATTTCTAAGAGTTAAAGGTGCATTTCATGCGAAATTTGCTATTTTTTTTGTTCGGATATCTGAACTGACCGAATACCGTCGGCTTTGAGTGATCATATTTATCTAATCTAGCCCATGGTGTGGTCTTTGTAGGGCCGCATAAATAGACCAAATATGAGATATCATGGATATTATTTGCCATTAAAAGCTGCAAATAGTTGTAGATGGTGTTATACGCTAGCCGTAACAAATGAGGTCACAAGGAATATGCAAAAGGCACACACCAATGGTATATATCACACACTTATTAGAATAGAGCATGCAAGGTTTTATTAAATTTACTTTAAACTAAGCCTTGTAGCCGTATCGCTTAATTCCTGAGTGTATAGAACAGCTCTAATAAAGTTGATCTAACGTACCCGTTTTGACAGCTAGTTTGGCCATATATATGTTTCCGTTAAAGCGGACTTACAGACATCCTCTCTGCCTCAGATGAACACTAAGGCCTGAGACTGACAATTATGTCTGCAATTGATTATGTCCTAACTGGTAAGAATCGCTACTGCAAGAAAATATACTAATTCGCTAAGGTTAAATGATATATGTATGTACGTACCGACCCCGGTTTTGAGGTTACAATAAGTGTAAATAAATAAATCAGGTTTGCAACGTGCAGTATTAGGGGTTTGGGATTGTCCAAGACAGCTACTCAATATAGCAGACGTGCGCGATTAGCCTCTGTTTCGGCGCAAACAAAAATTTCAGACTCACGCTGCCCCTCGTGTGAATACCATTTTCAATCTGTAGGTAACTTCAGTCCAGCAAGAGTTCATCAATAACGGCAACAAATGAAATTAATTTTTTCAGACCTGTTAAAGCTGTTAACCTTAGCAGATAGTTGTTCCATTACACACAATTGCGAAGAATACGTGAGTTACTTTACACATTATGGTTTAGGCGTGATTTTGCAGGTACTTTGCAGGCAAATTCTTATGGATAACAATATAGATAAACAATTCACACCGCCTCTTTACTGTCAACATAAAGTAGCTACACTCAGAAACTTAACTGGCATATGCTGATTAAATGCTCTACATTGAGAAATATATTCAATCATGAAAATGCCAACATGCTGGACATCATTAAACATTATGGCGATATATAATTCCCAGCTAACTGTGGAATTGCTGTATATGATCCTCCAATCCAATTCGGATTACAGCCTACATTAAGTGGTATATCAATTGTAATAGCTAGTGCTTACAAAGAAGATGCGAGGTTGGTTCTTTGACATTATGGTTAAGTAACGCTCTATTATTCACTGCGGCTGTGACGGCCGGGTAATGGCTGTTATTTGACAATCGCCGATGTGTTAATCTCATTATATACACATTACAAGTGGCATGCGGCTGGGCGGCGCCCAATCACTGTGATTGGTAGATTGTCTACACTGCCACACTGAATTCCCATATATTGTTTCCCGAGTTTTCAAATAATCTGCATCCTCATTCCCGGTCAATTATGTTGTATTTGTACGTCATAGTGTTATCAGTTACTGCAAAGCATGAGTTCGTAGACAAAGAATAGAAGGAAAGATATCAACTAGGCTGAAACTGATATTATTCAACAGCAGGAACGCTGGCCTCTTCTATAAAGTTTAATAATGAAAGGGCAGCAGTTATTTTCAACCACGCCTCTCTGGCTGATTCATTGCATTAATCAAACTAGTAAGGAACTGTAATTCCGACAACAAATTCAGCTTTACAGATGTGTCAGAAATATGATTGATACATTGCATGTATCAGCATTACGAGTTGTCGGAATGGTGCTGTGATTTGTCCAATATCTAACCCAGCTATCTATAGTTTCCATCTTGTATATTTATTCCAAATGAACTATGATGATACATAAAGATCGGCCTCATTGGTGTAGACGAGCGTGTCATGAGTGACATATAGCCTTGCAAGCTATCATGAGTCTTGTTTCTTTATTACTTCCGGGTCTCAGCCATAAACTCAAACCACAGCATGATAGGTATGTGGATCGTTTATATGACAAAGTGCTTCAGATGACAAATCTAAGCTGACTTGTTCCAGGGGCAGCTGGGCTTTGATGATGACCATTGGAGTTATTATGATAGGTGGATATGATGCCAAACGCTGTGCTTTTACAATATATCTTACGCCATCCAATCATTGGACAGGTGTATAAAAATGGCCTTTATGAAGATGACATGTATCATAAAGTCTCATCAAGGTTGGATAAAGACCCTATCATATATATTGTACTCTTAGAGGCGCTGCTGATCATAGCCGACATCATATTAGCAGCAAGATGCTATAGACAAATTTGCACAGCGTTTACAGTCGCACTGATGTTGTAGTGCACAATAAACCATTCATTTTCCCGTTGTATACAGGGAATCTATTACTTAAGCAATTAGAACAGTCATTGAATCGGACTGGTCAATTGTCCGTTGTAATAGCACGGACACCATAGAACTTTCCCATTAACGCTTTATTCAGATTGACTGACTAATCCTGACATTCCTTCACCAAAGCCCCCTGATTACCACTTCACACGGAGAACAGCATCAACGACTCCGTCTTTGTATGATGAATCCAAACATTTACATTCAGATAAAGAACAAATATTTATTTGAATGTGATGTGACTCTATCAAATGAAATATAACCATATTGAACTGATTGCTAAGCTTCACAACGTTTGGCAGATCGCACAGTGAACACGTGGCATTAATTGATGTCCTTCCACCGAGTGTATGTACGCTAAAAACAGGTGCTTCTAATTCAAATGCAGATATTCTATTGCTATGGCATAAGGGACGATTAGTGCGACTTCCAACAGTAAATACGGTATGTATGGCGTACATACGCATTTCTACTAGATTCCGTATGCCTTGATGGTTCTTTAATTTCGACCATCGCATAAGTTAACAATATGCACGCGTGTAAATCGACAATTATCCTCAAATAATGACACTGTCAAGTGTTTTCTCTGTGCTGTTTGACAAGAGCTGCTACAAGCGATAAAACCTAACCGACAAATGTGTAACTTATACTCGATAGGATTTTATTCTTATGCCAGGTGTTAGTAGGGTAGTAAAGCGACTCAGTGGTTGACTAAACCGTTATCATTTAGGTAGAATGCAATGTTAATTTGTACATTCATCCTGTAGTTAATATTCTGATTTGTCACATCGAACTAATGCATGAATTCATTCCTTGTTCCATAATGTTGAAATTTGTGGGTAGTTTTTTTATTGTTGCTGAAGCGCAGCCTTGTTACCTCGATGCTGACATAACGTTTTAGTTCACCTTATCATGTACGCAACGTAGAGGTATGACGTCATGGTGTAGCAGCGTTATGTCACGGGTGCAATCGCTTTATGGCATATTGATGGGGACGAGCTACATAACGCCCGATAGATTCTCTATGACTGTCACGGTTTACCTTCACCTAAATCATTTCGAATTCGCCAAGGCAAATGTAACCATTTTGCACAAAGTGTATTGCACGATTCATAAATATACACGGAACAAATAAGACGCATCACCATCTAAACGCGTGCTCAGCCCTTCCCCCGATATATCTTCGGCAATCGATAATAAATATATATCGTTTTATCCTATATATACAAGTGTAGCTGCCGTCACTTATGCTTCTGCTCGTTTTCATAATGCAGATTAAAAGGAGATTCAACGTTGTATGAGATGGCTGCTCTTCCTATCTCAAATGATGCCAACCTCAGTAATATACTCATATAACCTAAATCATGCACAACCTTAAGTAGTCAAACCACTGTGCGTTTACAGAGAAGTGAATATATGTAAACCTCCATGCGAATACTAACAGATTCATTCCTTTGCGCCCGTCTCCATGTTCTGCCGGTACTTGTGAAGTGCAGTCTGTTCTACGGAAACGTCTACGCCCTTACACGAAAATACTACTATCGTTGGCTTGATGGGATTGTTTAACCATATGATATGAAGGGGACTAGGCTATACCCACTGATAAAAAAGTTCAGTTAATGAATACTTGTTATCTATAAAAGCAACATACAAATGCCGCGTTATTGCAGTCTTGGTTCACTAAGAATCATTACATCACCACATGTTGAGAGTTATGGTTATGTGATGTGAGAGTGCTAATTACTTACGGTTATGTGATGTGAGAGGGCTAGTTGCTTATGGTTGTGTAATGTGAGAGTGCATGCTATAAAGCAATAAAGAACGCAGACGTTCGTTATGTTACGACCAACGATTGTTGATTACAAATGAATGTTTATCTTTAACGATAAAAGAAGGCCAAAAGCCTCCTTTAACCGTGCTTTTCAAAAGAATCGCCTATACCTTATGTCAAATCAATGTTTTTTTCATAAAATAGTGCTACAAATTGTTCAGGAGCTGACCACCCAGCGGTTGCAATATTTAGACATGACGACAAATGAACAACTTATGGCTGCAACAGGTTAACATTGTTCATCCATCTAATTTCGAAGCACCTAACCAAAAAGAGATCATCGAAGAAGCGTGTGCATATATTCAAATATAGCGGCCATCAATCTAATATCGCCAACATATCAACATCTAATGCTGGCAGTAAGGTGGCCTAGTGTTTTATGACGGTCGGCATTACCGCTACGTTTGTCAGGGCATACAACATAAAGAGGATCAGTGTATTCTCTTACTGGAAAATAAACAGGATGGAATGGTTGCATTTTCATACAGCAATACTCTGCGACACCTTGCCTTTACAAGCTATGTAATGATTCTTCATTATATACACTCAGTCCTGTTACAAGGCATTGGGTCACCTTATTCATCTACACCCACCCCTACCCCCACGGAGTTTTATCGTTTAACACAATATATATAACTAATATATAGTGTTGGATGTGACATGCTGATGGTTAGAACCTGTCTCCTAGATGCTGTTATTGGCCCTATATATCACCATATGACGTGAATGTGGTTCTGCACTCTGTTCATTATTTTGGTAAGAAACTTTCTTTCTCACAGATGCTCTGACCATCAGATATATCAACTACGACCTATCCACGATCATTTACGTCACACAATGCCTTGCAAATACGCGGACAGCATTTAATTCAGAGGTCATGCACATCACTGGGCTTAATTTGCTACACCTACACAAGTTAAGCTATTGATAAATGCTTGGCATGAAAAACTTCTTCCAATAAGCCAAGTTATGAAGTGAAAGCAATAATTGGATATTGTTTTTCCAAATGCAGCTTCTTCGCTGTTTCACATTAATATTGCAATTATATGCACTCGTTTAGCGGAGAAAATCAAAGAATTACCTGGTACCTAAATGACCTTGTCAGTTACATTTGTAGGTGGCAATTCGTTTCGTAGAAGAGTGCCTTTGAGTGGAAATTTTCACCTTTGTCTAACCTAATTAGTTCACAGTCAATTTGCAGCATTTTGCTTAGTTTAGTAATTCAAAAATAGACCGGTATTCAATATCAAGTGATAGCCCCACTCAATTCTGTAATCGTCACTTTTTTTCTACCGTTCATCTTCGCATAGAGTGGTTATCAATCGTTGACTTGAATTATCGTTCTTGCCTTTTATCGAGCTGATGCCACTCGGTTAGGTCGGTAGCTGGATCTGAATTTGAGTTTGGACATTTTGTACAAGTTTTAATCATATTTCTTAAGTCACAAAGCCTTCCCCAGTCTTGTTGAATAATGCTCTCTCATTTAAGTGACAGTAAGCCAGAAACCAACTTAACTGCCCTTCATAAATCGATAAGGTGTCAATGACGCAGCTGCCGACCTATATAGTGGTGTATGTACTATATCTAAGTCAATAACAGTATCTGTGATGAGTAAGTACCACTACTAGTCGTCGGTGAAATATGGCTGTGGTAGCCTGCTCTTGTGATGATCCTGCGATGCAGGTATTTGCCACCAGCTTTGCTCGCAGTTACTCTTCAGCTGCTCACTCTTCTACAAACTGTGCTCGAGTTAGCTTGCTGCCTGGAGCCGCCGGTAATGCGTACGCAGGGCGCATGCGTAATGACGCCATTGCATGGATTATGTAGGCTTGCACTGCAGCATCTATCAGCATATGAATATAATGGCCATTCTCTTATCATGCAAACTACCAATGACGTGATACATGTTAATTGTCATTGCCTCAGATCCGTACAGAGCTGTTAAGGCAAACGACCGATAATGTACATTGAAATCGATAAATACATAGACTATTGATATTGAACACGAACTCTGTGATGTACAACACAGTGTACTCCACCACCAAGAAATTGGCATGCGCAAATAATTATATCAGTGAAAGCATTCTGTACTGAAAAATGTAACGATTTCCTTTTAAGTATATAAGGACGTCCGAATGTGCAATTATATTCCAGATGCATCGAACGACCAAATACAAAGGCAATGGGAGATGTTGAAGGGATCGATGAGGTTATGACTACATATAATGGCTGAGCGACAGTAATAACCATGCTACATAAACAAAGGTATCAGTATATATCAAATAGCTTGATATTAATGAAATGTAACATGATAGATCATCGTTTAACTGCAACTGTACAGACGATTATTATTCATAGTCTGGGATCAAGATAAGGCTTATTTAATGTCATCATCTGATACAACACTCATATATGTCATTTGTAGTATATGGTGTTTCCTGTGCAGACGATAACACCATAATGGGACTCATTACTTACATTCCATTGTTCTGAGCTATTGGTGTATGCATACTTGTCCATTATCATAGCAATCATATCATATGCTTCATTTAGATAAAGACATATTAGCTGATTTATATACAAACAAAGAATACACTAAACATGTAGACTTCAATATATTAGTTACGTCATAGCTGATTCGGCGTACGAATGCCATAATAACATGCTTCTTAAACTATTTCAGGGTCATTCACCACCATGCTTTAGTAGCACATTTGCCAAGGATGAAATATACATATGTTTTTGGGTTATTTTAATCTTATTCTTCCTACAGTTTCATTCACCTCAAAATTATGCCATCCACTCTGTAACCACTGACCTGTTTCCAATTATTCCTGGTTTTTCTGCTCTGCCATATGAACTTAGACATGTGAAAGCCACTAGCTACTGTATTGATATATATATATATATATATATATATATATATATATATATATATATATATATATATATATATATATATATATATATATATATATATATATATATATATATATATATATATATATATATATATATATATATATATATATATATATATCTATATATATATATATATATATATATATATATATATATACACATATATATATTGATACTGGCACAGGCCTGATCTGCAATTCCATGTTCGTGCCTCCGCAAAGCAGCCTTGTTGCCCAGGTATTTCTCATGTGGTCATCGACACATTCAACATATTTCCCTGGTTCAAACGCAAAACGAATCGATAGACGCGTGCTCTTAACACATCATCTCACATTTGCATAAATTGTACATGGTGTGAAGGAAAAGAAAAGTAAAAGGTAATTTGTTACACGATTAACCAAAAGACATATTGTGTGTAACTAGTAAGAACGAGTAAGGGTATGGGGACAGCCTTGGCTGAACATCCGGTAAACCAGCAGCCATTAAATGATGTTGTCATCGTTTATAAGCCATAAGGTGTGTGTTATTTGAGCAGCTTTATGACATTGACATGAGAGGAAAGTCAACCCGCCTTTGGCTACTTAAACGACAACGCCAATTGGATGTCGTCGTGTGTGGTCAACGGGACATGCGGACTCCCACCAATGTGTTCCTCGTCAACTTGAGTGTAGCGGATTTGCTGGTTTTGTTCTTCTGCATGCCTTCATCTCTGATTGAGTTCCACGCTCGCGAAGTGTGGCTTTTGGAACAAGCAATGTGTAAGTATAACACCCCTACATCTTGCCATTGATTGAAATTACCTGTATATACCACTCATGAAAGTCGATCGCGTGGTGTAAGTATTTATAAAGAGCCTTTGACCATAGCAAAGGTTATAAGATGCAGAGAAACCACGAGGAGGTATGAAGTTGTGTACAATCAGCCTCTACCGAGACTAGTGATGATGAACCCTTGTTAAGGTTGCTATGTAAATCTAATAGCACGAAGTTAGTAGCTTTGGCCGGTTTACGTCGGCTGATCACATATAATGTGTGACAATGCAGAAAGAAAGCAAAACAAAGAAAGCAGATTGTTTTGTCCACATTGCTCTACGCCTTTTGACCCAACGGTATGACATCATGGCTGACTACAATACAGTATGTAAATCCCTCGGCAGAGATGAACACCACACACCATAATATTAGCATTTAGATTGGACACTGCTGGCATATATTGCATAAACATTCATACGACATCACTCTCAATATCAATTACATTGTTTTAGATGGCACAATCATATAAATTACCAAACATCAGGAAAATTCAAAACTACTATTGAAAAATTCGTTCAAAATGTGTCGAGAACGTCCGGATTCGGAACAACAACGTCAGCAACAGCGTGCAACTCGTCGACAGGTTGTCTACATGGTAATGACCATAATGATCCTCTTCTTCGTCTGTCTGATGCCACTGCGGGTAGTAACAATGTGGCTCTTATTTTCACCTGTGGAAGACAAGGAGCGTTTAGGATTGGAAGGATTCCTTAATCTCATTTCGTTTTCTCGCATCATGTTCTACTTAAACAGCGCTGTCAATCCAGTTCTCTATAATGTCGTTTCCACAAAGTTCAGACAGGCCTACCGATGTACACTGCATTGTGGAGTCTCCTACCAACGCTCTTCATTATCAGTCAGCATGAATCCCGGAACCATCCACGTGAAGTCGACTGAGTGATAGCAACCTTGTGTCTCTATGTACATAACAGCTCAAAAACCTTATGAATGATACCGGATTTCAGAACGCCTCTGATATATTTCATATGTTGTAACTTTTCCCAGTGAACATAATGCTTAGGGTTGCGAACGGACTGATTCTCCTCTGTTACAGGGGTATTACAGCGCCATGAGTATAGCACTAAAGCGCCAATCTCCACGTCATACTGCCTGGTACTACACTAATAAGTCAATTCGAAACCGAATATATATAATTGGTTGACATGCGGTCATATGCATATGTGGTAAGATCAGACAAGACGTTGACGTAAAAGCAGCAGCAATTGATAGATGTCACACGAGATGCGGTTGATGCCTGCAGTGGTTTATTTGGTAACTCCCGGCTCCTTTTGCACAGTTAGTCAACTTGGGAAGATTAAGTACGCGTCTGGTGTATGTATTAAAAATAACATCATGCAGACCACTCATGGATATAACAAAATTAAGGCGACCAGAATTCGATTAAATATCCTTTTTAATTGTTTGGGACACATCCGAGGTCTTTTTGCGCAATTGTTCTTTTTTTTTGCGCTCTGATACTGTGTGTTGTGTTCGATCAAATATTGTAGATAGCTATGATAGCTTACTTGTGTTAATGCCATTGCCACTTCCTTACTGTGAGCTAAAGTGTCACCGTCACACTGCTGTAGTACAGCGGTCTTGGTCGGTTGTGAAAAGCTACTGCGGCCAATCACGATTTTTGTATTATGCGTTTGAAAAACCGGTCGTTCTGAACATATCGTCTTACTCCAATGTAACCGTGGTCAAACCCCATTGCGTTATCTTATAATTACACAAAACGCTCAAATCATAAGAATATTGCAGACCTATCTGATGTTTTGCTAAACCTGAAAAGAAAGATTGGTCAGAATCGAACGCTTGGCGGAGCAACCAACTGCTACTCAAATTATCGACTCGTTCTTATTGGTTTATTTAAACTGCATCCGCTAGATGGCGTCCTGCCTTGTTGATAACTGCGAGACGGACGGGAGGCGGCTATCATGTTGTACAGTATCGTTGCTATGATCCCTATGATCCAAACCTGGCCGTCTGACTTTAATCCCCGCAATAAATGGCGGTCCCATCTCTGAAAGGGAATGTACCTAACTTGTTGGAAAAAACGTAGTGTATTTGACATTTGGCCCACAAGCGTGGTTGGTACAATCTGATCTAGGCAAGGGTTTTTCGCCAAGTGACAATAGAACGTAAAATGCGTTGTCCAAATATCACAATTATTGGTATTTAACGCCGTCACATTATTAATTCGTTGCTGGATATGCATGTTTTTTTTTATCTTTAAATGTATTGTTGAGACGGCGTATTTATCAGAGCCATTAGAAAAAAATACTGACATACAGAGTTAAATAAAGATGACGAGATAAACTGAATGTCTTCTCATATATGTGCAATATTGACACGATTGTTGATTGAGAATGCAAAGAGCTTCGATACACGCACAAAATCTATCTGTACGTCTGAATATATGACCCTAAGAGAACGTCATTGGGCATAAATCATCATTGTTTATTTGAATAGGCCCTAGTGGCCTATTTAATACCGGGAAAAATTTGTGTTGAAGGCTTGCGCCACTCTTCACACCGATGCTAGAGTCATGTTTCACCACAAGGCTATCTATTCAAAAACCGCCGCCGTCTAATTAGCAACACCATCTGTTACAGTTCAAGGAAAAAGCCATAGCGTAGCTTTAATCTACGCAAACGTGTCAGGGAAGGCTCATTTATTTTCACG